>OV743430.1:17935000-19185000 GCA_928269145.1 Agriphila tristella
GGAAATGTGGGAAATCTACCTGTGGTGAAAAATGGGCACGGACAGGCCATATATCATTGGCATCGTGCTAAATTTAAATGTCAAACACAAAAAGGAATGTCAAACGAAGTGACATTTGCAGACAGTACAAAGCTATGGAAGTAGAACTTGCCTACCTACCTAGTTGGTTACTAAGTTCTGTAACTATGGAAAACATGAATAATACTAAATTTACAAATAATGCTACAATGAATTATATACCAAATGAAAGCACAAATATTTAAGATTATCATGTATTAAAATTATTCGAAATGACCGCCTCTGGCATGAATACACGCCTTTAGACGACGAGGCCAGTCATCGATGGCAGCACGAACTACCACCATATCCAATTCTGCGACTGCCTTGAGAATAGCGCGCTTAAGAGAGTCGAGATTCATGTGGGGCTTAGCACATGCTTTCTCCTCAATAAGTTGCCATATGGCATAATCCAGAGGATTTAAGTCTGGGCTGGAGGATGGCCATTCTTCCTGCGCGATAAAATCAATTTTGTTAGCCCGAAACCATGCTTGTGTAGATTTTGCTTTGTGCGCAGGGGCAGAGTCCTGCTGGAAGACCCATGGCTGGTTTTGAAATAAAGTGTGGCTTAAGGGTTTGACAACAGGTTCCAGAACGGTATCTTGATAGACTCTAGCGCCAGTTTTCACACCTTTTTCACGGAAATGAACCTTACTTAGCCCTGAATAGGACACCCCCAGCCAAATCATCACTGATGAGGGGTGGTGACCTCGTTGGACCCTCGGAGCAATCATGCTGGCTTCTTTACTATTCTTAGCGTATACTCTATCATTTTGACGGTTAAAATTTTCTTCGACTGTGAAGATTTTTTCATCAGTAAACAAGATTTTTCGATGGCCGTTTTGTGCGTACTGCTTTAGTAGAGCGCGACTTCGTGCTAACCTCATAGCCTTCAATCGTGCGTTTAGCAGATGGCCCTTTCGTCTACGGTAAGCGTGAAGCCCAAGGTCATCATTGATAATTTTTTTAAGGGAACTTCTCTTCACAGTCATCTGTATTGCCAATAACTTTTGCTTCCGGACGGGATTTCTCGTGATTCTCGCCTTCACTGCCTTGATCACAGCTGGTGTCCGAACGGTGCGTGGTCTTCCTGATCTTTTTCGGTCATCGACGGTCAAGGTATTACTGTACCTATGGATAGTGCGATAAATAAATTGCTTGTTGATTTTCAACTTTTGTAGCAACTTGAAAATCATATTCGGTGGCTGCCCACATTTGTGCAGAGCAATTACAGCGACACGATTCTCCTTCAACCCCCATTCCATGGTGAAATAAACAAAATATGATATACGTGTGGTATGGAATTATAGCTTATAAAACTGTCAATAATATGTCATTTTTATTTTTTCTTTTCATTTGTTTTAATGGCGAGTAATCAATAAAGAAACTCAGTAACAGAACTTTTGACCAACCTGTGTATATTATAAATTGTCCCCATTACTTCCCCATTATTACTTATGCCATAATTGTTCCCTCATTGTGGCATTTCATCAATCTTTTTCGACTGTTAATTTATCATTTACGAGCAAAACTATAATCGTAATAAACTAAGTTTGTTTTTTGTATTTTATAACTTTTTTGAAAATGTGAGTTTCATCCCCTTCGTTTCTTTTTCCAAGTCAAAGAATTTTGCAAAACACAACTCTACTTTAGCAAATAAAACTGTCTTCAGATTAACTCGTAATATTGGTTAGTTATGCGAATCCGTCATTGCCGAAATCAGCACCAAACAATTTAAAAAATCTGATAATTTTTCTTCCGAAATGTAAAGGAAAGGTGCATTAACCCAGCATAAAACATGCATTAAGTGACTTTGTAGTCTAATCTCACAGAGAGAACCCATTGTAATGCTCGTATCAAGTTACAAGACTTGATGAATTGGAAACCACTCAAATTACACGACTTTCTTGCCGACAGCGTTTAAAAAATATTGACTTTTATTACAACACAGGGTTGCAATAGTTATAGGCACTTAAGAGGGTTTATACGCTGCACTAGCGCCGCCACAATAGAATACTATAACATTACTAAAAACGTCATTAAGTTACCTATATTTTTTGTGCTATATTTTTTGAACCAACAACTAATAAGTCAATAGGCATCCTACTTAAGCGGTTATGCCCCAGGCACGCTTCCAAAAGAAGCCAGGAGTGAAGTTGGTGTGATTAAATTTTTTGGCAGCAAAACATAATTACTGATTTGGGAAATATTGGCTAAACATGAAAATTTGAAAAGAAACATAAGCATAAATAGAAGGAGAAAAACTGGAGAAAATTATTATTCTAGAATGAAACAAAAGTGTAAAACGTCGAAACATGACAGTAAAACAAATGAAGTCAAGATAACAAGATAAAATAAATAAATAAAGTGAAATTTAAATGAAAGTAAAGTACCTAAATGAGATGAAAGAAAATTATAAATTGTAATAAAGAAGTCGAGCGGGAGTTGTGATGATGGTGAGTATGAGAAGAAGTTTTTATAATATTATGATGATAGAGTTGAGAAGAAGTTTTTTTGTATTGATGATGAAGTTGAGAAGGAAGAAGTTTTTTAATGAATCATTATTTAAAACCTTCTTCCTCTTCTCCTCCTCTTCTCTTAGTTTTTCTCTTAGAAAATAGAAGAAGTTTTATTTAATGATGATGAGCCGAGTGGGAGAAAAGTAGATGAAGTTTTATATTATAATGAAGATGATGTCGAGTGGGAGTAAAGGTTTATAAAGAAGGTGGTGAGTGAGACGTTTTATAAAGATGAAGATGTCGAGTAGAAGAATTTAACAAAGAAGAAGATGAGTTGAGAAGGAGATTTTATATAGAAGAGGTTAAGAAGGAGTCATATTATAATATTGAAAAAGTTGAGCTACGAAATTTAGAGAAAAAGAGAAGAAGATAGAGATATGTATGAAGAAATTGAGTAGAAGTTAAAATATATAAAGTTAAGGGGGTGCTTTAAATAATGATTCATTTAAGGAGGGTGGGGGATTAGAAAGTAATTAAAATGAAAGTAATGAATCATTATATTAAAAGTAATGAATCATTATATTAAAAGTAATGAAATGTTTTTTATATTCGAGTGTCTTTTGATAGTTTAGTGAGTTTAGTTAGTTAGGTCTTTGGTTGGATTATTGTATGTGTAGAAATTCTGTCGTCTGGATTAGGTTAAAGTTAGGTCCCTGGATTAGGTTAAAGTTTTGTAATATATTATGTCTGAGAGATAGGTACACTTTATCTAGTAGGAGATATTTAAGAAATTAAGTTTGGCAGTTGATTCGAAATTTATCGTGTACTGATAGTTAGAAAAGTGTTTTGATCAGGATGTTCAGCATTTGCAGCAGATTGAGGGAGTGTGTTAAAGGAGCTTCCGACCTCCATAATATAGGGTCTATGGTAACAATCTGCTCTGCTCATGCACGTCAATCGTCACTTCTTGTTAAACCGTTGTGATGTTTGGTCGTTGTTGATATGTTTTTATAGAAGCTTTGTAAAGCTATGTGGTTGCAAATGTTATAAAGTGAATGTGTATTAGTGCAATGGTAGGTACCATGATCGAACCAGGGACCTTTGCTCCAAGAGGCAGCATCATATCGTTACGCCTAGCAGTCCTCAAAGAACCTGAATGGAATATAAGTAGACCAGCGACCGCCCGCGACTCCATCTACGTGGAAAGTTTTTTCTCTATCCCTCAGGAAAAGTATTTTTTTTTCGGTAATAAAGATAGATACCTTCTCCGTACCCTGACAACGTGTATGCGAAATTTCATGATGATCGGTTCAGTAGTTACGACGTAAAATTGTAACAAACGACTACGAGGACATTAGTATCCTGGTCACATGAGTAAAGAATCCTGGTGGTCATACTGATTTGAAAACCTTAGATCAGCATGACTACGAGGACATGTAGATCCTCGTAGTTATACTGGTATGACAACTAGTATGACCACGGAAACAGGGAAACAAACAAACTGCCTTTCACATTTATATTATAGGATAGGTCGTTAACATTGGCCAGATAATTTTAATAAGATTATACTTTGAATTATACCTAACCATTATTTGCATGTCTGCCTTTTATCAAAGAGATTTTGCTAAAGTGATTATTTCTACATTCAGGTTTATTTTACAAAGATAATTAAAAAGCTGCTTTTTATCGTAGCTTTACTTCTTACTAATTAGCCAAATTAATTTGGTTATTAATAATTCTGCAGACTAAAAAACCTACCCTGCTGAGCCAGTCATTAATGGGTGGGTATCGTAGTTTTAAGACTGTTATAATCGCTTTTACTTAAAAAAAAACGAAAACTTTATCTACGGCTATGATTTACGATAAGCGCTTACTAGTTTAGGCATTAGGTAATGCCCTGAAATAAGAAAAAAAATTGACACTGTTCGAAAGCTGTAATAGTCATTTCGGACTAAACTGTCGAATTTACTCCTTTTCTCTTCTTTCTACGTCCTACACGTAGAAATAAAATATATCTTTGCTGGTTCAATTTATGTTTTACTAGCTTTTGCCCGCGACTTTGTCCGCGTAGACATTCGGAAAATCGTTATGAAACCTTTGACCGAGATAAAAAGAATTCATGTTTTACCACAGGCTATAACTATCTGTGTGCTATTCCAAATCCGTTCATCCGGTTTTACGTGATTGAGTAACAAACATCCAAAGATTAAACGTCACATTTATTATATTATTAGTTCCTGTTCCCGTTCTCGTTGTCATTTCTGTTCCCGATCCCGTATTATTTTTCAATAAAAAATGAACCCCCGTTTCAGTCCTTTAGGTGTTTGAATAATTTTCACCGTGTCGTGTTGGACCCTAAAATAAATGGCATTTTCGCAACAAACCTCAATATCGACATCCATGCCTATCGATTTCTGTTCTTGTTTGTAAAAAATAATCCCATTTCACCCTTTTAGGGGCAATCCCTTAGGGGGGTTAAGCCGTTGGTCCCGGCTGCATTTGCAGTCGTTAACACCCACCAATCCGCATTGGGCCCGCGTGGTGGGTTATGGCCCGTCCTCCTTATCCACCCATAAGGAAGGCCTGTGCCCCAGCAGTGGGGACATTAAAAATGGCTGATGGAGAGCGGCCATCCATAAATTACGTCACCTATTTTACAATTTTGCATCTAAGTAGAAATAATTATTGAATTAAACCAGTTCAGAAATTTGTTTTATTTCAATTTAAATGAGTTTGAAATATGACGTCACGAAATTAAGGACCCCTCCCACACCCTTGTTACACATTGTCACATTTAATCGACCCCCTCCCTCCCCCTTAGCGTGTGACGTAATTTATGGATGGCCCCTTAGGGGTTGAATCAGGGCACCGAGTTGGACTTCAAAATAAATGCCATCTTCGCATTCAACTTCCCATAAAACCTCAATAACGACATCCATGTCGAGTTTGGGATTTTTACCCCATTTACCCCATTTTAAGGGGTTGATTTACCGAAATTTACGAAATACATGTTTGATCATTTGTTTATAGAAGTACTCCTACGAAGTTTCAAGTCGGAATGACTATTTAATATTTTCTCCATACAAAGTTTGAACCCCATTTGATCCCTTTGGGGGTTGAATAATGTCCACCACTTAAAAATAAATGCCATTTTCGAAATCAACATCCCATAATACCTCGATAACGACACCTATATCGATGTTGGGCATCAAATATATACACTGCCAAAGTGGTAAAATTTGAGCCCCCCCCCCCCCCTCTAACTTTTAAAATAAGAGAGTGAAAAAAATATATGCTATGATCTTAATGAGCACTTTCAACGAAAATTGGTTTCAACGAGATATAGTAATCAGCTTTCGAGATATAGAACACACACAAACACTGTGAAAAATAAAGTTATTTTTGCAGACGAAAAATAATAGAAGCATTAAAAATGGTATGGTATAAGGTAACTACGGAACCCTACTGCGCGTGGCCCGATACGCACTTGGCTGGTTTTTTAAAGGCGGTTTAATTTCAGTTTTTAATACTCCACACATGGCGTGTACAAATTCAAATAAAATCAGATTGAATATATAATTATTAAAAAACCTTAAGGACATTAGCTCCTTTGTATGAAAAACCATATGTATTATAGTATAGAATTAGGTTGGCGGTTGACACTATCATAACTTCTTCGGGTTTTTTTCTCTATCTTTAAGTATTTTTTTATTCGGTTATCTTCCAAAACTTTTTCATCATTCTACCTTTAGTTGCATTTGCTCACGTCATAAAAGTGCAATATACGGCCTTTGGTGATCGAGGGATATCCTTTGGCAGGGTGAACCTTCTGAACCTTAGATCATTTTAAGAAGGGGAGCCATCTTGCAGGCACGTATCCAAGGGGGGGGATAAATCCCAACTATCCCCCCCCCGAAATCCGGAACACACAGAACAGGAGTAAATTCAAATTTAGTAAGTTTGCGGGATGCAGTTATCCCCACCCGAATTAAAAGTCTGGATACGTGCCTGCCATCTTGGATTTTTGTATGGGAGAGAGAGAGTTATAACACAATCTCATTTTCGTATGGAATATGAAAAAAAAAATTGAATACCTATCGTGTGGGATATCGGATGAAAGGGATTTTTGAGCTGATTCCAAATATATACAATATTCTTACATTGCAGCTACTGGTTTAAAAAAACAGGAAAAACATTTTCCAAACATACTAAGTTTGGGCTCTTGCAGGAAGAAAACCACTTCACCGTCTCACGTCTTATGAAGTCCTAAGTAACTCTTCCTCTACTTGAACCTGATCACTTTTACACTCGGACTCCCCTTTAACCGCGTTTTCCACACTAGATTATCACTTCTTATTTCTCCTATTCCTATTCCTGCACCCTGATCACTATAACATGGAGTTGACTCACTTTTTGTTTGTTCTTCCCACTCTTCCGATGAAATCGGTAATTTTCCTGAATTAGCCGTCACAACGTTCTTCATCTCGTCCTCGTCAAGTGTCACAATTTCGATCGTCTCCTCATTCTTCGGTCTTATTTTAAGCGACTCTTCCTCGCTATTTGGTTGCGGTCCATCTTCATAACTAAAAAGAAAAGAGTATAAAACATTTTTAATTGACATGAGGGTTCTTGGGCAGTGCGAGAGGTTGCGGATCTTGCCGCTTCGCTGCACGCACGTAGTTCTGGTGCACTTTTGACTTCGACGTGAGCTACACTAAGCAACAGAATTGGTACTTGGCAGCATCCGAACCGGAAGTGGCTTCGGGCGGAGCTGAATTAGGAGGAAACTCTTCGATAATTTGCTCCTGCAGGTCCTTGAATGATTAACTCCAACAAATCTTTCTGTAGAACCAATACGCTGTGCCCTTTAAAAAAGCGCTTAAAAATAATCTTCTTTGCATCCTCGTCATAGCCGTTTTCAACCATGAACTCATTGAATCTATTGATCCACTCCTTGGGGTCCATCTCCTCCATTAAACTTATCGAATTCGCTGAATCTCTTCATCATTTATTTTTTTTCTTGCACCAACACCCTGAAACATAGAAACGCGCGAGATTTGCGAACGTGGTGGTGGACCTCCACCATGTAACGGCGAGTGCCATTCGATCACAAAGTGCGAGCGAAGCGTCTTTGCTTCAGCATGGGCAAAAATTCTTTCGTATATACATATGTCTGTTCTCCTCTGCAGGTTGCATTTCTCAACCGATTCTTGTGAAATTTTGTGAGCAGGTTCGAAAATTATATAGATTTTTTTTGTTGAGTAAGTTTTTTGACATTTTTCAAAATGGCGGAGATACGTTAGAGAGCAATAAGAGAGCACAAGAACAGACAGCGCTGGAAAGCCAGACTGAAATATGTTTTAAACATATCTCCACCAATTTAAAAAAATCTAAAATCTGGCGTGAAAAAAACTTGTAATTTTTTTTTCGAACCTGCTCACAAAATTTCACGTGAATCGGTTGAGAAATGCGACCTGTTGAGGAGAACAGGCAGCGCTGGAAAGCCTTACTGAAATATGATTTTTTAACATATTATATCCGCCATTTTGAAAATTAAAAAAACCGGCTTAATTTTTGGTTTCACGACGAGCGTATTTTTATTTACAGACATAAAAAATTTAAAATTCCAAATGGAAAAGAAATCTAAATTTTGTAAAACGTGTAAAGAATAAAGACGAAATCAGAATTGTGCCGTAACCGTAGTTCTGAGTTGGTATTTAGGTAAGTATTGTTAAATTTTTCAAAATTAATTCATCCATCATCCATCCATCCATCTATCAATCCATCAAAAACCCAGGCATGTCTGTTCTCTGGACTTCTACTTTCCGAGGTGTATCCGTGCCGATTACTAAACAACTAGAGCTTCTGGGCATGTTGACTCCAGCAATAAATTTTGGCTCTTTAATTGAGAATAAAGCACAATGAGGATCAGTAACGATTTTTTTTAGTCGCTAATAAGAAAGCTAATGCCACCACATGATTAACTGTGAAAAAAAATTTACGATATCTCTTAAACCTGAGAAGTTATAAGAGCTAAAACACTGGTTTTTTGGGGGTCCTTATGACGTCATCGCGACGGACGCGAACCTTATGTCACAAAACCAAAGACATATTGCTTTGAGCTTGGCATTTCCTTCAAACCCTTTTAACTCAACCATTTCTAAACGGATTTCAAAAATTCTTTCACTAGGTTTCATAGCGATCAATATGTGTTTATAATATATTAATAAAACTATAGGATTCAAACCTGTTACTGATCCTCATTGGCATCAAAAAAACTAAGCGTTCTGGCTTGGGGTGAGAAATTACTTCTCCCCGGAACAGCTGCTCAATCTATACCAAGCTCAAGTTCGATCGTGTATGGAGGGCTGTTCTCATCTTTGGGATGGCTCCGCCAAATACCAGGTCCAGACGCTTGAATCCATGGAGCAGAGGGCCAGGAAGCTCATCGGCAACGATAATCTTTTTTGTAGTAAGCTCAAAAGCCTCGAGCATAGACGCAAGATTGCAATTGCAAGCTTACCTATCGGTTATTTATCGGATACATTTCGGCGAGTGTGCAGTGGAATTGCACAACCTAATTCCGCCATCTCCCTTCTTCCATCGGACAACCAGACGTACGAATCAGCGCCACCGTTTTTAGTAGATATTCTAAAGACTCGCCGTAGTCGCCGTACAGTCAGTAGCATATCAAGCTATACAAAACTGTCAAAATCTTTGATGAATTTTGAACCTTAATCTGCTCGATTCAAAGTTTAAAAATGATTGAAGAAAGGTCATTGGGCATATTTGACTGCTTGATGAAAGTTCGCGTACAGAAACCAAACCAGTTTTAAATTGAAGAATTCAATCCCACTTTTCAAAATATGTATTTTTTTTATGTACCGACCGGCAGAAAAAAGTTATTTCACATTATGTTTGTGAGTATATGTTTCATGTTATTAAACTTTTCTTAATAAAACAGAAGTTTTTACTTTCAGCATCGTGAAAATGTGTGGTACAAGCATAATAAACATTTGTATTGTCTTCATTTATTTTATTTTATTTTATTTATTATTGAATAAAAATATAATATATATATTGAATAAAAATATATATATAGGTATTGAATTGATAAAAAATGAAACATGTCCTGCAAGAATGCGACCTATACCATTGAGTAGCAAATGCATTTGTCTAAATACCTAGCCCTATTTCGTTTGTGTACGCCGAAGGTCAAATGTCCGAAAAAAATGTCCAATTAGCTTTTTCACGTTGTGGAAGCACAGCGTGCCGTTTGACCGTATATCTGGGGCTTTAAATAATAGGTATATATCTTCTATTCTAGTCAAGCGCGTTTCATCGTAGATCGCATCATCGCTTACCATTCTCTAGTATAATAATGTACTCTATTCTAACCATCAGGCATATTTAAATAACCTAATACTCTGTTTATTACAGAAATTAATAGTTATGACTATAATTTCAATTAACATTATAATTATTATTTCTTTAATTAACAAAATAGCACCGGCGAATACCATTAAAAACGGAATGTCTAATGGATATTGATTCAAATGGAGGCTTTTACTCTAAAATACAAATTCTAAGAGTTATTTTTTATTATCTCTACCACAGCAGTTCGAAATTTTTTAAAATTTTCTATTTCCATTATCGATATAAACTTTTTAATGGAACTAAGGACAATTACTTAGTTTGATTTGTTTTTTTTTTAAGAAGATAGAATAAAGTTTAATTTGAGACAGTTGATAGTCTCAAAATAAACTTTAGTTGATAAATTTAGCCTTAAAAGTAGCTTATACCAGAGCTTTACACAAAATAACGTTAATTAAAACTTTGCCGCTAATAAGCAATAACATTATTTAGTTGTTTATAACTGAACTAACGCGAGATTAGGAAGCCAGGTGGTTTCGTGTTCCTCAGTTTGGCTCGAAGTTTAATTGGTTAGAAAGTCTTTAACAATAACTTTAATGGCGACGACAAATTTTATTGCGAAATTATAAGGATCAACCAAATTAATTAACTTTGGTTGAAAGGTGCAGAAATGAATAAAAATTCTGATGAGCAATTGCATTGAATGATTCACTTGTATGTTTACACGATTAATTTTTTTTGCTTGTCCAAACTGAAAGGCTAGAGTGAATAAGTATAGAACTTAGTTATTTACTTGACAAAACCTGAATTAATTCAGGTCTTTAAGTGTGCTTCTCTAATCACGGAAGAACTATGATCAGGTACATGGTGTAAATCCCGATATAGTTTATTCTAGTAACGTTAATAGCCATGGAAATTTAATACAATATTTTGTCTTTTGAAACATACATTATAAAAAAAGAGAAATATTTTTTGTCTGAATATCCAAATTATTTTTTGAAAATAGTGAAGTTCTCTCGCGAGTGTACAGTTACGGCGTTTTTGTTGCCTATCAAACAGCATGGTAATAAGAGTGAGTAGGTACCTGCTATACATTTTAATTATCTTCATACCGTAACCTTTTTAATATTCAAATGTAAACGTACAAAACAGTAAATTTTTGCGACCTCAAATTGGCGTAAGTATTTGCAAAACTCTTTTAAGACCAACAATACAGTAAATTATTTATAGGTCAGGACATTATTTGAGTCAAATAATTGGTGTTGCGTAGTTAGTTAAAATATTTATCTCTAGTCTAGTCTATATTTCAAGAACTAAAATGGTTGCCTTATTGCTTGTTAAAATATTTAATTCAATTAATATTAACTTGACAAAACCGTGACAAGACATTATTCATTCGTCTTCAGCTGTTTTTGATTCACCAGAACCCAGATAAATTGTCTTTTTGCTGAGTTAATTAAAAATAAACAATAAGTACTTAAAAACCTACAGATACGAGGCAAATATTGGAGGATGCTACCTGTAGAAGATGATTAAGAATTTAGTGTTTAAAAAGATTATCGTATAAAAAAAAGGGAAGCAATAATGTAAAAATCGGCCAAGTGCGAGTCGGACTCGCGCACGAAGGGTTTCGTACCAAAAAACTGCAAAAAAACACGTTTGTTGTATTGGAGCACCCCTTAAATATTTATTTTATTCTGTTTTTAGTATTTGTTGTTATAGCGGCAACAGAAATACATCATCTGTGAAAATTTCAACTTCCTAGCTATCACGGTTCATGAGATACAGCCTGGTGACAGACAGACAGACAGACAGACAGATAGACAGACAGACGGACAGACAGACAGACAGACGGACAGCGGAGCCTTAGTAATAGGGTCCCGTTTTTACCCTTTGGGTACGGAACCCTAAAAAGTAACAAACATGTGGTTTTCGTCACAGAACATGTACCTATTTTTTATTATGTCTTCGGGCGAGTTTGGAAAACGTTAACTCTGTTCAGATAATAATAAAGCAACATTACCTCTAGAAGAAAATTTGACATATTATGGACTCAAGTCCATTAAAATTACGGCTAGATAATATTTAGGCATACCTTTTCATGGTAGCCATGCTCTTTTTAGGGTTCCGTACCCAAAGGGTAAAACGGGACCCTATTACTAAGGCTCCGCTGTCAGTCTGTCTGTCTGTCTGTCACCAGGCTGTATCTCATGAACCGTGATAGCTTGAAAGTTGAAATTTTCACAGATGATGTATTTCTGTTGCCGCTATAACAACAAATTCTAAAAACAGAATAAAATAAATATTTAAGGTGGGCTCCCATACAACAACGTTTTTTGGTACGGAACCCTTCGTGTGCGAGTCCGACTCGCACTTGGCCGGTTTTTTTTAAGTATTGACATGCCCTGGCAGACCTGGCAGTCGAATTCAAGGGATCTTTAACCAATCGATCCCCCTACCAACGTGAACTTGCTAGTTGGTAGTACTCAAAAGTGTAGCAATAACATTGGTTGAGAACGATGACTTGATGGCGGTGTGTAACGAGGCGGTCAAAGTAAAAACAATATTCTCAAGATAAGGGTGATACACGCGACAAAACGTTACCGACATTTATTTACTACGAGCCAATTGAAATTGAACTATATAACGTTATTTTGTTTGTTATTATGTTTTTTTGTTATTATTTATATAATATACCATAGCTTCAGCCCGTGACTTCGTCCGCGTGAACATTCGGTAAATCCCTAGGAAATCTTTGACCGGGATAAAAGTATCCTTTGTTTTAATACAGGCTATAAACTATTTGTGTGACAAATTTCAACCAAATCTGTTCATCCGTTTTTGCGTGATTGAGGAATTAACATACAAACCCACAAACTTTCACATTTATAATATTAGTAGTTAGTCGGATAATTGTTTTAACATTGAAAATGTTTTTTCGATCGCTTCAGTAAGGTACCCAATTTCAGCCAAAGTGAGACATTGCCCTGGTCCCGTGAGTTTTGGGTCTACGTGTATGTTCTAAATGTCAAAAAATGCGTCTCAGCAAGGGCTATAATATGGTGAAAAAAAATTTTTTTTTAATCAAAAGCTTTTTTCGAAAATCGCATAAATGTAGAAAAATGACACACTTTTTTGGGGTCTTTTCTCACTAAATCGACAATATCTCAAAAACGAAAAGCGATATCGAAAAAATGAAAAAAAAACCCCTAGAGATATTGAGTTGGGCTAACTATTGAAAATAGTATATGTCCCTGACTCTTACGGTCTGGGCTGTAGCTTATCCTTTATGTAGCGAAATGTTGGGATACCGCGGGCGACGCACGCGGCGCGGGATAATAATAATACGTAGTATGATTGAAGTTTGTAAATTACCTATTGTATATTTTAAAGCTTGTAATAGTGTTTTATATTAAGGATTTTTTTTTATTTCCACATTTTTTATAAATAAAAAAGTATTTAGATATATATTAAAACCATAATATTGATATTGATATTGATTAGCTCTAGCAGCACGCGTAGCATGACCAACATCGAGATAAGATTCGACTCACAGAACAATGGCTTCTCTACACCGAAATGTCACTTTTGTCGGGTTGAAATCGAGATACTCATGCTCGCATTTTACAACCGTAGACTCGTATTGTTCTTTGTCGTGGCCTAATGTCAAAAGTCGACAAACACGAGGTTTTTTCTTCAACTGACATTCATTTGACAGTTGAGTCGGAGAAACTTGTCTACTACCCTTCGAGTAGTCGAGAAAGATTTGTCGACCTATTTTTTTTCTGAATTTTTAATTTCGCAATAAAAATAAATGTAAGTTGTCCGTGTTTGTATTTTATTAAGGTAAGAAGAGAAGTTACAGCACAAACGACAAAAACAGCTGTCCGGAAAGAAAAAAATGAAAAATTGTATTTCAGTAATTCTTTTTTATTTATGATATTTATAAAAAAAGAAATAAAATAAATATTTACTAGTAGTAAATAACGAATAAGTATTTTTTATTTTTTTTATTCTTAAATTTTTTCATAAATTTTATCTTTTCAATAATATTGTCTTCTAATATTACACTTTTTTCCCAAATTTAGTTTTTTTTCTTTTATTTTATTTAATTTTAATTTATTTACTTAAAAACGTAAATTAAAATTATTTTCGTACATTGATTTCAATATTTATTACTAAATTAACAAGTGCGTTGGTCTGTGTCATCTTTTCAAAAATCTCTCAATAAAAGGAAGGCAAACGAACTATATCCATATAAGAGTTTTGCGTCGTGAAACGTATAGAAAGGAACGCTCTTTACGAGAAATTATGGCAATAATTATAAATATTTACTATCGGCAACATTATTCTTCTCGAGCTCGAGAGAGCTTTGTCTACAGAAGTGAAGGCTTTTTGAGTGTCTCTCTTTATCTTAGAAATTATTAAAAATAAGTATCATGTTTAAACTAAATCATTTCGAATCATTTTAGATAATTTCGACGTTTATTGATGTTGAAATAAAAATATTATATTTTAAAACTCATATTTGTATTAAAAGAACTTAGTGTTAGCAATAACTGTAGGAGCAAAAGAGATGATGCTATTATCTCCAGTACACGTGCTAGGCGTCGTAGTGAGTTTTTGTGTGTAGGTAAACGGATAAACAAATCTTGAGCGAAAGTTGAACAGAAGAGAGGTTTTAGTTTGAGGCCCGAGGCGAAGCCGAGGGCCTCTACTAGATCCAAAATATTATAATATCGTGGGTTGCCATTATTTCAATTTCGAGATTTGAAATTACTCGATCAATCACGTCTTTCTTAGTGACTCTGCGATTCCAAATGAATTTTTACAACGATCTCTGAGAATGAGAGTGTGATGATGATGCCTATCTAAACATGAGGGTTTTTATCGCATATTCGAGTGATGATGAAGTCGGCGCGAGAGTCTCGCATGCTGCATTTGATTTTGATTTATTTTTTTATTAGGGTTAATTTATTTAGAAATTCAGATGTTTTAGTTATACATAGTTACCTTTCAATAAAATATTATTGTCTATAAGAAAGGAATAAAAAAATATTTTGTTAAATTCATTAAATTCATTTTCAATGTACCAGAAGGTCGTGAAAGGCACGAGATCTGTGATTTTTTTTAAATCCAGACAAAGATAGAACCTTATAGAAGTATTATGAGTAACTAGCGGCCGCGCGCGACTTTGTCTGCGCGGACAGATATTTTTTTCCCTCCGGAACAGTATTTTCTAGTTAGTCACGTGAAAGCTAAACAAAAATACAAACTCCTTTCTAATTTAAAATAATAGTGTATGAGATGTATGAGAATAATGAAAGGTTGGCACGATATATTATGTTTATCTAAATAAAATAAAATTATTACGAAATTTATACTTGTATCCTTTAAATCTCCGAAAATATGAATTAGGGCTATCTCCATTGTTATAAATAACAATTAGGTACGCAAAACATCATTTTGTAAAAAAGCCGACATAATAAAATTCTAAATGGCCTGACGTGGCGTGCGTACTTATACATCAGATTAGTGGATAGGTATTTCAGCACACCATTCCGTGTGAAACGGCAATAAATGAAAAGCACACAAATGATCGATAGAGGAATTCGTGAACTAAATATAGTAACTACCAACAAACTATCAAAATACGATGTCAATTAAAATACGATTTAACTCTGCCATGATTTTTTATGCTTAAATCATTTTGTTAAATTTATCAGTTCCGTCCGGCTGAAAATAATTAAGTAGGTACTAAAAATAACAACTCTAAATACTAAGATGAATAAATAATGAAAAATATTAGAAAAAATCGGCTCACCCGTAGCAACTTAGCTTAGACGGACCCGTAGCTACGGGTGAGCCGATTTTTTCTAATATTTTTCATTATTTATTCATCTTAATATAAAAATAGCATTGTGAATGCAAAAATCTAAAAGTTTAAAACTCTAAATACGCTCTAATAATTATGGTATGCCTCAATTAAACCTAAACATAGTATAAGTAGGTACTCGTATATAACTTAATACATAAGTATAACAGCAATATAGCTAGGTATGGGTTTAAGTCACTTTTAACTCTACACGTTGAAGAAAATAAATAAGCGCACAGAAAAAGATCCTACAATTTTATTAACAGACGCGTTGAATTTTCTCATCGTAAATGATCACGTCTTTGTCACATTATTTCTTCCACAGATTAAAGCAAATCGAGTAGACGCGGTATCAGTGGGAAATTGCCAAAGTAGAACATCATTTATCAACGCCATTTGGTGACATTTTACGCTTTAGCTGAAATCTAAGGGGCCAAGACCGGGCGGGCGGCCAACGGCAAAAACAAATGCAAAAATGTATGTACGATAGTAGCTCCACCCGCCACTTCGATGGTCAGTTTTGGACTAGACTGGACTTACAAAAACATACAAAACATTTGAATTACGACGAATGATTACACTAAGATACAAAGTGACAACCAGAGAAAAACTAACAATATCAAATTCTCATACCAATTTCTGAAAGTTAATAAAACGTCATACAATACGGGAGCCAGAAAAAATCAAACAATAGACCAGACCCATATCATTCCTAATTATAGGTACAAAACCGCTGAGAAGGGTGTCGAATGGTGTCTGTGTTCGCCAAACCATATTTTCTGCGCGTAAGTAATATAAAATAAAATAATTCTTACATACCTATCTGTATGCTTAGAAAGCATTCGTGGAAAACCCCTTACTTTTGCCATAGGTATTCTTGAAAAATACGAAGAAATCTTTTCTTAGTAAAAATGAAAGGGAGGAAAAGCGCAATTTTATCCCGATAGGTGGCGTCTGGTCTTTGGTACCCGGCCGCCTCAAAGAAAGTGTCAAAACATATGGGAATCTCTTGGAGTATTGCACTTTTTAATTTTATACTGAGAAAATGCCGCATTGTTATGCATGTAACTTGTAAAATATTGGAGTTCATCGATTTCTCAGTAACAAAAAAATAGTGGGCAAAAAAATATAAAAAAAAAGATGCTTTTCCCTCGATTTTCTCCTTTGCTGAGCCTGAGAAACATTATAAATCAAAAGGAATGTTTCATGAATTTGATGAAGCTTCGCCAAAATAAAACAACATTTGAATTATAACAGCTTTGTTCTTTAATATTTCTACCTCAGCAGTTTCTAACATATTTATAACTTGGATGAATTTGATAGGTATATCAAATATGGAATAAGCCCAATATTGGGGCCAAACAGAGAATTAATAGAATTTTATATGCCAGAGTCATTCAAGAAACTTAGAATAATAAAATAAATATGATAAAACGGTTCGTGTAATTTTGGATGGTACAGAAATTCCAATACAGAAACCTGAAATTACTATTGCACAGAAGGCATCATGAGGCAACTATAAACACGGAAATTCACACTCAGTTGCTTTGTTAAAATTTAAATCATATGCTTCTAATCTGAAATAAAAAGATTACTTGTAAATCTTACACGAAATTTAAAGAAATGTAATGCTTGTTAGCAATTTTTTGTAAGTTGCTATAAACTTTGTTGCCTGTTGTTTTGGCTTTTCTTTTCCGTAATTCTTCTTTTATCTGAGCTAAAGTTAGCATAAAATACATTGTTTGTCCGCAAAACCGAAAAAAATACAATCTAAGAAAGTAAAATCACGTAATACACAGTCAATACAATATAAGCTCAAACTGACAATGGTTCCAAAGACTGAAGCGCCATCTGTAATTCACTTTGCCTTCGCCTCCCCATTGTTTCGTGTGGACATGTGAAATGACCACCCATGCAGCCATAAAGTTTTATGATGAGTTCTACCGTTTTGAATTTGGAATACTTGTGCGGGAAGTAAGTATTGAAATCATAGACATAGAAAAATTATCGCTGCGCTATTGAAATTCATTACCTGCACTTAATGGGGAGGCGAAGGCAAAGTGAATTACAGATGGCGCTTCAGTCTTTGAAACAATTGTCAGTTTGAGCTTATATTGTATTGACTGTGTATTACGTGATTTTACTTTCTTAGATTGTATTTTTTTCGGTTTTGCGGACAAACAATGTATTCTATGCTAACTTCAGCTCATATAAAAGAAGAATTACGGAAAAGAAAAGCCAAAACAACAGGCAAGAAAGTTTATAGCAACTTACAAAAAATTGCTAACATTTCTTTAAATTTCGTGTAAGATTTACAAGTAATCTTTTTATTTCAGATTAGAAGCATATGATTTAAATTTAACTGAGTGTGAATTTCCGTGTTTATAGTTGCCTGATGATGCCTTCTGTGCAATAGTAATTTCAGGTTTCTGTACTGGAATTTCTGTACCATCCAAAATTACACGAACCGTTTTATCATATTTATTTTATTATTCTAAGTTTCTTGAATGACTCTGGCATATAAAATTCTATTAATTCTCTGTTTGGCCCCAATATTGGGCTTTATTCCATATTTGATATACCTATCAAATTCATCCAAGTTATAAATATGTTAGAAACTGCTGAGGTTGAAATTTTAAAGAACAAAGCTGTTATAATTCAAATGTTGTTTTATTTTGGCGAAGCTTCATCAAATTCATGATACATTCCTTTTGATTTATAATGTTTCTCAGGCTCAGCAAAGGAGAAAATCGAGGGAAAAGCATATTTTTTTGATATTTTTTTGCCCACTATTTTTTTTGTTACTGGGAAATCGATGAACTCCAATATTTTACAAGTTACATGCATAACAATGCGGCATTTTCTCAGTATAAAATTAAAAAGTGCAATACTCCAAAAGATTCCCATATGTTTTGACACTTTCTTTGAGGCGGCCGGGTACCAAAGACCAGACCTATCGGGATAAAATTGCGCTTTTCCTCCCCATTAGAACGTGATCAGATCAACCAAACCACCATGTAGGTAAATGTGGAGCTCCTCGCATTATTTTTTCTAAATAATGTTATGACTAGAATAGTCTCTTTGAGCTATAGACCTTCTCCGCCATTTTCAGAAAATTGGAAAAACTTAATCGACACGAAAATATTTATTGAACCTGCCCCCCCAGCCAAAGTAACATTCGCAAATTTTCGCTATCGCTTCGCTTCGAAACATGTATGGATTTGACGTTTTAAAATTCGATTGTTAACGAAACCTTATATGTCAATCCCATACATGTTTCGAAAGCGAAGCGATAACGAAGATTAGCGAATGTTACTTTGGCTAGGCTCTCTGCTCTCAAAATTTCACGAGAATCGGTTGACAAAATGCGACGGTACAGGAGAACAGAAGGACAGCGAGACAGCGGAACCGGACATACGAAAGCATTTTCGCCCAAGCTGAATCAAACGCAGACGCTTCGCGGTCGCTCGTTCCATGATATTTCAGGAGTATACACGTCAGTGAGAAAAATCTTTTACATTATATATACTTCTCAATTTCTTGCTGGTATATTGATAACGTGATAATTGTAATACGCGAGGGGTCAACACCAAAGAGTCAATGATCTTTCAACGAAAAAAACTGGCCAAGTAAATGTCGGGCCACGCTCAGTATTGGGCTCCGCAGTAAACTTATCATATCACATGTTTTACACAACTAATGACCATAACTACAATTTCATGGAATTCCAACTTACGAAAACTATTCTAATTAAATTATTTTTATAAGTTATCGACCATTACTTGTCAACTTGTAAAGCCTACAGCAGCAGCGAACTAAAATTTATGGAACAAGCATCCCACTCAAAAAATTGCACCAATCAAAATGACCACCAAGTAGGTGGGGCTAAAAAATATTGGCATTTAGTTATGCAGCACAAAGCGACTGAACACTGGTTGCATAATAGTGACCTGACCATAATCTGTATACTCTATACTGGAGGTTTTCTATATGGATATCCATATACATTTACTATATTATATGGATATTTTCTATACTTAAACTAAAAAATATTTGTATCCCTGCATCTTTTACTGCCTTCTTTGAGTCTTTTACACCATTTGACTACACAGGACGTCATTTCTAATAAACTCTCTCTTTTCTTTAAAATACAAACTGCATTTTTCTTATTCTGTGGCAATTACTGTAAAGAACGCTCACGGGCGCTTGGCTGACCCGACTAAATGCTGTGCACGTTATCATTTTTAGCCCCGTGGAGCAATTTTTCAAGCAATATTTGTTTGCAATTACACTTCCATAGAATTTAGTTCGCTGCATAATTAGTTTTCCTTTTAACTTCATTATATTGAATGATTTTTTCACATCCAATAACAACCGTTTAGCTGACTCTAATAAAATTATGCATTTTAAAGGTTGATATTTCGCAAAAGAATTCCAGAATCAAAAAACTTAAATATTTTCAAATGCTAATGCAAACAACTCCCCACACTATGAGATTAACGAGAAACATTTACATTTACACTTTACAAATATTTTTCAAGATTTTATTCGACCACTTTTTCAGCGTGATTATACACCTTTATCCCAAAGCAACTTTCTAGTACCTAATACTGTGCTAAGCCGCGGACGGATAGACGGACAGACAGACAGGTAAGTCGGATGGACATGGCGAAACTAAGGGTTACTTGTCTTGTTGACTTGACTACAAACCCTAAGGGCCTACACACATAACCGCGTTGCGGCGACGCACCGCAACGCAACGCCAAAATCCGCCGCAGAAATGACGTCACACTTGTTGACCACAGTTTTAGTCCGACTGTGGTGAATTGTAGGTTCAAGTAGTTTCTATAGCTTTTATATTTCTATCTCTATCTTGTCTATTTTCTGTTTTCCTTTGTTACTACTTCTTGTCAAAAGAGAAAATTGTGTGCTTTCGAAATATACTCGTATCTCTGCCGAACAGTCGCCTTGTTTATTAGTTAATACCTTTACAGTCCCTTTCCCTTACATTTTGGTCCATCTCCCCGTGATAATGAACACGCGATCAAAAACAATGCGGCTGTTGACACCGGCAAAATCGGTTCGCGTATCGCGCTCGGACTCTGGAGCACCCGCGGCGGGTGGGCTCGGTCGGTCCCCAAAATTGGACCCCTTTGCGACCGTAGCCACTAATACTCCCGCAGCCCATATTCCTAAGAGTCCCGAGACGCCCGGCGGGTCCAGTGTCGAGCACAATAATGTTTGTCTCAGTTCCAGGTCGCACGCGTCGTCTTCGCGGTCGTCTACCACCATAAAGGCTCGGCGATTGTCCGCGGAGGCCCAATTGGCGCGTCGTAACATGGAACGTAAGCAGCAGCTGTACGAACGGGAACAAGAGCTTGCCAAAGAGCTTGCCCGTCAACACCTCGAGTATGAACGTAAGCTTTCGGAAGAAATGCAGCGAGTAGAAGAACTGGAAGTCGAGGCATCGCTTGCGGAACAGGAAGCGGATCAACGATCAACTTATTCGGTCAGTCGATCTTTTTCACGCACACACACAGCATCATGGGTTCATGATGGTAATAATAACAGCTGCCCGGTCGACAAAAAAATCGACCGCAAAGCTAAAAATCATGAAAATTGTGAAATTCGGGATAACACTCGTTCTCGTATTTACAAAAAACCTGTGAATTTTCATATTCCAATTGACAAAACTGATTTACTTCAAACAACAACGTCAAATAAGGCGCTGTCATCCACACGGCCGTCAACAGAACAAAAAAATTGGCCGTCAGTCAACTCGAAGAAGGATGACTTTAATTCGCACTCTTTTAAATGTTCACATAAACTCGAACTCACTCCTTTCAGCGGGAAGACGACAGAGTGGTTAATGTTTAAGCGTGTTTATCGTGATACCCAACATTTATTTTCACCTGCAGAGAATCTTGTGCGATTGAGCGGCGCGCTACGCGGCCAAGCCCTCGAGAGCGTGTCGTCGTTGCTGTACACAGCCGAGCGACCTGAAGAAGTGCTCGACATGCTGGAACAGACGTTCGCGCTCCCTGAGATGATCGTGCTGAACGAGATTGCTCTCGTGCGGAATCTCCCAAAGTTAAGCTTTGATCAAAAAGAGTTAAATCAGTTTGCTTGTAGATTGCGCAATTGCATAGCAGTAATTAGAAATTTAGACCAAATTGAACACATATATTCTGTAGAATTATTTCACTCGGTATTGAACAAACTGACACCGATATTGTACAGTCAGTGGAAAGATTATGCGTACCGCAGCGATCGGTCTGTACCGAAAATAATACTTTTGTCTGAGTTTCTGGATATTGAAGCTGTCAAACACAATCGATTTGGTTTAATACCTGACTACACAAAGCGGCCTGGCACTTTAATGTCAGAGGGAGGTAGGCGGCCTGGTACCCTAATGTCAGATATAGGTAGGCGTGCTGGCACTCTCATGTCCGATATAGGTAGGCGGCATGGTACAGTCGGCAACAACTTTTCACACAACTTTGCACGACGTGAAAATATTAATGCTACATCTGCACGTAACACAAATGCTGAACTGTGTCGTTATTGCAATAATAAACACAAATTGACCGAGTGTAAGGTTTTTATATCCCTATCGATAGACGATAAGTGGCTATGGTTGCGTGACGCTAAAATATGCTATAAGTGTCTAAAATCTAAATCACACCGTTGGAGGACTTGCAAGATTGGTCGTTGTGGTGTGGATGGGTGCGTACGTTTCCATCACCCGTTGCTGCATGTGGCGACGACGCCCCACGTGTCCCGCGCCGCTGGCGAGTCTCCATCTACTTCCTACAATGTTGTGACTGAACACCAAAACACTGATAAAACTGTGACCGTCACTAATGTCACTGAATCACACACAAGCGACGATATGTCTACACCTATGTCACAAGTGTTTTTGAAAATAGTTCCTGTTCAAGTGAGTGGTCCACATGGAAAATATGACACTTTTGCTCTGCTTGACTGCGGGTCCTCGGCAACTTTGATTGATTCGGAGGTGGCACGTCACATTGGTGTGTCTGGCCCCATGGAGTCCATCAAGGTTGACGGGGTCGCTGGCATGTCAACACAGAAACCAATCCAACATGTGAGCTTTTCTATTAAAGGTCAACATTGTCCTGATATATACACAGTGAGTAACGCTAAGGCCATGGATTCGCTATCTTTGTTTACACAAACTATCAAACCATGTGACATCTCACAATACCCACATTTGACAGATTTGGTTGCTGATCTTACGCTAACCAATGCAACTCCTAAGATATTGCTTGGTGCTGAACACTGGTATTTAACTATAAGTCGGGAAGTTAGGGCAGGCTCCAAAAGTCAACCGGTTGCAACTCGCACACTTTTAGGTTGGGTATTACATGGCAGATCCAGCAGCTGGACTAAGCCTGTGCATTTTATAAACCACACAACGATCAAGGACGACCAAAACTCTAACCTGGACGATCTCGTAAAAGAATATTTTCGCCTGGATGCCATAGGTATCACAAAACTTGAAAACACATGCTCTAGGGAGGATAAACACGCTTTAGAGATTCTGGAGACTACTTCCAAACGATTACCGTCAGGTAGGTTTGAGGTTGGTCTATTGTGGCGTAAAGATAACCCAAATACACCTGACAGCTATCCTCAGGCGCACTCGAGGTTTCTTGGTTTAGAGAGGCGCATGGCTCGAGATGCAGAGTTAAAAAGAAGCTATTGTGCTTTTATTGACAATATGATGACAAAAGGTTATGCGGAAGAGTGTCCAAAAAATACATACCATGATAGTGTTAAACTAAATGAAATACACACACAATTGCGCTGGTATTTGCCACACTTTCCTGTTATACATCCTCAAAAACGTAAACTGAGAGTAGTCCAGGATGCAGCAGCAAAGACCTCGGGAGTCAGTTTAAACTCACTCCTGCTCCCTGGGCCTGATCTTTTGCAGTCGTTGCTGCACATATTGTTCCGTTTTCGCGAAGGTTACGTTGCGATGACTGCTGACGTTAAGGAAATGTTTCCGCAGATTAAGATTAGAGCGGAAGACCGTGATGCCTTGCGATATATTTGGAGGGAGGATCCCAGCTGTGAGTTGAAGGAGTACAGGATGACTTCTGTCATTTTCGGTGCGGCTTGCAGCCCGTGTATTGCTCTATACATTAAAAATCGTAACGCCCAAGAATTACAGAAGTCATACCCCGCGGCAGCAAAAGCTATCATCTACGACCATTATATGGACGACTTTCTAGGTAGTCTGGACGATCTGCACGAAGCCTCTCAACTTGCAGCTGACATAGTCACAGTGCACAAGGCGGCCGGTATGGAGATGCGAGGTTGGGTCTCTAACATACCTGCCGCACTTGCAGCCGTGCCTGAAGACCTACGAGCCTCCCCACCTGAAAACGTTCACGTAGGCCCTGAAGCCTTTGTCAGGACCTTAGGGCTTATCTGGCATCCCTTGAGTGACACCTTTGGGTTTAGGATTGGGTCCCCAATCCCTGAAAAAGAGAAACTAACTAAGCGCAAAGTATTGTCATATTTAATGTGCGTATATGACCCTCTTGGTCTTTTAACTCCGCTGATCATTCAAGGCTGCATTTTATTCCAGCAGACGTGGCGAACTGGTCTCGATTGGGACACCGAGCTGCAGCCAGATGCAATTCAAAGATGGCTGTCTTGGTCTCGGCAACTGGCTACGATTGTAGACATCAAAATTCCTCGTTGGTATAGGTGTGGGTTCCAAAATGAGGTCATCATTGACAGACAGCTCCATGTGTTTGCCGACGCTAGTGAGGAAGCATACTCATGCGTCGCATATTGGCGTTTTACATTCATGGACGGTTTAGTGAAGCTGTCTCTCATTGGTGGTAAGGCACGCCTTAGCCCTCTAAAACCTACATCCATACCACGTCTCGAGCTCCAAGCCAGTCTGATTGCTGCTCGTTTTGCGAATACTGTGTGTACCGGTCACAACGTCCAGCCAGATTCAATTCACCTTTGGTCTGACTCCACCACAGTTCTGAGCTGGATTCGCAGCGATGCGCGAACCTTCAAACCATTTGTAGCAAATCGTGTGGGGGAAATCACCGAGATAACAAATGTCAATAGTTGGAAATTTGTTCCAGGTGGTTTGAATGTCGCAGATGACGCGACAAGACTCAGGGATCGTGACATCGACCTGTCGCGGTGGTTCTCTGGACCTGATTTCTTATTATTACCATCCAGTGAATGGCCCAAAGAACCATCGATACCCGAAGCTACATCCATCTTAGAAGAGCTAAAACCTTCTAAGGTGCATGTAGGATTAACCCATCTGGATAAACCTTCATCGGTTGTGCCAGATCCCTCACGTTTCAGTGAGTGGCTACGCCTGCTTCGTGCAACTGCACGTGTTTTTCAGTGCGTCAATAAATTTAGATCTCTTTTGGCACATAATCCAAATTCTAAAACCACGAACACCAAGTTTCTACCGCTATCTGCTATGGAGATACAGAAGGCTGAAATTGCCATTCTCAGAAAAGCCCAGACAGAGTCATTTGGCGAAGAGCTCTCCTTGCTCCTTGATAGCAAGCCTTTGCCAAAGTCCAGCAAGTTGAAGACTCTCTGCCCGGTATTCGATGAAGATGGCCTACTCAGACTGGACAGCCGCATAAAGCATTTGAAGAACGCCAACTACGCCAGTACTTCACCCATTATTCTTGATGGCCGACACCCTGCTGTTCGACTTCTCGTACGACACTACCATGTCAAAGCTGCCCACGCCTTCAACGAGTTGGTAACCAATGAGCTCAAACAGCGATATTGGATTTTCCGGTGTCGCAGCGAAGTTCGCATGGCCGCGAGAAGATGCGCTTTCTGTATCAAAAGAAAGGCAACACCACAGATCCCACCAACCGGCGACCTGCCAGATGTGCGTCTGGAACACCATCAGCGCCCGTTTACGATTATTTTGGTCCCGTCGAGGTCTCAGTTGGCCGACGCAGAGAAAAGCGATGGATAGCTCTTTTTACCTGCATGACGACACGAGCAGTCCACCTCGAGATTGTCACGAGCCTCTCAGCCGACTCCGCCATCATGAGCATACGCCGTTTTTCTGCACGTCGAGGACTCCCAAAAAAAATCCTCTCTGATAACGGCACGTCTTTTGTCGGAGCCAACAGACAACTCTGCGAGTTTTACAGCGATGCCGTGCAAGACTTCACCGCTAGCAAATGCATAGAATGGTGCTATATTCCTCCTGCGGCACCATTTATGGGCGGTTGCTGGGAAAGACTTGTTAAAACCGTAAAGACTGCCCTTCTTGCAACACTAAAAGAACGATCCCCAAGAGAAGAGCTGCTGCACACCCTACTTTTAGAAGCAGAAGCCCTTGTGAACTCACGTCCTTTGGTATATGTCACTGAAAATGGAGAGTGCGAGAGTCTGACTCCGTTTCATTTCCTGATCGGCACCTCCTCAAACCAGCAGACGCCAGCCCAGTTAGACGATGGAGCGTTCTCGATGAGAAAAGAATGGCAAAAGGTTCTTCGTTTGTCTGAGCATTTTTGGTCCAAGTGGCTTAAAGAATACTTACCTAGTCTGAGGCCAAAGACAAAGATCAGGGGCCAACACATAAATCTAAAAGTGGGCGACGTTGTATTGGTGGTTGATCCAGATTTGCCAAGAGGAGTATGGCCAATGGGGCGCATACTGGAAGTATTCCCGGGCAGAGATGGAGTTGTCAGAGTGGCGGACGTTGCAACCAAAGGGGGCACAATGAGAAGGCCCTTCAGGAAGCTGGCTCATTTGCAAGTTGTGTAGCTACGCTACACGGGGGGGATGATGTGGTGAATTGTAGGTTCAAGTAGTTTCTATAGCTTTTATATTTCTATCTCTATCTTGTCTATTTTCTGTTTTCCTTTGTTACTACTTCTTGTCAAAAGAGAAAATTGTGTGCTTTCGAAATATACTCGTATCTCTGCCGAACAGTCGCCTTGTTTATTAGTTAATACCTTTACAGTCCCTTTCCCTTACACCGACCTCGGACACTCCACACCATTTAGGTACTTGTTATTTAGTCTATGATGCTATAAAACCACCGCGTTGTAACTAAACTACCTAATTACACAAATGACGTTTCATCATTTATAACAAAATATTAATGAAAAAAGACTAAATCAAACCAAAAAACACCAAAAACAAATAAGGGTCTTTGCCCATGAAATTGCCGATATTTTGACATATATACAGAGAAAATAATCACTTCTATGATTGCAAATATCCTTACTATAATATTATAAATGCGAAAGTCCGTTTGTTTGTTTATTTGTAACGTAGTAGTTTCTAAAGTATTCAAATAATTTTTTTTCGTCCCTCTTTAATACTTAATACTTTCGCGAAAAGTACTTTTCATCAGGATTCATAACTTTATTAAGTATCTTCGCTGTCGACGTTTATTCAATTTGGCGTAATGTCTACACAATAAGAAAAGAGCAATTTGTTTATTGCGATCTACGAGACACGTGTATCAAGACTCACAAATCACAGAAAAATGGTCACCTCAAGCAATGCGCGGCGACGCGCTGTGCCGCAACGCCGTTATGTGTGTAGGCGGCCCTTAAATGATAATTTTCTTGAGTGGGTGATCTCGTTGTTTCTGATTTCTATATTCCTTTTATATACAGATTTAAAGCAATAAAACGTTGTTTACTTTAGTCTATTAATGTTTTACTAAATCCTTGAACAAGAACCCCGCAAAATACGCAAATAAGAAGTAAAATCTACAAACATTGGTACAAGTAGGTATATAATGAATGTTTGTCAAAACACAATTTCTGCCGGCTCGCTAAAACGTTTCATAAGTATTCACAAACTTCGTGACACAAAAAGGCCTCAAAGTTACATAGTCCGTTAATAACGACATTAATTAAAGTTAGGTAATAACGGCTAAGTGTACGTACTCCGTTGAAAAGTTACCTCTGGAGTTGACGCTTTTTTTGCTCGTTGACCCAAGCCGAGTTGGTGACGCCTTATTAAGGCGCTGAAAGAATGAATCTTAATAAAGTGATTTTTACCATTGAAAATGGTTATCAGATGCAAATCGCCTGAGACGTATTTTTGACCATATCTCCGAGGATTTTGAGAGGGTCGAAATGGAAATAGTACAAAAAGTTGAGGAATTTATCGAGAAACGTATGAGCGTTTGAATTTTGAAAATCTACTGGTAACTTTTTTTGAAATTTTTCAAAATTCTAAAAATTCCGGGTTATTTGGGCGGTGTTTGTTTACTAAATTGTAAATATTTCGAAAAAAAAAACTGACTTAAGAAAAAATTAAAAAAGGGTCCTAGGGTATTAGTTTAGCTACCAAATGGCGAAATAATTTTGAAAATCTGTAAATAATTGTGACCTGTAGGTGGTCCCTTTAGATTTGGAATTCTAGAAAAACGGGTGTTTCCATACATAAAAAGTTATGTAGCTTCTATGATTAGTAACCGATCGTCATGGTAATAGTGTTAAAAGATGCAGAAGCAGACGGGAAGTGCATTCGTTGGAATTTTGAGAATCGGTTAATAATATTTCGGCTGCGTCGAAGCAGTCAGGGGCATTTTTGTGACACGAGGCACAGCCGAGTGTCACAATCGATCGTAAAAATAAAAAGGTACCTAGTATACCTTAGAAAAATTATAGGATTTTGCTTTTGATTTGATTTAGTTTTTTCGTAAATTTTTGTACTCATTTTCAATGCTCCGATTCTTCCGGGAACTGCGAAATCTGTGAATTTCTTTTCATATATAGTCTTTTATTTTTTTTTATTTATTTAAACGTTATTGCAAGTATAAAAATACATACAAATGGCGGACTTAATGCCATTAGGCATTCTCTCCCAGTCAACCAGAAATTGTGTCAGAGAGCATTACTGTGCCGGCAATAAACAAACAATATAAAATAAACACTACATTGCATTTCAATTTAAGAATATAAAATTATATACTTACACGTACATAGCATACTTATATAATAAAATAATAATATATACATAAACAATAATAGGTACCTATATACATAAAAATACAGAAGAATAATAAAAGTCAGATATGAAGGGGCCAATGGGAAGAGCTAAAGTAATGTTCACGTATTACCAATCTCTTGAATATAAACTTGCTGGGGGCACTTCGTATGTTCAGCTGGGGTAGGGCGTTCCAGAGTCGTATTGGTCTTTGGTCATTCATGACTGTTTTTAAATTATAGTTAGTCCAAGGACTATACCTTAACGCAAAAAAAACCCACAAATTGGGGTTCATCCTATCTCCTTATCGTATTATATTCACATACTTAACATAAATTGTTGCGTCGATTATAATTGAAAGATACGAAAAGAAATCCAACCATGAAACCTCTTGTTTCGAATAAAAATACTCGTTTTTAATCAAACCGTCCGACCCCTTAAGCAGCTACAGTTTTGCAGTTTTGTTTTAATTTACGGAACGACCGACGACTTTAGAAATAATGCAGCAAGGCTTTGATACGAAATTGCCTTAACTTCAGGCAAATATGTTTGTAGATGAAATTGGAAATGCTTACATTTTAACTATTGAATACTTTTTGTTTTTCTTCTTCCCATATGCAGATAATACTTTATACACAAGCGAGAAGCAGCAGTCATTATTGAAAAGATAGCAATTAGTGTCAAAAACTGTCACTTTTAGCACTTTTGCTATGTATTTCTAGGTATGACTACTACGATAGAATGTGATTATACCTTCTAAAAATACTGGACTAGGTATGTGTCTTTAAAATTATTGTGTAATTAATATTGCGCGGTGCAAAGTGCAAACTGAATGGGTCTAGAAAGGTTAATAACATAATATATGACATATATAATGACATTTCCGTCGAGCGCAGCTAGCGTAAGTAAGTATTTTTCTTACTTATGCTCTGAAATGTTATCATTCCATTTGAAAAAGGAATGCGGGGCTTGCCACTTTTCCGTTGAGGTCTGGTTCATCGCATTCTAAATTTGAAATTCAGTGTAGAAATGAATTTCAATACTTACTTCCCGCACTTGTGCGGGAAATAAAGTATTCGAAAGTATTCTAAGTATTCGAAATTCAAAACGGTATAACTCATCAGCTAGCATTATTTTTAAAATCTTTATGGTTGCATGACTGGTCATTTAACATGGCCACAAGAACCAATTTAAAGCCATGCGGCTCGGGCTTCAAACCATCCTCGACAATGCAAATGCTAGCTTCCCGTTCTCGGCTATAATATGTAATATACTATGTAATGTAATATGTGTGTAATGTAATATAGTATTTCCAATATCAGAATTCTATCCTTTGGTAATGCACTTCCAATTATTTTGAAGAAATTGGTTTCAGCGGCTAATATTGACATATCGGTATAGTCAATGACTTTTATAAAAGAAACTAAATATTTGCGACTACCTCCAGCACCCCACCGGGTAGTTGTGACAGTCCATTACAAAAAATTCACAGATTTTACAGTCCCCGCAAGAATCGGAGCATTGAAAATGAACACAAAAATTTACAAAAAACCAAAAACAAATCAAATGCAGAGTCCTATTATAATTTTAAAGTTACCTAGGTAGTACCTATTTATTTTTACGATTGTGACACTCGGCTCCGCCTCGTGTCACAAAAGCGCCCGCCGACTGCCTCGACGCAGCCAAAATAATATTAACCAATTTTCAAAATCCCAACAAATGCATTTCTCGTCTGCTTCTGCATCTTTTAACACTATTACCATGACGATCGGTCAATAATCATAGAAGCTACATCACTTTTTATGTACGGAAACAGCCGTTTTTCTACAATTCCAAATCTAAAGGGACCACCTACAGGTCACAATTATAAACCGATTTTCAAAATTATTTCGCCATTCAATAGCTAAACTAATACCCTAGGACCCTTTTTTTCATTTCGGTTTTTTTTCCGAAATACTTACAATTTAGTAAACAAACATCCCCCAAAAAACCCGGATTTTTTTGGAATTTCGCATAATTTCAAAAAAATTTACCAGTAGATTTTCAAAATTGAAACGTTCACACGTGTCTCGATAAATTCCTCAACTTTTGGTACTATTTTCATTTCGATCCTCCCAAAATCCTCGGAGATATGGCCAAAAATACGTCTCAGGCGATTTGCATCTGATAACCATTTTCAATGGTAAAACAATCACGTTAGTCGGACGATGTTCGATGATCGATTTACATGATTTTGAACCTCAAACACATTTTTTTTTAAACTTAATATTTAATCATAAACTTAATATCCACTGGAATAGACGAACAGAGTTCACTTGGCTGCGAAACCAAAAGTGAGATGAGCCAGTGTTTGTAAATATGTAAACGTGTGCGTGAATTTAGAGATGCACTGAAGTCCATTTTAGGTTGTCGATAACCATAATGTATTATTGCTCTAATAAATAAAACACAAACAAGATTTTGAACAATTTTATTTAAATAATTTCTTAAGGTCTCCTTTGAGGCTCCCTGTTTATTTATTTATGACATTTATCCAGTTTAATTTAATCACTGGATTTACAGAAAACCTGGAAATAATTGTTAAATTAGTACTTAAGTTGGTATAATTTACCATTTGAAAACAGTCGGTTACAAGCAGCTTTAAATAAATCTATCAGTGTTCACAAAGACAAACAAAGTTATATTGGAAATCATCGACATGAGTATCGATATCGATAATTTTTGATCAATATCTACGCCTTATTTTCTCAAGTTCACGGACATAATATCTTTTTATCTAACACGTAATGTTTAGAAATCAGCCTTTATTTAGGAAATAGGCGTTTAATAGCATCATATTAATATATAACTTAGTGTGTTTGGGAATATATTCAACTAAAATATGAATTATGAAAATGGTAATAGTACAATCATATTTACCTTTGAAATTAGTGTTTATTTGGGTTATTGTCGTAAGTAACATTACAATCCAGTACAGAACACGACACCATTGTTGATTTATATAGCTTTGAGAGCCAAACCGAGCCGATCGCGATCAAAATTACAAAATAATCTTGTTGACGCTTTTCACTAAGGTGATAAACGATGATAAATGAAGTCAAACCAGGTTCAACTGTCAGTTTTTCTTTACTCTTTCTCGCACATCGCATAAGCCGTAAGAATCGGTTTCTCACTCGCACCTTTGTCCGTCTACTTGAGCATAGCGAAAAATTTTCTAAGTCTATGTATTTAATAAGTTTATGCTCAAACATGAGTTAATAATGTCACGGAGTGGGACAAACATCGTAAGCTTAATCGCGATGCTTTTTTGTAATAGGCCCTCTGTTGCCGTTGTAGACTACACGAATTATTAAGAAACTATTACAACTTGTAGTTTATTAATTCTTGAGCTTTTTACATTGGAAGAGATTTGTTTTTCAAGAACCTACATATTACTAAGTATTTGTATACGTTGTTAAATGAGGGGTGTGTTTCAAGTAAATAGCTGACAGTTAGGCTAACAGCTTAACAGCGACACAAGGAAATGTTAATAAATCTGTGTCCTTAAGCTTTTAAGCAAGGTGAACTAAAGCTGACGCAATCCACAAACGTTAAATCAAAAACTGTTAAGACAACACGTTTTGTTTTTATCAACCTTACTGATCTTTTGGTTGAATAGGTATATTGAATTCTATGGTGATTTCGTACGATTTAAAGCCCTCGTTCACATCACTGACTCTTAAGGTTCTGCCTGAGTAGCGCTCATGACGGAACCTGACAGACTAATCGTACTCGATCACGTTTGTTAAGCAACGCTTGGTCCGGCCAGGTGTCGGATGGGTGACCGTTAAAGTGGCATTACAACTGAGCGCTTCCGTGCTTCGGAGGGCATGTTAAACCTTCGGTCCCGGCTGTTGTCATCTGATAACAGTCGTTAAGCCAAGTTAGTGGCCTTACAGGCGGTTTGATAAACCCTTACACCAGAGGTGGCCACTGATCCTCATTCGATAAGAAGAAGAAGAAGGCTCTGCCACCATTCATAGAGCTCTGGTGGCGTAGGCGAGGCTGTCCGCAGCCACTTGCAAATATCCCTCAAACAAAAGTCGACAGAGGCCTTATTGAAAGAGTGAAAAAGAAAAATGGTTGCCACCCGTCATCCGTTTTAGCTGTAGTTGACACATGCAGATTATTTATGCCGCCTTGGGACCATCTACATTTCACTTACAAGCTGTAAAAGTCAATTTTCACTTAAAATGGAAAAAATTAAATAAAAGTCGTTAATTTTATGTAGCATACTATTTACTACTACTACTGCGTGCTTCGGAAAGCACGTTAAGCCGTTGGTCCTGGCTGCATTTGCAGTCGTTAACACCCACCAATCCGCATTGGGCCCGCGTGGTGGTTTATGGCCCATCCTCCTTACCACCCATAAGGAAGGCCTGTGCCCCAGGCCAAATAAAATTGCTGATGAACACACTATTCACTATCTCTACAGTAACTTTAAACTTGAGGAAAATACAATATCCAAAACTGACATTGTATTTTTGCACTGAAGCCTTGCAACAAACGGACAGCAAACGATAAATTTACCCACAGAACGTAATGTGGTAACGAAATCTCATTCAAATTCCAGAGAGCTTTTTATTACACTTCACGAGAATGACATTACGAGTGACCCAAAAGAAGCGAGGAGAAAAATTTGCACCTGCCGAGAATTCACAACGGTCTTTATACCGTACGTTCTGTTATTTATATGACAAATGGGTACACCGTCAAACATATTACATTTAAGTACGATAGTCTTATAACTAAAGTGTTTGCCATTGTATAACATCATTCTCGAGCGCTAGACGAAGAAGTTACAAATTCAAATAAAGACACAAGTTACATATTAAGTTTTACAACTTGTACAACATTATTAAGCGTTCATCCCGAAAGTTTCGCATAAGCTTTACATTTATTTGAAAGCTATATTCAAAGCTTACGCGCTCACTAGACATGAAATAAAACACTTTTTAACGGATACTAGCGCGGTTTTATTGAAAGTACTTTGGTAATTAGTTTGCTTTTTTATTTTTCCGACGTTTCGGCGCCTTTGTAGCTGCCGTAGTCACGGGGGACTGAAGCTACTCGTGAGCCTACCCTCAAGCGATGATTTTTTAAAGACGTTCAGAAATTTATATTTAACAAGTATTTAACAAAAATTTTAATTGGTTTAAGTTAATTTATAATTTAATTTTGTGAATTAATTAATGCTAAAAAGAGTGAATCTACTGAAACACCACCATTTCACAAAATTGGGAGGCCCTCCAAGAGAGAAATAGCGAAAGAAAACTTAGAGGAGAGCCGACCAAACCAAATACCAACTAATTAGCAACGTACTTTCAATAAAACCGCGCTAGTAGCCGTTGAAAAGTGTTTTATTGAGAGCTATTTTCATTTCAAACTTGGCTAGTTCATTTTGTTCCGTGGTGAAAGCTATCGACAAAAAAAACGCGCGTAAAAATACTCGATGGAGTAATAATCTATGGAAAAATTCATTTCGCTTTTTGCTGGTAGATAGCGCTGTACAAATTTCCCTTACAAAATTACTCTATACTTATAGAATGTATAATTACGGGCATTATTTTGTTCTAGGTTCGTGCTACCACTGCTTTCACTGGAGAAATAAGTTTAATAAGTTCCTGTAATTATTAACTTCATAATGCCAAATATGTAAGACATAAATAAAAATTAAAACACGACTTTGTTGAAGATGTAAAACTAGTGCTTTAAAAAAACTGTTGCTCGCTATAGTTTTCGAAATAGTTATTCGATAACAATACTGTCATTATTAAAAAACCGGCCAAGTGCGAGTCGGACTCGCGCACGAAGGGTTCCGTACCAAAAAACAGCAAAAAATCAGGTTTGTTGTATGGGAGCCCCCCTTAAATATTTATTTTATTCTGTTTTTAGTATTTGTTGTTGTAGCGGCAACAGAAATACATCATCTGTGAAAATTTCAACTGTCTAGCTATCACGGTTCATGAGATACAGCCTGGTGACAGATAGACAGACAGACAGACGGACAGCGGAGGCTTAGTAATAGGGTGCCGTTTTTACCCTTTGGGTACGGAACCCTAAAAACAGGGGTCCGATTACGCTAAACAAATGTTGTCATTTTTGTTATGACAGTGAATGAAACTTTTTATTTAGAATTTAAATAAGTAGGTAATAAATCATTTTCGTTAAATTTCCATTCAACTGGAATACCTACGGAGCGAGTTTTTTCACCTCACGCTCAATCGTGAGTATTTTGTATGGCGTTGATGAAGTTCATCGCGTATTCCGCCACTTGAGGGCCCACCAATCCTAATTAAAATGAAGTACACGGCATTGCGATCGTGAAAGTAAAAAATCAAAAATTTTGACAAACCCTACGGCACTTAAAATTGTTACTCGTAATTAAAAAAAATGTTTTTTACGAGAGTTCCCCAAATAAAAGTGATGTAGCATAAGAATAAATAAAAAAGCTTTTTAATAAAAGCAAAACCTCCTTCAAAAATCTTAAAAAAAACAGCTCTATAAAAAGCAAGAAATAATGTTCAAATCGATTAATTAAAACACGTCTATTGAAGTCGGGTGGAGCTGAAAGTAATTTTTTTACTTATTGTATTGTTTATATTCTAAAAGACCCAACCGACTTCAATAGACGGGTTTTTAAATTAATCGATTTGAACATTATTTCTTGCTTTTTATAGAGCTGTTTTTGTAAGATTTTTGAAAGAGGTTTTGCTTTTTTAAAAAGCTTTTTTATTTACAACTTTCTTGTGGTAGGTACCTATGTAAGCGAATATTTTATAAAATAAAACGTTATAATTATACCTAATGTCTCACATTTTTCAATGGTAGGTATACCCCGAGTATAGATATACCCCCAAAAAGGGACCAACTTGGGTACAAACCTCATGTTATAACGTTTGAATTATTTCAATCGGTTCAGCCGTCTTCGAGTAATCGGTGTACATACATAGTAAAAAAAAAATATACGCGACGAATAGACATCCTCCTCCTTTTAAAATTTTTGAAGTCGGTTAAAAACTTACTAGAACGGTCACTTCTTTGTCCGAGTCCCAAATGCCGCCATTTATATAACTACTTCGCCCTTCACGTCGCTACGCCCCGCTGTCGTCCAAGCGTGTTGCCAGGGTTGCTTAATACTGTTAAATATTGCTTACGTTTAAAGATCATATTATGTAAGAACTATCGCCGATAACCTACAAACCCTATCGAAAACCGCATCGAAATCAGTTTGGTACTTTTTAAGAACTTGGTTCTCAAGTGCAACTTATCTGGTTGTTGCAGCGCCTCCTGGTAATCTACCACCATAAAACATGTCTAAGCACCTGCTCCGAAATGAAATCAGAGTTGGCCTCTTCTTAAGTTAGGGTTTCCTAGGTTAGCGGTGCCGTCATATTACGGCTGTAATAAAGCGGCGTTGAATGTTGTTTATGTTAACAATATGTCGACACCGTAACGTCAGAAACCACGCCGCATTTTTTACATAGACGTTCTACGCCGTTAATTACGGCCGTAATATGACGGCACCGTCATCCTCGGAAACCTTAGCTTTAGAAAGAGTTGCTTGTAATCATGACTTGGTGGTTCAAGCCACTGCGTGAAACAAATGATTAAAGTTTCAGCGTGTAGGATATAATGAAGTTAAAAGGAAAACTATCACTGCTAGTTAGGTACTGTATGAAAATTATTTATTTAATACTAGTCTCGCGGAGTGGAACGAACATCGTTCGATTATCACGATTCTGATAATTAGGCCCTTCAGCCTTGAATCTGACTCGGAAAATGGACCTATCAAATCCGATGAAATGCACACAACCGCCTCCGCTCCTTGAATAATAAGTATTAGTTCACCGTTAAGCTTCCATATTAATTTGAATGCATTTGAACCGCTGTACAAATCCGGTGAAACAACCGTAAATTACAAACTTATTAGGCAATCAACGTCTTATAATGATTTTATACACGTGTAGTCAAACTTTTAAAATCATTGCGTCTAGTCGACCTTGTCGTCGTGTCGATACTTCCCTAGCTTCTGCTCAAAATTTCGTCCACGTGGGTATTCGAGTAAATCTTTAGGCAATCTTTAATTTTTAACCAGGATAAATAGTAAGTATTCTATGTTTTAATTTCATCAAAATCAGATCAGACGTTTTTACTTGATTAGGTGGGTCCACCTTGCGCTCTGCCCCCACCTCACTTTCGTCTCCCCATCCCCTCGGACTACAATTTCTAAGTGTTTTTTTTTACGTAAAACAAAAATAACATTGTGTGTTGGCTAGGCACTGCTACTAACCATGTCGAGGTTGAAATTTGGTCATCAACTCATAAACCACGCTATCTACAATAGTCTACTACTACTACTAGCGATGGTTTAGGTAGCCCACGCTTTAAGCCACACGACTCACGAGCCTAGGTATTCAATAAGGGCTTGTTCTTAATAAAGCCCACCCTATTCACTGTCTACATAGTCTACATCATCGGCGATGGTGTGGCCCATTCCTACTCTACACTTGCCTAGGTATTCAATAAGGGCTTGTTCTTAATATAGCTCTATTCACTGTTTACAATAGTCTACATCATCGGCGATGGTGTGGCCCACGCCTACTCTACACTTGCCTAGGTATTCAATAAACTTGTTCTTAATGAAGCACATTCTATTCACTGTCTACAATAGACTACATCTTCGGCGATCGTGTGGCCCACGCCTACTCTACACTTGCCTAGGTATTCAATAAACTTGTTCTTAATAAAGCACATCCTATTCACTGTCTACAATAGACTACATCTTCGGCGATCGTGTGACCCACGCCTACTCTACACTTGCCTAGGTATTCAATAAACTTGTTCTTAATAAAGTACATTCTATTCACTGTCTACAATAGTCTACATCATTGGCGATCGTGTTGCCCACGCCTACTCTGCACTTGCCTAGGTATTCAATAAACTTGTTCTTAATAAAGCACATTCTATTCACTGTCTACAATAGACTACATCTTCGGCGATCGTGTGGCCCACGCCTACTCTACATTTGCCTAGGTATTCAATAAGGGCTTGTTCTTAATAGAGCCCAACCTATTCACTGTCTACATAGTCTACATCATCGGCGATGGTGTGGCCCACGCCTACTCTGCACTTGCCTAGGTATTCAATAAGGGCTTGTTCTTAATAAAGCAAATCCTATTGAAGCTGGCAGGCAACTCAATTTTGATAAGCCTCCTACTCACTGCAAATGAGCCTGGGAGGTTTACGTGAATATTCCTAATAAAAATCCATCGATCTGTAGTTGAGGCATAGTTAATAACCTATGACAGTATTATAATATATTTTTAGGGTTCCCTACCAAAATGGTAAAAAGGAATCCTTATGGTGTGACTCAGTATGTCTAACTATCTGTCTGTCTGTCACAGCTGGATATCTCGATAACTACTTTTTTTTACAAAAGGACTGAAAAGGGTCTTAAAAATTTGAAGTGACGTGACTAGGCATGTGGGGAATCATATAAAAAGGCGCTGGTTGTACATTTAAATTTTTTTGTTCTTTTTTTTATACCGCACAGTTTTCGACTGATGATGAAAAATGTCAAAAAATACCATCTTCGGAGATTTTCTTAAGGGGGCCTGGAAAAATAATAAAAATATCACACTTTTTTAGAAATTAAAAAAACAAACAAAAATTTCATTAGCTCCACTACCAGTTATCAGATAGCGCTGACTTTAGAAAAACTACATTAGTTCCACTATCGGTCAAGAGATGGCGCTGACCTAAGAAAAAATTGTTCCACTATCGGTCAAGAGACGGCGCTGATCTAATAGGTACCAGTGGAGAAGGGTCCATACAAGCTAATTCCCATCGGCTTACCTTTTAGAAATCTCACCCTCCCAATCCACTATGCAGATCATATAATTTTTTAGAACGGCTTACCATCGTCATAATTTCACCTTGATTTCACCCTTCGCCACTGATAGGTACTGCAATAATAGGTAACTACTTTGCAGTGTATTTATTATGATGGTACGGAACTTAGAGCTTAGAGCAAGACGGCCTTCTGTATGAAGCCGCGATGCTCGAAGGTACAGAAAGCCTCGGTGCGCGTGTCTGCCTTAGATTTTTTTTAAAAGCAAAATTTGTAAAAAATAAGTACAATTTTGTCACCTTTACACGCATTCCGTGCCCTGACTTTAGTTTGGACTTAGAAACATTTAACAACCAAGCTTTTCCTAACCTTCAGCCCTTTTCATGTTTAAATCAGGTATACCTACATAAAATAAGTGGGTTTATCTTAATCTACTGCTGTTATCTTTACACGAAATTGAAGGAGTTCTGCGCTGATTTGATTAAAAGCTGCTTTGAATATCAATAGATTTCGCACGTCTGAACATGAAGCGCAAGCACTCCTCGCTTATCCCAGAATGGAATGAAGATTAGATCGCTGCCTATTTATAAATACGAAAATCTATTTAATTTACTTACGATGCCCTTCTTAAATACCTATATTTGCGGCCTATCTTAAATATAATAATCGCAAACATTATGAGCGATCGCCGCACAGCGATCTGCCCACAGTTCAATCGTCTCTATAATATCGCCTCCTCTGTGGTTCACACACTCGTGTAAGATGCAGAGGTCCCGGGTTCGATTCCCAGGGGGGTACAATTTGTATTCGGTTTGGTTGGTGGTAGGGCTTATTTCAAGTCCGCCTGGCTAGCTACCACCATCTTACCTAAGTCTGACGCCATAACAACAAATTAAAAATTATTGTGATCCGGCAGTTAGAGGTAAGATAGCCAGTTCCTCACTCAGTGATGAAGATTCTGGGTGTAGTGCGATTCCACCATCAGAATGATCGTCACATAACATCAGGTGAAGTGAAAGACAAGCACTATCACGTTGATCATTAAAAAAATAATAGTAACCTATAAGAGTAAAAAGTATTTGTAAACACAATTTAGTTAAGTTTTTGATTCATTTCATTTCATTCTGTGAGCAGACTTCACGTTTGCGACATTTCTGTTATTTTTTCGAAATGGCTGAATAGTCAAACAAATCTATGTATATAAAATAATTTATAGAAAAAAAATATTTTTTAAAAACACGTTTTTTAAAACGGACTAAATTATTACAAAAAAATCGGACTAAAAATATTAAAACGGACATGTAAAAACAAACTAAAAAGTAAAAAATAATTCTTCTGTAAATATTTATAACCCTAATAACCTATACCTACCTACAGAAATTTTAAACCAAAAAATTTTAAACCAAAAAACATGGGGCGCATCGCATGCTATAGACCAGGGGTGCCCATACTTTTTCTTAAGGGTGCACCGAGCGTCCACTAGCGCCGCCAATCAAGAAAAAATCATTACAACGAAATAACTATGTTTAACAAAAATTCTGAAACATATGAAAACTAGTAATAGTTATAAACTATTTTTGTATGCGTTTTTTTCCTGGTTTAAATGTGTTTGTGTAGTTAAAACCTGGATTAACGCCTAAAGTGGCCACTCTGCTATAGACAATATCGATGATAAATTTTACAAAACGCGCCCCACATTTTTAGGTTTAATTTTTTTTTGTTTAAAATTTCTGTAGGTAGGTATAGGTTATTAAGGTTATAAATAAATACAGAAGAATTATTTTTTACTTTTTAGTTTGTTTTTACTTGTTCGTTTTAATATTTTTAGTCCGATTTTTTTATAATAATTTAGTCCGTCTTAAAAACGTGTTTTAAAAAAATATTTTTTTTCAATAAATTATTATTTTATGCTTTTTAGTTAACGAGCTAAGACTAAAAATATACCATCTCCTATCGGAGCACTCGTCATAACGATTCAAACAAACCCAAACTCGATGGTGTTGCATGGTTTTATTACAGAGTCCCAGTGCCCTTCTTCCGGCTCCATCATCAGACCCTGGAAACCTTTTCCCAACAAAGAACTCGTCAACACGATTCAAACGAGCCCAAACTCGATGGGGTTGCATGGTTTTATTACAGAGTCCCAGTGCCCTTCTTCCTGCTCCATCATCAGACCCTGAAAACTATTTCCCAACAAAGAACTCGTCAAGATGATTCAAACTAGCCCAAACTCGATGAGGTTGCATGGTTTTATTATAGAGTTCCATTGGCCTTCCTCCGGCTCCATCATCAGACCCTGGACACTATTTTCCAACAAACTACTCGTCAAGGCGATTCAAACGAGCCTAAACTCGACGGGGTTGCGTGGTTTTATTACCGAGTTCCAGTGGTCTTCTTCCGGCTCCATCATCAGACCCTAAACACTATTTCCCAACAAAGTACTCGTCAAGACGATTCAAACGAGCCCAAACTCGATGGGGTAGCGTGGTTTTATTATAGAATTCCTATGGCCTTCTTCGGGCTCCATCATCAGATCCTCGGACACTATTTCCCAACAAAGTACTCGTCAAGACGATTCAAACGAGCCCAAACTCGATGGGGTAGCGTGGTTTTATCATAGAGTTCCTATGGCCTTCTTCCGGCTCCATCATCAGATCCTCGGACACTATTTCCCAACAAAGTACTCGTCAAGACGATTCAAACGAGCCCAAACTCGATGAGGTAGCGTGGTTTTATCATAGAGTTCCTATGGCCTTCTTCCGGCTCCATCATCAGATCCTCGGACACTTTTTCCCAACAAAGTACTCATCAAGACGATTCAAATGAGCCCAAACTCGATGGCATTGCACGATTTCAATATTGAGTTCCTTTGGCATGACCTTCCAGCTTCATCATCAGACCCTGGACCTTATCTCCCATTAGACTTCTCGTCAAGACGATTCTAACAAGCCTAATCACAATGGGGTTGTATGGTTGCATCATTAAATTCCTGTGGCCTTCTTCCAGTTCCATCATCAGATCAGCTCAATGACACCATAATATTGCATTGTATTCTAGTTCTGACCTATGTTCAAAATTTCAAGTCTCTAGCTCATCGGGAAGCTAGTTTAAAATCGGTCGCAAACTTTGCGGACAAACACACAAACAAACAGCAAAAGCAACCTAATAAAACGTGTTAAAAATGAATCCAATTTTGCGTGGTCAAGCCATCACGCGTGAACGGCTGGACCGATTTCGCTAATTCTTTTTTAGTTATGTTTGTTATTTTCAGGAGATGGTTGTTATGAAAGAAAAAAATAAGAAAATTTGAAAATTTAAGAATTATACTTAACCACCATAAAAAAATATTTTGAACATAAAAACTTTTTTAATGTAACCATATGACTTTTAAAAAAATCAGAATAATAATAATTATTTTGACAATATAAACTTTTTTCTGATCATAAAGGCTGCAACATAGAGCCCAAGATCGTCAAAGACGGTGTAATAAAACAGATGCTTCGGTCGGAGTTATTTTATTGATGAAATACAATATGTTAAATAATTAATTTATTATTTCTTGGGAACGGGAACGGGAACGGGACAACGTCTGTCGGGTCAGCTAGTTATATATTATATAATATCGAACCTGCTTACAAAATTTCACAAGAATCATTTGAGAAATTGGATCTTTAAAGGATACGAAAGCATTTTGCTCAAGCTGAAAGGAAACGCTTCGCTCGCGTTTCGCGCTCGCTCGGTCAAACATAATATATTTAGTTTCAATTGAAAATAAACTAATGAGCTTATAACATTATTATATTAAGTTCTTTAAATAAAAGAAAATTAGACACTCTAACTGAGATTGAGTTTCATTTCTCATTTCAGAAAAACAGAACAGAATGCAATTGCATTTCCAATTTAGGTATATTTCAAGCTCCCGAGGAGCTCCTTGACGAGAAATTGTTTCATTTAAATACCTTTATCTTAGGACATTGTCCTTTTCTTCAATGCAATATAGTAACAATCTGTTTAATTTTGTTACATTATACATACAGTGGTGCCTGAATAATTAGAAACACCAGTCGATTTTTATACAAACGAGGTAATTTTGAAGCATTGGTTCTCCGCCAGGGATTGATCTAGCTATTATCTGATGATGGTCATCCAGGTAGTTAAATGGAGTAGATCCAGATCGCACCCAACTGGTGTGATAAGCATTCTTAGAGCTGCAAGGATCTGAGTTCTCAGTTTCAAGATTTCCATAAATTTTAATGCTATTTTCATTGTTTTTTTAAACATGTCCTTCTATCTCTAAGTTGGGTGTGTCTAGTGAATTGGATCTCCTCCATTCACTCCCTGGATGGCTGGATCAGATCACAGCTAGATCAATCCCTGGCGGAGAACCAGGGCTTCAAAGTAACCTCGTTTGTATGAAAATCGACTGCTGTTTCTAATTATCCGGCCACCAATATAACATTTGGTGTGCGTAGATACGTCAACTTTTGTAAATTAAGAATAAAATCAACCGCTTTAGATCCAAGATCATTAAAGTACCAACTTTTTTCATGTTGTAACACCAAAAAAAAGTGAACTCGGACAAATAAAGATATCTTATGTTAGCGTAACAGCGTAATTAGAGGCACGTTTAACTTTGAAAGTTCGCGTCGTTTACGAGAATAATCATTTCAGTAATACAAGGTAGGTACGGTCGGCATCTGAGTTAGCTGAACATTTTAGGACCATATCACGCCAATTCTTGCGTTCAAATCAGAACTGCAACTTAACATGAGTTGGTGTGCCAAAGTACTTAAGTGGTCAGCTACTTTAGAGGTCGACTGTACAAGCAGTGCAAACTTTGGCAAAGACACAAATAGGTACCTACCTACACTGTGTGCGTGCGTAATGTTAGTTCCGACTTTTCTTGCTAACTTCCCACTAACGCTTTCCGTTCGACCACGTTTAAGTAAGTAATTACTTAGGCTTTTCATTATTGATTGTATACTTTTATAACTTTATTTATGGAGAAGCGGTGTGACAATCGAGCAGTATACCTTAATACTCACTGTAAGTATTTGTTTTGATAAAAAAAGTACGTTTGCTTTGCTTATATAATATGTAGTGCTATATTTTGTATGGGAAATTATTGTTTTAAATGGGAGAAATTTTTAGTTTCTGTGTCCAAAACAGAAGCCTTTAACAAAAACGAACAAGGAGTAGAATAATGGAAGTAATTTTAATTTACTCTACCGAGTCTACAGCAAAAGAAAGTCGGCGACGACGGACGGCGTTATTGTTATCAAAATCCATGATGACAATGACTTTGAATATTTTTATGGGCGTACGGCGAGTGTATTGCATATAAATTAATCAGTGGCCTTTGTCGGCGCTGGTCCCACGCTGCTTGGCCCTGATTCAAATGCAAATCAAAAACGACCTCCCACCTCCTTGGTCGTCCTTCGAGCCTCCCCCTTCCATCTTAATGGGGAGGCGAAGGCAAAGTGAATTACAGATGGCGCTTCATTCTTTGGAACAATTGTCAGTTTGAGCTTATATTGTCTTGACTGTGTATTACGTGATTTTACTTTCTTAGATTGTATTTTTTTCGGTTTTGCGGACAAACAATGTATTATATGCTAACTTTAGCTCATATAAAAGAAGAATTACGGAAAAGAAAAGCCAAAACAACAGGCAAGAAAGTTTATAGCAACTTACAAAAAATTGCTAACAAGCATTACATTTCTTTAAATTTCGTGTAAGATTTACAAGTAATCTTTTTATTTCAGATTAGAAGCATATGATTTAAATTTTAACAAAGCAACTGAGTGTGAATTTCCGTGTTTATAGTTGCCTGATGATGCCTTCTGTGCAATAGTAATTTCAGGTTTCTGTACTGGAATTTCTGTACCATCCAAAATTACACGAACCGTTTTATCATATTTATTTTATTATTCTAAGTTTCTTGAATGACTCTGGCATATAAAATTCTATTAATTCTCTGTTTGGCCCCAATATTGGGCTTATTCCATATTTGATATACCTATAAAATTCATCCAAGTTATAAATATGCTAGAAACTGCTTAGGTTGAAATATTAAAGAACAAAGCTGTTATAATTCAAATGTTGTTTTATTTTGGCGAAGCTTCATCAAATTCATGAAACATTCCTTTTGATTTATAATGTTTCTCAGGCTCAGCAAAGGAGAAAATCGAGGGAAAAGCATCTTTTTTTTGATATTTTTTTGCCCAATATTTTTTTTGTTACTGGGAAATCGATGAACTCCAATAATTTACAAGTTACATGCATAACAATGCGGAATTTTCTCAGTATAAAATTAAAAAGTGCAATACTCCAAGAGATTCCCATATGTTTTGACACTTTCTTTGAGGCGGCCCGGTACCAAGACCAGACGCCACCTATCGGGATAAAATTGCGCTTTTCCTCCCCATTACCGACGTGCAGATGACAGACGTCAATGTCCAATTTGTCTCAACTTTTTAATTTTTATAATAAGTTAAAAAATATATACTCGTAAAATACTTGCAGAGTCGTTCCTCTGCCTGTGAACAATACAAATTCATTAACGGACAACGCAACGAGATGCGGGCCCTGAAATACTTTTACTATGAAAATCGTATTTTACGTGAGTAAAATTATGCTGCCACTGATTGTGATAAGCAGCTTAATAGGGGTAAGTTGTGCGAAAATGTATGGCATATCAATAATGCAAATTGTAGTCCCGTTGTTCGGCTACTGAAGCATGGTTTACTTTTACAAGACTGTCGCCATTTTCCATAATTTGGAAGTAAGATCGGCAATTTCAGACTGGTTATGTTTGCGTACCTAACCTATATAGATCAGTAAGTATCAAATGCTTCTATTTTATATTGAAATGTAATTAAAACTGCATCTAAGATTATTATAACTACAAATTGCATTAATAATAGAAGCACTTGAAAATTGCAATTATTCTCAAGTCTTAGTCATTACTTACTTAGACGTCTATAGATACGAGGGTAGGTAAGTGCTTTGCGAAAATGCATAGATAAAAAATGTCAACCATAACTTTATTTTCATAATTTGTTCCACAAGTTCGTTAATTTCTACCAATTTACATCTTCTTCTTCACTTCCAACTCTGTTAATTTTCTAAATAGTAATTAGTTTTGGTACTTAATTTTATCAATGAAGGAGTAAAAATTTTTATATTCTACTCGTTACATATAACATTGCTAACAACTTGCAGCGTGGTGAAAAATGGGTGGAGCGAATGTTCTAAAACTGCCACCCAAGTCTGCTATTTTTAACGTTATAATCGTGTTTCAACTGTGTGTTCTATTTTGGGTTTAAGAAACAAGATCTGTGTCTAAAAGTATTACAATTTAAACACAATTGAATCACGGTTATGACGTAAAAAATTGCGCCCGTGACGTGAGCCAGCGCTATATACGCAACAGCCAAGTACGCTACGCTCACGCTATGATAATAATAATAAATAAATGCTTGGACAATTTCACACAGCACTAGTCCCAAACTAAGCAACGCCTGTAATATAGGTGCTAGACAACTGATATATACAGGTGGGGTAAGTGAAACACCCAACCATATCTAAGAAACTATCGTAGTTTATTCTCATAGCGATGTGTCGATAAAGCAGGAATTACGAATTACTTACCTTAATACAACACAGATATCGCTGCGATCATTAACCTAGCTAGTAAACCAAAAAGAAATTCATTAGATGTCAAAACGCAAAACACGATGGTTTTTGATAAATCTTTAAAACTGGACCCTATTTTATGAGAATTTGATACATTTTGGATATTAACGGTTAAACATGATCCTTTAGTCCTGTTTTTAATTAAATGGACACAATATTTAAAGCTATTTTGGCCACTGTTTCACTTTCCCCTTGTCAGGGGTAAGTGAAACACTTCTTAGCTTTTATATCCTTTTCGTGATTTTGTTGCTTAATGCATGTCTTTAGATATTTATATTCATACCGTTAAAGGCTGATTTAATTAGGAGTACATTGCCTACACAGCTACTTTAATTGCGAGTTTTATAGCTTTACTAAACCTTGTTAAATAAAAATAAAAATAAAGTATGTTTCACTCACCCCAGCTGACTATACTACTTTTATTAAACATAATAATACCCAGACCCGTCACAGAAACTAAAATTCATCATTTCAATTTTTGCCCGGCCGGGTATCGAACCCAGGACCACTGCACTATTCAAATCAGGTCGTCATAACATAAGATTTGTTTCCTCTGTGATAACTAATTGATAATATCACTTACGTGGTTGCGAGCGTACGGCTCCAATCGCGACCGTAGCGATTTCTCGTAGCGTGCTACAGCAATTTACTCATTTTCATGTTCCAATTCATACCTATCGTACGGAAAATATGGCGTTTGGAAATGATTAATTACTGATTTAAGTAAAAGTACGAGTTAAAAACTTTTGTCTCATAAATAAACGATCTCTTAAAATATTACCTGAACTATTATATTCCAAGGGTACATATGAAATTGACAACTATTTCTTATCTTTCTATCAATCTCATAATATTTTAAGGTATAATTTAAAGATCAAGAGTTAACATTTTATCGAATTATGATTGCACAGCACAGCCATGTCAATTATTATTACTATTGTTTGTAAGTTATTTGTCATTCCTTTGTTTGTTAGCAAAAATTAGCACTACATTAAGTGTTACTTTGCCCATTACTTTTTTCTAAATAGGTGCACTAACTCAAACCGGCGTTGCTCTAAGGGTACACTTAATATTAGTTATTCACACATTTATAAAAACCATCATAACATTATCGTTAGCAATTAGGAAATCGTTAGATGGAAACATCTTTAAAAAAAGCTAACTTAAAAAGTTAAAATATTTTCATAAATCTATATGACTTGATGATATTATTTTTAACTTTTTTAGAGTTTTTTTGTGTAAAGGGTTTTTAATTATTATTTTTTAAGTTTTATTTGAAGCTTTTGAAACTTAATTTTTGGCAGACTTCTTTTCCTCCATTTTTTTATTGCACCTACATTTGCCCATAGTTTACATTATTTTAGTCAAAGCACCACCTCCGTATCTTTTACCGTTTCGGCAGGCAGTTGACCATCTCCATAAATGGCTGGATGGATTTCTATCAAACGTGGCTAAAAACCGTCTCAATTAATATAGCTTTCAATTAAATAAAAACCGTAAGAAATCGCTTGATCTGTTTAGGCACTACGATGATACGTACAGACAGACAGACAGACAGACAGACTCAAACTTATAACAGCCCTCTTTGCGTTGTGTCGGGATTAAAAATCACAAAATGACTATTATATGTCACCAGTTCACCACTTAATGTAACTTAGACGCTTTCTAGCATCATGGAAAATAGTTTTCTATTTACCTTCACACGAGTCTTTTAAAACTGGTTAAATAGGCCATTCTATAATTTCCTTTCTGCATTTTGAACTGATGCGGTGTTGCATACATTTAGTAGGTCAATAATATCGATATAAAATAGGCCGTCTAGACGTCTCGCGGCTCTAAAATGGTCCAGTAGGTATTTATATCTTTTCAATGTCATTTTATAAAGAACTTTATGAAGGGAATTACAGAGGCCAGACTGACAAATTTCGCAATATTAGGAGCTATTTATATCAAAAAGTACTATCCCCGTCAATTGGTAATGCGCTGGAACCTTGTCAAATTAACATACACATCATCGTCATCCGCAACTAAAAATGACAAAAGCAGTAAAATTCTAATGGGTAATATAATATATTAATTATTGAATTTTTATTTTCAATAAGAAAGGGTCTAGGTATGTTATATGAGAAAATTACAATTGTTTTTCGTTTTTGAGGTTAAAATCATGGCCGCCAGGCGCATTACCAATTGACGCGGATAGTAGAAATGTTTAAGTTTTCAAAAAAGTAGTATTGATAACTTTATAGATTTTTGATTTTTGAAACCTTTTAGAAGAAAGATTAGTAGTTTCAAACTTTGAATTCAATTAATAATGTACCTACTAAGATTCTTTTTTTCGAAACACCTTTCTGAAATTCATAGCTCTGATTCTGATATACTACAGAATATTTACAGTTGGGACTACAGCAGAATTATTTTGTTCCGTTATTATTTTATTGTCAGTGTAGGTAGGTATTTGAAATATTGTGACTTTTGGAGAAATGCCTAATATTGCCTACCAAATGTAGGGATACCTTATAAAGTAAGTCATGTTATTACCTATATAATATTCTTAGAATAATAACACCTAAAACGATAGTTCTCTACAAAACGCACTGTCAAAAGTGAGGCAACTTAAACAGCCAAAATGGTCCCGTTTTCAGATTTTTATTCTCCATTATTACCTAATGATACCGAATAAGTACAAAACAGTTTAAATTTTCCCACATTTATTAGATTAGTTACTATATTATTAGATTTTAGTTACGATTAGGTAACGTATGAAGGATATAAACCTGAAAACTAAGCCATTCTCGCTTAGTATTAGTTGCCTCACTTTGCATACGAGGACACGGCTTCTAGGTGTCATTATTCTAAGATAATATTGTACAAAAATTTAGCAAATTCAACCCGACACTTTTCAATAACCGCATTATGAACAAAAACCATTTGAACTTCAGCGGGTTATCATCGCGTGCATTCACAGTTTTTTTGCCCACTCGGTAACAGCGTAGTCTGTAAAATTGAGAGGGCAGAACTTCCATTACTGCCTAGTAAATCATCCCACACTCGCCGTAGTATAATTAAAGCCAAGTTTCCCTCAGGATGCATTATAGATAACGTCCCCTCCATTCACAACTGCCACTTAGTACCAACCAACCAACTCTTATCATTATTGGAACACAGCTTAATTTCGTGTGATTTTAAATTAAGCGTTTGATTTTTTTTTACGATTATTAGTAATTGAAATGGTTATTAAATCCTTTAACATCATAAAAAATTCTATAGTTATTAAGTAGGCAAAAACGAAAGTAGTCATCCAGAGTCGCCCAAGCCGGAAAGTAGGTAAGTACGAGTACTATACTTTTAGAAAACCACAGACAAACATTGAATCATAAAATTATAAGCCATTATAATGAACTAGCGGCCGCCCGCGACTTCGTCTGGGTGGAAAGTTTTTTGCTATCCCGAAACAATACTTTTTTTCGGGATGAAAGGTCTTTCTCTGGACCCCTGACAACATGTACGCAAATTTTGGGACGGTTCAGGTAGTTAAGACGTGAAGGCGTAACAAACAAACAGACTTTCGCATTTATAATATTAGTAAGGATAAGGTCCCGTTCCCGTTCTCGTTCTCATTCCTGTTCTCGTTCCCGTATTATATTTCCATAAAAAAATTGAACCCTATTTTCATGGCGCCGCGCGCCGTGTTGGACTTCAAAATACCTAAATGCCATTTTCACAATCAACACCCCATAACCCCATTTTCAGAAATACACGTTTGATAATTTGTTTATAGAAATACTCCTACAAAGATTCAAGTCGTAATGTCTATTTTATATTTTTTCCATACAAAGTTTGAATCACATATGACCCCTTTAGCGGTTGAAAATTGTCTACCACTAAAAATAAATGTCATTTTCTTTTCGCAATCAACATCCCATAAAACCTCGATAACGACATCCATATCGATTTTGGGCTTTTTGTACCCCATTTACCCCCTTTAGGGTTGAGTTTCGGAAAACCACGAAACACGTGTTTGCTCATTTGTTTTTAGAAGTACTCCTACGAAGTTTCAAGTTGAAATGTCTTTTAATTATTTTTTCCATACAAACTTTGTACCCGTGACATTTCCAAAAATCCCTTCTTCGTGGGTGTTTACATTATATAAAATATCTATGTACAAAATTTCAAGTCCCTAGGTTCAGTGGTTTAGGCTGGGCAATAGTCTGTCAGTCACCCCTTCACTTTTATAAGAGAAGATGTATGACAGTTTTGTACCTAAGTAAAGAAATAAGTACTAACATCAACAACATTTCTGCAAGCTTGCAAAAGAAGTATAAAAAAATGCAATTTTACAGAAAGATCTGCAAAGTTGTTTATTTAGAATCTCGGCAGAGCTATCAGAAACTAACCAATCGACATAAAATAAAAGTTTTCAAGGCTTTACTCCGCGCTCAGTAGCGAGCGATACAGACGATCAGTATTTACTTATTTTTTAATCTTCTGATATTTCTTAGCCGCCGATATTGCAGCAGAACCATCTATTTGTAAACAAAGGAAAATCGTATTGGGTGTCATCAAACAAAACAGATAATGTTATTATGTTGTTCCGTCTTTCTGAAATATTGTATGGTCTGTGTCCTAAAACAATTTAAATGTGTTTTCTTCACCGACCTGAAACATTTTTGTTTCTTGTTTTCTTTGATACAGAAAAAATCCTATGTGTATTTCTGTTAAAAAGTGGTTAAAAAGTTAAAAAGTGTGTGGTGACACACACCATGCCATTATTAATGTCCCCACTGTTGGACACAGACTTTTCTCATAGATGATAAGGAGGATGAACCATAAACGGTGGTGATGTAATGAATGCAAATTTATGCATCCGGGACCAAGGGCTTCAGCTCAGCTAGGGTTTCTTAGGATGACGGTGCTGTCATATTACTACGGCCGTAATTTAGCGGCGTAGAACGTTGTCTATGTAAATAATACGGCGCGGTTTCTGACGTTACGGTGTCGCGGTATTGTTTACATAGACAACATTCGACGCCTCGTCCAAGACGCCTCTATCATACGACCGTAATATGACGGCACCGCTATTCTATGTTATACTTGGTGCATTTTTATAACAGAAACCAAATAAGTACATAAAATAAAGTATCTATCTACCTACTTCCTGATCCGAAGATGGATGGTCAAGTTGACTACAAAGTATTTGACAAATATGTCGAAAGATATTGATGAATATAAAATATGATGCATATTGTGTTAACAGCACCCTTATACAAGCCGTTTTCAATTCCGTTAGATTAAATTCATGTGCAAATTTCTGGGAATTTTACAAAAGAAAATCCATAAAACAAAACATTATTAAGCCAAATAGTTACAGATTTAAAATATTGATATTATTTTTCTTATGGAATTGAAGTGGAGGAAGCAAGAGGAAGCAATAATATCTAAAATATGCGGTCGGTTAAAAATAAATGCGCATATCGAAATTGGACTTTTATCGCATAATGATGTTAAATCTGTAAATTATTTTTGTATGGAAACAGTATTTTACCAGAGTTCAATTTTTTTTTTATGACACATAGCTGTAAACTTTTTCTTTTTTCTTTAGCTTTAATTTCACGGTTGTTTCCTGTGGTTATTTTCATACAAAAAGCTGTTGACAATCATCAACTACATAGCTCTACAAATAGTTTTCAGATTTTCTATTTTTTTTTTTTAAATCGCTTTGGATTATGGTAATAGTCGGAATAACTAGGTATCTGTTTTCTCTACCAGCGTCATATCCAAGTGGAAAATACGCTCGGAAATCCTGCACACAGTGATGTAAGGCTGCCATGTTTTTCCGTACCTCCAGCAGGTGCAGGTACATTGTAGTTTCCGAACACATTTTGCATGTACGCCTCTTCTATGTTTTGATGGACATGACCCGGACAATGTTGATTTTTCTGGTTCCCTGCATTTTTACCCGACTGCAAAGAAAGGCTTATGTTTTTCGCGCGTATCTTGTATGTAAGTATGTTTGTTTGTGTGTTTGTATGTAATATTCTTTATTACCTCATATCTTTCAAACGGCTGAACGGATTTCTGTAATTAAGATATCTGCATGTTATTATGTTGCCTTTAATATTTAATCTTGTTTCCATCTTTTCAGTGGACTTGTCTTTTTATGCAGGCGGGTTTTTTTTAAACACAGTACTGTTGCCAGAATGAAATATTTACTTTAAAACCAACTTTTCATGATATAAACAATATTAAAAAACTCGGTTTATTAGGTAAGTAATCCCTTCCGGACGACTTCGTCATTTTCTTAAACTTGACGCTTTCCTAACTTGTCTCATTTTTAACTCGGCTTTTTCTTAGTTGGTCTCTTTCCTAGATGACTTCGTCATCAAATATTCAAACAATGTATTAATTCTGAAACTTACCTATTACTTATTATAACACAAGTTACATGAATGAATTCGCTACGGAAGTAGAATTAAATGAGAATATTTTAATTGATATCACTATTCACAATACAGTCTTGCAGTTCAGACTTCTCATAAATCAATTGCATATAAATATTTCTACTGAAATTCAGCGTTCTCGTTGTATGAATAGGTACTTAGAGCACATAAACCAGGCAAAAAAAACTAAATAGTTTTCCGTCATTTTAATATCATACTCAGAACAGAAAGATGGTTTTACTGAATGGGCTTAGAACAACAGTACATAATAAATTATTTTCCTTTTTATTAATTTGTCTTCATTTTCTTTCCTGAAGATAAATATCACTTCGTTTACTTACCACTTTAATGAATATGTCTAAATAAGCTTTGATAATTAACTCTAATTTCCGTCGGACGAGTTATCTCTCTGTTAAACACCGCTGGTGGATTCTGATGATGCTTAATTCGGATCTAAAGTTTCCGGCTGCGGAAACTTCCGCTAGGCGCGGACAGTTAAGCCATATCACAAATTAAGCCGGGGTCCAGGGGGCTGATTATGTAAATTTGTTGCAATCAGCTCTGACAGAAATCCGAGTCAGATTGCTGCTTTAGTTATAATCATTATGACAACCATCTTACTTAAAACAGCAATGTAGCTGCAGTTTCAATCGATTTCAATCGAGAATTGTTTGCAACAGAGTTACGTAATCTTGGGGCAGGGCTGAGTGAGAGCGTAGTTTCGAATTGTTGTTTAATGTTATTGGAGTAAACGGCCACTCGAACAAAAGTTCTTGAAAGAGTTTTGTGAACCGATATTTCTGTAATTTAATCAGGTAACAATAAATTCCCATTTTGGGTATCAAAAATACTGAATATAGCGTACTGAAATACTTAGTGGGCAACGGATTGAGGGCGACTTTAAAATACAAACTGAGTAACTAATTATCAGAACGGGCGACCAAATTTATATTTGGGCGACAACCTTAGGGCACACAAAACATTTAAAATTTGGCATATATTTTAGATGTATGTAAATCAGTTATACAAGGTGTGTGGTGAAAGCCTTATAAAGCCGAATATGGTAGATAGGGACCATCAAACTCAACAACTTTTACTATGGGACCAACTCTGAAATCGCGAAAAAAAATCAGCTGTTTCATACATTTTGATATTTTCATTATTAATTTTTGTATGAAACAGCTGATATTTTTTTCGCGATTTCAGAGTTGGTCACATAGTAAAAGTTGTTCAGTTTGATGGCCCCTATCTACCATATTCGGCTTTATAAGGCTTTTACCAAACACCTTGTATAGTTACCCACTTAGTTGTATAGTCGCTCACTAAATAATTTTGTCAGTCATTTGGATTTTTCACTGCCAAATTAAATTATTTGTATCCCACATATAGTTGCCCATTTTTATTTCTTTTTGTAACCCACAGTCTGTCGCCCGTTTAGTTATTCTGTCGCCAGAAAAATAAACCGCTGCCAGGTTTAGAATTTAAGTATCCCATTTACAGTCGCCTTTAATTATTTCCTGCCACACATTTAATTAATTCCCTTTCTGTGATAACGAGTAGGTGTAAACAAGTGTTCTGGTTTTGGCAACCCTACGCTGCTAGAGTGCCAGCTGAGGTGCAGAAAGCGGAGCCAGTGCGCTGAGTGAATATAAATCATAGTTTAGTTGCTCCCGCTCGCGAATCTTGATAGTGAGTTCGCTGCGCTCTGGTTACTTTGCGTAGACCCCCGAATGCTGAAGGCAACAGCTTTTCTCTGCGAAGTTCTAACAATACGGAACCAACGATGTTATATTGTAAACCAAGAAAATGAAATTGAAATAAAAATAGAAAGGAGGCCCGTCATTTTATGCTTAGTTAGTTGCTTAGAGCAACACGGGCTTCCTTACGGAAGAGCAGCCTTAGCGATTATTACTCTATTCAAATAATTCTGGCATTTTTTGCGGGGGGAGTACACACGTATGCCCATTTGGGCTTGTATTTCGGCAGACTGCTTTGTATGCCTTCTGGTACAGAAGCCGGTGTTGCTCTGAGCTAAAGGGTCTATCGGTATTTCGGCAAAAACGTTGATGTTCTAACTGTAATTTGACAGATGGATGTGATACATCATTGCTACTTCATTCTTCAATCGTATACAAGTTTAGCATATTTTTTTATGGGATGTGTCGGGTCTCCTTTCTATTTCAATAGGGTATTTTCCAAATTCTTTAAAACTGCTTATATTTAAAGATTGAGACGAACGATTTAACAGAAAAATATTAAAAGTATAATTATAATGTCTTTTTTCTTCATTAAACCAATTAATGTTAAATTATTTTTAAATATTTTTGAATTTACCGCCAAAACGCTCGGTTCGACGACGTCTACTGTGTGACGTCATCTTTGTGTAAACAATAGAGTAAATTGTTACACAGACTACATAGGTGTTCAAATTGTTTACACAAAGTTGACGTCCCACAGTAGACGACATCGAACCGAGCGTTTTGGCGGTAAATTCAAAACCTTTAAAAATAAATTAGACTTTAATTGTTTTAATAGAGAAAAAAGACATTAATTTATTTATTTTTATTTTTCTGTTAAATCGTTCGTCCCAAGCTTTAAATTTAAGCAGTTTTCAAAAAATTGGAAAATACCCTATTTGTAAACAAATCTTTAAATAAACAAATAGTATGTCAGTCCTAATGAACTTGAAATCGCCTATGAAAAAGATAGTAGTCAGGTGGGGCTGGCAGGCGGCTTTACTTGACGCAAACTTACAAAATTAATAGTCTTTGGTCTAATTTAACAATATTTTCGGTCACCTAAGTTTAGATGTGTCACTAATCTGCAATACCCTAATAATAATATCTATCCCCAAGAAACATATTTGTCACCATTTTTATCAAAAGTGTCACTAAGTTTAAATCATCGGATTAATGTAAATATTATAATGTAATATATAATAATAATGTAAATTATAGTTTGATCACTTTTTTCTAAAGCCTGAATATAAGATCTGTACTCTTAAATCTAATCAACAAACTATAAGTATCAATTAATTCGTTCAATCATCAAAATAAAAGATCTGTCACCTAATCAATAGATCAGTTCCTTAATTCAAAGAAAAACACAAAATGCAAACACGTTGTAATTAGGGTTAGCAATCCGTTTACAAAATTGTAAACCCATCACCAGAGCTGAAGAATATACCTACCCATAGGTCAAAAACGAAAAAGAGGGCGTTTCTCTAAATCAACACCAGCACTATGATAAAATGTCTTTTTTTTCACTTGTGATTAAGCGCGGGTCAAACCGCATGCAGCGCAGCGCAGCTTATGACGTTGTAATATATGCAATATAATGAGAAAGGACACACCAAACGCACGATGCTGTGCAGCGCTGCGCAGCTACGTGCGTTCCCGCGCGTCAAGGACAAACCGAGTGTGCAGACGAGCGCGAACGCAGCAGGCGGTTTGGCAACGTCGCGCGTGGTTCGTGCAAAGATGACGTTGTATAATATTGTATTGTATGGCTTTCTTTAGTAGACGTCACACCGCGGACGACTACGCACGTAGACGTGCAGCGCCGTGCGACTCTCGCACGGCGCTGCACGTCTACAAGGTGTCGCCGACACCTTGTAGCAGCGAAACGGTGATTTGTATTTAAATACAAAAATGGATGCAGAAATAAAAGAAAAATTAATAGATTGTTTGATTTAAGAAAGTAGGTACATACAAATTATAAAATCTATGGTAGGTAGTTTAATTAATTCAGTTGAATCCTTACATCCTTACTATCCTTACTAACATTATAAATGCGAAAGTCAGTTAGTTTATTTGTTTGTTAGCCTTCATCATCATGAAACATACGTTGTCAGGGGTACAGAGAGTACACAGGAACACCTTTTATCCCGAAAAAAGTATTGTTCCCGAGGGACAGTAAAAAATCATTCCACGCAGCCGAAGTCGCGGGGGGCCGCTAGTTATTTGACAAATTAATATTAGTTTCCTGTGATTAAAAATTGATTTTTAGGTAAACATTTTTATATTGCTTGGTGATTCAGTTTTAGTAACACTTTTATTATTTTGAAACCCGATATAATTATTTGAGGATTGATATTATTTCCAAGTAATTCTTAATTAATATTTAGGTGAGCGTTTTAATATTATTTGGTGATTCAATTTAGGTGACAGATCTACTATTTTAGGAACAAATATTATTTTTAGGAAATTGAAAATGCATGGTACCCGTAAATTAATAGGTTGACTTCATTGGCTTATTAGCATAATAAATCAATGATATTATTGCATATTAATTGTTGCACTACCTTTCGCCCGCAACTTTGTCCGCGTTGTCATTCGGAAAATCCCTAGGAAACCTTGCGCGGAATAAAAAGTGTCTATATCGATTTTTAGGTTCTTTCTTTTACCCCATTTACCCCCATAATGGATTATTTTCGAAAAATTACGAAATAGATGTTTTTTTTTATGGGAACCCGCAGAGGAAATTTTATATGAATCAGCATCGTGGAGAGCTCCGCATCGCACTGTTTTCCGTCCGTCACGGACGGTCCGCCTGCAGATCCGCCTCGCACTAAGTAATTCAGGTTTTCACAGTCGGACGACTTTACGTAATGTGCGAAGTCTGACACACTGACTTCAAATTCATTAGAATCTGTTAAAGGTGCTCCCTCACCGGGAGCATTCACGTGTACTGTAACATTATAGATTCGTCTTTGAGCATTACATTACAATAATACCTCCCTGACTGACGAGCATTCGGTTCTCCTCCTTCACTGATGTATTCATTACAAGGTGCGCATGCTCGGTTCTCTTCAGTTTTGCTTTGACAAGTGCATAGTAAACGTAAAAATTTCGGAATGGTATGGGTTTTAAAAAAATGCTATATCGAGCTGCTAAGATACCAATGGCTTTTTCTGATGCGATGTCTGTGACGATTTCTTTTAAAACGTTTTGCAATTCGACTTGTCTTGTCATACATTTTGTACCGATACGGACAGATACTTTGGACTTGCAAGAATCACTAAACACTGTCTGAACGATTACTTAACACTTACATTGTTAACTTATCGCTTCACACCTGCATTTGCTACTTAACAACATGTAAACTAGCCTTAAGCGATAAATTGACTTGTATAGAGCTATCTCGTTTTCGCATTACGTCTACAAAGCATACCAGAGACAAACTAACCGTTCACCTTAAATATGAATATAAGATTCTTGCTTTGAGCCAACCAAACAAAACAATCTTCAAGCAGTTCATCTAAAAGACGGTCATGGTAACGATTTAAGCCGTCCGGAGCCCTACCGCCCAACTCAAAGCTTTAGCCAGAGCGATAGCCATCCATACAGATAGCCATCTTTATCCATCCTTGTCATATCATAACACGATGACAAGGACGGACTTTTACTCTGGCTTTGGTTGATGACGTCAGTGCACTGTCGATCCTTGTCATCTTAGAGTAAGACGGGCTTCTTTACAGAAAGAGAAGCCATACGAAGCGTTCCCCTCTGCCGAAGTACAAGCCCAAATGGGCATACGCGTTAGTAAAACCAGTTGCGCCCGGATTTCTTTCTAGACCGAGTCCAGTCGCGCATGTGAACGCTGCTCTGTTTAAAATGTCGAATTGATGAGTTTTATGCTGTTAAAAGAGGTCTGGAACATCAAGTATACAAAAAGACGGTGTTACATTTTACATGAAAGTATTTTTTTATCGTATTATTGCTATTTGTTTACATTAAAACATTAAATTCGTATATTTTTTTCTTGATTAGTTGTCAAATTTGTTCAGTGACATCGGATCTGCTAGTCCATGGCTCGTCCGTACAAATTTCAGATCTGTCGCTAGATAAATCCGAGTTCTCGGCGATGGGCAACTTAGTGATGTTACCGTTATAATAATGTTTGTCGATAAAGTTTTGGTCAATCTGGCACTGATTCTGCGTCAAATTTATTGCAAGATTTTTGCATGATTTGCTCTGCATTCATGTGAGCGCGACAGATATCGCGAGATAAATGTCGAGAAATAGTCACGGCGCTCATCCTAGCCCGGCTGGTTTATACGATATTAACCTACTTAACTTACTTAAGGTTTATACTAGTCGGTCAGCTGACCGACTATGGAAGGGCGAATAAAATCGTTTTTCGACCAAGGTTCCTTGGAGCACACTATGTACCAAATGGCCGATCTAGCTGGACAATATTATTTTAGACTTAAAATGAGTTGTAAATGAAATGTTTTGATGCCTTATTTATCAATATAATAGTATTTATTAATATGATAGAAAACAAGCTGTAATTACGTAGAAACACAAAGCCAGTGTAAGCTGCTTGCATCGATGAACTACGTGTACTGAACTGAGGTCAATCTATATTGGACATTTATTTGAGGTTGTACAAACTTTGTTTTTGCTTTATTTCAAGTGTTATTAGTGTATTTTTTTAATTTATGTAATTATAAATTTAAAAAAAATACTGAATACTTTTATAAATTATATATTTATTTGTTTTTTGACATAAGTATCAATCAAAATCGGAATCACTTTCAAAACTTGAAACCAAACTCACATCACGTATGGCCGATTGCACTAAACTTAAGAATCGTTAAAATTTTCACGATTTTTTCCACACTGCAGCCATTTTTCTGATAATTTCGAAGAAACCCGAGATATGTTTAATTTTATATTTCTTATGCATTCTTCTGTTGCCTCTTTTAACTCTAATTTTACAGAAATATAATTGAATAAACATAAATTTTTATCATTTTTATGGTGTTTCAACCATTCTTCATAAAACTCCCTTCTCGGCATGGACACTTGGTTTTCTAAAAAAAAGTCAATAGGTTGCTTTAGGTTGCTGCTTCAAACCACTTTAAAATTGATTTATATAAACGTAGCTATAATAAAAAAAAAATCAACCCGGGTACAGGGGGTACATGTTTTTTTTCGTCTATGAAACTTAAAACTTCCCAAAAAAATTATGGATTTTTTCGGTTTCGACAGTTTTTTTTAAACAAAAGAATAGCTATTTGAAATAATTATTATCTTAAAATGTACTACTTACCACCTACTGCACGATCTATTACTAAAACTATGATAATTCTCTTTAATTTGGAAGATTTCGATGTTCGTGTGACATCATGAATTGGGGCTCGATTTATCTGTTTTAATTTGAAACCCAGCAGACTTTTCGATAATCGATTCGTTAGCCGGTATGGCCCCTGATGTTAAGTGATGATAAGGCCGAAGGTGGAAGCGCACTACACCCGGAATCCTCATTGCTGAGGAACTGGCTATTTTACCTCTAACTGCCGAAACACATTTTTTTTTTTGATCAGACAGTTCTTATCGTATTCCATCGGATGTAATTTGTATGGGATGACATATGTTATGATACAATATGAACTGTCAAATGAATACGATTGACTTTACGCAATCGCCTAACTGATTGTCTTTTACATATTAAAATTAATGAAATACTTCACAAGATATCTAATGTTGTTAATAAGATGAGATGATGAGATAATGATGTAAATAATGATTTAACCGATAAATAAAGATAATTAAAATAATAAAGATTAACAAGTACGTAAATTTGAGTTTTTTACCTTTATTCCTTTTTCAAAATTTATCGATATTGCTGCATCGACAGTTGAGCCCAGCCCTTTATGTCAAAAACGTGTCATATTTTGATGTGTGACTCATCCGTACACAAATTTTTGCTGTTTTGTTTTATTTTTTATGTGTGAGTGTCGTCATTACAGTGTTGTTTTTGTATGTGGGTATGCGGAACTGCACTTGTGTGCATTTTCCCCCCCCGCAAAAAATGCCAGAATAATTTGAATAGAGTTTAATCGCTAAGGCTTCTCCCTTCGTGAAAAACGAAGCCTTTGTTGCTCGAAGCTTGTCATGGTGTTATGATATTATGACAAGGACGGATAGAGTCTAGCTATCGCTTTGGCTATCGCTTTGAGTTGGGCGGTAGGGCCCCTGTTCAAGGCCTGCTTTTGAAATGAACGGCTTAAGGATGGTTTCTTATTTGCTGATGGTAAGCCCCCAGATGGCCTTGCAATAAGCCTTATGGGTCCCTTTCCCGTCGGGGTGACAAAAATAACGCGAGTTGAAAAAATCGCCTTTACTTTCATTGGTTAAAATGTATACTCTATGGCGATCGATGACTCAGAGATTTGTCTAGCAGAATGCACCCATTAACTTTTTAATCTGTGTCCATCTGTGTCAAAAGAATCTTGTTTATTGGTTGTTGGTCTGTGTCTGAGTTAATTTGTTCTGTGGTCTGTGCAGTGCTGCCAGACCGTGGGCAATTGCCCACGCCATGGGCAATTTTAGGATATTTTTGAAAAAAGGCGGGAAGTCTTGAAACCGGTAAAATATGGGCAATTTCGGAAATCAAGGAACTCGCTAACCAGAGACCACTTGGAAACACTTAGCACAGTGTACCAAACTCAAAATTCACGGCTTAGTTTGGGTATCCATTGACATTTTTTCCTATAGTGTCATCTAGGAACGAACACCAGCACCTTCGTTAAAGATTTCACATTTAAAAACAGTTTTAGGCAAAAAAAAACAGTCACCATTAATCGCCCAGACGTTTATGTGGCTAAGGCCCTCCGCTGCCTTAACCGGGATCCCGCCGCGGGTACACGGCGCGGGAATATAGATTGCTGGTTTTTGACGGACAGATGCTTGCGCAGTGCATGAGTAAGCTCTAATCTATGTCGCCCCGCGCGCGTGTCCCGCTCAAGGCAGCGGACGGCCTAAAGGGCGGCTTTAAACAATCGAAAAATTACGATTGTTCTAGATACAAAGCGTGCAGTACCGGTGTTAGGGAAGGAGGGGTGACGGGTGATCACGGGCGACCGCCCGGGGGGGCGCCGGATATAAAGGGGCGCCGCAGGTTATGGTGGCAACACATAATCATAAAATAAGCAATATTAGAAGATTAGCAGATGGAACAGACTAAAAATCGCGTTGCGGAGCCTTTTTTTTACTATAAACAAGCAAGGTTACAAGATTAGTAGATTTTTTTACTTTATACCAAGTAAGATTACAAGATTAGTAGGTAAAACTGACTAAAAATCGCGCTGCGCAGCCGTTTTTTTCTGTAATAAGCAAGATTAGAAGATTAGTAGATGAAACTGACTAAAAATCGCGCTGCGCGGTCGTTTTTTTACTATAAACAAGCAAAATTGCAAGATAAGTAGGTGAATAACTGACTTAAAATCGCACGGTCGTTTTTTGACTTACAGGCAAAATTGAAAATATTGGAATCGCAGATAGGGGTGCCCCGTAGAAATGTCGCCCAGAGCACTGGTAGTGCTAAAATCGGCACTGAAAGGGTGTCAAGGTACAACAGATTTTCCTATTACCTATGTCGTTGTTTTAAAGAATAAGGGCGATTTTGTGTCGGAAAGGGCAATTTTAACAACCTGCGGGGGCAAAACTCCTGTTAGGGTCTGGCAACACTGGGTCTGTGTCAATGACATGACATCAGGGGGGGGACACTCTTGACACTCCTATACTAAGTGACATTATTGTAAAGGAAGTGCCTTCATCTCTCATCGGCGAAGATCATTACTTCATACAATTTTTTTTTTATAAGATCTCCCTCAACGTTCAAGCAATGCTTGACAAGCACGTAAATGCTTGTCAAGCAGTTTATGGTTTGGGAATAGACAATGATTTTCTAATAGTCATTAGCGAGAGTACATTCATAAAGGTAGGTATACTCTTTTTATCAAAAACAAAATTTAATTGTCAGAATTTTCCTTTAGCAATATCACAAAAATCTTTTTCTGTGTTTATTTCGCACGTTTACTTATTTCAGTTGCTCGATTCCACCGTTTCCTAACAAAAGAATAAGGGCCCGGATAGTTTTAAAGATTGGGTAGAGATTGTTGGTGAAAATGTGTTGACAAGTTAAAAGAATGGGGTCTGCAACCAGCACCTTCGCCAGCAGGATAAGGCCTGTACATATTAATAATCTAAGGGCCTGTAGGCGTAGTACCTTCCCTTCACTTACCGGCAATTCATCGTGTAAGTTTTTTATGTAGGTACTAGGTAGGTACCATAGTAGAATCAAATTACTACCTCCTTGATTGAGGGTGCGTTTCCACTGAAGCAACATCACGTAAATTTTTTTGGGGTTGGCTTTAAAAATAGGGCGCTTGATTTTGAAATTGAAATATATAACTTTGTAGAGTTTCGTAAGGCCTTTCAAATGATACTATAACCCCGGCGCGGAAATTTGTATTATTATTTTAGTGTTAATGAAAATATATTTGTTTATGTTATATTTTTTCAGGCAACCAGACCCATCCCAGTTCCAGACCCATTTCAATTCCAACGCATCCCACTTCGTCTTCATATACCTGAAATATCATGTAAGTTTTGTTTACGCATATTAAGGGTAGATATTTCTCAAAATAATTGTACCGTTACGTGCAGGTAAAACGCAGTTACTTTACGCACACGTTTTGTTATGAACATCGCTCCTCTAGAATTACAAAGACGTAACTGCAAACATCATGCATAATGCCTAGTATAGTATTATATTATCTGTGATAATGCCCTCATTATGCATCAATTTCATAAGCTACAATATTTTTAATAATAAAATTACAAACATTTTTTTTTCAGATCACAGCCCACCCCCATCCCACTCTGTTGTCATCCTGATACAGGTGCAGTACGAGCTATCGAGCAGTTTAGTTGTGGCAACCGCAAATGATGAAAATTATTTTTTTTTATAAAAAACAAGTATCATTACTTGTTTCAATTCCGGGACTCTTTGGCTCCATAATCGTTTTATATTAGACTTAAAGTAAGGGTGTGAGTAAAATGATTGTATTATATCTCGTAATAATATATAGGACTTCGTATAGGTGTCAGTTAAATTATTTTGGTTCGACCGTGCACCATCCTTCCTGTTTTTCTATGCGGAAGCATTAATTGCTTATTTACGAATAATTTTACTGGAATGGTTTTAATATTCAGTTATCAATTACTGGCTGCGCAACATGTTTTGATGAAAATGTATTTTCATTAAAACTGCTAGCTATACTTATTAAAGTGTTAGTGATGTGTTCTTTAATAGGTTACATTTAACAAGATTATGTTATACTTACCTGGGAAAAATTAATGGCTGTGGCGAGGGGTGAAATTATGGCGAAGGTAAGCCGTTCAACAAAAGTGTTATGATCTGCATAGTGGATCGGTAGGGAGGGATTTCTAAAAGGTAAGCCAATGGGAATCGTCTTGTATAGACCCTTCGCCACTGGCTGTAGGTACATTAGTATACCTAATACTACTAGGTAGGTATACTAATGTACTACACAAACACGGTCAGGGTACCTACTGCGCTAGTAGGCACCCTGACCGTGTTTGTGAATGAATAAATATTAAGAAATAAGAATATGAACAATTTTGAATAAAATTATCCCTAGGCATAAACTGAGAGGAATAAATAAAAACATAATGACTCTTTCACTTAATTGTTTAATTTTGTGTCCTTTTCTTTTCTCCCTTTTGTAATTATGTTTTTAACTGTTTTGTTCTAGTTATCTCTTATAACATTTGAAACGTTTGTTCTCATGTGTTAGTTATTTTCTTCGGAAAAAATACTAATACTAGTGAACACGGCGTTAAGAATGTTATAAAAGATAATTAGAACAAAGCCGTAGGTAGGATTGCTAGATTAGGTACTAAAAAAAAAAAACAAACTAACAAGAAAATCGCCGATCAGAGATGGCGCTTCAAAATGAGTAAGTTTTAAAATCGCCAGAGGGCTCTCTACCCCTATTTTTTTTATCTTACTCTATGCATGACATCCTAGGTAGTCTGTGGTCAATGAGCAATTTTTTTTATGCCAGCTGGGCGGTTCCAATCAGACCAAACGTTAATTTATTGAATGTGTTAAATAAATAAAATATAACAGCTAAATCATTTCTTTAATGTGTTCTTCCATGTCTAATAATATCTACATTGTGTGCCAGCTCAACGAAATGTAAGTACATATAGGATAGATACGCTACGATGTTTTTTGTATGTCGTTTCAAATCGATACCTACCAATCGAAGCTCTTTGTATTTACGAAAGAAACAAGTCCAAATAAAGTACATTAACCTTTATTAAACGTGCTGTTTGAACGCGGATGTAATTATATTTTGAAACAGGTAGCACATGCATGCAGTGAACTGAATAATTCTGGCGAAAAAATTATCTATTGTATTGTTTTTTCTATCCACATTTTCAACATTATGAATTTTAATTTTAGATATTTATCAATATTTTTAAACTTGCTACTGAAATTGCTTTATAAAGACGAAATTATGTTGCCTCATTAACTGTTAAAGCCATTTGATAAATCAAATATTTGATATTTATATCAATGATATAATTCATGTAATTATTTATTCATTGATTATTCTAAACATTACAGTGGGTATGGTCAGCAACAATATCCGTATATTTAGTACCTAGCACTACACTATACTAATGCGGCATACTAAAAAATCATTAGTCTAAAATTACTGACAAAGTACTTAATTAAGTGTTCAGCACTTTCATTGCTCACTCTATGTTCATACATTTGTTAGAAATTATTTAACCCTTCTAGCATTAAAAATAGGTAAATAAAGTTTAAAACTATGTAAAAATATAATGTGCTCGGTTGCTGTCTCTTGTTCCATGGATTTTTTTATATTAGTGCTTCACTGTTTGTTATGTGTAATTGTAAAAAATATGGGTTATAGGCAACTATTTTCTATTTGTTTAAGTTAACTTGTACTGATAATTTTCACTTCTCAAGCTTATGCGCTCACTAGACATGAAATAATACACTTACCCGTGACCACAAAAACTGCAAAGTTGCCGAAACGTGGGGAAAATATAAAATCAAACCAAATACCAACAAATTACCAAAGTACTTTCAATAAAACCACGCTAGTATCTGTTAATTAAAAAGTGTTTTATTTCTTGTACTGATAAAATAAAAAAATAGACATTACGTACAAATCACACAAACAACACATTTAGTCCCAAACTAATCAAAGCTGGTATTCTGATGACTACCTTACCATTGTATAGTACTATGTTAACTAGCAGTGGGCAGGGGTGAAATTATGTTGAAGATAAGCCTTTAGACTAAAATGTTATGATCTCCATAGTGGATCAGTTGGGTGGGATTTCTAAAAGGTAAGCCGATGGGAATCTGCTTGTATGGACCTTTCTCCACCGGTAAATAATACATTACAGACAGATATACATAAGAATACTTCTAGGGACAAATGTTTATTATCATTATGCATATATTATGCCTCTACCAGGCTTCTAACCCAGAACCTGTACCTCAAGAGTTGAATCACTACTATTGCAACATAGCAGATAAAGATAATTACATTGCTATTAAGGTACCCAATTTCTAAAAAAAAATCTTAGCTTTAAACCAGTAATGGTAATACAGATTTTTAATGAGATCACCTTAACTATTTAAAATAAATTATCTAGTCCAGATAACTGATTTTGTGTCTAAAATTTTTATGTTTTGGGCAATAATGGACCATAATCATTGCACTGATTTAATGATACACGACATAAATAATTATTAAGTGTGTAATTCACATTAATACTTTTGCATTATGAATATAGAATAGGCTAGGTACAGTCAGTGGCACGAATCAAGAAATCGGGTGGGGATTGCGCGGAACGCGTATTTTGGGTATGCGTTGCGGTAAGGGGCGCGGGCGGTGGGAGAGGGGCGCGCGCTATTGGTCGCTCACAAGAGCACATGCGCGAACTTATCCCCACTCCGTCGAAAAATATTCATGATTCGTGCCACTGACTGTATTTAGGGTTAGAATAATTTTGAACTAAATAATTATGAATAAGCCTTACATTTTATGATAGTGGTTTAGTATCTATCAGTTTGTATTGGTAGATATTGATCAATTTAAACATTATCAGTTGTGATAATAATATATGGCCACTGACTTTGACAGAATAAGGGGCAGATTATATTACCTATAAATATATTTTAATTGACTTAGCTGAAATTTCTATGAGAAATGGAGATTGTCACGAAATAAAATAGTAACAGTTTATATACCTACTGCTGGAATTGATACAAAGAAAATATAGAATATCTGTCTAAGCCTAAATCCCAATTTTGACAATTTATTATAAGTACTTTATTAGGAAAAACGTAAAACTTATATCTTACAAAAATATGTTCACTTTTCAAAATTAGTTAAGATCAAAAAATGTACCTACAGCATTCTGTGAGTTTTTGTTCCAATACGGATTATAGCAATTTGTATGACATCCTTGTACTGAAACCAATGTAATTTACTAGGAATTGTTGCGTGTGTGCAAGTAACTGTAGTGTTAGCAAGCGTGCGGAAATACGTATTAGAAGAGAAAAAGCACTACGAGAAAAATTGGATCTTCAACACGTGAGACTCGAATATCTGTTTTTAGCGAGAGTGAGCGAGAGGGGCAGAAGGTCGATGTACCCAGCTCCGCGGTGCTATGATGGATGGAGGCGGTGGTCTCGACACGCGTATTACTCTCATGAATGGCTATAAAAGTTGGTAGCCTGAAACTATCGCGATTTTCTCAAACATTTACCTATTTATTTTACTATTACACAAACTACTAAGCTAAATACATAATTATCTTAAAATCACAACCTATTGATTGACTAATAAAGATACGTGATCATAACACAATTTAAGAAAAACATATAAATATAAAATTATACTCAACAGGCGATCAGCAATGTGGCCTGTCTGCATACCTACGTACATTTTTTTCATATTTTGTCCTAATTTTTTTGCCTTTTGCGACTTTTACCACGTACTATTTTTTATTATGTGCTTTTACTGCTAGCTGTGATTGTTTTTTGCCAGATGTGTCTGTTTTTACATTTATAATAATAAAACAATGAAAGAGACTGGAGTATCTGGCATTTCTTCGTTTTGGTGTAAAATTTGTTATTTATTTCTAAGGGGCTGGCGACTAGGTTTGTTATGTGATGGGCGACTGCGACATTTCCTTAACTCATCCATCTATTTACTGCTCTGTGATAGAATATTTTTAAGAATATTATTATTTTTGAAGCTATTAAAAAATAATTTTGAAGCAACCTAAAGATGAATTACCTAACTAAGAACATTCGTCATTTAATATACTAGCCTAACCAATAAGTACATTTTTAGTGGTTAATACAGTTTTAATGAATACCTAACAAATAATAATATTTTAGTCGAAAAAAATGACGGAACTTTCAGATTAATTAGTTGGTGGAAAACGCCATCTAAAATCGAATTTAGTTCCGACTTTCCGAGTCTATTAAAACACATTGAATACTGCAGCTATTATCGCATAGGAGGCAGGTTTCCGCCGTCATCGAAAGACTAGAAGTAGCTGAACACTTTAGTACTGTGTCGCACCAACTTTATTGCGTGCCATAGTATGTTTGCAACAACAGCGAACAATAGTTATAGTTTGTGTGAGACAGTACTAAAGTGTTCAGCTACTTCTGTTCTGAGGCCGACTATACGTGTCAAACCGGACCGTGAGTCACGCTTGCTTGCCTACCTACGTGGTACGGCCGTGGCCGTCCTCGGTTTTTTCAACAAAAGTCGGAGGCATTGTTGAATGTGTGAGTGCAATTAAATGATTAGGTTTCTGGGTGTCACGCAGCGGCTCTGCTATTTCCAAGTATTCGATACTACATTTCCCAGCGATTGTTAAGAGGAATATCCTAAATCTAAACTAAAATATATGCTAAGATTGCTGAGCGATATTTATTTTCTTCTTTGGTGTATTGGCGGAAGGGATGTGCTACATCTATGATTGGCGGTTATAGCGAAGTGGTTTTAAACCAACTTCAAAAAGGAGAAGGTTATATGTTTGCCCGTATGTATGTATTTTTTTCTACGCTAAGCGTCAAAGCGAATGTTTTAACTCTTTGGCAAAATTACACTATGGCTTTGCATCTTACTAATTACGTTTGTCTGAGTTGATATGAAGATAATTAATATACCTATTATAAAAATACTAGAAAAAAATCTACTCACCCGTAGCACCTCAGACGGGAGCTACGGACGAGTCGATTTTTTCTAGTATTTTTGAAGTTTCTAGCATTGTGAATGAGAAACATCTCAATATAATAATGGTCATGTTACACTTAATTAAAACACGTAAATGTGAATTGAAGCCGCAACAAACACACGCACACCTCTTGTTTCATTTTACTTGATTATCTATTATTATTCGCACACTGTACTTATAATTATCTAACGTAATCTTGAAATCTAAAATTATATAAATTTCTAAAATGTGTATTTCACATTTCATGACACGCACAAGCAAACCATTAATAATAAATGTTTTTAATAGTCAGGTACCTATGTCGTCATAGCTCGCTACCCAGACAATCGAGTGCATTTCTAAATACCTAATTAATGTTATAACGTAGCCAAAAAAGTATCATTAGTACCAAATAATAGACTAATAAGAAAATAGAAAACGTTTTCATGCAAGATTTTCAAACGCAAAAGATAGCTTATCTGGATCTGGGGCCGTATTATGACCTCTTATTTCCAGGCAGTTTTCTGGCTGGCTATCAATCTATCTCTTTTATTTGCTATACGACGAGAAAGAGATGTCACTACAGCAATTTATAAACCTGGCAGGATTTAAGAGCTTGTAATACGGCCTCTGGTGTAGGTACAGCAATGTTTCTCATTACGACTTTTCCAAAACACAAATGCATCAGATACTAATGAAAAGGCATTCATTTCCCTTCAAACCGCAATTCAGACTTTTCAAAAGAGAAGCTTGAGTACAGCTGGTTTAGATTTGTAACCGTCGACGTCAAAGGGAGAAAAAATTAGCAGTCTGCCAAAGGTCCCACCAGATTTCAGTGAATATGCTAGTAGTATGCGTTTATTCGACAAATGCCACATGAGTTTAAAACGCCAGATTCTACAAATTACCACATTCTACAAATTGCCAACTTCTACAAATGCCACATATTAAGTGATATGGAAAAATAATATTTTCAATTTCTTTTTGTTTTATATATATTTTTTGTTTATAGTATTTTTATACTTTTGGATAGAAAAAAATCGTGTTTTTTTTCTTTCTTTCGTAATGAAAACTTCTTTAAAGTACCAGGATCACATAAATATGGAGAAGGTTAACTTCTATAATATTTAAAAAATAATCTGTTATTTTGTTTCCATTTCAGTTAATGTTGCAGCCAGCGCCCGTTGTGACAAGTGCGACATCGAGTATCTTCCTGATTGGAGGAGGTAAATTAGTTTTCTTAGTGCTGACAACACGCGCCTTTCGCACTTATCACTACAAATTTTGCCAAATCGTCTTCACCTTTCCATATTCCGAATCACGAGTAAGTCGTGGCATGCAGTTATCTTCGAAGTATTTAGTTCTTTGTTAAACGTAGATTTTGTTAAGAATAGCATCTACAAAAACTGCCAGAGCTTTAATACTTACCTATCAAATAAGTTATTTACACTCATCTATCTTAAATCGATAGTACAGCATTTTTTTAGTTTTAGCTCTTCATAAACCAACCAAAAGTAACTTGTAACTACCAAAAACGAGCCTTCATATCTATGAAAATTACATTTCGTTTTATGTTATATTTATAACAACTAGATAACTAAAGATATTAAGTCGGAACTCCACCTTTCGGTCGGACGTCTCCTAAGGTATGCATGCATCATATCCCGTCCCGGACCAACCATATGCGGCATAAAAATAACTGTTTATAATTAGACACGCAGTGTAATGATACATTCAGTGTTAATATTACTATTCCAAACTCAATACAAACGCAACAAGTATGCGTTCACACCTATTTAAACAATATTAGCCGCTATGTCAAACAGCTGTCCATTTCATAAAATCTTCAACAAAATGTAACGATTAAGGTCAATACGAAAAATTGTTTAGCAACAACGGCTATTACTAAATTGTTCAGACAAGGCTTTTTCGTGAGTCACTTGCCTAAAATGTAACTTGATTTGCTTGTCTGCCAGAGTCAACACTACGACTCCTCTCGCCCGCCGGCACTTGAGTGCTTTTTCATATCACAAACAAATTAAGATGGGTATCGAGTTGCCCATTGATTTTCACCGACCAAATCGTTACTTTTTTATATTTCCCGAGATAACGTCAAATGTACCCTTTACATGGTTATACAAACTGCTGTGCTTTAAGAACTTTACGTGCCTCGGAATATTTTACACTTCGCACTTCGAAGTTCGCAGTGCGAAACATCGAAAGCGAGGATGCAAACTTCTCATGTTTATTCAAAGCTACTTCTATTATGCCGGTCGCATTCAAGTCAATATTAAAATAACACCGATGGTTTTATTCAGACGGGTCCTGAAAAAATCTGAGATTGTGATAACTAACGAAATGTTGAACAATTTAATAGTATTATAATAATTTACTTGTTTCCATGATATTTATTTATCTAAACGTTCGATAAATACGATAAAGTTGATAGGTAAAACTGTTCAGTAATGTTTACCACGCAAAGTCCATTTTACATTGATGTCGAAACAACCTATTAACTTTTAATATTTTTATAGTTTGCGCTGTTTAGTGGTTTCAATTTATAAGCATGTGCGTGCGGTGTGCATGTCGGCCGATACGCTACGCGCTGTGTGTCCACAGAAACTGAGCAACTCAGTAGGCTCACTTTGAATCACTACAGATGTCTAGTCTACACATCCTCACCGTAATAAATGCAACGAGGTTATTTCACAGAATATTCCATACTTACTGTAATTGCAGCTGAAAATATATTTTATGAAATACTCGATATTACATTATTTTGAATACGAACCAATAAATAATATTGAAAAAGTACGATGTCTAAAGTGCTTTTTATGTCATTAGTTCGTATAGAATCTATACTATAGATGATTACACATTTTAAAACTATACATAACAGAGCCTACAAATACTGATACTGGAGACCCGTAGTCGTATTATATTTTTTATCTTTTTATAACTAAACAGTAGATAATATTAGGTTCACAGTGTTTTGATCACTCCACTAAAACAAAGAGACTAAACATTGACTTATGTATTCCATCTACAAGATGTTTGGTGAAAGCCTTATAAAGCCGAATATGGGAGATATGGATCATCAAACTGAACAACTTTTTACTATGGGACCAACTCTGAAATCCTGAAATCGCGAAAAAAAATCTGCTGTTTCATACAAAAATTAATAACGAAAGTTTTTGTTTCGCGATTTCAGAATTGGTCCCATAGTAAAAGTGGTTCAGTTTGATGGTCCCTATCTGCCATATTCGGCTTTATAAGGCTTTTACCAAACACCTTGTATATACTGAACTTGTTGGTTGTTTGGAGGAAGCCTACTGGTCTGTTTCTCGTATGTATGAGGAACGGCGCGGCCTTCATGGTTAGTGGGCGGATGACCGCCGAGCGCGCGGATCACGCCGACTTTCACCTACGACGTGGTTTCATCAAAACATATTCAAATAGTCGCTTCTACATCCCTTGTTAATCACCGTGTCGTGTACTCATCTCATTATGTCGTGAAGTGTCTTGTGGAGTCCATCATCGAACCACACCAGTCGAACTGTTTGTGCATGTTTTGTGGTGCATCGATACATTTTATGGATCTTTCATGTTTCCTACCTCTCTATTTAACTATACAAAAATCTAGAAACGGAAGTCCAGGTGAATTCATCCAGCATTCCCCTAAGTCTAACTTACCGATCATAAAGTTTCAACACACTTTTTTTTTTATTCTTGACACAAGTGAGAACATAATAATTTAAGTTTACTTTGTTTTTATTAAACGTCGCCTTGACTAGCAATACTTTAATTTCCCACCCGATTCATTGAGAAATAATTGCATGTAGCCGTATTTCCTCACTGTGAATCCCGGTGGGTTAAGGCGTATCCACATGGTACGATAAGAACCAAGTGATGATTATGGAGCTGATGGCGTGACTGCGCGTGTCTGGTGCAGAGTGGAGCGCGAGGTGAGCGGGCGCGGGCGAAGGAAGCTCAGCTCTATGACACCATGAAAGTGGATGCCGAAGCGAACGAAGCGCCCGCCGGTCCCGTCGTCACGCCGGGAACGCCGCTCTATAGTAATACAGAATCGCCTGTGTCATCCTTGGATGGTTTGTTGGCCCCCCACTAACGCACACGAATAACAAATAACATTACCTAACTCGAGGCTTGGGCGCCTTGCCCGTTGTTACCCTAACCCGCTCTTGCCTGCTTTTAGCATGATATAACATTACTACCACCCGATAACAGCTTTTTATCTTGTGTTAATTAATATTCCTCTTCTGAAATACTTGGTGCGTCTATTATAAGTTTGCCTACCCGACACTCGATGGCGATCTTGTCAAATATTCGTTTGCAATGGCGGCACTTATTATGTTTTTACGAAAATTACGCAGATAGCTGGCATTTTTACCTATGTCCAGTTGGTAAACTCATAGTAGACGTGCAGCTGTACTAATCGCAACAGTACAAAGACATCTAAAAGCAACTTTCATTCTTTTACGGTAAAATTTTCTAGTTATAAAAATTATAAATTAAATCTTTGAGGCTCGTTCAATGTAGACTTGTTTATGTTAGCTAGATGAATGATTGTGATGGAAACAAGTTAACGTTTGTACTTTAGATATTTGTTCTTGGTTGCGGATTATATTTAACAAATTATAATGAAAGAAAGCGTGCTACATTTTCACTTTTAACAGCAGTGCTGTGCAGTTAAATTACGATTTACAGATTACCCATCTGTCAGATGGTAGAATTTTCGTTTGATTAAAAGTCTGTCGTAAAGACTGCAGCTGTCGTGGTTTTTTACCGGTTCTGTTTGAATATGTTACGGCTATATACCCTAAATACGGCTAAAACGAGGTGTTATATCGCTATTGGTTAAACCTAGGTGAACCCGATTTTCTCGCGGCTAATACTAGGTGTAGCCGGTTATTTCTGTTGTCTTATTATTAAGAAAGTTATTTCTGTTGTCTGTTAAAAAAAAACTCGTAATTTAGAGCTCACGCTCCGATGCGCCTTAATATATTCGGGACCTACACTACAGGTGTAAAGCAGATCGGTTACACCTAGTTTTAACCAACAGCTATCGGCTTCACCTAGTTTTAGCCCGCTAAAACCAGGGCTTCAAATACCGTTAAAAATTAGTAACGTTAAAAAAAAACGTTAATACAGGAAATTAATAACGGTAAAATTAATAACGGTAAAACAGAATTTAACGTTATTTTTTCGTTCCTTGATAACGTTATTATGTTACTGTATAAAAATATTTAAAAGCAATGTGTAATTGACGTTGACGTCGCCGTGACGTGATCAGTCTCTGCGGTAGGTACTTAGGTAGTAGAGTACCTTCCTACAATACGCAATACTTATAAAATTACCATTAACAATTAACGTTATATTAAGGTAATGTTATTAGGTATCGTTAAAAAGAAATAACGTTATCAAGGTATCATATTGAAAATAACGTTACGTAACGTTATTTTTACTTTTAATTGGTAACGTTTTAAAGCCCTGGCTAAAACTAGGTTTAGCCGCACTTCGGATATTAGCCGTAACAAATATATTAGATAGAATTAAGTTCTCATAATCATTCCTTAATAATTTGGATAATCGATATTAATAAATCTGAGATCCAAGTATTTATCTGTCTAGCTCTACACTAATCATAATTGCCACGGCATCATCTGCATCAACCGTAATTATCTATTTAGCAATAATATGAATGCGTCTATTTCCAAAAATGGATTAGAACAAAATAACTGAAAATACTAGAAATAAAAAATATTTCGCGACGAATAGATAACCTCCTCCTTTTCAGTTTTTGAAGTCGGTTTAAAATTGAGCGCGGCGTCAGTTATAATCTGTAGCGCACTTATCTGTACAGTCAGGACAGTGCAGTTACGTCTGAAAGACAATAAAAATCTGCTGTTTTGAACATTTCTACGTAAAAAATGATTGAAATAGCAGAGATTTATCCACTTCAATGTTACTATGAATAAAAAATATTGTATGTAATGATGAACCCTATACAATGGTTTTCAGGATGTGTTAAGTTACGCGTTGTATAGGTGAATTCTAGACTTATCATTCCCAGTTCACTCGTCAAACTGTTATGAAAAATGTCTCAGCAGCTGATATTATAAAAGTGGCATCTCTTATTAATTTAGTCGTAGATATAGAATCAGAACTAAACGTATTTTCCTAACATTATATTTAGTTACAGTTACCCACAAATACCTACAAAAAATAAAATTACGCATTGTTTAATAAGGACTGCTTGTTTCTTACTTCTATCGTATCTATACAACACCTATATTTCACAGCAAGTTTTTTGCGCAAAAACCCTACTAAATCACGTCTTGTAGCGACTTTGAAACAATGCTCAGCCTTCATTTAAACACACTTTTCAAAATCATATTTGAAATTAGTTTAAACAATCGCAATTCTTGTTATATTTGATGTTGGTATGTGCAGAGTGCCGTTTCGAAGTGTGTGAAGCAATACCGACGCCCGAACGGGCCTTACTCGCCAAGCTGGAAGAAGAAAATAGGAAAATCGAAGCGGACGCAAAATGCCCGTCCCTCACGATCGTGCACAGTCGAAAGAGCTCCGAATCCTCACAGATCTCTTTGGCTTCTGGTAAGTTACCCTCACTATTCTATTCTATAGGTATTGAATATAAAAACTCTTTGTATGCAAACCGAAAACTTTAAATTAACCAGATTTGTATTCCAGTCCTTTCCAAATCAGTGACCGCTTCGTCATTAATTTCCTTTTCCATTTTCTATTGGAGTTTAGTTCTTAAAAAAACGCTCATTATTACTTTTCATTTTATAACTTAAGAAACTATTGTGATCAAATCCAGTATTTAAAATTAATACATAGTTTCCAAAACGTGAATGTAAATGAACTTCTCAGTTTTATGGCAATAAACAGTTACGGACGAAAAAAAATCCTTGTATCATAAACTCTCGTCAATTGCTTTCCACGCCGACAGTCGCAGACGGATACCACGTTACGTCATATAATTTACCAACGACTCAGTGAATTAACACGCATACAGAACCGCAAAAGGTGTGTCTGCCCAGATGACGACTCTGGCCAAAAGTGTCCTGAAAGCCGATACCAACTTAAACGACGTAATATTACAGGAAATCCAGTTGTGGTTAGGATTGTACGCTTACTTCTTAGGATAAATGTATGACTCGACTGTTATTGTTATTAGAGATTTAAATAAAAACACCACATACACACCATCAGCCGTTTTTAATGTCCCACCCCATTGCTGAGGTACAGGCCTTTGTTAGAAGAATGGGCCATAGCCATAACACACAACGTGGGCCCAAAACGTATTGGTGGTGGCTTTTAGGACTGAAAGTGCAGCCAGGGCCAATGGTTTAACATGCTGAGCTTTCCAAAGCATGGAGGAGCCCAAGATAGTCATCCAGCCCATGAAAACGCGAATGCGCTAACGCCCACTGCGCCATCGGCTAACATGAAAAATATCCGATACTGCGAGGAAACCGCAGTCTCAATTTTACTAAAAATATTAGTAAAAGAACACTACTTTGATAATAAAACTAGTAGTTACAACTACTATTCTATTTTTCAGCGCACTTTGTCTTCACGTGTCTTCATTTACAGTAATAATGAAATCCATTACACAATTTTCATTACAACACTTCACAGTCTTACTTTCTAAAGGCCAGCTTAGTCGTTTGAAGATTTTAAAGTAAACCCATCGCGAATGAGCACAGTTATCTCTTATCTATCAGTGACGGCGATAACTATTTAAAACAGTGTTCGTACCATTTCTAGAACATGAAAGTTAGTGTAAAATGACTGAAAATGACCCATTTTATACGAAAAATGTACTGGAATTCTATTTATCTATGATATTGGAAAAGTCTCAACGTATGTACCTACTATGTTTAACTCTAATCTAGACTTATTTATTTGTGTGGAAAAACGTGATATGAGAGCAGTGTCAGTCAAGCATGACGGATTGGAACAACAGTTTGTGATTTACTGCAGTATTTTAATGGTTTTCCGTGTGTGATTCAACTTTAGATGTGACAATTTTAGTTTGAGAGAAACCTACAATTTTACAATGAAAATCTAAGCGATGTTAACATATTTTGGTTGTTTACTCCTTTGTATAAGAAAATTGTCACTTTGTCCTTCACGCAATAGCATCTAAATCTTATTCTATTCTGTTTTGTCTGGATTATTAGAGTATTACTTATAAAAAAATATTTTAAATTCATAATTCTGTGATTTAACCACTGCTGAAGCGCAAAGCATAATATTTACATAGACTTCTAAAAAAATAGTGTACTTATAATGAAGTTGGTTGTACAATAATATAAGACGTCACCTGTAACGCACAATTTGTATGATTAAAACACATTGTATAACTGTTTTTTGTCCCAAATAAAATAAAATAAAACCTAGTGTAGTTTCTTTAGACCAGGGGTGTCCAAACTACGGCCCGCGGGCCGGCCGGAGCTGGCCCGTGGCATCAACAATCTGGCCCGCGAAAGCAGGCCGGATCGTACCAACAATACTGTAATTTACAGTACTAGCGGCCGCCCGCGACTTCGTCTGCGTGGAAAGTTTTTTTTGCTATCCCTCGGGAACTATACTTTGTTTCGGGATGAAAGGTACCCTATGTCCTTTTCTGTACCTCTGACAACGTGTATGTAAAATTTCATGATGATCGGTTTAGTAGTTAAGACGTGAAGGCGTAACAAACATACAAATAAACAAACAAATAAACGGACTTTCGCATTTATAATATTAGTAAGGATGTTAGTACGATGAGCTAGATCCTGGCCCATGGAAATTCGTGGAGGAGTTAGTCTGGCCCTTATGCTAAAAAGTTTGGAGACCCATGCTCTAGCTAGACAGTAGTTTCGTTGCTGGCGGATGTTTTCAGTGATATAACTATATTCTTTGTTTTAGCAACGAGTTCGAGTCAGGATGCGGAGCCCCGGGGCTCTGGCAGCAGCGGGGGCAACTGCGAGGAGGACCTCTGGAGCCTGTGGGGCCGGCTCGCCAGCAGCTGGGAGTCGGAGTGGAAGCGGCGCAACCAGTATGTGCGTGACATGGTGCGCAAGGGCGTGCCGCAACCCTTCAGGGGCATCGTGTGGCAATTGCTGGCCGGAGTAGACCAATCACCTGAAAAGAAACTCTATGCGACATATATTAAAGTGAGTTTGACGATAATTAATATAAACATTTACTATCCCCGCAAATTGGTAATATCCCGCAAAATACGATGGAACCTTCTCACATTAACATACACGTTGACGTCATGCGTAACTAAAAATTACATGTCACAATAAAATTCTAATAGGTAATTCAATATATTAATTATTGAATTATTATTTTCAATAAGATAGGGTCTCGATAGGGTTTTTCGTTTTTGAGGTTAAAATCATGGCCTATAAATACTATCCCCGCAAATTGGTAATGAACCTGACTCATTACCAATTTGCGGGGATAGTACAAGACTAAATCTCGTTCATGTAGTTCAATGAGAAGACGGTCAACTTGATGAGAAGACAGAATGAGATTTGTGTTTAAGTACCTCACTAGAGAAAGTGTTTTAAGTACAAAATTCTAAACTGAAATCTGGGTGTATTTAATGACTTGAATTTAATAATCTTTTACTCTTCTATCTAGGCACAATCAGCTTGTGAGAAAGTGATACGGCGTGATATAGCCCGAACGTATCCCGAGCACGACTTCTTCAAAGAAAAAGATGGACTCGGCCAAGAGTCGTTATTCAACGTAATGAAGGCGTACTCGCTGCACGACCGGGAAGTGGGCTACTGTCAAGGGTCGGGGTTTATCGTCGGTTTGCTTCTAATGCACGTAAGTTCCTAATACACACATCAATTTTGTCTAGGGATACAGGTGTTATTTTCATACAAACGAGGTAATTTTAAAGCCTCGGTTTCCTGCCAGGGATGAACTGTGCTGTGATCTGATGATGGCTATCCAGGGAGTGAATGGAGGAGATTCAGAACGCTGTACACACTCAACTGATCTGGTAGGTGATTGCGTAAAATCAATCTTATTCATTTGACAGTTCATATTGTATCATAATATATGTCATCCCATACAAATTGCAGCCGATGGAATACGATATGAACTGTCAAATGACTACGATTAACTTACGCAATCGCAACCCTGACCAGCATTCTAAAAGATTAAAGGACATGTTTAAATAAACCGCGAAAATAGCATGAACATGTACGGAAATACTGAAACTATGACCCATTAATCTTTTAGAATGCTGGTCAGATCAGTTGGGTGTGTATAGCGATCTTAATCTCCCTCATTCACTCCCTGGATGGCCAACATCAGATCACAGCACGGTTCATCCTTGGCAGAAAACCAAGGCTTAAAAGTTACCTCGTTTGTAAGAAAATAACACCTGTATCTCTAGACAAAGTTGATGAGTATATATTATTATTACATACTAGCTTACCGCCCGTCCGCGTGAATACAAGCAATGCTTGCAAATTTGTAACCAATGATCGGTGTGATTCGTTCAGAATATGAACAAAATGAATCATTGGCACCGTAACTATATAAAATAATGTTCGCCAGATGCCAGAGGAGGAAGCGTTCGCCGTACTAGTTAAGATAATGCAGCAACACAGAATGCGCGACATGTTCAAGCCGAGTATGGCTGAACTGGGCCTCTGTATGTTTCAACTGGAAAATTTGGTTCAGGAACTGTTACCAGAGCTCCACGTACACTTCCAGTCTCAAGTAAGTTAGTTAAGTACTACTACTATATGAATTGATTCTGTACTGCTACTCTGGCTTAGTTCCAAATCACGACAAAAGCGCTGTTACCGCGAATCCATATAAATGCAGTAGGTGCACAAATACCCTATTTTGTGTAATATTTTGTGACTATTGAATTGGGTTGAATTGTCGCTAACAGTGCTATCAGCGTGATTCGGAACGCGGCCTATGACTACATTCAGAGTTATAAAATAATGTTATATTAATATGGAGACAGTCAATGTCCAAATATTTACCAACATCATCACATTTTTTTAAACATTTTAGAACAATTTAAAGTAAGTTAGCTGTATCCATATTTGTTTCTTTTGTATAAAATACTTTTGTCATTTCAGAGTTTCACAACCTCAATTTATGCTAGTAGTTGGTTCCTAACGCTGTTTACCACAGCTCTCTCCTTGCCTCTTGCTTGCCGTGTCATGGATGTGTTTCTATCTGAAGGCATCGAAATAGTGTTCAAAGTAGCTCTGGCGATGCTCACACTTGGCAAGAACGATATGCTCTCACTTGATATGGAGAACATTCTAAAGGTAACTAAAATTGTGCGTCATTTTGTATGTAAAACCTTATTTTCATCTTACAATTGATATTTCTGTTATAAATCAGATATGAATACTGTGTAATACCTGTGTTTGTTTGCACCAAAGTGCATATAAAAATATCTGATATTTTTTTAAGAGTTGATTCTTACTTTTAAACTAATTAGAAAAATGTATTGCAGTATATCCAGAAAGAACTGCCAGTGAAAGCTGAAGCTGATCAGGATGCGTTCATGAATTTAGCATATACAATCAAAGTCAACCCAAAGAAGATGAAAAAGCTAGAAAAGGAATACATAGTTATCAAAACGAAAGAACAGGGAGACATTGCGATATTAAGAGTAAGTTTTCGTTGGATTATTACAACTTAAGTAGAATTTCATTTCATCTCACTCTCAATACTCGATTATTAGTAAAGAGAATAATATCGGTTCTCGCTGCCTATTCGTGTGTTTAATTCCTCTGTTACAATAACTATTTGCATATTAGATTTACATTATATATTACTAACAGACACTCACGACTTCGTCCGACTTACATTTACATTTACTCGTTTTGATAATAATTAATTTTCGTGTCTTACTCTGTGGTCGAATTTATCTATAGGCCGACCGGTTAAATGAGTCCCCTCCTGCGAGGGGGCGCGGGGGGCAGGCGACAACGGGGAGCGTGAGGGGTGCGGGCGGCGGGCGATACACGAGAGGCGAAATGTGCACTGGACAGTTCTTAAGATATGCGACGTCACAGTGGTTAACGGTGAACTAGTGGCTATTTTTTTATTAGAAAATTAATTGATGACTACAAAATTTTAATGAAACCAACTATGACTATGTAGATAATATACTAAAATATTGGGTAATAAACTTATGTACAATTCAATGATTATTCATTTTATGTCCGAAAATATTTCGACGCATCTTGATAATGTGTAATCTCACAAAGCGTCCGCAACTTTCAACACGTGCGATCGCTAGCCGCGTTGCCAGCGAACTGAGTTTAGGCAAAAATGCGCCTGCCGCCCGCACCTCTCGCGCTCCCCGTTCTCGTCTTTCCCCGCGCCCCTGTGCCCCGCAGGAGGGGACTCATTTAACCGGTCGGCCTATAATAATAAAATTAATTCGTGAAATTAGGGTGAAATGGCTATAGAGTTACTTTGACATTTATAATACCGCAGTTTCGCCCTTGTAGACTACTGGTTATTCGTGCGGGCGGAGACCCGTGCCCAGCAGTGGGATAAAAAGTAGCATATGTCCTTCCCCAAGTTCCCATCTAACGGGTGTAAAAAGTCCCTCAACGAAGCCGAAGTCCACGCATTCCACCCATCATCCGTTTTTGTCTTACAAACTATACCTGGGAAACCAATAGTTACGAAGTTATTGGAGGTCAAAGTCAAAATTAAAATCGTTTCCCAGCAATAATTTTGAACAGAAATGGTCCTGATGATGAGTAGAATACGTAGACCTCGGCTTACTTGATGGCCTTGTTACACTCGGTATATCCACACCAAATTTTGTCAAAATCAGTCCAGTTGTCTAGGCGTGAAAACATAACAGAAGGATAGAGTTACTTCCGCATTTATAATATAAAAATAAAAATAAAAAAATTTAAATTGTTTATTTCCATTAACAATGTTGATCATTATCATTAGATAAAATGGGCTGGACGAAATATTAGTATGGATATTTCTTATTTCTCGAATTTTCAGTGTGTGCGTCAAGAAAACCGTCTGTTAAAGCAACGCGTGGAACTTTTGGAGAAGGAAAGCTTTGCGTTAGCCGCGAGGCTGGTGAGGGGGCAGGTGGACCGCGCGGAGGGCGAGGAGGAGACGTTCGCGCTGGAGCGGGAGGTGCAGGCGCTGCGCCGCGCCAACGTGGACGCGCAGCACCGGCTCGCCGTGGCGCAGGACGAGATACGCTCGCTCGAGATGACCATAGCTGAAGTGAGTTGTATCCTTTGGCCCACTAGGGCCATCCATAAAGCTACATCACATGAATTTCATGTATTTAACCCCCCGTCCTTGTCACAGGTAGTACCATTTTTGAGACCCCCCCTCCCTAGTATGACGTCATAAACTTATACAGTTTTACATCTAGAAATGATTATTGAATTAAAACAGCAGTCCCGAAATTTATTTTATTTAAATCAATTTTTTTTTAAATTAACAAAAAATTATGATTAATTATTTTAATTAAAGATCAAACTATTCAAAGAGATCAAGATTTTGAAATGTGACGCCACAAAATTAAGGACCCATGTGTGTCCTGATGTGACATTGTGTGACAAGTCACACAATATCACATTTCTCGACCCCCTCCCTCCTTAACGTGTGACGTAATTTATGGATGGCCCCCTACTACTTACAAAATTAGATTATTTTATCCTTTCTCATGGGTAAGGGTGCAAGTTTCTATGTATTTCTATGAAATACCTTCCGTAGCTGGCGTGGCGACACGAAGCCTAGACTTGACACCCGACCGCGTCATCGCGTTGAATTTGCTCAAAAAATGACCGTGTTCAAAATCATGACTGCAGTGACATAACGCGGCGTCATGTCGCTGTGACTTGAGGCGACGACACGACGCGGCTTTATGTCGCGTGCGGTCGGCTGCCAACTTGCACCTCGACTGATTTCTATAACCAGACATTTATAAAAAAAAATTAAACCTATATTGTGACTTTCAAGGCAATTGCCTCGAGTGGAATCTCTTAAATCTAACAGAATTCTCGCATAACGCTAAAAACAGAGACATTTTCAAATCTTAACATAATCATAACCACTTACTAAGAAAGAGAAAAATAAATAAAGGAAACCTTCAATTATACTCATTGTGACTATTATATAACATAATGTTTAATCTCTACAGAGTAATTCACGACAGTCATCTCTAGAGGGCACAGAAGTTGCCAGCAATGCGAAAGGCGAGGAACTAGCTCGTTGCCTACAGCGGGAGCTGGTTAGGGCCCGACTCCACGCAGCCGAGAGAGAGGCCGCCGAGCGAGAGCTCACTGCCAGGATAGCCGAATTGGAGAACGAGAACAAAAGCTTGCGGCGGCAACGCGTCGACAATAACGTCGCGCACTTGCAGGTAAATAGCAATAACGACCGGAATGTTGAAGTATAGTATGCTTGCTTGCTTTTGCCCGCGACTTCGTTCACGTGATTAAGATAGTTGTGTATTTATTTTGAAAGTCACGGATTACCAATACTTATACGTAGGTATTTATCAGTAGACCTCATTTCACATATTTAAAATTTCCTATAAAAAAACATGTTCAAACTGGAACACTCTGTAGCGCCCTGTCTGACGGGAATTTTCCAAAACCCCTCTTAGTGCTTACCTACACCATGAAAGGTATCTATCTACCCTCCAAAAATGGTATCTCTACCAGCAATAATGGTTCAACCCTACACAAATTTCCATACAAACTGGAACAGCCTGTAGCACCCTGTATAACGGGAATTTTCCAAAACCCTTTCTAAGTGCTCACCTACATCATAAAAGGTCTTCTACCTTCAAAAATGGTCATCTACCTTCCAAAAATGGTGTCTCTACCTTCAGCCGTTAGGGCTCTAGGCGTATCCCAACAATGAATCAGTGAATGAATCAATCAATTTAGAGTTTTATATGTATAGAAAAATGAGCGGGAGACCGCTTGATCAAGTTCCTGTCTTCTAGCTACTAATAGATGTAGGGTTGCCACCTGCCACTACTTGATTTAAGGGTTACCAGCATAAAATATATGGGTTTTAGATTTTTTTTTATGGGAGACAATTGGTTTGGTCAACTTTTACAAAACTGTTGTGAATTATATATTTTCTGGTAGCTTTTGGCTTTGGAGACAGGAATAACCAATTGCGGAATTTTTATAATACTTAATTTTAATAATAATTTAAAATTAAAAGTTTCAACATAGTACAATAAATCACTATTACTGCTGTACATGCGTAGATAATGCCTTTGCTCATATAAAAAAAAAGTTTGGCATTGGCAATGTCAACTAGTTGTCATGTCAGTCACAGTCGGCTAAAATAAATAAAATAACTCTTTTGTGAGTAAGTTTGTAGATATACTTACATATATTTACGTGATCATCACAAACGTATAAAGCTCTTCGAGGGCAATTCCTGTTTAATCCTCTGCACCACGTCTCTTTCAAAGGCATGGGAATTAAAAAAAAATGATCTGCGGATGGTCACATCTATATTTCAAACAAAACGGAACAAAGCAGTGTAGGTACTTCATCGGCGTAATAAGCTCGATAATGGATTTCCTCAAGCTGATCCATTTCCCATAACTGAACAAGAAAAACACTAGAAAATCGCAATAAATAAACTGATAAAACAAACAACAACATTAGGTCGTGATTGGTCGTGATTAATGATTATGATTACTCTTTGCCACTGTCCAAAGAGTAATCAATCACTGTCTGTCAAATCTGTCCTGTCAATCAGTTTTTTTAATCAGTAAATGCAAGGGAACTTCGTGTTCAGCCGTTCGTTTGATATTTTATCGCGATAATAATATAAAAAAATATGTTTAGTTAACAAGGTAAAATAAAAAAATCATAATATTATTTTCTTTATTCTTCAAACTTGTGCTATAAAAAAAAATATAAAACAATTATCTTCGAAAAAGTTTACCAACCCAATTTAAAACAGCTGTTTTCTATGAAGATAGACCACAAATTCTTTTACCCCGTATTTTATTTTCACAAATTACGGGTTTCTGTACTGTTTTAGTCTGAAAACCGGGAGAGCACGTAAAATACGCTGGTATCTGGCAACCCTAAATAGTTGCCACAATTTGAATTTTCAGTATTAAGCTAATTCAAATTACGAGATAATTAATTGTCGTACAGTGCGATTAAATTAACAATGTACAACTGATGTGACCAACTTCAAAGCACTTGCGGTGCAAAACGACGAATTTTAATCTGTAATATTTTCTAGTGTGAATAATCTCGAGCTCGACTGAAGTGGCAGCGGATCAACTATCTATTGTCAATTGTCTTGGTCCTTTAAAAAGGACCTACCTAACAATTTCTAAATATTTGAGTAACTCTAGCTTTAGACGAATGTTACGTTGTAATATAAAGTGGTGAATCAGAACTACAGTAATTATACTGTTGCAGGATGAATTGATTGCTGTGAAACTACGTGAGGCTGAAGCAAACCTCTCTTTGAAGGAACTTCGTGAGCGCGTCAAGGAAATATCAGACGCGTGGCAGAGGTACCTTCAGGTAAGTTATTTAATTTGGCCATTTTGGATTAGGGACCTTCGATCGATTTTAATCTTCGATATCTCGTATTCTCATGATAATTTTGTTTGCATATCGAATAGGGTTTCCATAGAATTTCCAAAGAATCTATCTTATATTTTTAATTTTCATTCTGGAAATACTAAAAACCCAAACGCACGAAGTGGTTTTTAAGGGGTTTTTTACGGTCCCTGTTTTGATTTTGTAGTGCGATTTAGTTGTCGATTGATGTGACTTAAGAGTGTGTACAATGATGCTGAATGAAATTTTCATAGTAAAATAAAAATTATAGAAATTATTGTCAAAATTAGCGATTTTAATTTATAACCAATAAACCATTTCCTATTTTAGAAAACTGACAATTACAAAACCAGAGCGCTATAAGGTTTGTTTTTATTATAGGTTAATATTATTCGTAGGTACAGCATTGAAAAACTACAAAATTGGAGGTCATATTTTAACTTTTTTTAGCTATATTTTCTACATCATTTTTGGGACCTATAAATCAAGTAATACTGTGTGAATTTTTTGCCCCAAAAAGGTGTATTTGTGTGCCCCTTAAGTGACACGAACGATTTCAAATGATTCAAAACCGATCAAGTTCTTCACGCGAAAATGTTCCTGTTTTTGAGTCACAGCTATTCATGTGCCGGGTGAGAATATTCCCGGCAATATTCTCAATCAAGTGAGAATATTCCCAATATTGCCGGGAATATTCTCACCCCGCACAATCATCAATAGTCACAGCAAAAGATAAAGCTACGACAAAACACGGTGCTGGGCGGGCCAATAAAGCTTATTCCTAATCTCTATGTCAATTCTGTTTAAAGAAAAGTAATTCTATTTGGGTAGTATTTAATAGGGTAACAATAAATTCCCATTTTGGGTATAAAAAATACTGAATATAGTGTACTGAAATACTAAGTTTGCGACGGACTGAGGGCGACTACAAATATTGAAAATGGGTTATTTCAAAATACAAATGAGTAACAATTTATTCTGAAAGGTATATAGATATATGAGAGGCGCCGGAGTAAAACACGTAGTCGCGGTAATTCGTTTATTACGAGACTGGCCATGACACATACATCACAAATTGAAGGTATGCCCATACAAACAATTTCACGGATACCTTACACCTCCACCCTTAAATTACACTTATAGATTACAGTTTTGATTTAACATAATAACTAACATTATAACTTATTCTATTTTAAATCTGACTACCGGACGACGAGTTCTTTTGGGACAATTCACTGGTGACGGTGAGACAGATGGCATGTCCGCTTCTGCTTCGGAGGAAGCAGCCAATTCACGTATAATTTCCGGTGCCCTTGATACACTCTGTGTCTCATTATTTTCACTAGTTGATTCTACCCCAGAACTAATCCCCCCTGGTTCTGTATCTAGATCCGCCACCACATCCTCATCCCTATTCAACTCTCCATCTACACCGACAACGTCGTCTGGACAAGTAACACTAGAAAAACGCGCTCTGCGCCTAATTTGATCTACATGCCGTAAAATATGTCGACCGTATTCATCACCGAGAACGTACCTACGGGATCCCTCTTTATCTGTTACTTTAGCTTTTACCCATTTCGAATTAGAACCGTACCCTCTGGCCCATACCTGTTCCCCTTGCTCCAACTCGCGAGAAACTCCACCTGCGTATTCTACTTGCTTGAGCTGCGCTGCATGTACCTTGTCTTCTACACTACGCTCACTCCTAAGCAAGTCCAATCTCGAACGCAGCGAGCGTCGCTGTAGAAGCATCGCTGGTGTTTCCCCTGTCGTAGCATGTATTGAGTTTCTATACGCCAACAAAAATGTCTGTAAGGCCGCGTCCACCTCCACGTTCTCTCTAGAGGCTTTTTTAATTGCCATTTTGCAGAGTTTAACGGCATTTTCCGCTGCTCCATTTGATTGTGGGTGGTACGTGGGTGAAAAGACTTGCTGAATACCGTTACTAATTAAGAAATTTTTAAAACTGATACTCGTAAAGGGGGGACCCTGGTCAGATACTAACACCTTAGGTAACCCAAATCTCGCAAAAGTAGATCTCAGCACTTTAATGACATTGTCTGCATTCGTTTTCGCCATCTCAAAAATTTCTAGCCATTTAGAGCTGGAATCAATAAGTACTAAAAACGTTTTACCATTGTAGGGACCGAGAAAATCGACGTGCAGACGGCTCCACGGCGTTGAGATATAGGGCCACGGCTGTGGAGGGGCGCGGGGTGGCATGGCCGCCTCGGCCGCGCAAGTGTCGCAGTTCCGACAAGTGGCTTCTACCTCAACGTCGATCCCTGGCCACCACACGTAACTTCGCGCCAAACCTTTTGTTTTCACGATTCCCATATGACCACTATGTAATTGTTTTAATATTGTGGGTCGTAACTCGCTCGGTACTATCATTCGGTAGCCCCACATAATACAGCCGCATTCAATATATAGTTCATGGCGTCGACTATAAAAAGGTTTTAATAATTCATCAGTGCATACTGCCGGCCAACCCGACTGTATATACAATATAATTTTACATAAGTCTTTATCTTGAGCCGTAGCCTTCTTTATGTCCTCTTTAGTTAAAGGCAAAAAATTCTCAACAAAGTGGACGTATGTCACTTCCCTAGCCGAAGGCCGCTCCTTACTGCACTGTGGTAATCTAGATAACCCATCTGCACAATTTTTTTTTGATTGTATATACTCTATTTCATAGTCATACCCAGTCATAAGTACCGCCCATCGTTGCAACCGCGATGCCGCCATTACTGGTATGCCTGCTTTTTTACCAAAAATGTGAGTCAACGGTTTGTGGTCCGTCCGAAGTATAAATTTCCTCCCATAGAGGAATTGATGATATTTCCTTAATCCAAACACAATAGCCAACGCTTCCTTGTCTATCTGCGAGTAGGACCGCTCGGCAGGCGTGAGGGAGCGGGACGCATAGGCCACTGGCCGCTCACCTTGTGGAGTGACGTGCGCCAGCACCGCGCCCACGCCCACGCTGCTGGCGTCCGCCGTCAGCACCAGCGGCAGCTCCAGGGAGTAGTGCATCAAAACCTCACTTGAACTGAGTGCCCGTTTCACCTGTTCGAACGCTTCCCGGCAACCTTGATTCCAAACATATCTGACATTTGCCCGAAGCAAATTGTACAGAGGAGCCAGAATAGTACTTACGTTTTTTATAAACTTTGCGTAGTACATGACCATTCCGATGAACGCCCTTAGCTCAGAAACATTTGAAGGCGGTGGGGTATTCACCATAGCTCTCACTTTATCTTCACAGGTATGGACCCCGTCTTTGCTAATAACATAACCTAAATAATTAATAGATTTTTCAAAGAATGCACATTTTTCCTTTTTTACCTTTAATCCGTGTGACTTTAACCGGTCAAAAACCTTATGTAAATTACTAATATGCTCCCCAGTCGTCTTACCCGTTATTATAATATCATCTAAAAAGACTCCGACGTGGGGTAAATCTGAGAATAATTGTTCTAATCGTTTTTGAAATATTCCAGGACTCGATGCCAGACCGTAAACGAGTCGATTGTACTTGAATAAACCTTTGTGTGTGTTAATAACGGTATATATACTAGAATCATCTAAGACTAGTTGAGCGTATGCCTGCGAAAGATCGATTTTACTAAAATGCTCGCCCCCGTGTAATCTCGCAAGTAAGTCCTCGACTCTCGGTAACGGATAACGGTCTACTTCTATCACCTTATTAAGAGTAAGTTTATAATCTGCGCATATTCTAATGTTACCGTCCTTTTTGACGACGGGCACGATCGGAGTGGCCCAGTCAGAGCGGTCGACCGGAGTGAGGATGCCGTCGCGCACCAGTTGGTCGAGCGCGCGTTCCACGGGCTCACGCAGCGCGTAGGCGAGCGGTCGCGCGCGCATAAACACCGGCCGGGCCCCCTCGCGCACGTGAATGCGCACCGGCTCACCAATGAATCGTCCCAGTCCGTCCTCAAACACTTCACAATATCTGGAACTAAATTCGCTAAAATTAAATTCTTGTACATTTATTTTGTTCACCTGGCTGCTGTAAACGAGTTCAGGCAACTGAATGTCGAGTTCTGCTATCCATTGTCTACCTAACAATACAGTTTTGCCATTTCTAATCACATACAAGTCTAACTGCTTTTCTTTATCCCTATACTTTACCATTGGGCTTATTACTCCGACTGGCTTAATTACATCGCCCGTGTAAAACTTTAGAGTTAACATACTCTTTTTAATTGGTAAGTCCCTAAAGTGTTTTTGATACATTTCAAAACTAATACACGATACGGCACTGCCGGTATCACACTCCATCTTAAATTGATTGTTATGAATTAACAATGATATAAATATAGGTTTACACTGATCAATAGAAATCTGATTAAAGTCAACAATATTTACCTCTTCACTATTGTCACTTTCCTGTTCATTTAGGTTATCTTGAGGCGCCACATCCAAGTTGTACTGTCCTGATAAGTTTGGACACACGCGCCGTAAATGACCCACTTTCGTACATACACGGCACACATAACGTCTAAACTTGCACACTGTAGAATCGTGTTCACCTCCACACACTCGGCATAGTTGCTGTCGCTGAGCGCGCTCCCGCGGCGGCGCCGACGCTGCTCCTGTCCCGCGCGGGCCACTGCGCTGCGGCGGGCGGCGGCCGCGCGCTGCCGTCCCTACAGCCGCCGCATGACGCTCCGCTCGAATGGCTTGACATTCCACGGCGGCGATCGTTTCACTTGTCGATGTCCTTGAATGACTCATGACGGCCGCCGCGTCCTTCTCGGCCGCTTCCATGCTCACCGCTAGCCTGTACGCCTTGCCAAAGTCTAGCTTACTTTCGGCAAATAGGCGCTGCCTAATGATCTCGCTCCTTATACCGCACACCAGCTGATCTCTCAAACTTTCTTGTAGCCAATTTCCAAACTCGCAAGTCTTTGACATTTTTTTCAAAATTGCAACGTAGTCGGAAACAGTTTCACCCTCATTCTGTTTTCTATGTCGAAATTTAAATCTTTCTGCCAACTCACTCGGTTTCGGTTGTAAATGATTCTCCATGACCGTTGTGATATTTTCGAATGTCATTTTATTTGGTTGGTCGGGCGTACATAGACTTACAAGCAACTCGTAGCTCTCTGCACCCATCACTGTTATCAAAGTTGGTACTTCCAGCTCTTTAGCGATCTTATTTACAAGGAAATACTGTTGTAACCGCTCCACATATAATTTCCAGTTGTCCGATTGCACTTTGAACTCGGAAATCTTTCCGATCGACATTTTTACGTTTATTGGTAATTACTAATTAACGCACGCAGAAAACCGATTTTTTTCGTCGCCACTGAAAGGTATATAGATATATGAGAGGCGCCGGAGTAAAACACGTAGTCGCGGTAATTCGTTTATTACGAGACTGGCCATGACACATACATCACAAATTGAAGGTATGCCCATACAAACAATTTCACGGATACCTTACATATTCAAAACGGGCGTCCAAATTTATATTTTGCGACAACCTTATTGCACACAAAACATAACAAAATTGGCAGATATTTTATTTAAAACCTAATTTACCTTAAATCAGTTACCTACTTGGTATAACTTCCCAGTCCCATTTAGAAGTTTTGTTACTCATTCAGAATTTTCACTGTTAAATTTAAATTATTTATCTCCCACATGTAGTTGCTCGTTGTACGTATTAATTGAAATCCACTGTTTGTCGCCGGTTATTTTGTCGCTATCAAAATAAACTGCTGCCGGGTTTAGTATTTAAGTAACCCATTAACAGTCGCCTTTATTATTTCCAGTTACCCAATTAAAAGTATCTATTTCTAATGAGGGTCAGTAACGATTTTTGCCTTTTTGCTTATCAGAAAGCTTATGCCACCATATGATTAACTGTGAAGAAATTTTTGCAATGTCTCTTAAACCTATGAAGCTCTACGAGCTAAAACATGCTAAAATACTGTTATTTTGGGGGGTCCTTACGACGTCATCGCGACGTACGCGAACCTTATTCCGTACGTGATAAAGCACATACTCTTAGTAACTCAACCATTTCTAAACGGATTTCAAAAATGTTTCACTAAGTTTCATAGCTATTAATATGATTTTATATTATATCAATAAAACTTTAGGATTCAAACCTCATTGTAACGTTTAGGAGCATCGTCAAGAAGCTCCCGCGCCGCCCGTACAGTCGACTGTAGTGTCAGACATAATGGCGACACCAAAGAAACTGCTGCGAGCCTGGGAGGGCCGTTCCGCCGACGTGCAGAAGCTTGATGAAGACCTCATGACCACCAAGATCAGGGAAGTTGAGGCACTCACAGAACTGAAGGAGCTCAGGCTAAAGGTATTTTAGACATTTCATTGTTTTAACTTACCGTTGATGATGTGTGGAATAGAGGAAATGTCATAAAAACAAGTAAAAATTTCATGGCCTTTATGTTTACCTTATAAAAGGACACTAATGGATTCTGTCACTATTACAAAACATTTTATTAATAACAAGTGCAGTCACATTGTCTTTCTAAAGTTATAATTTTTTTGAACAGAAATCAATGACAACTGACAACTACAACAAGGCGACAAAGTTCTAAACGGTATACATATTTTTTAGACTGTGACTGTACAATATTTTTTTATTTTCAAACATTGTGTCGAGTTTCAAATCAGCCCACAAATTGTCTAAAGAGCCTTCTAAACGACACGATTTGATTGCCAATTTTTCCGAATTGTTAATCAAATCGTATCATGTAGTGGGAATTTGACGATAAATTATTCCTTCAGATATTTGACGATTGAAGGTCATCGGATGGTAGAGATCACCCAATTTCAGTCGGACCGATGAAATTGTATGGTGTGGATAACGATTGCCAATTCTTGCGATTCCAATTCTTTTATGAGAGCCATATACAGGGTAATTTTTGGACACCTTTTCAAACTTTGTCAGGTCATTCTATAACAGCAGTACAATCAATTTATGAAGTAAAACAAAAAAATTTTTTTTACATTTTTACCCCAAACTTTTCCCTACACAAATTGAAATTGTTGTCACTGTTTGCGCGTCGCACGGTCGACCCGCGCGAGCCCCCCTCCCGCCACTCGCCTTCGCCCGCTCGCGTCCCGTTCGTGACGGTGAGCGTGCGCGCCTAGATTTTTAGGATATAAAAAGTGGTTGAAAACTGTGAATTTAAAAGAAATAATTTATAATTATCTCACCTAATTTTTTTTTATTACTTCCTTGAACTATTATTTGATTTTGTAAAGGGGTCGCAAAATTACCCTGTATGGCTATTTTTTTCTTTTTAATAACCACTTCTTTGCCCACATTCTTTTCCTTTCCTCCTCTGAATCTATTATAAGCGCTAGCACGAGTGCCAACTTGCGTTTTTTTGTTTGCATTGGAGGCATTGTGCGCGTCCGCTCCTCAAGGGTTTGAAAATTGAATGAGATTGGGTGCCGTGTGGACAGCCAATTTGATTCAGTTGCCGATTAAATTGGACGTCGTGTGGATACCCAATCTGATTACTACACAATTTCGTTGTCAATAAAATTTTCTGGAATAGGCTTAATTTCAAAATCAATCGCAATCGCTTTCATTTGACAAAACACTGATACTTCTTTCTGGCACAAATAAAACTTACCAAAGAAATGCAGCAATGTGTTACATCCATCTGTCAAATAAAAGTGATTGCGATAGATTTTGAAATTAGACAATTACCCCCAGATGCAGCATTTCCATGTGATTAGCAAACAGATCACTTTTACCCACAGGTTATGGAGCTAGAAACCCAAATCCAGGTGTCGACCAACCAGCTCCGAAGGCAGGACGAGGAGACGCGCCAACTGCGCGAGAGCCTGGACTCGGCGCTGCAGCGCGAGCGCGCCCTGCAGGCGCGGCAGAAGGAGTTCCAACACAAATACGCCGACCTTCAGAGCAAGGTACCGACAACGAACGAGTCACGTGCCCGTTTAGTCATCCTTTAGGCGGTGGGCTGCAACAAACGCCGTAGGTCGCGTCCGGCGTAACGCTGTACGCGACCTACGAATGCTTTCTATGGAAATGTACTACAGTGTTCTCTCTCACACGCCTGACGCGGCGCACGAGCGCCGTGCGCCGCGTCCGTAGGCCGTACGCCGCCTACGCAGTCATTTCGGAGCATTCTGGCGTACATGGACGCCGCGTTTTTGTCGCGCGGTCACTCTGGAAATGGTGAAATTGAGGTAGGAACAAGACGGAGTACTAATATAATTAGTTAAATGAAATATAGTTTCATATTATTATGATGCCAGTAATAAAAACAATGTGTTGAAACACAAACGTTGGGAAGAAATAATCTTGGTTGTTGGTCAACCAGGTGAGAATCCGTTTTATTCACTTGCGTAGGAACTTACCAATTTTTTTTTATTGTGTAGTACCTAGGTACTTTGTTTTAAGGTTTTGTATTTATTTACCTTGCGTACCTACGTACTATGCGATAAAATAGTAGTTTATAAAACTGACACATAAAGAGGGGTATTAAAACACGAGTGTGTGTTTAAAAACCGAGCCGTAGGCGAGGTTTTTAATAGTATCACACGAGTGTTTTAATACCTAGTTATGTGCAGTTTCATACACTACTTTATCTACACTCATACATTTGGGATTGAACCTACTAAATAAAAGATCAACGTTAGAAAAGAGAGAGAGAGAGACTTTGTTTGTATTAGCTAGGTACCTACCTTGTAATAAGTCATTTCCTTAGCTGCATCTAAAATATCGGGCAGAGTATTTTTTTCATATTTTAAAGCAAGAATAAAAAAACCTACAAAATTCAGTAAGTATAACAAAATGTAAAAATTGAAATTAAAACTTTATTTGAAAGGCTTTAGAAATGGCGCGCATTCCATTAGAAAAAAAATGAGATGAGTGCATTCCAATAAACTAATCGCACTTAGTCATCGATTACCATAGAGTGCATTTTAATCATGGAAAATATGTGGGAAAATATCGTTGTTTTTTTTTAATGTTACGGCACTGCCTTCTTTTTGGATTTGCCCTGTATCGTAATGAGAAAAAAAGTTATTTTATGATGCAGTTGACTGCATCGTAATGAGTTTATTTTTTAATTTTACCTATCCACGAAAATAAAGTACGTATTTATATTATCTTGTTTGAATTCATATTTGGAACATTACGTTGTGAGTGTAGATAAATCAATATTTAAGTACTGACATTAATAACTGTCTTCACTTTGGTAAGTACCTAAAGTGAATATGCAGGTCATCCATATTTTAATCGCTCACGTCCGTTTACACTGAGCGTATGCGAAACATAAAAACAGTTCCGAGTGACCATCGCAGGGACGCTGGAAGCCGCGTCCGGAGTCACTACCGGCGTCTGTTGCAGACCAACGCCTTAGACAAGTCCGTTTTATCGGATCCGTTATTATTCGGCGCTGGCGTATGTACTTAATTGTACCGTTCAAGCTGTACGAGTGTGTTAACAAACAACACTGTATATCGGATTCATATGTTTTGTGTCCAGTGGCGAAGGGTCCATACAAGCCGATTCCCATCGGCTTACCTTTTAGAAATCCCACCCCACCGATCCACTGTACAGATTGCAAATCATAACATTTTTGTAGAACGGCTTACTTTCGCCATAATTTCACCTCTCGTCACTGATGTGTACCAGTGGCGAAGGGTCCATACAAGCCGATTCCCATCGGCTTACCTTTTAGAAATCCCACCCCACCGATCCACTGTACAGATTGCAAATCATAACATTTTTGTAGAACGGCTTACTTTCGCCATAATTTCACCTCTCGTCACTGATGTGTACCAGTGGCGAAGGGTCCATACAAGCCGATTCCCATCGGCTTACCTTTGGAAATCCCAACTCACTGAATCCACTATGCAGATCATAACATTTTTCATCATTTTTGTAGAGCGGCTTACCTTCGCCATAATTTCACCTCTCGTCACTGACGTGTACTGTATCTATAACAACAGACACGATAAACGTTTTAAAGCATTTTATCGACACTCAACTGTCAAATTTCTTTGTCTTTTTTACAGTTAAACGTGATAAAACGCTATATCACACGATATAAATCGATCATGCCAGGCAGGCAGTAGCAAAGCATCCGTAAAAACGTTGCTGTCCTGTAAATACATATCCGCTGTGTGAAGGCGCAGTAATGTAACATGCATTTTGCTGTATAATTTCATTTGAGGGCTCACCAAAGCCGCCTGCCCGCCAACATTGTGTTGGTTCATTACATTATAATGTTTGATTGATCATAAAGTTGGTGATAGATTTCACCAGTGTTTAACACAACACGTATTGTTTATCCAGAAGAATTATAGCTACTAGAGCCGGAAAATTCTGATTTGAAGCAGTTTAGGCATGAGTTGGCGACTAGTCTTAATAATAATCTTTATATCGAAAATTACTTACCATTGTGAAACACAATAAACGAATCTTGTTATTTTTTTCAGGCCAAATACGATTCCATGCAAGCTAACATAAAGAATATGGAAGACGCACAAAGAATAGCAGAGTTAGAGACAGAGGTGTCAGAGTATAAATTAAAGGTAAGTTTACTGATACTAGGATTTGACCAAAGCCAAATGTTATACCTAACAATTATATGTATAAAAAAAACATTTAATAAAAAAACTGTACAGAAACTGAATACCTACGCAACTTCTAAAGTTATTTGTGTTTTTAATGCTTCGAAGATTATCTTATAGGTAATTAAATAAACACATACCCAATTCGTTTGTAATAGCGCACTTTTTAGACGGGATAGGGAGTCAAAATTTTTTTGTTGATATTTTTAAAAATTTCAAAAAACTTGTTCAGAATGAAGTGATGGCGACTGAGGGAGAGCTCCGCAGCAACAGTATGGAGGACACCGAAAGAGTACGCGATCTGCAGGAACAGGTCGCCGAACTGAAGGCTGAGGTAAATTCGCACTTATGACACTCAACATAAGATACAGATTTGCTTAAAAATAAACTTAAAGTAACATATTTTAACTATTTCCTAAAGTTACTTCTCTCTTTGTCAAAATAAGTAAAGAGAAAATACTTAAACTTTCCCTTATAAAATCACAAATCGATAACGAACTAATATTTAGTCCTCGGCTTTGCTTCACTAACAGTACTGTATTTTCGGTTTGCACATTACCTACACTAACAAATTATACTCTAACTGAGTGTTACATTCATCATCAAAAGCACAGTGTGAGCGACCACAAACGCTTTATGGTCATTGTTTAAGCATTCGCTTTGTATGTTCAGGGTCACTTTGTATATACCGACCTGTGAACGTTGAAATACATATTCATCTATAATTATCACTTGGAGAAAATATGGGGACAATGGTTTATGTTTATCATAGTCATGCATCTCATGTACTACTTACTTGGGCTGTAACAATATCTCAAATTCAAAAGTTGTATCTATATTCAGCTCCCAGAAATCACATTTATTATATTTAACGTTCCCAAGAAAACTACAGACGAAATGTGCATAGGTATGTGAATTTGTAATATAACCGTCATGTCCATATTATTACTAATGATAGCATATTTGAAGCAGACTTCCCTTGGTCCAGAGCGAGGTAAAACATACATTGAAACTGTTCACTAAGTAAAATGCGCTTACTAGATGTCTCTGATACGTTCTGTTTGGCACTGCACAGTTTCCGACACCAATCGCCACACCGGACACTGAGCCCTGGAAATGGCTCGAGTAAGTGAAATCATGTCAGTCACTATCTCCTCTTTGTACTCATTTGGAAAATCCTTAAAAGCAAAATTAAATGTATAAATAAAAATTTGCATGTAAGGCTTTTTACTCATTTTTCGGCGAGCAGCGGTACGACATCACCTTGCCATAGGCTTACTTCGGTAACCATGGCAACCACGCCTGTTTACTATGGCGAGGTCGCCGACAAATGAGTATAAGGCCTACTTAGTCTCGATGGATTTCAATCCAACCATTACACAAGAATTGATATAACGATGTTACCTTTTAAAACTGGCTGTTCTAGAGTATTTAGTCTTAAAAGGATTTGCCAAGTCTGTGCATGGATCGGAGAGTTGCCACTTGTGTTAGTCCGTTGTGTATTTGTATCGGGTTGACGGAACAGAATCGCTGCATCGGCTTCCCGTTTTGACTTACTGTTACAGCTCGCGCGGCGAGTTAAGAGCGCTCGGCAAATGTAGAGGGGGTATGCGCAGTAGGAATTTGTTATGAAAAAATGATACTGCGCATACCCCCTCCAGACTGCCGAGCGCTCTTAACTCGTCGCGCGAGGTATACTATAAACCTGTGGAAGATTTATTACAGTCGTTCATAATGGGTCAATAACTAGACAACTGTAGATATTTCCAGCCATCTCAAATTTTTAGGCGGTAAAGCTCTACAGCTGTTTATATGTACAATTACCTGTTCTAAGTGAGATAACTGTTTTACTAATATAGGTAAATTACTAGCCAACTGTTATTTCCCGGAACGGAAATGTTTAGATATCAAAGCATTAGTAGGCCTTTGGTTTGGGTCAGCGCAGACCGACGGAGTGGGGCGGCGAAGAGCATTACGTGTTAACTTAACTAATTAAAAATGAATCAGTGACATTTAGCATACGGTGTTCCTCGCACGTAACCGCTGCAAAAAGTAACCAAAGTCGAATTTCTATTGATAAATGAAGCAATCTCTACACCGCTCGATCTGCGCGGACCCTCTTACTGGGTATAGGCTTAAATTAAATCTGCTATCAAATAATCGGAAGCAGGTTTATAATTCAGTGTTTTGTAGTTTAGTAATCGGAATTTGTTTCTTAAATACTTATCTTGGTGTGGCCCGCTACTAACCCTCTCGTAGCGGGAGACGTAGGTGTAGGTGCAAGCTTGTTGTGTGTATGTTTTACATCACCGCTTTTGCATGACATACCACTGCTTTTTCTAGTCTATTACATTAAGATTTGTGTTGCTATTAGATCCAATATTTATTTGTTGTGTATCAGGGAGAGAACCGACTATTTAATATCAAAGCTATGGCATGTTATAATTGAATAGATTACTTTTTTATATTATCCGTATTGTAATATGTAACTTAAAATATATATCTCCTTTTTAGCGTTACTCAAAAGTTTACCCTATAATATCAAAGTCTAAGTAAACCTAATATATATGACGAAAACTGTCTTAATAGTCATTATGGGTTCCGAATCTTTGATTAAAACTGTAAGTGCGAGTTATAGATGCATGTTTTTTGCAGACATGTTACATAAAATAATGATATTATTTTTTACCCGAGCATTTCCACTACACTCAACAATAAACAACGGCACTCAACATCGAGCCGTGCTGTCAAAGTAAATTGAACTTTATTGCGTAGGTGGAGCAGCAAGGAAATCCTTGAATTTAAATTCTGTCATGATGACTGGTGGAAACGCTTGCTCGGTACTAAGTGTCCGGGCACGAAAGTGGCGGCGGCCGAGCGGTGGCGGGGCGGCGCGGCAGCGGAGCGGTGGCGGGGCGGGGCGATGAGAACGTGGGCACGAAACTTGGCGGTCGGTCAGCCGCGCTAGTAGTGTTGTGACAGATGGGCTAAATACCATTAAGGGCCCGTGGATCTACCGATTTGACCTACTGGTAGGACCACGGTATACCACTATGTACTCGTGGTCCTACTGGACTAGGGCTTTTTAGAATATCGTAGTGACAAACCTAAATTGTATGTTAAAGAAACTTCTTATTTTTTTATTTCTATTGATGTGTCAAATGTGATGTTGCTATGGAAACAATTTCTTGTTAAATCAATACCGAGAAATATTCAAAGGACGAAATATATCTTATTTCTAAAATTTTATTCAGTTCAACAAAATGGTCTATACGCGTTAACTGGGTTGAATTTTGTCTACTGAAATTTGTTTTTGGTATTCTCGAAATCGACATGCAACTTGTGCTCGACAGCCGTAAAGATTGAATACTTACCTATCTCGAACGTTACATCAGCTGTTAAGCTACCTGACGATGACGAATGTTAAGCAATTCTAGGAAATGGCCAGATGTGAGATGGGTGACCGTTTGGAACTCCAATAATGAATGTTAAGCTACATTTGAAGAGGTCGGGTACGAAATGTTGGCCATTTGGGACTGCGATGACGAATGTTAAACAACTTTGTAAAAAGGTCAGGTTTGAGATGGGTGACCGACTAAGCCAATATATCACAGTGCTGAATTCTATAGGTTATTAGGTCCCACAGAATAACTGATCCTATTAGATATATTAATTGTAAAATATTTTTAAATAAATAAATAATAATAAATAAGTACCCAGTAATCAAACAGACACTATTATATTTTTCAACACAACACTACTGTCATCGCGGGCTACCAAATCCAACTAGTTTGTTCATTTGTTTTCGTCGCTCTCCTCCCGCCCGTGCATCGCTCGTCGCCCCGCTCCGCCACCGCCCGTTTCGTGCGCGTCTCCATACTGTGCCATACTGTTGAATGCATCGCCGCCGCTCCGCTGTCGCGCCGCCCCGCTGCCGCCCCGCCGCCGCCGTTTTCGTGCCCGGACACTTAACAACTGCTAGAGTTACATTTCATCAATCGTTCGATCGTTAATTTGTGCATGTCTGGGGTAAAATGTGGACACCGTAATTTAAATTGTAGCTGTCTATAGCCCTTTTATACTTGAAATAAATTAAAATATGGTGATGTAGGTATTTCATTCACAAGTTTTTTGACAGATAAGAGATATAATCAAAAATACATTATTTTTCTGAAAATAACTATAAAATTATAGGTTCTCGAACTCACATTTAGATAATGTAGGTATAACGGAACCCTCGGCATGCAATTTCCAATTTTACATAAGTTAAAAATTTTAAGATACTTTCAAAATGATTTTGTAATCAAAACGGCCTATGATAAGCAAATGTTTTTAGATCTTGCAAAAACGTCAAAAATAAACTATATCGTTAGTTTTGAAACTTTATGATAAATCTAAACATTTTTGGAAAGAGAACCTAATTATGTAATGTAGAATAGTTGTTTATATTTTGGCCACTAATTGTGTTACATAATATACATGGTTACTTTTAAAGTTAATGAACAACTTTTACTATGGGGCCAACCACGAAATCGCGAAAAAAAAATCAGTTGTTCCATACATTATTATAGTTGAGTCGGTGGTGTACTTTTCTATGGAACAGCTGCTTTTTTTTTCGCCATTTCGTGGTTGGCCCCATAGTAAATGTTGTTCATTGACGTGGTCTGTACACCCCTTTTCATTTTTCGATATACGTTAAAAATAACCGTGTCTAGTTGTTGTTTCCTATTTTATCGGTCAGTGCACACATAGTAAGGAGGCGAGGCTACTAGCATAACAACTTGTATTTGAAATTGTTTTGTAAGACTATAATTAACCCTCATTTTGTACCAGTACCAATTTTAGCTACTCCAGTTTGCACTGACTATAAGCTACGAAATGGTTTGTAACTGATCAACTGGTGTAGGTCATGAGGCTAGAGCTGTGGAGGGCGCGCGCGCTCGGTCACACTGAGATGAGCCGCGCCATCTCTGTGGAGGAGGATTTAGAAGAGGACGACAAGCTGAAGTTGATCCTGCGCCGCGAGTCGTCCGCCTCGCTCGACCTGCCGCCCGCGCGCAAGCCCTCGTAGCAGCCACTCCCGAGCCACGCCACGCCGCGGGATACGCCCCTCTTTTCCTATCTTATAGTACAGGTAAAGTAAACTAAAAAAAATACATTGGCGGCAAAGGATCATGCCGCATTCTGGGCCATGATGCGCATTAACCATACATATCTGTCACAGACTCATGTCATGTCAAAAAGGGGTAGATTACAAAATCTCATATAATAGGAAAATGTCAAACAATTATAACCCCAAACGGCTCCTTGAGATTGAGATTTCTCTTTTTTCCCGCATTATATTTTAATGATATTCTTCCCACGCAATCACTATAAAATTACTATAGTATTTTGGTAATTTCATCAAAGCGCATCATGGCCTAGCTTGTATAGTAAAATCGGCATAATCCTTTTTTTTTGTACATCAATGAAACTTTCTTACCATCTCGGCTTGATAGTAGAAGAGTCCGCCCAAAAGGAAGGGGCCTTCCTCCTTCCGGGGAATGGGCAAAAAGGAAATTTTGAAGAGTTTTACAAGCTAGGTCAAATGAAGTGTCGTTTTTCGTGTGATTTTTCGCTATATTATATCAAATGAGACCATCCTCATCCTGAGGAGTTCACTATCAAGATGAAGGTTATAAGCATAGTTTCGTTGATTTACGAGTACTACCTACAAAATATCCGATGTTGGTTACATTCCAACAGGAACTTTTATGACCTTTCAACAGCTGACTAAATTGTCTTCGCGGCTCTTTAATCAAAATAATAAATAACATTCTTTATATTCTAGAGTCTGTGCGGAAAGAGAACCGTCATGAGATGTGCTTGATTACCGTTTTTGTCATGTTGACGGTACCGTCACTTCATTATAGTGCGACTGAAATGTCTTGATATCTATCAGTCAAGATAGTCGCACTTAAATAATGACGTAATAGGGCCGTCAACTTGACAAAAACTGTAATCAAACCAAATCCCATGACAAATCTCATTTGCGGCTGTGTCGCCATGGCAGTATAACCATCAGAATATTTTTTATGGTATAACCGAGATTTTGACTTTCCGCATTGTAATTTAAAAGACATTATTATAAATATAATTTAGTAATCATACATAAAAATGAAATGTCAATATTAATATGATGAAGATTGTTTAAAATACCTTATTTTTTATTATTTGTCGGATTATTTGAAGAGCTTAATTAAAGCGATTGTTATAGAATTAAATGTAATATATTTATTTAGCATAATTTGAAACTCAATAATTAATCATGACGACTGAAATGTTGGTTCTCCGAGAACAATAACATAGAAATCAAGAAACGTTTGGCACATTATGTAGTTCTCTTACCTATTCTTTCAAATGAGGCTAAATACAAAGTCTCAGCTATTTGAAGGCCCTACTAGGATTTTAAGCTATGACCTTAAAACACAATTCGGACTTTAAATGCCCCTTTTTATGAATATCGTTATTATTAAAGGATAGTGATTACTCGATATAAATGTGCTGTGCGTAGAGAAATGGCTCTTTAGGCTATTTACGCAGTACACTATAATTTTTATAGATGCATTTTTAATCCTGTAATTTAAGATGTCAATTATTTGGCAATTGATGCAGTACATTCAATCGTAGTGAAATCAACATACTTCGTAGATAAGCTAAAAAGTTTCACCCATAATTATTAACCAAAACGCGCTTAGTTACAAATAGTGTTCAATAAATAAAACTCGTGATGCCAACCACTACATCGATGCACGGTAGATATATCTCTTCTAAGGTTGTAGTTGAAATAAATATACCTACAGGTAGCGTTAATATTTGAAACATATAAATTATATAGTAATTAGTAGTTGGATATTGGTAATGTTAGTAGGGATGGGCCGAGTGCATGTTTTACTGAACGAGTGCTGATGATGACCGAGCGATCTGCTTGTACTGTTTCTAAGCTCTTTTTTGTTTTTCTGTACTCTTTTAGATGTGTTTTCAAAATACATTAATTCAATTAATTAATACTCGGCACATCTCTAGTTTTTAGTAGCTCTGCTAAATAATATTGGTCTAACCATAGTATAGTTGAGCGAATTGCCAAATTGGACTCTTGATCTCAAATACCAACATTTCTTATTCAGACCCAATTTCAAATTATAAAACTAATCAAAAAATAAATTTCAGTGCAGCTAGACATTTTAAATATTTGAAATAGTAACTATTTCAATCCTTTTTATAGTTTTAACTTGTACATTCCAGTGTGTATTATTAATTTATTAACATTATTTGTCAGGGACTGTGATGCAGCTTAAATTGTTTTATAACCGCTCATTTGAATGTATTAATAAGTAAATGTTATTCAAAGATAATTTCAGAGATTATTTTATTCCGTGATACCTAACATGAATCCACTTTTCTGTGAAGCGTAGAGCTCGAATGGAATTTCAATATAATATTTTATGTGTACTTATTTAATTTAATGATTTTATTAGCTAAGATTAAGTAACATTAAAAGTTAATACTCATTTCGGCGAAACAAAATAAATTAATGGTGTTATACAATACAATGCGATTAAAATAAGAATGTGCACAGATGTGACGTCATTCTGTCAAACTTCGTACAGTTTTTATGTATAAGACTGACACGATGACGTCATACACATGCACATTCTTATTTCAACTGCATATTAAATTAACTAAATATCAAACATGTAAATAATACATAAGATTTCAAAAGTACTTTTATTAAAACAATTGACAGTTTTATTCTATTAATATATTATTATTGTAACGCAAACAATTTTAAAGTGAATGTTTATTTTTGTTACTAGGCTACTTGTGCAGTTTAAAAAAGGGAAATTGTTGCTTACTTTATTAGTAATAATTATTATTACTTAGTAGTTATTGTCTTTCTTCGATCAACATAGCTCCCAACTATTTTGGATGATGACAATGGACTTGCGTAATGTGTATGGAGAGGCCATGATGAGCATATTAATAATTAATAAATTATTATTATTGTTACTTATTGGTTTGGTGGCAGCTTTATGTTAAAACGCTTTATCATAATTACACAGTATTTTGTTGTGCACCGTCGATGACTACCATTAAGAAATATATTTCCTGTTAAAACCCGCTGATGAATAATATATGCTTAGGTTTAGATGAGACAAGGTATTAAAATTTTCTAAGTATTGAGTTAAGAAATACGCATGTTAACATTTTATTTTTTATTTTGTGTAATTATGCTATCTGCTTAAGATCTTAAATAAAAGTGCAATAAGCTAATATTTGATATTTAGATTGAGACATATTTAAATATTTATTTTTACCTACACTGTGTTGTTTTACTATTAAATCACTTTCAAAGGAGGAAGTAGATTGATCTAATATCCTTACAGCAAAGAACCTACTGTTCATATAGGTATATCCCAATTCCTAACATTTTGTAGAATAACGAAAAGCATTTTCGTTCTAACCATAATGTAACAATACTGAAACAGGTGATTAAATTGAACAACTTTCACCAACGAACATAGGTCGAAAAACGAAAAAATATTCATACTCCCATACAAAATGTATTAGTCAACTGACCGACTTACTAGGGAAAGGCGAAAATTAAAATATTTCTACCTTATTTAATTAAACCTGAAGAATATCAAAATTCTTTACCCCTACATTTCAAACTATTCTAATCTTACTTCCTAATACCTAAATAGGATATAGGAAGTACCTACTTTCAGTTTAAATTATTTCCTTTATAAAATACACTTATACCAGCGAACTAAAATCTATGGAATAAGCATTCCGCTCAAAAAATGGCACCACAGGAAAAGTACAGTCAGTGGCACGAATCATGAAAATTTTTCGACAGAGTGGGGATAAGTTCGCGCATGTGCTCTTGTGAGCGACCAATAGCGCGCGCCCCTCTCCCGCCGCCCGCGCCCCTCACCGCAACGCATACCCAAAATACGCGTTCCGCGCAATCCCCACCCGATTTCATGATTCGTGCCACTGACTGTACAACTAAGTGGACAGAGTTAAAAATGCTGGCATATAATTAGGCAGCACAAAGCGTCTGAACACTGGTTGTTTCTTAACGACCATAATTTGTGTACTCATAGATGTTCTATACTTCAACGAAAAAATAAGATACATTATTTCTGCATCTTTTTACTGCCTTCTTTGCGTCTTTTATACCATTTGACTATAAAGGACGTAATTTCTAATAAACTCTCTCTTTCTATCTTTTCTCTACAATATAAACTGCAATTATTGAAAAGAACACTAACGTGAGTCACAGGGTGCGTGGCTGGCCCGACTAAAACTCGGGCGGGTTGTACTTTTTCGTCCCCGTTTGTCGTGCCATTTTTTAAGCAATATTTGTTTGCAATTACACTTCCATAGATTTAAGTTCGCTGACTTATACAATATTAATTCAAGTTTCTAACTAAAGCCAGATTCGTCTAGTCGAGACGTATGATGTAATTATTATCATTGGTAATTGAGATCAATGCAAAATGTGAAAAAAGGAATGATTAGGTAAAGCATCAGTGATTTTTGTACTTTCTTAACATTTATGTATTGGTATTAATAAAATATGTAACGTGTATTTTAGTAAATAAAAGTACTCTGTTCAAAACTGCCTTTAATTTTATATTTGACTTAACCGAGTCTAATTTATCTACGTTTTATATGTATAAGAAAGAAAGTAAGTAACATAATATATGTATTTTTAAACCGTACCGAGGGAGTGCTTACTAACGGGTGGCGCAAAAGTAAAGACCCTATTTGGTTCAGCTATAAAAAAAATTCTAAATTAGAAAACTAGATTTAGGTTTTTTTAAATGTATATTTGTGCCATTAAATTTCGTACCATTAGGATTTAAAGATGATGTCTTTTAAATGGTGACCTCCAGAGTTGATACACATTTGAGCCCTATTTATGACATTTTGCATAACTTGCCGTAACACTTCCTGCGATATGTTCGTTATTTCTTGACGAATGTTTTCTTTTAGAGCTGCGAGAGTCTGTGGCTTGTTCACATACACCCGAGATTTCAAAAAACCCCAAAGAAAGAAGTCTGGACTGGTCAGATCGGGTGATCTTGCAGGCCAAGGCAAATCGCCAAAACGAGAGATAACTCGGCCTGGAAAAGCGTCCCTCACTAAATCCATATTTATTCCACGTTCTTGGGGAGTAAAACGGTCCATGTTTATTTTCAGTGTATTTTATATTTGTTCACTACACAATTTTCAACAACAGAATGACAGAAAATGTCATATAAAAAAAATAAAAGTATTTTCTTTAGTGCCAGTACTTTTGCGCCACCCGTTATAAAGTTTACTATTAAATTAAGGTTAGGTGCATACAAACATAGTTATTGCGTTGAAATTATTTTTTCTTGATTGGCAGCGCTAGTGGAGGACCGGTGCGCCCTTAAGGGTGGGTACTCACTTAGGTTTGCGAACCTCCGCGCTCCGCGAACCTGGAGCAGTTTGCCCTAGCAATCTATTTTCACTTTGGCTATAGTGTGTACTTGTGCAAAACAGGCTCCCATGCGTTTACGCACAAGTACACACTATGGCGCACTGTTCCAGCACAGGATAAACAAAATTTTTGATGCAGGTTCGCGGAGCGCGGAGGTTCGCGAACCTAAGTGGGTACCTACCCTAATACCTACCTAATATAGGTTGTTGTTGGACTTGGCATCGCATCTGACTTGTAATAAAGTTTCTTTCAGTCATATAAATGAAAGACGGAATAGTGTTAGATAAATATATTATTTATTTGTTAGTACTTACAATAAAGGCACAATCATACATTTTATAAGGCAATTATTAATTTTCACACAAACTTAATTTATTAAGTATTTAATTTGTTATCATTACTTTAATTTACAATTTAATTTAGTTCCTTATTAATGATTGTTAATAATTAACAGAACTCAGGATCAGGAGTCAGGACAGATAAATCTTTTAGGCTGAATCCTTGTATTTAGTAAAGATATTATACAAAACTCGGAGAGTTGATTTTAAATCGAGATTCACGATATCTGAAAAATAATAAAGTTATAATGTAAAGCCAGATAAGGAAGTACATAACATAATGTGTCACGTGCCGGACTACAGCTGGGCCACAAAAAAAAAGTTGGAAATCTGACTTTTTGACTATGTCATGATGAAGTCGATAATTTGTCGGAATTTGTCGCCAAAAATCAGAATTTGTCGGTCTTGCGTTTCGGAGATACGTGTGGCTCAGCTGTAGAGACGTCTCTACAGCTGGGCCACACAGATCTCGAAAACGGAAGGTCATAGCGAAAATCTGATTACTCGTATGTGTAGCCGGTAATTTGTCGGATTTTGTCGCCAAAAACCGGAGTTTGTCGGTCTTGCGTTTAGGAGATACGTGTGGCTCAGCTGTAGAGACGTCTCTACAGCTGGGCCACACAGATCTCGAAAACGGAAGGTCGTAGCGAAAATTTGATTACTCGTATGTGTAGCCGGTAGTTTGTCGGATTTTGTCACCAAGAACCAGATTTTGTCGATCTTGCGTTTAGGAGATATGTGAGGATACGCTTACGACCTTTCGTTCTCGAGATCCAGGTAAAAAGGTCTCCACAGCGCATCCTCACATATCTCCTTAACGCAAGATCGACAAAATCTGATTAATGGTGAGAAATTCCGACAAACTAACGGCTACACACTCGAGTTATCAGATTTTCGCTACGACCTTCCTTTCTCAAGATCCAGGTAGAAAAGTATCCACAGCGTATCTTCACATATCTCCTAAACGCAAGATCGACAAAATCTGGTTCTTGGTGACAAAATCCGACAAACTGCCGGCTACACATACGAGTAATCAGATTTTCGCTACGACCTTCCGTTTTCGAGATCTGTGTGGCCCAGCTGTAGAGACGTCTCTACAGCTGAGCCACACGTATCTCCTAAACGCATGACCGACAAACTCTGGTTTTTGGCGACAAAATCCGACAAATTACCGGCTACACATATGAGTAATCAGATTTTCGCTAGGACCTTCCGTTTTCGAGATCTGTGTGGCCCAGCTGTAGAGACGTCTCTACAGCTGAGCCACACGTATCTCCTAAACGCAAGACCGACAAATTCTGGTTTTTGGCGACAAATTCCGACAATATAGTCAAAAAGCCAGAATTCCAACTTTTATTTGTGGCCCAGCTGTAGTCCGGCACGTTAATGTGTATAAAATTTGAGGAAAAAAATTTATGAACAAGCATTTATTCATAAAATTAAAGCTCATCAACAGCTACAAAAAAAAGAAAAATAAGTTCGAGGATTCCTCAAACTAATTTCTTGTTAAGTTTTTTGTAGCAAAAATAGCTATCACGGCCCATCACTATTTGTGGTATGATGGTAGTGTATTTACTAACCTTCAGGGCGAGCTTTAGGTTTTGGAAGTCCAATATCCTTCATTAACTCAAATGCAAAAGCTACATTATGCACTTTTTGGTCAAACTCTTGAGGTGTTAGGTGGAACTCATAGAGTGGTATAAAAAATACATCCAATAATCCCATCAACAGGCAAAGATACACTCCATCATGAAATTGTGTATCCAAGTCAGTTACTTCCAGATTTACCTTGCTCAAATGTTTATTCACAAAAGTAATGAGAGACTGTAAAGAAACAAATAGTTAATTAACATGAAATAATACCTTTTTTCATATGGGTACATGTAAGTATGAAACACATAATAATTACCTTTTTTACAACTTGTAATTTGTCAGGTGCATGGTCAAAGAGGGCATCAAAAGCATCCCTTTCACACTTCATACCAAGATCATCATAAGTTGTGGTGATGTCCTCAATGTATGTCCTATAATAATAAAAACATCAACTTATATTTAAACAAATACTAATATTAAGATAAATTATCCTTGATTATTAATAATTGATCATACACATTACCTGTGAGAAAGCTGATTCGATGCATCTTTCTTGACAACAACCACATTTACACTGACATTTTCAGGTAGTCGAATAGGTGCACGGAAGTGACGAGCAAGTGCCACCAACAGATGTAAAATTGACACAATATTTTTAGAGTGAACTGAATCCACGCTCCATTGTTGAACTGGTCTTGCTGTTCCATATAACACCTGAAAGAAAAATATTTTTTACATAATTGGTAAAAACCTGGATTGTTTCTTTTGACCTAAGCATTTGTGTTGCTTCTGTGTAATAGGTAGTTACAAAGCGGCAGTTGTATGGTGTCTGGGGTGTGACCTAATATTGTGTTCCGACTTACCCTATTGACAGCACTTAATACAACAGCAAGCTTTTTCCTCTGGCTGTCTTCTGATTGGGTAACCTCAGGTACATCTAGTTTGGTTTCTGTCAGTTTTTCCAGAAGTTTTTGCAAAACTTGACCATCATAAAGATCTTCACTGATGTCTTTTACAATGATTCTTTGCACTGCAAGCTCATCATTGATCCAGTCTATTAGAACTTGGATAAGCTCCTTTACTCTCGGATCTTCAAGGGACCTTGGTTCAATAATGGCCCGTTCTTCATTATCATCTGAAAAATTGATTATCAATGTAAATATATTGAGCCAGTAAAATAATCAAAGCAAGAAGCTTTGTATATGCTACCTTTAGCTCACTTTTGTAAACTACGAGGGTGGTTCAATAAATACTTAGCCTACAAAATACGAAAATTTTGTAAAAGTGGCGATTTATTTTTCAATATAGGCTCCTCATAGGGTTATACACTTGGCCCAGCAAAACCCAAACTTTTTCAATCCGTCCAAAAAAACGTTTTCCCGAGGTCTGCAAAAAAGGCCTCTATGGCGGCGATGACATCGTCATTCGATTCAAATCTATTCCTGGCGAGTGACTTTTTCAGGTAAGGAAACAAAAGGAAGTAGCAAGAGGCCAAATCTGGAGAATACGGTGGATGGGGCAGCAATTCGTAGCCCAATTTGACCATGACGACGGCGGAAGTGTAATCAGGGGCATTATCGTGGTGAAACAGCACTTTTTTCTTCACCAAATGGGGACATTTTTTCTTCAATTTGGGTCAAATCGGCCCAATAACTCGGCATAGTAGAGCCCCATGATTGATTTACCCTTCACGAGGTAATCGATGTGCATCACACCTTGTGAATCCCAGAAAACAGTGGTCATCACCATTTTCGGGGCACCTGGGTGTGGGTCATCAAAAACCGACGTGCGGCCACGAAAAAACTCATTGAACCAACTCTTGATGGTAGCCATCGAAGGAGAAGAGTCACCGTACACATCATCGAAGCGGTATTTGAATTTGCTGCGCGTTTTCCCTTCTAAAAATAAGAATCGAATCACTTGTTCAGTGATATATAGTGATATTGCTCTTTTTCAATTTTTTGTAAGATCGACCGACACGGTCGCTTCCAGAGGCTATTAAAACAAAACAAATGAACGGAATCGACAGAAACTTTGACAGTAGGCTTCAAAAAGGATGTACTGCATGATAGTAAAACCCTTTTGTAACAGCAACGCCAGGTCGGTGAGGCTAGGTACTTATTGAGTCACCCTAGTACTACCTGTGTGTGTGCTCCTAGCAGATTTCGACTACAGCGACTACAAACAATTCTACCATTCTTGGCATAAACTATTGAACAGTCAAATAGTGTGATAATGTAAATGGATTTGCTTGGCATCAAACAATACTATCATAACGAACAGTCTTTATTACTCTGATGACGAACAATTTGTAGATAATTATTGATGATTTCAAGGCGTGGTGCTGTCAGTGTATTTGCATTTAGTCACCATTGTTCATGTGCACTAATTAATTTGTGGGGTAGCAGGCAGTGCACAGATATCTCGCATGTCTTACCATCTATTCAACTATCCATGCAGAAGTATATAATAGTATTTTTGCATCCATTGATACAATAGTGCTAAATAAATCTTTTCTTGGTTAAAAAATGTCAAGGCTAAACACGGGCTCACTACTTGTGCATTTTACTTAGATGTTTTAGTCTCTCATTCTAAATGAAGGTCTACTTACGCAAACTGTACTCCTCAGGTGGAATCTCTGGCGCGTTAGGACTTCCAGGTGAATCTATAGCATATTTACCCTCTGCTTGCACTTCTTGCACTGAGATAAAAGGATAACGAATATAAACAAACACGTATCTATTAGCAATTAGTTATTCATTTCATGATGTTGTTACTACGTCAGGTTTTTGGGTCACGGAGGTAGATATGTCATAACCCATCCCACGCAAACCAAACCACAAATGTTTACAAAATTAGAAAAGTTTGTAAAAAATACCTTCTTTTATGCGCTTTTTACGTCCAATAGTACCCAGCTTATCCCAAATAGATTCCTCTTTGTCTTCTTTTTTAGGCAAAACGGGTGTACGAGGTGATTTCGGGCGTGGTGAGGACATCTTGCTCAACTGCACCGAGTCACCGAGTCTGTAGGAAGGAAGTTCAGGAAAATGTACTAATATGAATCATCGATATTTTTATGGTTCTTTTCCTATCAAATGTCCCGCAGAATTATAACAACCACAATTATTATCAGCTGGAGCCATACATTACCAAGAGGATTTAGAAAAATAGCTCCTTCCTTTCTCAACTAAAATAAAATAATTTAATAAATACACAGAAGTCTTCTCACACAAAACACAAATCAAAGACCACAAAGACACAAATTACGAACGACCATAGAGTAACTTGTAACCATAGACTTAGAAAATTTTTCTTGTAACATAGACACAGACTAGATTACAATAAAGGTCCAAACAAATTATCGGACGCGGCTTATGGACGCGGCTTACTGCCGCGGCTGATAAGTGTGCACACTCTCATTACATCCTGCGTGCCAGATAGCTATCGGACGTCCGATGACGTCATATTAGTCTATGGTTACGTCCGCGACCTACTACATCCGATAGTTTGCACACCTCAGATCAGCCGCGGCAGTAAGCCGCGTCCGATAATTTGTTCGGACCTTAACACTCAATTTACATTACCACAGACTTTTTGGTTTGGCTCTTACCATGGATTTAGTATATCCCTTCCTAAACCGGGATGAAGGTCCAAACAAATTATCGGACGCGGCTTATGGACGCGGCTTACTGCCGCGGCTGATAAGTGTGCACGCTCTCATAACATCCTGCGTGCCAGATAGCTATCGGACGTCCGATGACGTCATATTAGTCTATGGTTACGTCCGCGACCTACTACATCCGATAGTTTGCACACCTCAGATCAGCCGCGGCAGTAAGCCGCGTCCGATAATTTGTTCGGACCTTGACGCACTTCGCCCCAAAATGAGCCGACAGAGAGGTCAAGTAGATGAATGTATCTTTCTTCATTAGGGTGACCAAACCGCGCTCGTACTCGTACATTTTTTAGCAACAGTATTGGCTGCGGCCAGTGCAATCTGTGCAATATACAATTTGACCAAAAAGAGTTGAAATTAAATAAAATGGAACTAAAATTTTTCAGTACAAAATTTAGTAAGTGTTGCCAATTTATTCGTGATTTTGACGTGTTTACATAGAAAGTGGCGCCCTCAATTTTTGTCAACTCTTTATGGTCAAGCTGTAACTTGGGGCTTACCATCAGCAAATAAGAAACCGTTCAGGGGCCTTACTATGAGCTCTTATAGCAGGACTTATACTGAATGGCATTACTTTTTCGTACCATGACCTCGATTTAGCAGGCCTGCGGAGGGCCTGCTTTAATACACGCTCTTAAACCGTTCACCATTTTTTATGTATGGACGAAGCGTACCACGACGCACGGTTTGACAGTTTGGGAGCTGTTTTATAGCGTCTGTAATGTCAAATAAAGCAATTCATAAAAAGTTCCTACGTGATCAGCTTTTTCAAAATTGTTTAGTGTATTTAGATAAGTTTGGTGTGAGAATTTTAAGATTAGTGAATTTCTTTTAATGTTTATTATTTAACAGTGAATTATGTAACTTGATAAAGGCAACGCGACGACTTCCTTGTTGTTGAATATCACTAAAATAAAAAGAAATGATGAGAGATGAGACCCCATAAATAAGTACATAAATTGCATTACATTTTATGTTATTATGAATAATAATAATTGTTGGTGGTTCTCGTCGTCTAACAGGTCCGGCAGGGTGAATTCAATGATGAATTTATTTTTGAATTTAAATATGATGATTTATTACGGCAAATACAATTTTGCACAAAAATGTAAGAAAAATTAAAAATATGTATGGTCGCGTCGTCTGCGCGAGAGATGTGTGTAAAGCAAGATGGCTGACCCCACCCACATCAATTTAGAACGTCGCGGCAGACTGAGATATACTATCCCCGCCAATTGGTAATTCGCAAGAACCTTGTCACATTAACATCCACATCGACGTGATCCGCAACTAAAAATGCCATGAAATAAGAAAATTCTTAATAGGTAATCTAATTTAATTACTATTTATTGAATTATATTTTCAGTAAGATAGGTCTAGGTATATCAAAAAAATTTACAAATTGTTTTTCGTTTTTGAGGTTAAAAACATGGCCGCCAGGTGCATTACCAATTGGCGGGGATAATAAGCGATAAATTGGGTGCATTCTGCCAAACAAATATCTGAGTCATCGAACGCCATAAAGTATATTTTAACCATTAAAAGTAAATGAATATTCTAAACAAATTACTTTCCACGGTTAACAAATTTATGGCGATCGATGACTCAGAGATTTGTCTTACAGAATGCACCCATCGATTTGTATAGGCTAGCTCGTTTTCGCATCGTCTACAAAGCATTAGTGATCTGTGACAAAGCATACCAGCGACAAACTAACCGTTCACCTTTAGTCAAAACAATCTTTAAGCCGTTCACCTAAAAGACGGTCATGGTACCGATTTATGCAATTTTGTTTAGGGCCTGCTTCTGAACTGAACGGCTTAAGGATGGTTTCTTATTTGCTGATGGTAAGCCCCCAGCAGGGGCTTTTCACTTAGTACTTGACTCACTACAAGGGAGCGCGGCCTAAAATTTTAGTTTCTGAACGATTTGCTAGATGGCGTTCATTTTTCGTTTGTTAAACTGTCGATAGATGTCGCTATCCTGTGCTGAATCGCGGTATCGTGTGTCTTCCACTGTTTTATATAGTGAAAGCTGATTTACATTATATTAATTTTTAAAGTTTTCTTCATACAATGGAGAAACTGACTGGTTACCTCTCGAAAAAATTACAAGTATAATTATACTGAAGATACCTACTGGTACCTATATATATTATCGTACACATTTTGTCACATTTCGCTAGATGGCGTTGTTCATTAGGTCTGACTGATAACTCTATCTCTAGTATAATAATGTACTCTATGCCGTTCAGTTCAAAAGCAGGCCTTAAATAGGACTGGTTGAGGCCTGCTTTCATACTAACCGTTCAGCTCATAGTACGAAAAAGTATGGCAGTTCAATATAAGTCCTGCTATAAGAGCTCATAGTAAGGCCCCTTGTCGCTAGTGCAATATTAAACTTGACCCAAATAGTACCCGTGACGTGAATTGCGCACTACATTTTTTGTACTGAAAATTGCTACAACGCAAGCCACATTGTCTATCGTTTGGGTCCGTCAAGTTATTTTACGCGTGCTTGCACGCGTTTGGTTCACTCGTGTTTATGTATGCTGTTTAGTTGGTTAATCTGTGGAATTTATACTCTGTGCTGGCTGGGTCAGTGTCAGTCACTTATGTATGTGGTCAATCTGTCAAGAAGCGTGCTATTTACTCTGCGGGCGGCTGAAAAAACTCAAGGATAAATATTTTTATCGCATTTGGTGTTGTATTCCACTTGTTGAACGAAAAATAAATAAAGGTAAGCATCCTTCCTTGCCGTAAGCTTATGCAGATATTGGAAAACAACCGTTTAAAACTTGAAACTTTTCTCAAGGTGTTACCATCTGTTTTTTCAGGTTGATAGATGGGTGGAATCATATCTAAAAATAGCGTCAGGAGTGTAGTTATTGCATCACATGAGATTTTCGTCTACTAAAAGTATCTAATTAATACAATAACTTTTTTCATAGATATTAGCATGGAAAAAGGTGGAAATCCCCCGCCGTATGGCTGGAGTAATGGGCATTCTCTGCAGCCCCCGCCTGCCGCGCCCCCGAGTTACTCCCAAGCCGTTGGCGGAGTAGGACCTTCAAGCCCTTACACTCCACAATATACAGCAAGTAAGTCTATATTGACTGTAATCAAACAATTCTTAAAAGGACCAAATTTTCTTCTTGTCTTTTCCCTGTAGGTACCATTATACCATGCTCATGCTTTATCAAATCTAAATAATAATATTGGTCATATTTATGATAATCTTACATATAAATTCAAACCGACTTGTATGAGGTCATATTTAAATTGTTAAATAACCTTGACATCTATAAAATGGCTAAACTCAAGGTTTGACCTTATATCAAACATTTGCATATGTGACACATTTGGTCTGTAGGAGAGTTTATTTAAAAACACCTTATTTTAGATAAATTATATTTGTACATACATTGTATATTGGATTTCACAATCACAATGGACCGTCGGCCAACCAGGGTCATTTTTGATCTATTGCATATTAACCTTTTGAGCACCACGGTCTTCTATAGAAGACAAATTTTTTCATGCCTTCAACGCCACCTCTTTATTAGAAGACAATTTAAAATAACAATTATCAATATAACAATTAATCCCATCACTACTTTTTGCTATAGAGTCGTTATTTATATTTTATTAATTTCTTGGGAAACATACAGCATACATTTTTAATGTAGTTGCAACATACATAATTTACATAAGCCTAAACAGTTTATACATAGCTTGGCGATAGAAGAGAAACCACTTTCAGTATGGCTTGGCGGCCAAAAGGTTAAGACTAGACCAAATTCGCAAGAAAGCCATTAGCTTGGTGTTATTAAATATCATCATCTAGGTTGCGAAGTAGGAAGCTTCTGGGAGGGTTATTGTAAACTCGTCCCTAAAGATAATTCGTCATCAGAAAATCGATAAAAAAATATATGTAAACTCGTCCCGGGTAGCATTTTAAAAATAAAATAGCTTTTAATTATTTTTATCTATTGTAAACTCGTCCCTGGTGATTTTGTAAGGAGTTTTTGTATGGACTGCAGAGAAATCAAACACTCAACATAATAAAATCATTATTTATTTATTTTTAAATCACATTTTGGATAACAGAATTAATATATACTTATACAGGTGTAATAATGTACTGATTAGCACATATATAACGAGCAATAAAACAAAAAATCTTATATTATGGTTTAGTCATATATAATTTAAAAAAATACAGTCTTAATGATAAAATTTGCAGAGGTGTAACAATGTGCTGATTGACTTAAATCTTAATGCCATGAAACAATCAAATGTTAATAAGTTATATTTATCTAATGACCACAGAAATATATATTTTTTTGACAACGTCTCATACATTGCTTCAATCCCAAAGTAAGTAGCTATAGCACTTGTGTTATGGAAATCAGAAACAACGGTGGTATGACACACACCCAGACCTGAGACAACATTGAAAAGTTCATTTTCTACTTTGACCCAGCCGGGGATCGAACCCGGGACCTCAAGAGATGGTGACGCCTTGAAAACCGGCATGCAAACCACTCGACCACGGAGGTCGTCTTATATTTTATATTTGCGCAAGCGCATTTAAAAAGAGATAGATAATCGCGAGCAAGTCCAGCTGCCTTACGCAGAAGTCAGGTAACTCAGTTAAAAAAAAATTTCTTTTTAAGCAAAGCAAATCGCAGTTACCATTTTTTTATTTTATTAAAATTCGGTTTAATTCGGGAAATATAGCCAATAATTTGTTTAACGAATCTTTTTCCATTTGCAAAATCTACGCTAAAACAAAAAATATTTCCCGTTTCTAACTGAAAAACAAGCAAGTCTTATCAAGATACTTGTATTCAAAATAGATTAGCAGATACTTGATTTCTATGTATTTATTTTATAGTATTAAGGACTATATTCTATGGCTCTATGCAAAGCTGAAAACAAGCATCTACTAAAAGTACAACAGAGAATCTAAGTTACTTGTTTATAGCGTAGAAAATTATTGGCAAATCAATACATATTTCTACGCAGAACACTATTTTCGTTCGTCAAAATGTGGGTAGCTATGAGAACTATTTTTTACAGAAATATGTTTTTACCTTAAATACCAATGATATTTTAATATTTTAGTGATCAGAATATCTATATTTTTCAATAAATACACTAATTAACGTTTTTAAGCTCTCCTATAAAGTTTGTCTGTAATGAGATACTTGGATTTGGTTTAGGGCAGCCGAAGTGCATAACAGGTTTATGCGTAAAGGCTGGCTGGAAGAGGTGGGGGGGAGTACTGTATCTTATAATGATCTTTCAACGCTCCCCGCTCTCCACACCCCTCTCAGTAGATGCGTCCATCTATCATGGCGTGGCATTGAAACATTTACCTATTTTAAAAAAGTACAAGGGTTACATAAATCTAGAGAAGGGTAATTTTTATATCCCGAAGAAAAGGAAATGATAAAAAATTGTTTTAAATGTAATGTACAAGGGTGACATAAATCTGAGGATCTCATAGCAGTCAAAAGGCGAAAAAAATTCACTGCTCCCCGCATTCCACGAATCCCCCTTCAGTAGATGCATCCATCCATCTTGGCGTAGTCAAAATTATTACTTTGAAATATTTATTAGCGGCCAACTTGTTTGCTAACGGTACTTCTTGCAAATATGATATAAATCAATAATAGGGACGAGTTTACTATACCATTTATGTACTTGGGACGAATTTACATATACATTTTTTTATGAGGGACGAATTTACTTTCAATGTATGGAACTTTTCAAATCGTGACGAGTTTACATACGGGACGAGTTTACAATAACCCTTCTGGGAGATACTCTACCCTGAACATGGTCACCGATCGCTGAAAAAATAAAAAATAAACAACAATATAAAGCTCAACTTTCATTGGAAAGTCTGTCAGTCAGTCAGTCTACTGAGACATGACCACGCCCCAGACACTCCATACAACTGCTCTGTTATTATAACTACCTACACAGACACTATACTGATAACGTATTGTAAACAAATAACTGAGTGTGTAAAGCTATAGGGCTACTACAGGAATTTTGTCGCCTCAGATACACAAATAAACATATTGGTTTTTCACCATTTTAACATACTATATCTTATCACTGGTAAATGCAGTAAATACATACATATATTATATGAATATTTTCATTTACTGCATTTACCAGTGATAAGAAATATTTCCATGAGTGACATTAATTGTTTAGCTTTACTTTTTCCAAGAAGCTTATACGTCCCTCCAATGGAGATTGCACGGCCATATGTCATAGTGAAGATTGAAAAAAGCTCCTTTGGTGACGTGACGGCTTATTGCAACCTCTTTCTTTAGTGTTACAATACGTGTTCGATGTTCGTCGTTCGTTCGTTCGTGAGAAACGAAAACGTATTGTAAAACGAAAAGAAAGAGATAGCAATACGCCGTGACGTCACTAAAGTAAAGAGTCTTTTTCAATCTTCAGATCTCCATTGTGGGTTTAAGCTTCTTTACTTTTTCCAATGAAAGTTGACAGCTGTGTTTAAAAAAGCATTGCAATCAAGTCAAATATCTGTCTAGTTCTTTTTTTATTTACAACGGGATAGTGCTTGACCTTCACCTAACCTGATGTTAAGTGATAGGTGGTAGGGCACTACACCCAGAATCTTCATCACTGCAGAACTGGCTATCTTACCACTAACTGCCGGGACACAACAATTTTTAATTTGTTGTTATGGCGCCAGACTTAGTTAAGATGGTGGTAGCTAGCCAGGCAGACTTTAAATAAGCCCTACCACCAACCAAACCAAAAACAAATTTTACCCCCGTGGGAAACGGAACCCGGGACCCTTGCGTCTGTCACGGGTGGGCGAACCACTGACCACAGAGGCAATTATAATATATAAGTAACACAACTCGAAAACTTTGCTGAAAATCTTAATTTTTTATATGACTATATTTGTGAATTTGATTGTTTTAGCTGCTGGTCCTCAGATAGTAACGACAGTGGTGCCAGTGGGGCCACATCCAACTCATATGATTTGTCCAAGTTGTCATGCTGAGATCGATACAGCTACTCAAACAAAACCAGGTCTTATTGCTTACATCTCGGGCGCTATTATATTTTTGATTGGGTAAGTTTTTTTTTATTTGAATCAAATGTTTTAACTCCCACGTATAAGACTTAATTTAATATTTATTGCACCATAATGTTTAACTTAAGGATGGCAACTTTATCAAAACAAAATGGGGACAGACCCAAAAAAAATCCTAAAATTTAACAGCCAAAAAAAACTATATCCACCATCTTGTTTCTTAACCGCCGAGTCAAAAAGAGCAGTGTTATAACGTTATAAGTTATAAGTTCGATGTGTGTGTGTATTTGTGTATCTATGTGTGGCATCGTAGCTCCCAAGCGAAGCGAATGGACTAATTCTGATGCGGATTTTTTTATTTGAAAGCTGGCGTGTGTTTTGAGATATGGTACCTTCCTAGCTATAATTAATGAAAATCTGCTCAGTCATTTGAAGACCATCAGCTCATTTCCTACCTGAAACCCTTTTGTCACAAAAGCTACGTTTTGCTGCCAACATCCATAAGACCATTGGATTTTAGATTATCTGGTTTCAATTTTGTATTTCATCCCAAAAAGTATAGTGTTGATCTTAGCAGGTCTTTTTTTAACTCGTTTTGGCGAGTGAGCAGTGTTTCTTTCAGACAAAGTTCTCCGGGGGGGCAATTAAGAGGTTCGGGAGCTCCATACAAAACACATTTTTCTCCGGGGGGGGGGGCACTAAGGCTGCTCCGGGGGGGCACTGCCCCCCCGTAATTAGTACCTGCAAGAAACACTGCAAGTGAGAGACTCACTGGGTAATGGATAACTAAAGCATGGAGAGATGTGTGGAAGAAAGAGCTAGCATCCAAAGGGGTTCAGATCAGAACCCAAATTAAATTAAAGTATACAGATTTTTGAGACGGTACATTAAAGGAAGGTACCTTATAGACCGTGAGCCAGCGACAGTATTGCCTACGTCATATGACATCACGATGAAATGCATGGCACACGGTCGGAAAAGTTGTGCTTAGCAAGGATCAGAAGGTTAACGCAAAAAAAATTGGCCGGAAGCTTGAGAAAATCTTCCACTTCCGGTCAAAATTTTAAGATTATATTTACGTCATGTGACATCAGTAAAAGACCCGTGTCATCATTTAGTTTTCAATCGTAGAGAGATTAAACATAAGTCTGTCAGTTCTGAAATTACTAAAAAACAAAAAAAATAAATTTAAGGTATTCCGGCCATTTCAGAACTGACAGACTTATGTTTACTCTCTCTACGATTGAAAACTAAATGATGACACGGGTCTCTTACTGATGTCACATGACGTAAATATAATCTTAAAATTTTGACCGGAAGTGGAAGATTTTCTCAAGCTTCCGGCCATTTTTTTCTGTGATAATCTTCTGATCCTCGCTCAGCACAACTTTTCCGACCGTGTGCCATGCATTTCATCGTGATGTCATATGACGTAGGCAATACTGTCGCGGGCTCACGGACTATTAATGTACTGTCTCAAAAATCCAACCTGTAAATACCGGGTGTAACAAGACCCTCAACGAAGCCGAGGTCTACGTATTCTGCCCATCATCTGCACGCGTAGCATGAGCAAACGGGACTCTTGTCTATGAAGACTTGTCGTCTCGACCTTCTAGATTGCTGAGCACAGTGGTGGGACTCGCTCTCAGAATTTTACAACCTTTTTATGTCTTTTAATACAAATATGAGTTTTAAAATATAATATTTTTATTTCAACATCAATAAACGTCGAAATTATCTGAAATGATTCGAAATGATTTAGTTTAAACATGATACTTATTTTTTAATAAGTTCTAAGATAAAGAGACACTCAAAAGCTTTCACTTCCGTAGACAAAGCTCTCTCGAGCTCGAGAAGAATAATGTTGCCACTAGTAAATATTTATAATTATTTCCATCATTTCTCTTAAAGGGCGTTCCTTTCTATACGTTTCACGACGCAAAACTCTTAAAACCGAGTTAAATATAGCCGTATGGATATAGTTCGTTTGCCTTCCTTTTATTGAGAGATTTTTGAAAAGATGACAGACCAACGCACTTGTTAATTTAGTAATAAATATTGAAATCAATGTATGAAAATAATTTTAATTTACTTTTTTAAGTAAATAAATTAAAATTAAGTAAAATAAAAGTAAAAAAATACTAAAGGAAAAAAGTGTAATATTAGGAAACAATATTATTGAATAGGTAGGTACCTTTTTACAATAAATTATTTATTGTATTATTTTAATTTATAAAACTTATGAAAAAATTTAAGAATAAAAAATACTTATTCGCTATTTACTACTAGTAAATATTTATTTTATTTCTTTTTTTATAAATTTTATAATAAAAAAGAATTACTTAAAAAAAATTTTTCATTTTTTTTCATTCCGGACAGCTGTTTTTGTCGTTTGTGCTGTAACTTCTCTTCTTACCTTAATAAAATATAAACACGGACAACTTAGATTTATTTTTATTGTGAAATTAAAAATTCAGAAAAAAAAAATAAGTCGACAAATCTTTCTCGACCACTCGAAGGGTAGTAGACAAATTTCTCCCACTCAACTGTCAAATTAATGTCAGTTGAAGACAAAAGCTCGTGTTTGTCGACTTTTGACATTAGGCCATGACAAAGAACAATGCGAGTCTACGGTTGTAAAATGCGAGCATGAGTATCTTGATCTCAACCCGACAAAAGTGACATTTCGGTGTAGACAAGCCATTGTTCTGTGAGTCGAATCTTATCTCGATGTTGGTCATGCTAAGCGTGCTGGACCATTTTCTATGTTCAAAATTATTGCTGGGAACTGATTTTAATTTTTGGTGTTAAAAACCATTGCATACATCATCACGCAATGTAATGTGTACAACAGACCGCGCCTGCGAGTGTATGCTACACAACTGCGTGCGGCCGAGTTGAAAGGCAGCGTTTATGTGCGTGCTCATGAGACACATAAACCTCTGCGCCACCGAGTTTAGCGCCTGGCCCAGCGATTGCGGAGGTTAAGCAACGGTTAAGTTCCTCCGTGCTTCGGAACGCACGTTAAGCCGTTGGTCCCGGCTGCATTTGCAGTCGTTAACGACCCACCACTCCGCATTGGGCCCGCGTGGTAGGTACGGACAGGCCATAGCCTGTTCTCCTTATCCACCCATACATCCACCCAGCAGTGGGGTGGACATGAGATACAATGAGTGATGACGTTTTAAAGCCATTGTTTTTTACGAAATACTTAAAATTTTGATGGTTTCTTTGGACAAAAATTAGGAAATAACGAATAAAATAAGAATTCATAAAATATTTGAAAAAAAAATTACTTTGACAATAAATTCGTAGCTATTGGTTTCTCATGTATGTATAGTCTAATAAAAGACAAAAATGATCAATGACAATGATGATGGGCGGCACTTTTGAGGGTCTTGTTACACCCGTTATTACATTAAATTGTAAAACAAAGGGATTGAAAAATAAAAGCTATATTATTATTTTTAAAACATTGCTAATGCATAGGGTAAATGAATTAGGTTATTTGAAATGAAATATTATTTCAGATGTGTCTGTGGCTGCTGCCTCATCCCGTGCTGCATCGATAGCTGCATGGATGTGCACCATAAATGTCCCCATTGCAGTGCTTATCTTGGACGCTATCGACGATAAATGCACTAAACGTTAACACCAATTTTATCTACACACTATACTTTGGTAGGTTGAAGTTGTACATTATAAAACCAGTTACATCTCGAATATAAAGTTGCATCCCAGTGAAGTAATTTTAAACAAACTTTAACATAACGATGTAAACTATAAAACTGCTTTAAAATAACTTTTTTTTTGTATGTATAAGATAAAATGCTAAATTTTACTAATAATATATACAGCACAATTGGCTACTTAAAAAAATTGTAAAAAAGTATTGAAAGGAGATGTTCAGACCGATTTCGGCCACGGCGACTGCGTCAACTCGTTCATTGTGCATGCGCTCACACGTGGCCTATGTAACCATTCTTCTTTGCGAAGATCCTCGCGCACTGCGGGCATGCGACCACAGCATTGACATAATTATAAAAAAATATAAAATATTAACAGGATCTCTCTGCATATCTGAAAAAAATATCTTTCTATTATACACTTTTTATCTTTTTGGAACTTCATTTACAATTCAACATTTATTTTCGAACATATTTTGTGTTGTGCAATGTATGCTTTAATTAATTTAACATAAGTGTAAATAGAACTAAACGAATGATTGCAGCTTTTTATACTTCACTAGTGATATAAATGTTACCACTTTTATGTTAATTACATTTAATATTTTCCATGGTTTAATACTGTTTAGCTCTGAACATTTTTGTTTGGTTACTGTGATATTGGTGAGTGAGTATAGTTTCAGTTGTGTTGTGACACCATAATCTACCTTTTTATTTTAAACAGCAATTCAAGAGTTCAGATATTTTATTGTATCAATGTAACTACTCACGGCTGCCTGGAAACGTTTTGGAATTGGCTTCGCCGTGAGCCTTTTAAGGTATTAACGCGATTGTTTACGTTTTTATACACAAATGCACTTAGACCTACCTACTTTTGTATCGCATCAACAGCTCATGGTTAACAGCTCTTTCTTGACCCAGTATTATTAGTAATATCAAATCTGAAAAGTTTTATTAACAAAACTGAGCTGTTCTTGTCAATAAAATATAGGGAGTTATTAAGCTTTATTTAAAAAAATAAACTTAACATCAAATTAAATCAACATTTATGAATGTTAATGAATCTATTTCATCAAAATGGAATCTTGAGATAAAATATTACTAAGTAAATCAATAGTATATGTGTTTACATAAGTTTAAATGATCTTCATATTTAGTGTTTGCCCAGTCAATGTTATAATATCAGTGTATAACTATTCGATGTTGATTGAATGTCTATGTATATTGTTTCTGAAGATTTGAGCGCAAAATATTAGACGTCTTTATACTTTTCAGTTCCATGAACCAACGAACTAAAGATCGTAGTTCGTTGTTGTGGACTCCTTTATTTGCAAATGCAAGGCACTTTTTAAGCTCTTTATCAACATGTCAATCGCATAATAATTTTGTAGGTAGGTACAGTCAGTGGCACGAATCATGAAATCGGGTGGGGATTGCGCGGAACGCGTATTTTGGGTATGCGTTGCGGTGAGGGGCGCGGGCGGCGGGAGAGGGGCGCGCGCTATTGGTCGCTCACAAGAGCACATGCGCGAACTTATCCCCACTCCGTCGAAAATTTTTCATGATTCGTGCCACTGACTGTACTCTACAAGATGTCCCAAAACTTTGCCACACGGAGGGAAAGTACCTTAAATATTAAGATAGGAAGTTTTACTGAAAGAAGACTTCATTTTGTTTTCAAAAATAATTGGAACTGCATTCAAAGATTTTTTAAAATTCCCTGCCTTAACCAGGAATCGAACTTACAAAAACGAAAACAAAAAAATATATCTTTTTACGATACCAATCGAAAGGGTTACTCATAGGGATTATTTTTTTCTTAAGTGACACATGGTCTTAAACTTAAGGAATACCATGAAATTTAACACTTAAATCTTAATTATTACGGATTTTAACAGATTTTATCGAATCATATGCGATTTAAAAAAAAATTAATGCAGTTCCGTTTCTTTTTTTTTTTTTAAATGAAATCTTCTTTCAGTATTTCCTATCTTCAATATTTCAGGTACTTTCCCTCCGTGTGGCAGGCAATGTTTTGTGACATCCTGTATATTTACAGGTTCCCTGTTTCCATACAACAGTGACTGAATTGCCAACGTACGTCATTTTTGAAAAATACATAAAAAAATCTCAATTATGTTACTGTTTTCCAAATTAACTATTTACGTCCCTATACTAAACAGTTTAATTAATACCTAGCTACGTCCATTAAAAAGAAGCTCTAGAAATCAATTACGATTTTGCTCATAAATTGATTCATTCACTTTGTAAAGTTGGTACAAAAAACGTGCCGTATCTTACGTGATTCATTGGACAGTAAAATTGACGTCATTTTGCGCTCGGACCTTTATGAATAGCATTTACTACTGGAATAATAGTTGTTCAGTAAAATATGAAACTTCAGTGTTACATCCTTAATTATGTAGTGATCTACTTACTCAGATTAAGTGTCAAATTCACTATTTAATAATATACATGTGGTGATAATAAAAACCTAAAATTATGTAAATCACTTATTAAGACTATCAAAAAGGACTTTCCTGGATTTTTTTTATTAATAATTGCAACTGGATTCTCTATGTTACATAATCCTACAGTTGCGGTAAATCCCTGATTCGTTTATTTCTTTTTGTAGCTATTTCGGTTACGAAAAACGGAAGTGTATGTGTTATTTTAACACAACTGCCAGGTGCCAAAATAAGACCGGATACATACTACGATAACATTAGATGTCTTACTTTTTTTGTCGGACAATTATAATTTATTGTGTATGTTACAGTTAAAATTAATTAGTTAAGTACATACAGGTTATTTAGGGTTTCATTATCTTTCTATGATCATTGTTTTCATGTTTTAAGTGATAGTTGCAGACCAAGAACTAAGCTAATATAGGTAGCTTAGCTTGCTTAGTTGTGATACCTATGTTTCATAGTTTGCGGTTCGCGCATATAAGTATGGAAAATTAAAGGCTGGATTTCACTATAGTCGTAGACATTATGGTCACTTTTTGGCCTAAAGCTGCATTTTGTGATGGAAGCAAGCCGTTTTGCACAGTGATAGTGGGGGCCAAACTAAGCGATTTCATCCGAGGATAAACGAGATTCACCCCTTAGGAACAGAGATGGCGCCACTTGTTTAAAAAAATCTTTAAAAATTTCTAAAACCTAAACGGATGATCCGATTTTGATGATAAGGGTGTCTATCGACAGACAATTAGTTGTTTTACTATTTAAAAAATAATAAGGTAGCAGAAAATAATAATAAATACCAAAAAAACCTTCATTATTGAAGAAAAAAAAATATTTTTCAGTATTTATTTAATTTTATAAAAATAATGTATGAATATGGTACTCTTTTATTAATTCGTATTATTACCCATTTAGTTGCACGTTTAATAAAAAATACCGCATATCAATATCTTGTATAGTTCCAAAGTTATTGAAGAAAACACTACATGGTGCCGGTATATACCTTAATACGCTGAACAAAAAAATCCCAAAATTGATATTTTTTCTTTACAATATGCTTTATTTATGATCTCTATGTATACAGAAAAATAAAATAAAAAATCTATAATATACCAATTTCGAGAAATTATATGTATAATTCGACGAGTGATTTTTATTCTTGAGTTTCGAAGGTGCTGGTTACCCTGAAAATAAAATAGCAATGAAAAATATCATAATAATAAAAGACGCTAAAAAACATTTGAACTAAATCTTTATTTTACTTACGTTTTATTTTCGCATTCGCCTTTGCAGGTTTTGCACTGTAAAGTGCAAGGTAGGCCAACGCCTCGGCAGCCACAACGCATTGTGTCACAGTTCAATTTACATCCACAATGGTCAAGGAGGCTTAATTCTGGCCAAATTGCAGTAACCTTCGACCATCGTGGAGTCCATCTATCTTTGACATCTTTCCATCCCCAAGAAGATGGACTTTGGATTGATTTATCCATAAGGCATTTCCCCATGCACGCAGATCATGTGTTCAAGGGCAGCTGAAGTAGGCGTAAGACTTGTCACTAGCCTGCTTTTAGTCGAAAACAAATCTTTACGAACCGCCATAACAGTAATGTTCTCTGTCTGTGCATCGTACAGCTGGCAAGTGCATCTGTCTGGAAGCAAGATTAGCTTTATTTAAAATAATTATGTTAACTTACACTATATACAATAAAACAATGGGTACAAACCTTTCCAAATGAGCCAATGTTTCTTCAGAGGAATTTCTATAGGATAGGACTCGACATACTTGCAAAAGCAGTAGTTACTTCAGGGTGTGAAACCCATGTTTTAAAACAAGTGTTTTACCTTTTTTTATTCAAATAATACCCTGTGAAAGCATGAAAGCCTCGAAGCGCAGTTGACATTTCATGACCTAAAGTATAAAGCTATTTTGTGCACTACTGCACTACCATCTTCTTGGGGATGGAAAGATATCAAAGATAGATGGACTTCACGATGGTCGAAGGTTACTGCAATTTGGCCAGAATTAAGCCTCTTTGACCATTGTGGATGTAAATTGAACTGTGACTCAATGCGTTGTGGCTGCCGAAGCGTTGGCCTACCTTGCACTTTACAGTGCAAAACCTGCAAAGGCGAATGCGAAAATAAAACGTAAGTAAAATAAAGATTTAGTTCAAATGTTATTTAGCGTCTTTAATCTTAATCTTTTCAATATTATAATTTTCTGCTACCTTATTATTTTTTAAATAGTAAAACAACTGATTGTCTGTCGATAGACACCTTAATCATCAAAATCGGGTCATCCGTTAAGGTTTTAGAAATTTTTAAAGATTTTTTAAACAAGTGGCGCCATCTCTGTTCCTAAGGGGTGAATCTCGTTTATCCTCGGATGAAATCGCTTAGTTTGGTCCCCACTATCACTGTGCAAAGTGGCTTGCTTCCATCACAAAATGCAGTTTCCTTTTCATAATTACTATGACTACTAACTAAACAGCCAATTTAATTTTAATAATCTGTTTTTGTCATTTACTCCAATAATAAAAATGTCAAAAACATAATAGTGTTGGTGAAATTCCGCCTAACAGGGATCCTACTGCCTAACACGGCTATATCGTAATCGCTTTCATTTCAGATGGATGTGATTTTGCTATTTTACTTTTCTGGTAAGTTTTCATTTGTGCCAAAAACAAATAGCAATGTGTAACATGCATCTGTCAAATGAAAACTACGATAGCCATGTAAGTTGGGCGGTAGGGCCCAGCTTAGCTTGTGGTCTACAACCGGCAAAAGGGTGCAGTGATGTGTGATTTACACCAACAGAGGCCTATTTCATAAAATACTATTGTAGTAAATTACAACGATCGTTTGGTGTTCATTGGCACGCCAATTTGAAACTAGAAAATAAACTACTCGTAGACACCGCAATGTATGCAAATTACCATAGTAAATTACAAATTGTAATGTTTATGAAATGGCCCCAGGATGCTTTATTTTCATAATGCCCTGACGCATTTTCAAAATAAAGCAATTCTATTGGTGTAAATCAAACCCACAGGTGTAATATGGGGCTAATTGTCTAATATCAAAATCCATCGCAATCGCTTTCAGGATGAGATACATTGATGCTTCTTTTTGGCACAAATAAAGACTCAAAGAAATGCAGCAATGTGTCACATCCATCTGTCAAATGAAAGCGATTTCGATAGATTTTGAAAATTAGACAATAAGTAGGCAGACCTAATGTTGCGGTTCCACTTGGTGCTAAGCTAAGATGCTTTATTTTCATAGCTTTGAAAATGCAGCAATGCAATCCTATTGATGTAAATCAAACACATCCTTAGCAACGTGGCTTAGCTTAGCTCAAGTAGAATTGTATGTAGAACTTTTGTGAAGTTCACCTATTAAATTTATACAGTGGTGTCGATTCGGTTAGCACGACTTAACTAAATTGACAGGACTAAACCTAATTTTAGCATTCTGTTCTTGTCTTTTCGATACAGAAAGAAAAGGATGGAAAACTAAATTACGTTTATTCCTGTCAATTTAGTTAAGTCGTTGCCAACCGAATCGACACCATTATAAAACATTTTAAATCCTTTTTATAATTTGCTGCGATGTTTTTTTTTATTTTACTACATTTTTTTGTCTTTTATAGTATGTATTTGGTTTGATTTGAATCTCAATGATTTTATTTACTTACTGTATTTTGTGTAAGAAATAATTCCTTTACTTCCGTTTTATATAGTTTATTCTAGACTTAATAATAAAAAATATTTATGTAATATATACCTACTTTTATTTTAGTACCTACATCTATCCTAATTCACTAAAGTACAGTCAGTGGCACGAATCATTAAATCGGGTGGGGATTGCGCGAAACGCGTATTTTGGGTATGCGTTGCGGTGAGGGGCGCGCGCTATTGGTCGCTCACAAGAGCAGATGCGCGAACTTATCCCCACTCCGTCGAAAAATTGTCATGATTCGTGCCACTGACTGTACTTAGGGTCTGTCTAAAAAGTCTGTTTACATGATAAATTATTAAATTATTTATAAAAACTTATACTGGTAACCCTGTCGGAGCTGCTAAAATTCAAATTTTTAAACATATTTATTTATTTAGACCGCTCTGGTGGGGTGGTTGGAGATTTAGGTGGGATAAAATTATTTTTGAAACAGACTATCTACCTACATGATGTTGTGTTTTTATTGACTTGGCGCGGTCCAGGTCCGGTTCCTTGCAGAATTATTCTAACCACGGTTTAGAATAATTCTAACCCGTGGTTAGAATTTTGAGTACTTTATTATCGAATTATCTCTTGGAATTTAATTTTGAAATCTAAGAAAAATCTTGAATAAACTCTTGCCTGGCACTACCAAGTTACTAAACTACCAACTAGGTAGTTCCAAGGGAGTTCAAAGTATTCTCGGTATCGGGATTTTCTGGTTAGTAATGAGCTTAGAGTAAGACGGGCTTTTCGTGACAAACGAAGCCTTTTGTTGCTCGAAGGTAATGAGGGTAGTTTTTGTCTATGGTTCTCTTACTACATTATCCAAGGTGACAATCAGAAAATTTCGTCAGTTTACCATTATTCGTTTTTTCACAATCGTGCTTCGAGTGAAACAAAATGTCTGACGCGAAATGTTGACCACAATCGACCGATTATTCCCAGGATCCCCTCTAGGAGTGGATCCACACTTGTATCATTTTGGCGTATCAGGGGCCCTATTTTTGAATCACTCGATTAGCGTCGAGCGCTCGTTTCTACTGATTTTCGTTCGACATATGGCTCAAACGTTCGAAATAGAGTCATATGTCGAACGAAAATCAGTAGAAACGAGCGCTCGACGCCAGCCGAGTGATTCAAAAATAGGGCCCCGATCACCGTATCTTTAGCATACATCGCTAGTTTGGTTGGTGGTACGTTGGAGTAATACCACATGAGTAAAAAGAAAGGAGTCCTACGTAGTAGTGATTATTTCCTCTGTGGTAATACTGTATCAAAGAGACGATGTATGTCAAAGATACGGTGATCTGATACGCCAAAATGATACAAGTGTGTATCCACTCTGACACTGTCCCCCGGGGTGAAAACTGGGATTTTTTGCGGCGAGGATGCGCTGTGGAGACTTTTTACCTGGATCTCGAGAACGAAAGGTCGTAAGCGTATCCTCACATATCTCCTAAACGCAAGATCGACAAAGTCTGATTCTTGGTGACAAATTCCGACAAACTCACGGCTACACACTCGAATTATCAGATTTTCGCTATGACCTTCCTTTCTCAAGATCCAGGTAGAAAAGTCTCCACAGCGTATCCTCACATATCTCCTAAACGCAAGATCGACAAAATCTGGTTCTTGGTGACAAAATCCGACAAACTACCGGCTACACATACGAGTAATCAGATTTTCGCTACGACCTTCCGTTTTCGAGATCTGTGTGGCCCAGCTGTAGAGACGTCTCTACAGCTGAGCCACACGTATCTCCTAAACGTAAGACCGACCAACTCTGGTTTTTGGCGACAAAATCCGACAAATTACCGGCTACACATACGAGTAATCAGATTTTCGCTACGACCTTCCGTTTTTGAGATCTGTGTGGCCCAGCTGTAGAGACGTCTCTACAGCTGAGCCACACGTATCTCCTAAACGCAAGCCCGACAAATTCTGGTTTTTGGCGACAAATTCCGACAAATTATCGACTTCATCATGGCATAGTCAAAAAGTCAGATTTCAAACTTTTTTTTTTGTGGCCCAGCTGTAGTCCGGCACGTCGATCTCAGCGAGATCGTTGTTAGTGGCAAGCGATTTTCCGACGATGAAGAGCTTAAGGCGACTATGGACGATAATTTTTCAGAGATGGAAAGTTATTTTTTGGAGGTTACTGAAAAGTTGATTTCGCGTTGTAAGAAGTGTATTGAGGTTTCAGGGGACCATATAAAAAAATAAAATTATTTCAGATTTTTCTGCATTTTCCTTTAGATCCATACCGAGAAGCGATACTACAAAAGCCTGTGGATTTCGGCCAGGTACCTGGACGAAATCAACAGGTTATTAGAGTAGGTACCTCATGTTTTTGCACAAAGCGATACTACAAAAACCTGTTGAACTCGGCCGGCTACTTGGACGAAATCAACAGGCTTTTTAAGTTGGAGCAAATTACTTTTCAAACTTTAACTTACTTTACAAATCAACTCAAATGTATGAGCTGTCGCGTTGTTTGTTACGCTTTCATGTCTCTTAACTACGTATGTGGGTACAGTCAGCAGCACGTCAGGTTATACACAACAATCAAAACTGTGAATGGGGAGAAGGAGAGGGGAAGGGGATATTGAGGGATAGGGGAGGGGAGAGTAAGGGGGAAGTACCAAGTTAAGGTCTAATACAAGGTTAAGGTCAAATACAAGATCAAAGGTCAGATACAAGGTCAGTCAGATAAAAGGTCAATACAAGGTCAGATTCAAGGTCAGATACAGGGTCAGATACAAGGTTAAGGTCAAACAAAATCCTTTTTAGAGGATACCATGACTGTAGGTAGATATAAAGTTTGTTCCAACTTAAAAATCCTGTTGACTTCGTCTAAGTAGCTGGCCGAGTTCAACAGGGTTTTGTAGTATCGCATTGTGCAAAAACATACTCTTTTAACCTGTTGATTTCAGCCACATACCTAGTAGTCCAATCAACGGGGCTTATGCAACCCGAATAATTCTCCCGTCTATGAAATTTGGCATGTGATGAAGTTAGGTAATACAGATTACAGATGAACAATTATCCAATAAATTTTGTTACGAGAAGTTAGGTATTTTGACCTAAACATGAAAATCGCTTATATCTCTCTGTGAATATTTCCTCGGGCTAAAATACTTTCTGTATACGTACTTATGTATTATTAAGAATAAGTATGTAAAGAAATCCAATACTTTTTCGATTTCAGAGATACCCCAAATTTTACTTTTAATATTTTTCAATATATCTTCTGTAAAAAAAATTATTTGCTGATAAATATTTTTTTAATATGTTTTAATACCTTTAATATAGCTTTGTTCAGTAAGCCAATAAATTTTCTTATTATACTATATATAGCTCGATTACCACTGACTGATTGACATGATTGTTCTCCCAGAAGGAGGTGGAAAAGGGTATAATGATGTTTGGGGAAAATGTGCAATACCCCAATCAAACTGGGGAAAAATTATGACATTTGGGAAAAACAAGATGGCGGCTGTGGCAAAGTTTGTAACTTTTTTGTTTCCTAACCGATTTTGTTCAAACTTGCAAGAGTGGTAGATTTTGACTTTTTAAATTGAGAAAAATATTAAAAAAATGCAAAAACAAAATGGCGGCCGTGCTGGAGAGTTTTGAAAATTTTGATTTTTGGACCCCAAAACCGCGGGGCCACAACTCTAAAGCGTTATTTGATTTAAGAAAAAAAACTTTATTGTTTCACCACAATTACCCTCAAACTTTACCAATCGGGGAAACTTTTTAAAAATTCAAGATGGCGCCTGTCGTAGAGGCCATTTTGTTTGGGGTACGAAAACACGCCATTTTTAAAGTCGATTTTCTTCCAGATGGCAACACCGGAGCGCTTTGAGGTTCATAAAACGGCTATAGCTATAGGTACAAGGTATTCGTTAGTAAAATATTTTTACCCCATTTCGGGGTAACTTTTGAGATTTACCCCAAAATGCAAAAAAGTGAAATAACCACTTTTTGACAATTTCGAGTATGAGGACTTGTGTATAGTCTGTATACAAATGACTTTAAGGTATTTTGGTTGGCAACGTCTGGCAACCCTAGAAACTGCTAAGGAAAAAGACATTTTCGAGATTCCCTTTTTTCAAGTCCTATTGCGGCGGCTGAGTGCAAGTGAGAAAAAAAATCAAAACGTCATTGCTCGCAGTATATGGTACAAAATATAGGAAAAATATGAACTATAAAAAAAACAATATGGCAAACGCGGTGGCGGCCATTTTGTAAATTTTATACATTTTTTAAATATTTTAAGGCTATTTTGAGGCAGTTTACAACAATTGAGAAAGTTGGCATGTATCGACAAATTATGCATATTATAAAGAAGTATTGCCTTGTAAAAAAAAATTACCCATTTTTAGGGTACTTTTTGAGATTTACCCCAAAAAATAGAAAAATAGAAAAAGCGGCATTTTTAAATATTTTTTAATAAAAAGCATTAGATTTTGCCAATACTAATGACATTTAATTATTTACATATCGAAAAGATGGCAACACTTGAATTTAAAGTAAGGGTAATTTCCAAGTACCTTACAATTTTATTACCCAAAAGGAGCATTTGTAGATGGGTACAATGTACGGAAAAAGTATTTAGAATTTAGATAACAATTAGAAAAAAAAATTAAAGTGGAAGTCCAGGTCAAGATCCTCATGACGGAGAACTGCCCGCCAAAATGGTACTACATAGGTAGATGGTGCTCAAACTAAAGTTGTAGAGGACTCTAAGTAGATCCTGAAGCGAGAAAAAAAATTCAAAATGGTCGAAAAACAAAATGGCAGCCATACAAATTTACAGAAAACCCAGCATATACAGCTCGATTACTCACTTACTGACTGACTCACTGATTAAAATAATTGTTCTCCCAGAAGGAGGTGAAAAATGGTATAATGATATTTTAAGAAAATGTGCAAAAAAAAAACAATATGGCGGACGCGGTGGCGGCCATTTTGTAAATTTTATACATTTTTTAAAATATTTTAAGGCTATTTTGAGGCAGTTTACGACAATTGAGAAAGTTGGCATGTACCGAGAAATTATGCATATTATGAAGAGAAGTATTGAAAAAAAACCCATTTTTAGGGTGCTTTTTGAGATTTACCCCAAAAAAGTGAAAAATAGAAAAAGCAGCATTTTTTTATATTTTTTATCAAAAACCGTTAGATTTTACCAATACTAATGACATTTGACTATTTTCGTAACGAAAAGATGGCAACACTGAAATTGAATAAGGTTTATTTTCCAAGAACCTTACATTTTTATTACCAAAAAGGAGCATTTGCAGATGTTTACAATGTATGGAAAAAGTATTCAAAATTTATAAAACCATCAGAAAAAAATATTAAAAGTGGAAGCCCAAGTCAAGATCCTCATGACGGGGTACTGCCTGCCGAAATGGTACTACATAGGTAGATGGTGCTCAAGCTAAAGTTGTAGAAGACTCTAAGAAAATCCTGAAGCGAGAAAAAATAATCAAAATGGTGGAAAAACAAAATGGACACCATACAAAATTACAGAAAACCAAATTAAACACCACTTACTCACATAATTGTTCTCCCAGAAGGAGGTGGAAAAAGGTATGTGCAAAACCCAGTCGAACTGGGGAAAAATTAAAAGTTGAAGTCCAGGTCAAGATCCTCATGACGGGGTACTGCCTGCCAAAATGGCACTACATAGGTAGATGTTGCTCAAACTAAAGTTGTAGAAGACTCTAAGCAGATCCTGAAGCGAGAAAAAAAAATCGAAATGGTGAAAAACAAAATGACCGCCACACAAAATTACAGAAAACCTATTTGGTCGCAGCTGGCTGATTACTTATATACCTCGATAATAACTACTCTATTTAGTATTGTTTAATAACTACTCACTCACTGACTGATGGAAAAGAGTATAATGATGTTTGGGGGAAATGTGCAAAATCTTAATCGAACTAGGTAAAAATTATTACTTTTGGGAAAAACAAGATGGCAGCTGTGGCGAGGTTTGTAACTTTTTTGTTTTCCAACCGATTTTGTTCAAAATTACAACAGTGGTAGATTTTAACATTTCAAATTTAGAAAAATAAGAAAAAAACTCAAAACAAAATGGCGGCCACGCTGGAGAGTTTTGAAAATTCGATTTTTGGACCCCAAACCGCGGGGCCACAACTCTGAAGTGCTGTAGAGTTTAAGACAAAAACCTTTTTGTTTCACCACAATTACTCTCAAATTTTTTCTTCAAAGACTATTATTTTCAATTAAACAATACTTAGTCCGTTAATATTTTAGATGACGTAGTGGACATGGACTCTTCCTGTGAAGATTGAAGTTGACACATTAGAAGTTTCCAAACTATTAGCATCACTCGACTTAAATAAGTCTGCCGGCCCCGACAATATCCCAGCAATTATAATTATTGCGAGTTGTTCCGAGTTCCTCTTAGTATCCTGTTTAGGCGTTCACTGGGTGAAGGCATTATGCCTGATATCTGGAAATCTGCCTTTATTACGCCAATTCACAAAAAAGGGCTTAAATGTAGTCGACAATTATAGACCGATTTCCAACCTTAGTTTGTTTGCAAAATATTTGGAAAAAATTGTCTACAAACAAGTCTACGCATCCGTTACGCAATCTTTATGTCCAGAGCAGCACGGCTTCGTTAAGGGCAGATCGAAGACGTCTAACCTTATCTTATGTAGCGACTTCCTGACAAAACATTTGACTGTACCGTCTCAGGTTGATGTAGTTTACACGGACTATAATAAATGTTTTGATCGTATTGATCACACAACACTTTTACGTAAACTGCAAGCTATAGATATTAAGGGTAATTTATTTAAATGGTTCTCCTCTTACGTTAAAGAAAAATTCCAGACTGTTGTTCTTATTGGCCACACTTCTTCTCCCATGTTAATACCATCGGGCGTTCCTCAAGGCTCTTTACTAGGACCATTGCTCTTCAACATCTTCATAAACGATATCTCGTCATGTTTTACTCATGCCAAAATCATTATGTACGCTGATGACATGAAGGTATTGATGCCGATCAACTCAACTCAAGACGCTCAGCATCTGAAGGAGGGTCTCACTAGATTTGAGCATTAATGCCATGTTAACAAACTTGACATTAATGTCTCCAAATGCTATGTCTGTATTTATACCCGAAAATCTAAACCCATGCTATCATCTTACAAACTATTAGGCACTGATGTTACCAGAGTTACTACCATACGTGACCTAGGAGTAACCTTTGATAGCTAATTTGCTTTTTGATGAACACATAGACAACATTGTGGCTAAGGCATCTAAAGCTCTCGGCTTCGTTATGATGATGTTACACGAATCAACTCTATAAAAGCTCTAAAAATACTTTACTGTGCTTACGTACGTAGTCATTTAGAATATGCCTCTCAAGTATGGAGTCCCTGTCACAAACTATATGAAACGCGAATTGAAAGGATTCAGAAACGGTTTCTGCGGTATTTACAATTTAAAACGAATAAATATACTCGTGAATACGATCAGCGATGTCGTAAGTTTCATTTTTACCACTTGTAGAAAGAAGACGCATTGCAGATCTATCGCACCTTCTCAGCATAGCAGGTGGCTCTGTTGATTGTCCTGAGCTTTTGAGTGGCATTAGTTTACGTTTAGTAGCTTCCTTCCGTAAACCTAACGTACTTCACGTTCCCTGGTGCAAAACGAAGTATCGGCGAAATTCTTTCTTTATCAGAACAAGCAGGTGTTTCAATAGTGTTGCAAAACAATTTGAAATAGACATTTTCAACACTTCTTCAAGTAAATTTAAGCGAATGTTAGGTAATAGTTATTTTTCTAACAAATATTTTTGAAAACTACTTCCTACTTATTTATACTTTAATTACTGGGTGTAATATAGGTCCTTACCTTAAATTTTTAACATAATGTAGGCCAACACTGTTCTTATTAATGATTTTCACCTATATGTGGAAGCTTGAAATTGGCCCTTGATATTTATTTAAGTTAACCACTTTATTCTTAACCGAGCTGTAAGCTTCCCGAAGATTGTTAAAATAAAATAAAATAAAATGTCTGAACGCAGACGAAAAACGCATAGAAGAAAGACCCAAAGACTACCGCGACTACCGCAAACATCTGGTCGGCATCAGCAAGTTTCAAAAATGAGTCTTTTTGAAGGTGCTTCCCGTGACCGTCCAGGGAACTGAAGGCAACTTTAACACGTGTGCTCTGCTTGATGAAAGGTCCACCGTGTCACTCGTGGAGAGCAGTGTAGCCAACGTGGCAGGAGCCGGAAGGTGGAGCGTTGAGTTGGCGTTTCAGGATGCGGTGGGCGGCTGTAACAACCTGGCAAGATCGTCTCTTTCACGCTTATTATGACAGATACAGTATCCTTCAGCCTTGAATGAGTTCGTACGAAGAACTTCACGTTTCCAAGACACTCAACAGGGAATATGCATAAGTCACCGATTTTGATAAAAAAAATGAGATTGATCGCTGCGGATACGTATCAAAAACATGTTGGAACAGAAAAACAATGTATTATTTTAGTTTTATCACACGATGAAATCAGGGGAACAAAACGATTTTTTTTCATATTTGGATATAATGCACTTTACAGTCAGATAGAATATTGAATGAGAAATAATATTTTGTATGACACATGTGTTGGCATGTTACCCAACACTATTTTTATTGTACATCACTGCTTCAATTGGAGGTTCGCTTCCCACTCTCTCTTCGTTTCCGGGCACCATTGCGTGTGGTTCGTGTTCCATACTTTTATAAGTAATTTGAGTTAAAATATACAAGTTTGTATGTGTCTTTTGCTTCCAAAAATAAACCCTCCCTTCAGTCAAGCTACCAGTGAGTTTCAATCATCTACAGTCCTACATCTACGTGCCATTCCACAACATGTATGTTGGTACTTAGACGCAAAATTTAGGGATATCATTTTTTTGGCTAACTCCATAAAATCGCGCCTAAAATCATGGTTGGTGAAGTCACAAGAGTGTTTTCGGCGGGTGCTGATGTGTGCTAACTTCAAGTAACTATATCACGAAAAAAAGGAAGGGAAAGGTTTTAATATTACAGTTGATTTTCTCACGCATTATACTTTTGATTTGATACAAAAAAAATGCTGCATATTCCCTATTGATGGCAATATGATTTCTTAATACGACCATCTCGATCGACAGACAATCCTCAATTCCTCATAGGCCAAGGTTATTGTCATTTGAATATAAGCCGAGAAATAAAAGAAGGCAGGAAGGATGAGCCTGTGCCTCTCTCACTGAACTTAGTTGGATTTTGCATGAAGTTTCGTCGTCAATTTCGAGGAAGATTATGCCCGAGTTTGCTTGTCACTACAGTCCGAAAAAGAGGATGAACTTCACTTCTTATTAGAGAATTTCTTTAGACTTGATAGCATAGGCATCAGGAATTCTAAGCTACCTAGATATTCTCGAGAAGAATGATGAGCACTTCACATTATCGATACTAAGTCGAAGAAAATCGACGGCTCTGGGAGTCTGCTTTGCTGTGAAGAAACGATGACATCAAGCTTCCCAACTCAACAACAAGAGAAACGCCGAAAATAGATTACGTTTGATTGAGAAGATAATGGATTTTGATCCGAGCTTCGCAGTAGACTTCACGAAGCAGACGCATAACATGTTGGAAAAAGATTATGCCAAGAAAACTGCTCAGGCACCAGTTGCTCGAGTTTGGTATCTCCTACATTTTGGCGTTAGAAATATCAAAAAACTTGGAAAACTTAGACTTGTTTTTGATGCGAAAGCCGAAACTCAAGTGTCTCTGAATAGCGAATTACTGACTGGCCCAGATATTTAGAATTCATTAGATGATGTCCTGGTTAGGTTCCGAAAAAGAAAAGTAGCCGTTACTACAGATATCAGGGAATTGTTACTGCAGTTTAAGTAAATGATCAAGATCAAAATGCCCAGTGCTTCCTTTGGAGGGTTATGGAAAGAAAGAAGCTCTCAGAAACTTATAAGTTCACCTCGATGACCTTTGGTGCCACATCACCTCCATGCACAGCTACTTGTATTATTCGTCATAATACTGATGATTTTGTTTCATGTCATCATCCACAAGCAGTGGAAACCATTAAGGAAAGGCACTACGTTGATGACTATCTCGACTCCACGGATAATTAACGAAAAGGGGATGAAGCGACTGATTGTGATTCATAAGGCAGGAGGTTTCGACTTAAAGTTGGGTCTCTAATAGACCCAGCAATTGGAAACCAGCCACAGATACTTTAGGGTTTGATCTCAGCTTTAAGTAGGTGGACAAAGAGATCAACGAAGGTTTGCGACCGCCAACAAATCGCGAGTTGCTAAAAATTTTAATGTCACTGGGTATGTTTATGTCCCTTCCTGATTTATTGAAAGATATTGCTGCAGGAAATTTGGCGGTCTACGATCAAATGGGATGATCAAATCGTCGAGAAGATGAACAAAGATTGGTATTGGTTCAGAAGGTTGAGACTTGCAAATTATTTTCAGTACCCAGATGTTATGGTTCTCACAGATGACTAAGTTAAGATTACACATTTGTGTTGACGCCTCTGAGCATGCATTATGCCACTTTCGCTTACTGAGTAGAGATGACGATGTGGCCTTTGTAGCTGGGAAATGTAAAGTTGCACCTGAAAACTGCAACGATCCCTAAGCTAGAGCTGCAGGTTGCTTTAATGGGATCCCGTTTAGGTCACACCATGAATGGTAAAAGCAAGAACAGAAACTCGAAATAGCAAAACGATTATTCTGGACAAATTCACAAATAGTTTGGAAATGGATTAATAGAAAGCCACGAAAACAGAATTTCTTATTAGTTTCTCTATGGTTTTAATGCTTAAACTGCAAAACCGCTTGGAAGCCCTTGAAAACAGCATATGCAATGAAGTTTCAGAGCTCAGCGGATGCTCATGCTATATAAGCAGCGCAAGACCGATCGTCGTGGAGATCTTTGGGGGAGGCCTATACCCAGCAGTGGGTGTCGGGGGGCCGATATGATGATGATTTTAATATAAGCCAGCAAAGTTTTAGAAAAAAAACAGCATTAATTTTCACCATGCATCGCCGTCACCACACCGCACTGCAACTTGCAGACAAATTCCAATGTGATTTTATCGGATGGCATGGCAATAAATACCGCATTCCACAATTCGCAGTCAGACTGTCCAAAGGCCGCTGTTTACAGTCCAACAGGGCAATGCCCGCGGGCTGCTTCAGCAGCCCGCGCACCAGGGCGAAACACTAGTTTAATCATATATATACATAAACGTATAAATAAAATGGACCGACTATTTTTTCACATTACCTCTTTAGACCAAAAAAAAAAAATATGATTAAAGAAGAAAATTTATTGGCTTACTGAACAAAGCTATATATTAAAGGTGTAAAAACAAACATATTAAAAAATAATAATCAGCAAATAAATTTTTCAACAGAAGACATATTGAAAAATATTAAAATTAAAATTTGGGGTATCTCTGAAATCAAAAAAGTATTGGATTTCTTTATATACTTATTCTAACTAATACATAAGTACGTATACAGAAAGTATTTTAGCCCGAGGAAATATTCACAGAGAGATATAAGCGATTTTCATGTTTAGGTAAAAATACCTAACTTCTCGTAACAAAATTTATTGGATTATTGTTCATCTGTAATCTGTACTACCTAACTTCATCACATGCCAAATTTCATAGACGGGAGAATTATTCGGAAGTCGTCATACAACAAATATCCTCATTGATTGGACTATAGACGAAATACTCTGGCTTTTGAAGTAAAAAAAATACTGCAAAAGCCTGTTGATTTCGTCCAAGTACCCAAGTACTCGGAAACGGCTCTAACGATTTCGTTGAAATTTGGTATATGGGGGTTTTCGGGGGTAAACAATCGATCTAGATTGGTTTTACGTTTGGGAAAATGCGTGTTTTCGCGTTTTCATGCGTTTTTCTTTCGACGCAGAATATGGTTGCTAATTTCGTCCGCGGCCGGCCAATGTCCGTTTGGTTCAGCGTGTTAGGACGTGGAGTGGACCACAAGAAACGAGTCTTCAGAGTTCGAATCCCGCTCGGTGACTTACTTTTTTTATGTTCAAGTTTATATTTATATATTTTTTATTGTTTTTAGACAAGTTTAAAAAAATGTAGTTAATGTTGCTTCGAGTTTTTCACCTAAAATAAACACCACCATATTACAATAAATACTAATAACCGAGCTTGCTCGGTTTACCCAGGTACTGGTTTATGATAAGAGTAAGAAGTGCCATACATATATATAATATTAAACAAGCAGACCCATTCCCACTGGCAGCACCCGTTCACGAGCATGACGCATGAATGAACCAGCCATCGTTTCGCTCAACCATATTTTGAGCGAACGTAATCACCCGCCTCACACGACTCTACCGCAGAAATGTTTAAAGTGAGAATGACATACTAAAGCCACATGACTCATGTGCCTATCCATAGCCTTCTATATCTTCCAAGCCCTGAAGTTGAGCAGAACGGCAACATCGCATGTGGTCAAACACGGTATAAAATTATTTTAAAAATTATTTATTATTTGTTTTTCCTACATTATCTATGTTTAAACTAGTTGTAAATTGTGATGTAAGATTATTTCAATAAAGTTTTATATTTATTATTATTATTTATTTATTAGAACATAAGGTTTGAGTCAAATTATATGAACTTTTCGGGGGTCCTTTAGTACGATGAGCATTTTGATCCAAGCCTCCTCCTACAATAAATCTTACATCATTGGAAAGGTATTTAAATTTGAAACACTTTATTGTAATACTATAAACGTCAACTATTAGTACTTTGAGAGTTATAACGCTCTAAACTTGACCAATTTTTTTAACATTAATGACCTAAAACTCCGAAAATACTAACAATTAATAGAAAGTATGTTTGCAGCAAATATTTGTCATATAAAAACCTTTCTTATGATATATCATTCATTTCTATAGGTGTGGTAGATCAACTCCCATAGACAATAAACCACTTTTATACTTTAATAACCTTTAACTCCAAAAGTATTAACAATTGATATAAAATATATTAGCAGCAAATATTTGCCTTTAAAAGACCTTTCTAATGATATATCATTTATTGCTAGAGGGCGTGTTAATCAACTCCCTGCTGAAGAAAATCAACAAAAAAGATGACATCTTTGACAGCCATTTTTTCCTGGTTAACATTGATATTTTTCTTATTGTTTAATATACAAAGCATTTCAATAAAAGAACTAAATTATTTTCATATTTTAAACCTCACACGATTACTATGAAAAAAAATATCGACCTCTTAAAATTGAAATATTCCCATACATTTAGTATGGAGACTGGCGGATGACATGACCACGAACTGACAGTAACAGGCGTTGCCAAACTTATGTTCACGGCTTGCAATTAAAGAAGGCTATGGCCATAGCCTTCTATATCTTCCAAGCCCTGAAGTTGAGCAGAACGGCAACATCGCATGTGGTCAAGCACATAGTATAAAATTATTTTAAAATTATTTATTATTTGTTTTTCCTATATTATCTATGTTTAAACTAGTTGTAAATTGTGATGTAAGATTATTTCAATAAAGTTTTATATTTATTATTATTATTTATTTATTTATTAGAACATAAGGTTTGAGTCAAATTATTTGAACTTTTCGGGGGTCCTTTAGTACGATGAGCATTTTGATTTAAGCCTCCTCTAGCAATAAATCTTACATCATTGGAAAGGTATTTAAATTTGAAACACTTTATTGTAATACTATAAACGTCAACTATTAGTACTTTGAGAGTTATAACGCTCTAAACTTGACCAATTTTTTTAACATTAATGACCTAAAACTCCAAAAATACTAACAATTAATAGAAAGTATGTTTCCAGCAAATAATTGTCATATAAAAACCTTTCTTATGATATATCATTCATTTCAATAGGTGTGGTAGATCAACTCCCAAAGACAATAAACCACTTTTATACTTTAATAACCTTTAACTCCAAAAGTATAAACAATTGATATAAAGTAAATTTACAGCAAATATTTGTCTTTAAAAAATCTTTCTAATCATATATCATTTATTGCTAGAGGGCGTGTTAATCAACTCCCTGCTGAAGAAAATCAACAAAAAAGATGACATCTTTGACAGCCATTTTTTCCTGGTTAACATTGATATTTTTCTTATTGTTTAATATACAAAGCATTTCAATAAAAGAACTAAATTATTTTCATATTTTAAACCTCACACGATTACTATGAAAAAAAATATCGACCTCTTAAAATTTAAATATTCCCATACATTTAGTATGGAGACTGGTGGACGACATGACCACGAACTGACAGTAACAGACGTTGCCAAACTTATGTTCACGGCTTGGAAATGAAGAAGGCTATGCTATGGCCTATCCCATGCTCTATCTTCTAAAAAAACATCAAAGTAGGTATGTCAGAAAGTCGAACGTGAGAGCACACGGCATAGAGTAAGATAAAAAAAAGATAAAAAAAATAGGGGTAGAGAGCCCTCTGGCGATTTTAAAACTTACTCATTTTGAAGCGCCATCTCTGATCGGCGATTTTCTTGTTAGTTTGTTTTTTTTTTTTAGTACCTAATCTAGCAATCCTACCTACGGCTTTGTTCTAATTATCTTTTATAACATTCTAAACGCCGTGTTCACTAGTATTAGTATTTTTTCCGAAGAAAATAACTAACACATGAGAACAAACGTTTCAAATGTTATAAGAGATAACTAGAACAAAACAGTTAAAAACATAATTACAAAAGGGAGAAAAGAAAAGGACACAAAATTAAACAATTAAGTGAAAGAGTCATTATGTTTTTATTTATTCCTCTCAGTTTATGCCTAGGGATAATTTTATTTAAAATTGTTCATATTCTTATTTCTTAATATTTATTCATTCACAAACATGGTCAGGGTGCCTATTAGCGTAGTAGGTACCCTGACCGTGTTTGTGTAGTACATTAGTATACCTACCTAGTAGTATTAGGTATACTAATGTACCTACACAGTGGCGAAGGGTCCATACAAGACGATTCCCATTGGCTTACCTTTTAGAAATCCCACCCTACCGATCCACTATGCAGATTATAACACTTTTGTTGAACGGCTTACCTTCGCCATAATTTAAAATTATTCGTAAATAAGCAATTAATGCTTCCGCATAGAAAAACAGGAAGGATGGTGCAAGGTCGAACCAAAATAATTTAACTGACACCTATACGAAGTCCTATATATTATTACGAGATATAATACAATCATTTTACTTACACCCTTACTTTAAGTCTATAAAACGATTATGGAGCCAAAGAGTCCCGGAATTGAAACAAGTAATAATACTTGTTTTTTATAAAAAAAAAAAATTTCATCATTTGCGGTTGCCACAACTAAACTGCTCGATAGCTCGTACTGCACCTGTATCAGGATGACAACAGAGTGGGATGGGGGTGGGCTGTGATCTGAAAAAAAAAATGTTTGTAATTTTATTATTAAAAATATTGTAGCTTATGAAATTGATGCATAATGAGGGCATTATGCATGATGTTTGCAGTTACGTCTTTGTAATTCTAGAGGAGCGATGTTCATAACAAAACGTGTGCGTAAAGTAACTGCGTTTTACCTGCACGTAACGGTACAATTATTTTGAGAAATATCTACCCTTAATTTGCGTAAACAAAACTTACATGATATTTCTGGTATATGAAAAATGGGTCTGGAACTGGGATGGGTCTGGTTGCCTGAAAAAATATAACATAAAAAACTATATTTTCATAAACACTAAAATAATAATACAAATTTCCGCGCCGGGGTTATAGTATCATTTGAAAGGCCTTACGAAACTCTACAAAGTTATATATATTTCAATTTCAAAATCAAGCGCCCCATTTTTAAAGCCCCAAAAAAATTTACGTGATGTTGCTTCAGTGGAAACGCACCCTTAATCAAGGAGGTAGTAATTTGATTCTACTATGGTACCTACCTAGTACCTACATAAAAAACTTACACGATGAATTGCCGGTAGGTGAAGGGAAGGTACTACGCCTACAGGCCTTATCCTGCTGGCGAAGGTGCTGGTTGCAGACCCCATTCTTTTAACTTGTCAACACATTTTCACTAACAATCTCTACCCAATCTTTAAAACTATCCGGGTCCTTATTCTTTTGTTGGGAAACGGTGGAAAGGAGCAACTGAAATAAGTAAACGTGCGAAATAAACACAGAAAAAGATTTTTGTGATATTGCTAAAGGAAAGTTCTGACAATTAAATTTTGTTTTTGATAAAAAGAGTATACCTACCTTTATGAATGTACTCTTGCTAATGACTATTAGAAAATCATTGTCTATTCCCAAACCATAAACTGCTTGACAAGCATTTACGTGCTTGTCAAGCATTGCTTGATCGTTGAGGGAGTTCTTATAAAAAAAAATTGTATGAAGTAATGATCTTCGCCAATGAGAGATGAAAGCACTTTCCTTTACAATAATGTCACTTAGTATAGGAGTGTCAAGAGTGTCCCCTAGCGATGCGCGACTTCGAATAATACTAATACTAATCATTCGACTCCCCGAATCATTCGACTTAGTCGACTGGCGCGTAGATTATTCGACTGGAGTCGACGAACGCACGATACGAACCACAATACATAGAGTAAATTGTAACATCACAATACGAACGAACAGTCAGTCGATACGTTCGGTTCGACTCGGGCTTGGTCGAAATCGCCGCACACCGGTACATTTGGCATTATTAGTTAGTAAAAGCAGTCGAAACGTTCGTTCGGTATGATTCGGTTCGACTCGGGCTTGGTATTAGCGTATAGTTGGCAGACTCACCATGGAATTAGAAGGTTTTGACTAGGTCAAAAAATTGTTAATAAATAGTGATAAATAGTGAACTATAACAATTATAAATAGTGATACTATGATTCAAAAGATATTTGAGTATCTTGGTGAGGCTGCAAACTTGACGTCAAGTTGGCAGACACCTAAAGAAATACAGTTCGTATCAATATGATTTATATGCCAAAAAATTGTTAGAAAATAGTGAATCGTATACTGCCGTCTATAAGCTTAAAGGCCGCTAAATGACATATGGTCATTTTTCACTTTTTGATGCCATAAAACTTTAAAAAAAAAAACTCTATCGATCTGTCTAGGAACGGTTATTCTATCTTTCACCGTTTTCAAGATAGCAAAAAAGAAAGAGCCGCTAAATACAAAGAAAAAGTACTTTACATCGCATAAAGGTGGCTAAACAGCACAACTAGATTAGAAGGCAGCTAAAGTACTGTAACGTTTGGATCGATTGAACATTTTTAATATCAATGCTAAGCTAAAAAACAGTTATTGGTTTGCAAATAACTAAAAGGCAGCAAAGTTGTTTTAGCGGCTTTTTAGCTTGGTTTCATTGGAGTATAATCTTGCATAGACTTAACTAAAAGGCGGTTATAGGCTTTTACTTAACTAAAAAGCAGTTAGGTTCATTTAGCGGCCTTTTAACGTTGTATTGTTACTACTTTTACAATAAATAAACTATTAAAGAAAGCCATGTTAGTCCGTACGCCAAGTAAAATAAATATTTTTTTCTATGTCTTGCATAACAAAAAAGCCGTTAAATAGCAATGCATCGCTAAAAAGCGGCAAATTACACAAGCCCCCTCACCCCTCAAAGAGATTTTTGCGGGTTGTCCCAAAATTATCAATTAGATATTACGGTGGGAAGATTTGCAAGGTAGGTACGTATTTTATTTTATTCACGTATTTATTTCAAACCTACAAAATATCATTGGCTACGATATTATAATAGGATTTGTATACTGCAAAATAGTACAACTATCGAGAGGCAGCCGGCTAATGAGTCGACCTACCCGCTAAGAACTAAAACTGTGTGCTGTCGATCGAGCAGTGTCTTTTGTTCATCTGTCAGCTAAGCGTGTTTTATCGATGCAACGGCACGCATACGGGAGGGGAGTATTTGTTATGTAATTAATTATAACCTACGCATGCATGGTTTGCAGATTGCAGATGCTTTTGCTTTGGAGTTGTGATAACTATCGTCCAAGTATTTTACGATCAGGTGCAAAATAGCTAAAGCTTGTACTATGGGTGCACGGATGTATGGTAGGTTCGGGGTTTGTTTCCCGGAAGGATTAGTTTAGGAAACGATTTTTTATTTGTCCTGCGACCTTCCGATTTGGCTATTGTTCATTTAATGCCTGATAGATTTTGATTACTTAGCATACTCATTTTCGTACACATTGGTAGAATATTGTTTATTTTTAACGCGCCCAATGGTGCATTCGGTAGGTTACCTCTTCCTCGTTCTCACTTTAGTCTAATTAAATTTAATGTTAATTTATATTTACTTTTATTTTAAACGAAAGTTTTTTCCCGAAACCATCTGCGCAGCACTGACGCAAGGCAGCACTGGCAAGGTCGCCATGCAATGTGGCGACCGGGAGACGTTAAATGATAACGACGGTTCAGTGGATACTAACTGATTTATTAGTCTTACTACAATATAAAGTAATGTAAGAGGTGACACATACACCACAATCTGCCTTTCTATTATCTAATTTAAAACTCTATCGCAATCGCTTTCAGGATGTAACACATTGAAGCTTCTTTTTGGCACAAATATAAACTTACCAAAGAAATGCAGCAATGTGTCACATCCATCTGTCAAACGAAAGCGATTGCGATAGATTTAGATATTAGACAGTAGCCCCCCTGATCTCTGCTGAGAATATTATTTTATACTACTTCGAACCTGGTCACACCTTTATGAGTTGTGATCAGGTTCATCATCAAGTGGAGTTAGCAATGAAAAGGAAATGTAAACTGTATGATTACGCCGATTTCGTTGAATGTGTAAGTACCATAAATCATGGCAAGGTTGATGTAAATTCTATGATGCCGCAAAGCTTCTTAAATTTAACAAATTATGTATCAGAGCGTCACATTAACATTACGAAACCCAGACCGTATCTCAAAAAATGTGTCACAAGTGTGTTTCCAACGAAAATCGTACCATCTGATGTACAAGAACAATTTTGACGACGAATATATCACGTTAAGGTTTATGAGTGATACATACTTAAAAAACCCAAGTACCATGACTATAACTTTCCGTACAGCACCCAAAGGTGTCGAAAAAAGAAGAAAAGAAAGTATTGTTAATAAATTGTCTGGGTTAATGCCAGCGCATAAAATGCTTTTTTGGAGGAATTTACCAACATTTGATTAAGGTTGTGACTAAATCACAAGACTGATTACCTACTGATAATATATTGAAGCCTAAAGGCACAGAATACATAATAGTACAAGTATCTAAGGTCTGCCTTGGCTAGCTCTCATATACGAATTATTAAAAAAAAAAGTCATGGAAGAACCCTATGTTCGATGGCTAGTTTCTACTAGAAGCAGGCCAAATTTTCGGAAGAATAAAATAAGAACTTACGACTCTAGAACTTGCGAAGGCTTAATATAATTCGTATATTAAAACTAGCTAAGTCAGACCTTAGGCTTCAATATTATTATCATATAAGTTATAAGAAGAAATGATATTTAAAGTTTTTATAAAATATTTTTTAGTTGTGATACTTTTTTTTTTGATAACAATTTTTTATTGATTACTTTTAAGTGAAACTCTTTTAAATATAAATTTTAGTGCATTCATTTTCTTAGTAGGTACTTTAACTTTTTGCATTCACAATGCATTGTTTATTATTGATAATGAAGTAGAAACAAACGACGTTTCACACAACTAGCTCCGATGGGGCTCGAACCCACGAACTTTCACTGTCCCGGCGAATGCTAAGCGAGTGGATAGCCACTGAATCCGTGTATAGGTATACGACTCCTACTCAGCGGCTAGAGCATTCGCCCGGACAATGAAGGGTTTTGGGTTCGAGTCTCATCGGGGCTAAGTAGTTGTGATCCGGGTCTTTCCTTTCTAAAATATACTTACCTACTTCATTTTCAATAAAGCATTTTTTTTCGACTTTGACTTTAATTAAGTATAATATCATTGAGTTTGACTTGTAGAACTCGCAGCATGTATGTTTCTGTTACTTACTAATTTCAATGAATGTAGACATCAATAATGATAAATGACTACATTATTTTTAAGTAAGAATATTCCTGAACCTGAAATTTCAGTTTAAGGAACTTTCTGTGATTTGCCGTAAAAAGTGCAATTTTATGTGAAATGAAAGTTAATGTTAGTTTTTTAAAATAATTATTTGATATTTGTTTGAAATATTTTACCAATTTTATTTTTTAATGTTATCATGCCTGATGTATGGGATAGCTTTGTGGCAATAAATTACTTGTCGTTGCCAAAACTTTGTATTATTTTTGTAAGTAAACATATGATTTTGCAGGATTCGTAAAAAACTAATACGGATAATGCTAGCCTAAAAAGCAGTTTCATGAAAAGATTTAATAATTAACTGCTTTTAAGATATGCACAATTGTATTAAAAGTTGTTACTAAATAATCGAAGTGAAGTTAAGCGATACCTGCCTGGCTAAAAGGCGGCTAAGTGTAGTTAGCCGCTTTATTGTTATGGATAAGACTACCATAAAATCATTACGTTCTAGGTTTAAGAAATAAAAACTGCTTTATAGCTATGTAAATATTGCTAACTTCCTGTCTCAAAAAATAGTTTTAGCAGTTATCGATAAATCCATAACTATAAAGCAGTTATGAACCTTTAGCCGCCATTAAGTTCTGCACACTTGTAACGATCTTTAAAACTTTACAAGGTTAGAAAGGAAAATATGTATTTAGTTACATGAATAGTAATATTAAACAAAATCAACCAATTTCATGTAAATGTTGAATAAAAATCCTTTCTTTTGGTATACGGCAACATGACTTAAATGTTAGAAAAAATGAGAAGCATCGGTTTAAAAATTTTGCCGCCTTTTTCGACTCTAGCTCATAACTTGTTTTTGTCATTTAGCGGCCTTTAAGCTTATAGACGGCAGTATATGCAAAATTTCAATAACATTGCTTCAATAAAAGCCGAGATATTACGGTCTCTAAGTGGGCTGCTAACTTGACGTTTCAGGCGATAGCGATTCCAGAGAAACGGGTACAAGTTTTAAACAAATAAATATATCAAAAAATTGTTAGTGAAATTGTGATTCCTACGATATAAATAAAACAAGAATTCATCATTGCTATTTTCTAAAAATCGAATGTTAACTTTTACATATAATACTCTGAATAGGCTGTCGATCAATATTGAACTTTGCTCCACAGTAATAAGGTTCAAACTTTATTGCAATCGTGAGGTGAGTACTATCAAGCAAAAAAGTGAGATTTATATTTTTAGCCATGTCCTCCAATTATTATTACACTTGTTTTATCAATGAGGTGTTGGTATCAAACAATAACGATATTTATTCATAACAATCATAGCAATAGCGCCATCTCTCGGAAAAGATTGTCAATTTCTGAGTTATAATTTAACGTTAGGTACCTATTTATGTATTAGGTAGAATGAAGATATTATTATTATTTGGTGAGATTTATAGTAAAATGAGTATCAGTTGGTATGTGAGTAGGTAGGAAGTAATATAAGTAGAAAATATTAATAGTTTCTCCTGAATTAATAATATTGAATTAAGAGTAAGGTGTTGACCACAGCACAGCCTACTAGCCTTTATACAGTCGATCATCGCCTTTATTGTTGGCGCAAAAGCCACCGTTCGTTAAATAGACAGTTGACGCAACGACTAAAAGTGTAAGGGTTGGCACGCTATGATTTGCCTTTTTGAATTTCAAAAATAATTAAGTAAAAATTATTTTACCTTTTTAATCATAGTAGGTATTAACCTAATACATAAATAGGCACCTAACGTTAAATTATAACTGAGAAATTGACAATCTTTTCCGAGAGATGGCGCTATTGTTATGAATATTATTGTTATTAATGAATATCGTTATTGTTTGATACCAACATTTAATTAATAAAACAAGTGTGATAATAATTCGAGGATATGGCTAAAAATATAAATCTCACTTTTTTGCTTGATAGTACTCACCTCATGATTGCAATGAAGTTTGAACCTTATTACTGTGGAGCAAAGTTCAATATTGATCGACAGCCTATTCAGAGTATTATATGTAAAAGTTAACATTAGATTTTTAGAAAACAGCAATGAAGAATTCTTGTTTTATTTATATCGTAGGAATCACAATTTCACTAACAATTTTTTGATATATTTATTTGTTTAAAACTTGTACCCGTTTCTCTGGAATCGCTATTGCCTGAAACGTCAAGTTAGCAGCCCACTTAGAGACCGTAATATCTCAGCTTGTATTGAAGCAATGTTATTGAAATTTTGCGTATTCGATTCACTATTTTCTAACAATTTTTTGGCATATAAATCATAATGATACGAACTGTATTTCTTTAGGTGTCTGCCAACTTGACGTCAAGTTTGCAGCCTCGCCAAGATACTCAAATATCTTTTGAATCATAGTATCACTATTTATATGCTATAGTTCACTATTTATCACTATTTATTAACAATTTTTTGACCTAGTCAAAATCTTCTAATTCCATGGTGAGTCTGCCAACTATACGCTAATGGCTTGGTCGGGAGTCGGGATCTCTGCAGGGCTTCAAATACCGTTAAAAATTAGTAACGTTAAAAAAAATAACGTTAAAAATGGAAATTAATAACGGTAAAATTAATAACGGTAAAACAGAATTTAACGTTATTTTTTTCGTTCCTTGATAACGTTATTATGTTACTGTATAAAAATATTTAAAAGCAATGTGTAATTGACGTTGACGCCGCCGTGACATGATCAGTCTCTGCGGTAGGTACTAGGTAGTAGAGGTACCTACCTTTAATACGCAATGTTTATAAAATTACCGTTAAAAATAACGTTATTTTTTAACGTTATCGACATTAATATAACGTTAAATTAAGGTTACGTTATTAAGTATCGTTAAAAAAAATAACGTTATCAAGGTATCATATTGAAAATAACGTTACGTAACGTTATTTTTACTGTTTATTGGTAACGTTATAAAGCCCTGGATCTCTGTACATTTTGACATTAGTAGTTACTAATTAGTAGTCGTTATTCGAACACAGAGATTAGTATACTACTAATTTGCCATTCGAATAACCACATTAGTAGTTACAAATTAGTCGAAAAGTAAAATCATTCGGAGTCGCGCATCGCTGTGTCCCCCCCCATGCACACGGTTTGGAGCGCGCAATTGACGGCAATTTTGCATGCGTTAGTTAGACGCACCATGTTGAATTGAAATTTGAAACGACACTCTGTGAAGACCAATAGAAGAAGTCAATCAGTAGCTCAGTAGGTACCTAAGGTAATGAAGATAGCCCAGTCAGCAGGGGAGCTGCTCAAAAACAAAACACAGTAACATTTCGTAAATTTTACAGGACAAGCAGAAATGTGTTTTTGATCTGTCAATTACTATTACTAGCTTAATGTGTAATAAAGTCTTAGACATCAATCGAAGCGTTATATTTATCGCCAGATATTTTGGTATTTTAATTTTTTCATACATCTCATACTGAAGCCTTCTTCAGTGTTAAAAAGAATACGAAATTTGGTAATTTTCGACCTATTAAGGAACAAGTGCTTGTTCTTGTCGACTAGCACCATATTGAAAACAAACTCAAAACACAGTATCTCTTAAAGCGATTCACGATTCAACTCAACCACAATCTGCTGACACAATTTGTTGAAGTCGCGGTTGGCTGTGCTCTAATCACGTTGCGCTGCGCCCCCAACTCGACTACTGACGATTCAATCTGTCAACTCTCAGCAGATTGGGTCAGCAAATTGAAATAGTTATTTGTTATACAAGTGACCAAAATCAAATTGTGCTGCGAGTGGCGACTTTAAATCACGAACTAGCGAAGTAGTCTAGAATTGAATCACGAGCGTAGCGAGTGATTCTAATATAGACTACTGAGCACAGTGAGTGATTCAAAGGCACGAGGCAGAACAACATTTTGGTCTCGTGTAAAACATACAACTTTTCACCTCGACCAGCGAGAAAATTTTCACGTGACTTTCCTGGTAAAAAAGCTTAATTCAGCATTAGAAACTTGTTCACTTAACTCTTTTGAAGTTAGACAACTATCTTCATCGTTGGACGCATTCATTTTTAACCGACTTCAAAAAAAAGGAGAAGGTTCTCAAGTCGACGGTATTTTTTTTTATTTATTTTTTTAATGTATGTTTTAACATAGCTTCGTCAGTTGTTACCCGATTTGTACAATTCTTTTTTTAACTCAAAGAACATAGTTCGTGTGTGGTCCCATAAATTTTTTACAGAGATCTGGCCAGTAGTTTTTTCATAATCCTGAAAAATATCAATTATTTAGCTCGCCATCGCACGAGTTTTTATGGAATTTCGGACATAACTTCTTTGTTTATGAACCGATTTAGATGATTATTTTTTTATTTGAAAGGGTATACTTCAAGAGTGGTTACAATTTAATTTCATTGTTATTGGACTTCGAACTTCGAAGATACATAAAGGAACTCTTCAAAATCAAATAGTATAAGTAAAGTGATTTAGGTTTTGGTAAGTTTATGGCAATCCAAAACAAACCAAATCATTGTTTGCGATGCAACGTTCTGGACTAGACTTGGACTACGATGACACAACGGAACTCCTCAAAAACAAACAGCGTAAATTTGGAAATTGAGTTCTGGGCATTTTACCATTGAAAATATTATAATATAAAGTAAAAAAATATTTACACGCTGCGCTTACATACCTACCACTAAAAAGTTGAAAATAAAAAAGCTTTTTAAAAAAAAAGAAAAACCGCCTTCAAAAAACTGAAAACAAAAACAGCTTAAAAATTAAATACCTCTAAAAAGCAAGAAATAATATTCGGATCATTCGTTACACATATCAATATTAATAAAACACGTCTAATGAAGTCGGGTGGGGCTTTAAGAAAAAAATGAAGTTGTCCTCCAGCCCCACCCGACTTCAATAGACGTGTTTTATTAATATTGATATGTGTAACGAATGATCCGAATATTATTTCTTGCTTTTTAGAGGTATTTAATTTTTAAGCTGTTTTTGTTTTCAGTTTTTTGAAGGCGGTTTTTCTTTTTTGTAATTTATCACAAAAATAATTCAATCAAACCTATGCTGAAAAATTTTATTTATAGAGTCAGTAAAGTAGATTCCCGTCGTTTTAATTACAATGCGTTGTGTTTTTCGCTTATTCATTAATATTCCGTCTTATTTATTTATTTATAATCATAAATATAATATAATTTATATTAATTTATATTTATAAATATAATTTGTTAATAAATTTCATTAATTTTTCTTATTTCATAAGTTTGTATTTGTTTCATACATGCGACCTCATTACGTCCATACTCCTTATTTCGAATTATCAACCTTCTTTTTTAACAATCCTTATTTAAAACTCCTTGGTATATCCGTGCATTTTATTTTTTTACTTTTTAATCCGTGTATGACACCATAAAGCATTCTATCTATCCTTTTCTCACATATCAATTTTACAAGTGTCATCCTTGTCACTTTATTTGTTTTTTCTTTATTATTTTAAAAGTTGGTGTTAGAAATTAAAAAAGCACTTTGTCTCACGCTCGCAGCAAAAATCAATTTTGCTGCGAGTTTTTACGCGCCAAAAGCACCCTTTTCGTGCTGGAGAGGTGAAAAAGAAATTGAATCGTGAGTAGGGGCTTTTATTCTAGCCGTATATACTGGACTAGAGGTGGTTAATATAGCGTCTAGCGCCATATTAAAGCGCGCTATCTGCACATAGCGCTCATAGTGCGCTATTTAAGTAGACGCTATGGCGCTATGAATATCGCGCATGGCAACAAGTAGCGTCGTTGGCCGGCCGCGGGCGCGAGAATTCATCGCGTACGCGCTGTTGCAACCGGACCTTGGACGAATTAACCACTGGACACGCGTAAGAAAAATGTATGAAATCACGATCGACCAAAATATAAGATTCTTGGGCAGCGGACACGGGATCCACGGGGAACTTTCCAGATATGTTCAGGGCAAGGGCGGATCCAGGATTTAAGTTTGGGGGGGGCCCTCGGAGCCTCGGATCTAGGGCAGTCTATGTTAGGGATCCCTGCCTAGGATGCACAAAATGCCTGATTTAGGAAAAAGTCTATAGAAAAAACGGCCGCGCAGCGCGATCTTTAGCCACTAGAATATGAATATAAGATTCTTGTTAGCCACTAATTTTGTGGTGTTGTCTATGGTAAAAAAACTGCCGCGCAGAGCGATTTTTTTTTCAGTTTAGCCAATTGTATGTACTCTTATGTACTTATAATAAAAAGAACGGCCGCGCAGCGCAATTTTTTTGTCAGTTTCATTTACAAATCTTTTCCTCTTGTCTACAAGAAACGGCCGCGCAGCGCTATTTTAAGTTAGTTTTAGCCAAAAATTTTGTAGTGTTGTCTTTATTAGAAAAAGTGCCGCGCAGCGCGATTTTTTGTCAGTTTAGCCACTTGTATGTACTTACTCTTATTTATAGTTAAAAAAAAAGGCTGCGCAGCGCAATTTTTTGTCAGTTTCATCCACAAATCTTGTATTTTTGTCTATAAGAAACGGCCGCGCAGCGCGATTTTAAGTCAGTTTCATCCGCTAATCTTGTAGTGTTGTCTATAGTAGAAAAAGTGCCACGCAGCGCGATTTTTTGTGAGTTTAACCACTTGTATGTACTCTTATTTATAGTAAAAAAACGGCTGCGCCGCGCGATTTTTGTCAGTTTCATCCACAAATCTTGTACTCTTGTCTACAAGAAACGGCCGCGCAGCGCGATTTTAAGTCAGTTTTAGCCACTAATTATGTAGTGCTGTCTATAGCAGAAAAACTGCCGCGCAGCGCGATTTTTTGTCAGTTTAGCCACTTGTATGTACTCTTATTTAAGTATAGAAAAAAACGGCCGTGCAGCGCGATTTTTAGTCAGTTTCATCCGCTAATCTTGTAGTGTAGGTACTTTTGTCTACCTATAGGTTTACTATACTGTTTACCAGCGCCGAAACCAATTTTTTACGTAATAGCTGTTCCGAATTCGAGCGATAGTCAGCAGGATAGCACGAGAGCTCCATTATTCAGCCTCAAAATTCAATGCAATCCGCAAAGGAAACCAACCTCGTGGGGGGGGGGGGGGGCATGGCCCCCATGCCCCCCCCCCTGGATCCGCCAATGGTTCAGGGGGACATATGGAACTTTTTAAAAGACAAAAACTTATCACCGGAATTAGACCTAGGTATCGCGAAATTTTTATCTAAAAATATTGAGCTAAAAATTACATCGTGCCGTTTACACCATTCAGTTTGAATCGAGAACTGATACTGCTACTATAACAATGTATTATACAACGTGTGTTCTTAACTACACAGGTGGCCCGCGCCAGCCTTGGAAAGTCTCTGTGCCCCCCTTAGGCTGGCCCCACCCAGACCTACCGGTTCCGTTTCTTTGCTTTGCTGTGCTACCTTGCTTGAAAGACCGCCGGCCAACCAGGGTAATTTTCAATCTATCGCATTTTGGGACTAGACCAAATTGGCAAGATAGCCATTAGCTTGGTTTTATCAAATATCATCGCCTGGATTGCGAAGTAGGAAGCTTTTAGGAGATATGCCACCCTGAACATGGACTCCGATCGTTAAAAATAACTCGATCGCTTATTTATACAAGATGTTTGGTAAAGCCTTATAAAACTGAATATTGTAGATAGGGACCATACTGAACAACTTTTATTATGGGACCAAATCTGAAATCGCGAAAAAAAATAACTGTTTCATACATTTTGATAATTTCGTTATTAATTTTTGTATAAAACAGCAGTTTTTTTTTAAAACGAAAACTAAAACTTCTCATCGCACCCCAGACGACGATATTTGATAACACCAAACTAATGGCTATCTTGCCAATGGGTCAGGTCAAAATATGCGATAGATTGAAAATGAGCCTCTTGGCCGGCGGTCCATGGTAGAACAGCAAAGCAAAGAAATGAAACCGGTAGGTCTGGGGCCAGCCTTAGGGGCGCGCCCATCCCTTTGTCTATCTATAATGAACTAGCGGCCGCCCGCGACTTCGTCTGCGTGGACTATACGTTTTTTCTGGATGAAAGGTACCATATGTCCTTTTCTGCACCCCTGATAACGTGTATGCAAAATTTCATGATGTTCGGTTCAGTAGTTACGACGTGAAGGCGTAACAAACAAACAAACAAACGGACTTTCGCATTTATAATATTAGTAAGGATGTACCCCCTAAGCGGTCAAGCAAGGCTTGTCAAGCACGTACATGCAATTACCACCACCCACCACTACCATTTGATACCATGACTTACGGCAGTGAAACGTGATCGCTAACTATGGGTCTCATAAGGAGGCTCAAGGTCACCCAGCGTGCAATGGAGAGAGCCATGCTCGGCGTTTCCCTACGTGATCGAATCAGAAACGAGGAGATCCGCAGGAGAACTAAAGTAACCGACATCGCTCGAAGGATTGCTCAGCTGAAGTGGCAATGGGCGGGACCCATAGCGAGAAGAACCGATGGCCGTTGGGGCGGAAAGGTTCTGGAATGGCGACCGCGCACCGGACGACACTCCGTGGGTAGGCCCCCGACAAGCTGGACCGACGATCTGGTGAAGGTCGCGGGAAGCCAGTGGATGCAGGCAGCGCAGGACCGATCGTCCGTCGTGGAGATCCTTAGGGAAGGCCTATACCCAGCAGTGGGTGTCGTGCGGCTGATATGATGATGATGACCACTACCATTTAGGGGCGTGGCCTACCTTTGATAGGCCACGGTAATCTCGTGATAGGTACCTACGTACGTGCTTGTCAAGCATCGCTCCTAGCTTAGACGATCAAAATGACAAGCAAAAAAATTCACGTGCTTGAAAAGTCATGCTTGACTGTTTATGGGGTAGAGCAGTTTACCTGAGAAATTATTAAATTATTAAAAAAAACTTATACTGGTAACCCTGTCGGTGCTGTCAAAATTCTAATAGTAAACATATTTTTTTATTTATTTATTTAGATGGGTATTGGTGGGGTGGTTGGGGATTAAGGTGGGTAAAAAAATTATTTTTGAAATTACCCATGTAAACTGACTTTTTAGACAGACTCTAGGTAATGATTTAGTCTAGTCCACAGAACAAATATACTCAGGGTCTAGTCTGTGCTGTGGTTCACCTACTCGTGTCGTGTCGTGATTATTTTCCCTCTGTGGCAGTGTTGCCAGACCGTGGGCAATTGCCCACGCCATGGGCAATTTTAGGACATTTTTGAAAAAAGGGCAAAAAGGGCGGAAAGGTCTTGGAACAGGTAAAATATGGGCAATTTTTAAAATCACGGAACTCACTAACCAGAAACCACATGAAAACACCTGGCACAAAGTACCAAAACACAAAATCACAGCTTAGGTTGGGTATTCATAGATGTTTCTTCCTATAGAACCATCTAGGAACGAAGCGCAGCACCTGCGTTCAAGATTTCGCAGATAAAAACAGTTTTACCGATGTAGATCCACTGGGCCCTAACATTTTTTGACAAAAAGTTTCGGTCGACCATAGTCGCCTAGACGTTTAAATGGCTAAAGGGCGGGAGCTTTCGAAAAATTAAGTTTGTTTTAGGTACAAAGCGTGTCAATATACGATAGTTTCCCCTACATGTCGATGTTTAACGATTATGGGCGATTTTGTGTCGGAAAGGGCAATTTTAACAACCTGTGTGGGCAAGAGTTTTGATCGGGTCTGGCAACACTGCTCTGTGGTCTACTCTATGGATTAGCCGAGATAACCAAGTTCGCGATATCGACTACGATTTTCGTATAATAAAATTGTTAGCTGGACTATTCATTTAATGAATTAAAGTACTTTATAAAACCATGTCTTGGCTATTCGGTTATAGTACAAAGCCTCCTCAGCCCCCATCGGATGATCCACCAGCCGATAGCGGGCATGCAGCAGCTCCTGCGACCCTTACCAAATCGGAGAAAAAGGCTATGGAGGCTTATCGCTTCGATTCAAGTGCTTTAGAGAGAGCCGCTCAAGCTGCTAAAGAATTGGAAAAATCTAGTAAGTACTAGACATTGTAATTGGTTATAGTCACATTTCTCACTATTGCATAATGCGACCGCATAACCTAACACATCGTGACTGATTTGATTAGTGATAAGAGATTTGCAAGATCTCGACAGTATAAAGTGTATTGCTCTGTCTAGAGTTCAGTCTATGAGTCCAATTTGCTAGCAATGTTTTGTTTTCATAACCATAGTACCACCTATTTACGTTGAATCTTGCTTGTTGGAAGATAGCTACCCCAAGCCTTTCACATAAATAAAAATGTTAGTATAGTGATGACTAGGTGACACTGACCGATACTAGCATAGTATGAACTAAACCAGGGGACACCAAAGTATGACCCGCGAGGCAGCTCCGGCCCGCAGGCACCAATAATCCAACTCTTCATACTGTAATTTACTATATGTTGTTACGATGGACTAGCTAGGTCCTGGCCCTTGTGATTTCGTGGTGGAGTTAGTCTAGCCCTTAGACTAAAAAGTTTGGCAATCCAGGAACTAAACAATTTACATTAATAATTTCAAATATTATATTGGTAAGGACAAGCATGTGCGAGTCTAAACATATTCACAGACAGTTGTTGTACAGGATTATCACCACGTTCACAATAATATAATCAAATATTGTCATGAGCCAAATTGCACTGCAGAAGTTCAACATTTCATGAAATCAACATTATTTGATGTATTCTCTTAGTATCACATCATTTGTATTGTCATGTCGGTTTTTAACCGACTTCCAAAAAGGAGGAGGTTCTCTGTTCGGCTGTATGTATGTTTTTTTTTTAATATCTGCCGAGGGGGCTCGGAGAACCATTAAAACGCGATATGATATAGCAATTTATCATGTTTAACTGTAAGACAATGGATTTTTATACAATTCTAAATAATATACTAAAAAAAATACGACTCATACCAGATCCATTCACGGACGGGAATCGAACCCGCGACCTTTGGATAGCGGGTCCGATGATCTGACCGCTGAGCTACCGAGTCACTAGTGGCATCGTCAAATTTCTTCTAGTACCTATATCTCAATCTTACGCTGCAAGCCAGTGTTATTTCACCAATGTGAGTAATTACCTCGACATTCAAGTGAAATATCTTTCTAGATATTTTGACAATTGATAAAGATGAAATAACTATATAATTTTTATATTTGAAATTTTTCCATTCACAATGCTATTTATACAATCCTACTTCCTACTAATATTATAAATGTGAAAGTTTGTGGGTTTGGATGTTTGTTCCTCAATCACGCAAAAACTACTGAATGGATTTGGTTGAAATTTGGCACACAGATAGAAGATAGCCTAGATTAAAACAGGATATTTTTTATCCCGGTATTCCCTCAGGAACGGGAACCACGCGGGTGGCCGCTAGTACTAAACAATATACTGTATAGAAAAAATATGACTCGCACCAGATCTTGGCAATGGATTTTGACAGTTGAATGTCAATAAAATGCTATCATGTGGTGTATATCGTGTTTTGGTGGTCATGCTAGGGGGCCTGATGCAGTTATAAATATCTGAAAATTAGATAAACACAGTATTATTGTCTTCAAATAGGGCATGCGAAGGATGCATTGGAACTTAGCAAATTACAAGAGGCCACTAAGCAGCAGGAACATATGGCTAAAATCAAGGAATATGAAGCTGCCATAGAACAAGCAAAAATAGATCAGAAAAAAATTGATTATGAAGAAAGACGTAAAACATTACAGGTATAATATTACAAAATACAAGTGGGTACAAGTATTACAGTAGTACCATTAGTTCTATGGTAATTTTTTTTATTTTCCAGGAAGAGACAAAACAACATCAAATGCGTGCTCAATATCAAGATCAACTAGCAAAGAAGCGGTATGAAGAGCAGTTGGTACAGCAACAAAGGTCACAAGAGGAAATTCTTAAAAGGTTAGTATAATCCTCAGAGGTCGGAATCTGCTGGTCATTCTAGGTCCGCATTGAAATAACATGGGGGCCCTCTTAACAAATTGTATTGTGGCTAGGGGAGGGCTATTATGTATCGACTTTGCTTATTATCTGAAAATAACAAGGAATTCATTATTTTAAATATTAGAACAGTTAGAACTTCTTGCAAAATACAAAATAAAAAGAGGGCCCAAATCATATCACTTAAAGGCAGACCTGGGATGTCTGATAATAATATAATTTTGTGAAAAATCACCCTGACTTCTTCACTAAGGTCAGCCAAGTTAAGACAAATGCTTTGGGATTCTAGAAAATACAAAATAGTTATACCACAAAGTAACCTGGCATTTTTTAGGGAAAATGCATACTGTAGGGCAATAAAATTGTATAATAAGCTACAAAGCTACCATCATACCTAAGATATTTACCAATAGATAAAAAAAAATAAGAATACATAACTTAATGCTCATTATGTTGGCTTCTTGATAAGAACTTTTGTTCTATCTAGGAGTATCTAGAATCCAAAGAACTATGACATTCGTATTATTTTGTTTTATTATTTTAGTACTATTAATTAATTATTTGGTTGACATCATTCTTTTTTATTTTTTTTTGTGCTCCTTATAAATTGATATAAATACAAGCACTAAAAATATTTGCATGCCTACACTCATAAGGTATAATTACTGTTGATCCACATTGACTATACCACAGATAATATAATACTAGACTATACCCTCTAACTGTCTGTATATGGTATTATGCAAATGAAAATTCTTATAATATGTTTATGCATCATCTTAGATCAAATAGATATCAGCATTGCATAATAATATTATTCTTTTACAGACAAGAAGAAAGTGTGGCTAAACAAGAAGCCCTTAGACGTGCGACCATTGAACATGAAATGGAACTTCGTGAAAAGAACAAATTGAAAACAATAGAAGCGGAAGCAAGGGCTCGTGCTAAAGCTGAAAGAGAGAACCGTGACATTACCCTTGAACAGCTGAGGCTGAAAGCAGCTGAGAATAGAACAACTATTCTGGAAAGTATTAAGTAAGTATTATCACAGAACAACTAAAAGTACAAGTATTATCTATCCCATCGCAATCTTAATTGACCTGGGTTAAATCACCATACTATTCGTAAACTTTAATCACCTACACCTTTACTGCTCACAAAACAAAAGACAATGTTTAAAATAATAAGTAATATTTATTCATCATAGTTAAAATAGATCTAACGGACCATTTCTAGAAATAAATTAAAGTTTACGAATAGTACACTTAATTCACCTAGGTGATTTAACCCAGGTCAATTAAGTTTACGGAGGGAGTATTATGCTTCTCTCTCAAAATATTTGCTGCATGAAATTTTAATGGTTATAATTTTAATTTTAACTCTAATAGGACTGCAGGCAGTGTTATTGGAACTGGACTGAATGCACTTGTCACCGATTGGGACAAAACTTTGGCTGCTGCTGGGGGATTGTCATTACTTGCACTCGGTGTGTACACTGCAAAGGGAGCTACCTCAGTGGCAGCAAGGTTTATAGAAGCTCGCATTGGTAAGAAAAACGAATTGTGCATGGGGGCATCCATTAATTATGTGACATGATTTAGTCAATTTTTCGACCGTTCGCGTTGGTGCGATGTCGTGAGATTTAGCTTGACCCCCTCACCCCCAATAAATCTCATGTGAGATTATTCAAAATGCGATCCATCAATGCCATCAGTCATTTTTAATGGCCCCACAGGCTTTCCTTATGGATAGATAAGGAGGATGGGCCATAATCCGCGACGCAGGCCCAATGCGGATTGGTAGGTTTAACGACTGCAAATGCAGCCGGGACTAACGGCTTAACGTGCCTCCCGAAGCACGGAGGAGCTCGAGATACTTAATAATTTTTGGTCACCCATCCCATCCCATGATGCCTTGCATGAGCCTTGCCAAAGTTGCTTAACCTCTGAGCCACCGAGCTCCTATCTGTACTTGCTGTAGTCATATTTTGGTAAGAAAAATGTTTTATTACAGTTAATTTATCTCAGTTTTCTCGGTGGTATTCCGAGATCCCCGTCTCCCCCACGAGAGATTCGGCTCGACCCCCTCCCCTCCTAATTAATGGACGCCCCCTAACATAATGAAGGTTGAATTTCTAATTCACTAGTGATATATTGATTGCCCATTATTTAATTTTATAGGAAAACCAACACTAGTAAATGAAACATCAAGATTCTCGATACTGGAAGCAGTAAAACATCCTATTCTAACAGTTTCAAAAGCTGTTGCAAGTTTTAAAAAACCGTCAGATGCATTGACAGGTGTAGTCCTTGCTCCAACTCTTGAGAAAAGACTTAGAGATATTGCCATCGCCACTAAGAATACCCGTTTAAACAAAGGTTTCTACAGGAACCTGTTGATGTATGGTCCTCCTGGTACTGGTAAAACATTGTTCTCAAAGGTAAATATTATAAGTTTATTGTTTGACCTAGATTACTTTGTATAAAATCTACAAACCTAATAATATGTAATGTTATAGAAATTAGCTAAACATTCTGGTATGGAATATGCAATATTGACTGGAGGAGATGTTGCTCCAATGGGAAAAGATGCCGTTGCTGCTATTCATAAAGTTTTTGATTGGGCCCAGACTAGTCGGAAAGGTAAAAATTTATAATTTTCATGAGTAGTCTCAATAGTTATGGTCATGTCTCATTCTAAAACATTGCTTTATCTTTCAAGGTGTTCTTCTATTCATTGACGAGGCTGATGCATTCTTGAGAAAACGTTCTTCAGAAAGAATTAGTGAAGATTTGAGGGCTGCTCTGAATGCCTTTCTTTACCGTACATCAGATCAAAGTAACCGTATAATGTTGGTGCTTGCTTCGAACACACCTCAGCAATTCGATTCTGCGATAAATGACCGCCTTGATAAAATGATAGAGTTTGGACTACCTGGCCTTGAAGAACGAGAACGTTTGATCCGACTATACTTTGACACATTTGTCTTGAAGCCAGCTTCGGAAGGAAAACGGTGATTAAAACTTCTTAGTTTTTAATGCCCCCACTAGGGTTTCTGCTCGAGCTTTCTCGAACTCGAGAAAACTCGGGAAATTTGGCTTCATTCGAGACGAGAAAAAAAAGACCGGAACTCGAGAATTCTCGAGTCTCGAATTTGAATCGTGGCAGACGCGACGCGCGTCGATTTTTCGTCCGCGGTCCGTGCTCTGTCATTCATCTGTCTAAGACAAAAGTATTTTTTTTCTAATTGATTTTTCTTGTCTAGTCCCCTCGCATCTATGGACGAGTAATGATTTGAGTAAAACTTGCAATTTTCAAATGCTTCTAATATTATTTTCACATGCAATTTATAGTATAAATTAATCTTTGATGCACCAAAACTGCACTTCATTAAATATTAAATCCTTAGGCACCCATTACACGGTAGGTTTTGCTGTCAGTTTAACCACAGTCACGGGCTGTGACTGACGATTAACCTACCGTGTAATGTAGTGACTGATGGTTGCATGATGTGATTTGTTCTTTCCATCAGTCAATCAGTCAAACGTAATTCATGACTGATGGAATTTGACTGACGCTTGCATGACCATGTAATGGCCGCCTAACTAATATATGAATTACGAAAGTCAGTTTGTTTATTTGTTTGTTTGTTACGCCTTTTCACGTCTTAACTACTTCCCCCGATCATCGTGAAATTTTGCATACACGTTGTCAAGGGTGCAGAAAAGGACATTCGAGTATCTATCCCGAAAAAGAGAACTGTTCCCGGGAGATACACAAAATACTATCCATGCATACGAAGTCGCGGGCGGACGCTAGTTATACTATAGATTTTTATGTGACTATAATATTAGAATCATTTGATAATTGCAAGTTTAACTCAAGTCATTACTTACTCGTCTATAGATAGATATAATACGAGGGTAGGATAGTCAACTTTAACTGATTTGATTTGCGAGTAATGATCTCAAACGAAACTAATAAGTACACTTATGTCAAAAGTACTAATATCAAAATCTTAACTTTTTTTTGGAAAATCGAAAATGGTGGAAAGGAAACGACAAATTTCCGGATTCCGGGATTTTTTCGAACAAAAAGTTGATTTTTGTTACAATAAGAGGTACCTACCAAATTTTAAATATTGATTGTGGTGCAATAAAGTATTTAAAAAAACTTGTATTTTTACTAAATTTCACCAGATTTCAACGTTTCAATTAAAAGACTCGAGACCCGAGAAAACTCGAGAATTCGGCCTCGAGAATTCCCGAAACTCGAGAAATAAAAAAGGTCGAGAAATCAGAAACCCTAGCCCCCACAGGCTTCCCTTATGGGTAGATAAGGCTTCATGCAGTAGATAAGGCTTTTCATTGATTTTCAAATATGTGTATTATATTTTCAGGCGGTTGAGTGTAGATCAATTCGATTACGGAGCTTTATGCTCTGTGTTGGCAACGCGCACTGCGGGTATGTCTGGGCGAGCGTTGTCCAAGCTCGGGGTGGCGTGGCAAGCTGCTGCGTATGCTTCTGACGACGGCCGTCTCACCGAGAAAATGTGCATAGAAATCTGCGATGACGCTGTCAGAGATCACCGTCAAAAGGTTAGCAAACTTTAGATTTTGTGGATTTGATTTTATATCGAGTTATAGGCCTGTATCAGTAATATTTATGTATAACAGTGTATAAAAAAATGGAAATGTGATATTTTCTATCAAACAAAGCCATATTTTTCATTACAGATGGAATGGTTGTCTACTGAAGAAAAATCGCGCAGCATGATGCCATATCTTTTGGACTTGCCGCCTATGGATGAAATAGAAGAGAACGCGCCAAAGGCGACAATCACCGAGTTGCCAGATAAAGATGTTATTCTCAAAACCAAGACTGCATCTGAAAAGAAATCTACTCAAAAGGATGTTGAACCGGAAAAGTGACACCACATAACCAGAGATCCACCTAAAGTAGACACAATATCTTCCAATATTAGCAGTAAAGCTAACTGTGATAACAACAACAAGATCGTGTATGACTTCACAATTTCAAAACATCAAAAATTTATTGTATTGAATGACCGTGATATGGAATTATTACGAAGTATATCGCAAAAACTGAAAAACTAATGTTAAGGGTGTCTAAATGTTACAATCCTAAGAGTAGGTAGCGACTTTGTTTTAAAAAAAGTTAACAAGCTTGGGTCTCCTGTATATGCTATAAGCATTCCTGTTTACAAATAGATTTTGAATTGAAATGAAAATGCATTGTAATGAATACTTAAAATGATTAGTATGCTTGTAAATTCTGTCTTGAATATGACCAATTTAACTCTCTGAATAGTTTTAAAGGACAAGCATACAATATGTAGGCGGAGCAACATGGTTTTAATAAGATTTGTTAAGAGATAGCCCTAAATGTTAGAGGCACAATTATTCACTTATTATCAGCTACTTGGTCAGTACACTACCAATGGGTGACTTATGTTTATGACTAATGTTATTATGTATTATTAATACACTGTATTTAAACACAAAGCTATAACACTATATCTATTTTAACCAAATAAAAAAAGATGTTTTTCTACATATTGTTTACTCAGAATAATAACAACCTAGAAAGATAGTTCCCTACAAAGTGCACTGTCAAAAGTGAGGCAAATAAACTGAGCCCAAATGGCTCATTTTCAATTTTTATCCTTCATAATTATGTTACCTAATTTTGTACCTATAAGAGCGAAAAAGTTATCAATTTCCCTACCTTTAGGGCATTAGTTACTATTTTATTACATATTAGTTGCGATTAGGTAACATATTAAGGCTATAAATCTGAAAACAGCCATTTTAGTTCAGTTTTTGCCTCACTTTACATACAAGGACTCTGCTTCTAGGTGTTATTATTCCAAGATTGTTTATAGGTGTTTGTGTACATGTCGTTCAGCTGCAGATTTTTGTATATTTAATTCTTTTGAAAGTTATAAGATCTTTTGTTAAACTTATCACAATGAGTTATATATTTTTATTTGTTATACATTATTATGATAAAGATAATCAAAAGCGAGTATCCACTCGCTTATCAGCCGCTCATCATCATCATATCACTCTGCTGCTGTTCGTCTGCTTACGTCCTATGGTCTACCACACACTTTAGAGTCGGTACTTGCACAAATTCGAATAATTATTATGTCACTTTAAACAATAATTTATATGAACATTTCAAGGCCCGGAAAATGAGACACAAACTATTTGTCCGGCCGCATACGGCTGCGCAGGCATTGATGCAATAAATATTTGTGTTGTACTTCCTGCCACGACCATTGATATTTCCTCATAGGTATCTTTAAGCGGTAATAAATACCTTAGATTTTATAACCCCTGTTTAGAATTTTTTTACCCGTTTAAGAGATACAATCAAATGGTCGTGCTGGAAAGAATGCCTCCGTGGTTCGTGGCAGGAGGTACACAAATATTTAGTTCATAATTAATTTTATGAACCAACCAGCGTCCAGTTGCGATTCAAAATATCAGAGTTGTATGCGTAGACTTATTACATTTTTTGGAAATCATTGGATGTATGCAATAACTCCTACGTTGCCTTTTGCCACATATTCAAATTATTTTAAAGTTCTTGGAATGAGCAAAATAAAAATTGACATTGTTTATATCTGCATTTTAATATAATTATGGCGAATGTATTCAGAAAGTAATGGTTCAGGAAGTGTTTTCAAACGCAGTCATTTTTACTGCTACTTCACAATTTAAATATGTAACTATAGTTGCAAGGCAGCATTTCCAAACAACTGCGCAACAGACCTATTTGATTCTTATTATTATTAGCAATAATTATTGCTAATTATCTTTATGGATTGGGTAATCAATGCCGCATTATTAAGTAATGAAAAGTATATTATTAAACTATCTGAATCTTTATTTGGTATAAATTATGTACCTAATGTACAAACTGATTACAAATTAATGTTAAGAGTATGTGTAGAGAAATGAACATTTGGGTTGCTTGGTTCATTAAAAATGTGAATGTTAAGGATTTGTTATTTACTTGTAGTTAATTAGAAAGAAGTCTCACAGAATACTCTTGTTTTATTTCGTATTGTTTCACCATGATGTCTTAATTAATAATATTATAGCCAATTAAATAAGGAAATAATTTTCACCAAAGCTTTGGTGAAAATTATTAACTTATTTTATTAGCAAATAGATTTTTCTAATTGTAAAATTATAAAAGTTAGACATTTATGACAATATGAAAGACGACGGAATGTTCAAGATTATATTTTTAACACTTTAATTTTTATATGAAACAAGTATTTTTTAAATAATTCAAAGCTCCAAAACGTTACATACAATTCACACATTAAAATTTTATTCCTACCATATTGTTACGTATTAACAATTGTTTAAACTAAGATATAAAGTCATTTCAATTAAGATTAAAGCATAACATTGATCATATTTAAACAGTGCTAAATAAAAACAAATAATTTCAATTCATAATGCTGCACTGTAATAATTAACAATATAATCATAAATATTAGAATAATCTAAAAATGATAATTCGTAAAAACTTAGTGAACAAAAACACTTTCTCGACATTTCTGATCCTTTTCAGAGGGTGGTAGCCTTGACCGTGGCTACTTTAGAAACTAAACGACTACATCAATCAAATCACATTGATTAAAATAATGAAATAGAGGACCTTGCAACAAAAGGGGGGCAAATCCAAATTTTTGCCGTTACCCTTTTTTCACCTATAATTTATACAAAAAAAATTAGGCCTATCGTTTGATGCATGAACGAGGCAGATCTGACGGAAAACAAGCGGCGCGCTATAACAAAATTTGGATCTGCCACCCTATTTTGTTTCGTGTAAGGTGCTTTTTTTCTTAATTCAGGACAGTTTTGAAATTTGGACATGCCTCCTTTTTGCTGCAAGGTCCTCTGTAAAATGCAATCCGAAAGTTTTTACCTATATTATTAACATTTTGGATATATTGAAAGTACAGTCAACAGGAAAGGCGATTATGATCAAGTTTTAGGCACATCTTAGGGCTCTATAGTGATAATCACTATCATCATACCATACATCCCTCCTCTCCTTCATAACACGTCTTTTAACAAGAATGTGTGTTTAAAAGTCTATTTAGTTAGGGTACTGTTTACCATGGGCGCCGCCAAGATTTTTTCAGGGAGGTGCATCAGCGTCTAAACATACTATTACCACAGAATAGATGATAGTACTAGCGTACAGAATTTGCACTCCGCAGAATCGTGTAAATAAATAGCGACTCTAGCCCCGACACAATAAAGTGCAATTCAGGTCGCACAGCGCTCCCTTTGCTCCAAAACGCTCGCTTAGTAGTTGCATCTCTTTCTATCGCGTAGGTCTTATCCTTTCTGACGTATGAAATTTGTCCTCTCAATGGACGCCGAGCGCTTCAAACTCGCGCGCGGAGTGACGGAGCCCTGCTATTACTGAATTTATTGATAAGGTGATGAACTTGGACAGCAACTTAGACGCCTTCAGTATTTATTTAAACAGTAACTTAATAATAATAAAAAATCTACTTCAGGGGGTTGCAAGTGCACCCATGCTGTTTACCTTGCAAGTCAAAAAGGTCCTAAAACAGGAACCAACGAAGTCATACTAATCTCTTTCATATACATAACAACGATAAGATATATAAAGCTTATGAAGTTAAGGATATGCAAGAGATTAGACGATACGACATTTATCGTACCGTTATGCAGGCCATACACCATCCTGCCGATCGTCCAATTGGCATGATACTGCCGATTGGATCCAATCAAACTGACCGTGTGTGGCCGTGGATCGCTCGTCAAATTCGATCTGTCCTGCCGATCCACGGCCACACACGGTCAGTTTGATTGGATCCAATCGGCAGTATCATGCCAATTGGACGATCGGCAGGATGGCGTATGGCCTGCATTAAAGTTAATTGACCAGTAATCTCAAGTCTCACTCAACTCAAAAGAAAATGTTTTCTTAAGAAGAAATATTAATAATATAAATATTAATAATATTAATATTTCTTCTTAAGAAAACATTTTCTTTGGATGTTACAAGACTTTAATAAATAGTCGAAAGAGTGAATTCACAAAATTCACTTTTTCGATTTGGTCTTCTTAAGAAAGCTCCTTGGAAAATTCCATAGTTAATTTTCACTGATTATTATGGTAAATACCTTTTGATTGTTTTTACATTAACTACCTACTTGATGTAAGAAGATCAGATTTTTAGAAAACAGACATTGCGAGTAATAATGGAATCCATTTATCTTATCTATACATATAGAGATAATGTACGTCACGCTGAGCTACAACAGGGTAATCAATTTGAATAAATTTTAAATGCGAAGACATTAAGGTTCAAATTAAATTGGAGATTTTTGAAAGTTTTGTATAACTAGACGTGGTGCTGACTGTACATTCATTAATAACAGATAATGTACGAATCCTCTCTAAATGAGATACACACTCACACATCAACTTTGTCTAGGGGTACAGGTGTTTTTTTCATACAAACGAGGTAACTTTGAAGCCTTGCTTTCCTGCCAGGGATGTACCGTGCTGTGATCTGATGATGGCTATCCAGGGAGTGAATGGAGGAGATTCAGATCGCTATACACACCCAACTCAAAGCTTTAGCCAGAGCGATAGCTAGACTATATCCATCCTTGTCATATCATAACACGATGACAAGGACGGACTTTTACTCTGGCTTTGGTTGATGACGTCAGTGCACTGTCCGTCCTTGTCATCGTGTTATGATATGACAAGGATGGATATAGTCTAGCTATCGCTCTGGCTAAAGCTTTGAGTTGGGCGGTAGGGCCCCTGATCAGCATTCTAAAAGATTAAAGAATCTCCTCCATACACTCCCTGGATAGCCATCATCAAATCACAGCACGGTACATCTCTTGCAGAAAACCAAGACTTGAAAGTTACCTCGTTTAAAAAAAACACCTGTATCCTTAGCTACACAAAGTTGATGAGTATATTTAAAGTTTTACCACACACTCGTCTCGTTATAATTATCACAATTCAATTATTTTGGTTTTCTTGTGTCTCCTTGTCAATAAAATCTTTGTTAAAAAAAAGTATACCAATAAAACTATGATAGATTACTACATAGTAAATTCTTGTTACTTATTCAGTAATATGACAATGAAATATGTAATTAGAATAGATTTATATCATGTTTATAATTATGTGTAACATAGATTTCACATTATACAGGGTGGATTGTTGAGACGGGACATTAAGGGCAGGTACCTTAACCGTTATAGTTACAGGAAAACGTTCCAGGGTGACCATCCATAACTTTTTGAGATATTCTGAACTGCATTTACAGATTTTGGAAAAAAAATACCGTTAGCAAAAAAAATGCTAAAATACCAAAAAAAATTTTTTATGCCAATCGATCCTATTTCATGTGGGATCAAAAGATTCTATGGAACCATTTAAGGTATGAGTACTAGAAACGACAGATATCGCCAAAAACTTTTCACTTTTCGCCCATACATTTTGTACGGAAAAACGAAAAATTTACTCGAAATATTTTTTAGTGCCAAACGATCTTATTTCTTACTGTGATCAAAATACTCTTTAAGGCAAACAGAAATTTGAGTTTTTGTTTTTCCGTACAAAATGTATGGGAAAAGTTTTTGGCGATTTCTGTTGTTTCTAGTACTCATACCTTAAGTGGTCCCATAGAGTCTTTTGATCCCCACATGAAATAGGATAAATGAGCATAAAACATTTTTTTTTGATATTCTAGCATTTTTTTTGCTAATGGTAATTTTTTCCCAAAATCTGTAAATGCAGCTCAGAATATCTCAAAAAGTTATGGGTGGTCTCCCTGGAACGTTTCCTGTAACTATAACGGTTAAGGTACCTGCCCTTAATGTCCCGTCTCAACAATCCACCCTAAGGTGGAACCAAATGATGTGATGATACTGAAATAGGCGATAGTGTTGCTAAAAGTAAACAATTTTCTCAAAGGAACATAAGGTCGCAAAACTATTTTTTTTTTGCCTTACCATAGTAAGTCGGTCAGCTGATACATACAATACATTTTGTATGAGAGTATGTTCATTTCGTTTTTCGACCTATGTTCCATGGAGAAAGTTGTTTAGTTTATCAGTATCATCATCTGGTTCCACCTTGAAATTATAAGTTAAGTAAACAATTTTCTCAAAGGAACATAAGGTCGCAAAACTATTTTTTTTTTGCCTTACCATAGTAAGTCGGTCAGCTGATACATACAATACATTTTGTATGAGAGTATGTTCATTTCGTTTTTCGACCTATGTTCCATGGAGAAAGTTGTTTAGTTTATCAGTATCATCATCTGGTTCCACCTTGAAATTATAAGTGCTTAATTTTACATAAATATACTTAGTTGCTTTTAGTACCAGAACAACAGGATGATTGCACCGGAGTTTCATCATCTACTACGAGTACCCTAGATGTCCTGGTCACCTCACTCTGTGAGTTTTGTTCCAGCCTCTCAGTCATCTCTCGTGTTAATTCAAGAAAAAGATCTTCTACACCTTGATTCAATTTTGCCGATGTGTAAAAATGTCTTGCACCAACCATAGCAGCATAGCTAGAAAATAGAAAATCCATAAATCCACTGCATTGGCACGCTGCAGCTGGAGCTGACGAATCTGTCACTTTGTATGGATTTCTATGGATTTAGAGGGGCGCGGGAATGATATGGGCGCGATGCCGCAAAATCCCTACAAGTGACAGATTTGGCCGCTCCGTTTGCTCAGATTCCGATGCAGTGGACTCGCAACTTAAAAGAACAATATTTTTAGAGAATAAGTATTTTTAATATGATCCTGTCTTGATATAACAATTAGGTAGGTATCGGTACACAGAAAATCAAGAATCTGTGTATGATATCAGCTCATCATTCTTCTCCAAAATCATTTGGTGTACGTGCAGCACTTTTTGTTTCCATATCCTTCCTTTTTAGCAATATCATCTCCTTACTAATATTATAAATGCGAAAGTCCCTTTGTTTGTTACGCCTTCACGTCTTAACTACTGAACCGATCATCATGAAATTTTGCATACACGTTGTCAGGGGTATAGAGAAGGACATAGGGTACCTTTTATCCAGAAACAACAAATAGTTCCCGATGGATAGGAAATAACTGTCCACGCAGACGAAGTCGCGGGCGGTAGCTAGTATCATTTATTGCACAATCAACGATATAAAATATATTCACTTACCTTTCTGCTTCTTCAAGGGGCACAGTCCTCTCGTGTTCCAAATCAATTTTATTTCCAGCAATGACTAGAACTATCTCAGATCCCAACATTTTCTTCAATTCTTTCACCCAATTCTTTACCTATAAAAATATTATATACCTATAGTACAGATATGATAAAATCATTTTACACACACTTGTACAGTGTTCTTCATTCCCTCTAATGCATTACAGGGAATAAAGAACAAGTACACATACAATAACAGTAACTTTTTGTTAATATAGGTTCTTCTCACTAATTTTATTTTATTTAGCTCACAAAACTGGTAACAATCTAAGAGCTTACAATAATTAACAGTTAAAAATATGTTTAAGCAAATGCATGTAAACTTCTCGATGCAAGCACAACATGCATGTAAAAACACTATTTTGGACTACCTTAGTCCAGATTTTAACTAAGAATCAGACTAAAGTGATGAAAAAGTTGAAAAAAATTGTGTATGAAAAAACACAAAACAAGTTAAAACATTTACCTATAAGAGGATTGGTCTAAGACAATGTTTAGCTGAAGCTACAGAACCATGAATGTATCAAAATCAAATAGTATCGAATTGTAGTACACTCGACGTCAGAAAAATTGCACCTCTTCAAAAGTAAGTTTAGACTTAATGACCACCTGCTATTGCTAGCTAACATTCTACTGTGTAAATGTTGATATTTATTGAAAGTACATTTAATGAGCTTTCAATTAATATTTGTTTGATTTAATTAACATAACAGTTACCATAATTAAACGCTTGAAGCGTTATTGCTTGCGCCACCATAAAAAGGAAATAAAAGGGGTCAATTCAGACAATGCGGGTAAATTCGCTAACGAGATGATGGACCCCGCGTTCCGAATCATGCTCACAGCGCTGTTAGCGCGATTCCGACCAAATCAAATAGTCACAAAGTATTACACAGATAGGGTATTTGTATACCTACTTCATTTAATGGATTATACGCTAACAGTGCTGTTGGCGTGATTTGGAACTAGGCAGGAGAAAACACACCAACAGTTCAATTAAAAAATGGAATATCCAAGATGGATACTATTGCCCATGAAGTTGCTCAAATATTGAAAAAGAATAATAAGGCAATGTAATGTTGCTCGGAAATTGAATCACAGTAATTAGCGACCACAGAACATAGAAGTAGATAGAAGTAGTATGAGCTCAATTTTAGTATGAAAACCAGTGTAACCAAACAAACACATTAAAAATCGAAGCCAAGCCCCCCACTCAATAGTTACATGCTACGCACACACACTTTGTGAACACATAATTGGATAAAAAGTAAAAATGTATAATATCCAGAAAGCCATAAATCACAAAGTTTATTTATTTAGATTCAGTCGTATTACCATAGCAACTTGGTACCAAATTAAATAATACGTATATTTATAATGCTGCTACTCAGCCGCTAGATGGCGTAAGCAAATTTTAATAGTGCGATTTACCACCTTATTTATTAACACATAAAGTACTTTAAGAAAATTTAATGAGATAAGGGAAACCGGGTTGGATAACATTCTTCACTTAGCTTATCCTAAATAGTTTCATATCAATAATTCGTGTAAACCCTATTTCATAATTCGGTGGAATCCTGACATTTCTTAATTACTAGGCAAAAAATATTTGAATTTCAAAATTCAGAAACCCAAATAAAATAAATATATCGGATATCGGATGTTTCGAAAAGCAACACTTACAGATAGATACCTCAATGGTGAATTCCACCACCATCCTTTTCAGTTAGCTACCTACCATAGGGAAATCTTTGTTTCGGAGAGTACGCGGGAATTATAAGTAATCACCCTATTTACAGCAAATAAAGTTATTTGTATTTATTTGTATTCTGTGACCAACAAGACCTGACAGCTAAGCTTCAGCATGTCAAGCACGTTCTGCGAAGTAACAAATTGCCAGTACCACGCCTCCCCTCCAACCCAGAAACCGTGTCAAGCCAGCCATAGTAGAACGACGACCTGCCATTCTACCTTACATGAAAGGTGTCATTGACAAGATTGTAGGTATTCTGAAGAGTGTGTCTATCAAGACCTCAAGCCGACGAGGAAGATAAACCAACTCTTACGACCTGTCAAGTGCAACATCCCTTTTCAAGGTGCAGGCGCTAGGCGTCTACAAACTAGATTGCTACTGGGCTCTCTTACATCGGGCAAACAAAGAAAAGTATAGGCGTAGAAGTATATGCGCGTTAAAGAACTTGCCAAGTTATGTGCCGGCACGTATACCTATCGAGTTAATTTCAATAGTTACTTTCCGCCCCGCACAAGTTCAGGGGGTCAAGTCTGCTAATGTTAACGTCAAAAACGTGGATCAATGGTGTTGGAATAGTAGTGCTTTTTGACACAGTTCTTGTTTCTTATACCCAAAATCTAGATACAATGTGTTTCCGTTTTGGGTTTAAGAATCACAATGTGTTTCGGTTTTGGGTTTAAAGAACAAGAACTGTGTCAAAAAGCATTACCATTCAAACACCACTAAACCACGATTTCGACGTTAACATTAGCAGAATTGACCCCCAGGAGTGTAGTATTCTAAATCTAAAAATAACTATAAAACGTTATTTTTATAAAACTTTATGGCTACATGACCAATTTCAAAATTACATTTTAACTAAGAATTTTTTTCCTCTCATTTCTTGAGACTTCGCAGCCTTGTAGGGGAAGCAATTTTCATTAAATTGCCTCGAATGATTAAAATCCTTGACAATAAAATGCTAGCTTCCCGGACTCGCCTATAACGTACTATTTAAGTTGACTAAAATTCCGTGCTCATTTTGCGTGTTTTCAGTGGTGAGTGTATCAAATCAATTGTTATTTAGACGTTTATCATTTACTTACAAATGTTTTGCTATGGTGATAATACTTTTCAACTCTTCACAGTCACATCTTTTCTCGGTCTCCCCTATTGAGTGACATTTCTGCCATTCTATATTTTAGTGTTCATGAAAGTTCAAGAATATGTCAAATTGTGCGTTGGAATATGGATCATAAGTGTATATAGCATAAAGGTGGATATTTATTGTTATGAATGTTAAAAGGAAAATATCAGTTAAATTTTTAATTAAAATCAAAATTAATTAAATAAAGCTCGCCTCCGATATTTTATGCACCCGTTTGCTAAATGATATATGTGGATATTGATTTTGCTTTTTTATATAATGCACTTCGGCATTTTTATATTATTTTTGAAGATTTTTTTGTTTGGCGTTCGTTCATACGACTGACGGAGCAAAATTCAAAGATGTGCGGAGCTTCGCAGATATGATGTTACACGGGTGCCGCCCACATGCGACTTCTACTGGGGGAAAAAAATTTTCTTTGTTCTGTGTTAGCGACATACACATACAGAGCCAACTGTCTCAAGAAACGGTTGGAATACTCGTCGAACGGAATCAATTACTGAGATTCAGTTTCTGAGCAACATTACATTCTCTTATTTTTTTGCAATATTTAAGCAACTTCTTGGGTACACATGCTATATAACATGCCTGTATTCACATGCTATATAATGGAGAATGGTGACGGAGATGACATACTATAGATATAATGGAGAATGGTGACGGAGATGACATACTATAGTTACTTACCTTTCCAAAAGAGTCTTCATCAGTTATATCATAAACCAAAATTGCACCATTAGAATTTCGATAGTATATTGGACCTAATGCATGAAACTTTTCTTGTCCAGCTGTATCCCAAATGGAAAGATTTATGCGTTTACCATTAATATTCAATTTCTTGTTTAAAAATGTTGCCTGTAAAAATATAAACAGACAGATGTTTCATGTTGTGTAGGGTCTTTACAGCTGTTTGGTAACAAATTGAATAACTGAACTGCTCAGCTTTTTTGGCAAACAATTGAATGACTGATCTGTTGGGTTCTTTTTTAATGATTTGATTATTTACCTGAAGTGTAGTTAGGTGTTTGTCATTGAACTTGTCCTCAATATAACGCAATAGTAATGAAGTTTTCCCAACACATCCTTCACCTAATAATACTACTTTAAAATTGTAGGTAGAACTTGTTGAGTTAGTCATGATTATTTTCAAAGGAGTTGTTAAGTCTAGGTATATCAAAAGAATATTAAATTAGCGCTAGACACGCAACAATTATCTACGTAACCGAACAATATTTGGCCACACGTCTAACAAATCTTTAGAGGTTCACACACACTTTACATCACGTGAAAACAGATTACTTAAAATATAAGTTTTTAATAACTTTTGCACTTCTTTGTTACAAATATTACCTATCAGAAAAACCGAAACTGAACAAACGATGGATTGATTTGATTGTGTGATGGATTCATGTCACTGTCAAATTCAATTTGACAGTTACGATAATTTGACATTCTTTTTTTTCGAGTATAAAATCAAAGATTTGCCTCCATTAAAAAGATGATGATTTTTAAAGCTGCATAAAGGTGCGGTCACATTTGTCTGAGACGTCATGCGTTAACACGTGTTAACACGCCGTCAGAGGGCCAGGGGCCTTACTATGAGCTCTTATAGCAGGACATACTGAATGGCATTACTTTTTCGTACCATGACCTCGATTTAGCAGGCCTGCGGAGGGCCTGCTTTAATACACGCTCTTAAACCGTTCACCATTTTTTATGTATGGACGAAGCGTACCACGACGCTCCGTTTGACAGTTTGGGAGCTGTTTTATAGCGTCTGTAATGTCAAATAAAGCAATTCATAAAAAGTTCCTACGTGATCAGCTTTTTCAAAATTGTTTAGTGTATTTAGATAAGTTTGGTGTGAGAATTTTAAGATTTGTGAATTTCTTTTAATGTTTATTATTTAACAGTGAATTATGTAACTTGATAAAGGCAACGCGACGACTTCCTTGTTGTTGAATATCACTAAAATAAAAAGAAATGATGAGAGATGAGACCCCATAAATAAGTACCTACTATCCCCTTCAATTGGTAATGAGCCTGGCGGCCATGATTTTAACCTCAAAAACGAAAAACAATTGCATTTTTTTAATACCTAGACCCTTTCTTATTGAAAATAAGAATTCAATAATTAATACACTATTATTACCTATTAGAATTTTCCTGTTTTTTTGTCATTTTTAGCTGCGGATGACGTTGATGTGTATGTTAATTTGACAAGGTTCCAGCGCATTACCAATTGACGCGGATAGTAAATTGCATTACATTTTATGTTATTATGAATAATAATAATCAAATAAAGAAGAAAATTATTTATTTTATATCGATGTAAGTAATTAACAAACTAATGGTGTGAAATTATATTGAAAATAAAAAAACTGAAATAATATAACTTTAATTTGTTTTATTGACTTGCGACATTTTAGAGTACGCACCTAGTAAATCGCACTTAAAAATAAATATGAAGTTGTGATACTTTATTTGCAATGTTCTCATTAAAAAAACTAGTAAGTGCCTGTTATTTTATTTTTCATCAATTTAGAACGTCGCAGCAGACAGAGATATACTATCCCCGCCAATTGGCAATGCGCAAGAACCTTGTCACATTAACATCCACATCGACGTGATCCGCAACTAAAAATGCCATGAAATAAGAAAATTCTTAATAGGTAATTATTATTTTCAGTAAGATAGCATTCTGCCAGACAAATATCTGAGTCATCGAACGCCATAAAGTACATTTTAATCATGAAAAGTAAATGAATATTCTAAACAAATTACTTTCCATGGTTAACAAATTTATGGCGATCGATGACTCAGAGATTTGTCTTACAGAATGCACCCATCGATTTGTATAGGCTAGCTCGTTTTCGCATCGTCTACAAAGCATTAGTGATCTGTGACAAAGCATACCAGAGACAAACTAACCGTTCACCTTGAAGGGCTAAACAATCGGACGCGGCTTACTGCCGCGGCTGATCTGAGGTGTGCAAACTATCGGATGTAGTAGGTCGCGGACGTAACCATAGACTAATATGACGTCATCGGACGTCCGACAGCTATCTGGCACGCAGGATGTTATGAGAGTGTGCACACCTATCAGCCGCGGCAGTAAGCCGCGTCCATAAGCCGCGTCCGATAATTTGTTTGGACCTTCAGTCAAAACAATCTTTAAAGCCGTTCATCTAAAAGACGGTCATGGTACCGATTTAAGCAATTTTGTTTAGGGCCTGCTTCTGAACTGAACGGCTTAAGGATGGTTTCTTATTTGCTGATGGTAAGCCCCCTGTTCGAGTTGTGTTTCTCACCTCACTTTGCGAATAGTATCGGGTGAAAGAGAGAAAATCATGCGAGTGAGTGAACGAGTGAAAGAGAGAAGTCTATAGTTAACTATTCGCAAAGTGAAGTGAGAGCAAAAAACCAACTCGTACTAGTCCACTGACGTCCATTATACAAGTACGCTGGACAGGCTATTGTCATAAAATGACAGCAATTTTTTGTGCCGATTTGAAAATCGCCATATTGGCGCTGAGAGCACTAGATTCTACTATAGCAGTAGTGAGTGTACTTGGAACTAATTAATTCCAAGTACACTCACTACTGCCATAGTATAGAATCTACAGCTCTCAGCGCCAATATGGCGATTTTCAAATCAGAACAAACGATTGGTGACGTTTGCCTGTCCAGCGTACTTGTATAATGGACGTCAGTGTACTAGTCCCTTTGAGGCCTCTCTTTCACTCGATACTATTCGCAAAGTAAGGTGAGAAACACAACTCGTACTAGGGGTGCGTATGACATCGGTTTTCATAGTACCTAAATGTATGCACTAGGTTCAAGGTGCAAACAAATTATCGGACGCGGCTTACTGCCGCGGCTGATCTGGGGCCTTACTATGAGCTCTTATAGCAGGACTTATACTGAATGGCATTACTTTTTCGTACCATGACCTCGATTTAGCAGGCCTGCGGAGGGCCTGCTTTAATACACGCTCTTAAACCGTTCACCATTTTTTATGTATGGACGAAGCGTACCACGACGCACGGTTTGACAGTTTGGGAGCTGTTTTATAGCGTCTGTAATGTCAAATAAAGCAATTCATAAAAAGTTACTACGTGATCAGCTTTTTCAAAATTGTTTAGTGTATTTAGATAAGTTTGGTGTGAGAATTTTAAGATTTGTGAATTTCTTTTAATGTTTATTATTTAACAGTGAATTATGTAACTTGATAAAGGCAACGCGACGACTTCCTTGTTGTTGAATATCACTAAAATAAAAAGAAATGATGAGAGATGAGACCCAGAAAATAAGTACATAAATTGCATTACATTTTATGTTGTTACGAATAATAATAATCAAATAAAGAAGAAAATTATTTATTTTATATCGATGTCATTAACAAACTAATGGTGTGAAATGATATTGAAAATAAAAAAACTGAAATAATATAACTTTAATTTGTTTTATTGACTTGCGACATTTTATTAGAGCACGCACCTAGTAAATCGCACTTAAAAATAAATATGAAGTTGTGATTTGCAATGTTGTCATAAAAAAAACTAATAAGTGACCGTTATTTTATTTTTCATCAATTTAGAACGTCGTGGCAGACAGAGATATACTATCCCCGCCAATTGGTAATTCGCAAGAACCTTGTCACATTAACATCCACATCGACGTGATCCGTAACTAAAAATGCCATAAAATAAGAAAATTCTTAATAGGTAATCTAATATAATTATTATTTAATGAATTATTTTTTTCAGTAAGATAGGGTCTAGGTATATAAAAAATTTACAAATTGTTTTTCGTTTTTGAGGTTAAAAACATGGCCGCCAGGTGCATTACCAATTGGCGGGGATAATAAGCGATAAATTGGGTGCATTCTGCCAAACATATATCTGAGTCATCGAACGCCATAAAGTACATTTTAACCATGAAAAGTAAATGAATATTCTAAACAAATTACTTTCCATGGTTAACAAATTTATAGCGATCGATGACTCAGAGATTTGTCTTACAGAATGCACCCATCGATTTGTATAGGCTAGCTCGTTTTCGCATCGTCTACACAGCATTAGTGATCTGTGACAAAGCATACCAGCGACAAACTAACCGTTCACCTTGAGTCAAAACAATCTTTAAGCCGTTCACCTAAAAGACGGTCATGGTACCGATTTAAGCAATTTTGTTTAGGGCCTGCTTCTGAACTGAACGGCTTAAGGATGGTTTCTTATTTGCTTATGGTAAGCCCCCTGTTCGAGTTGTGTTTCTCACCTCACTTTGCGAATAGTATCGGGTGAAAGAGAGAAAATCATGCGAGTGAGTGAACGAGTGAAAGAGAGAAGTCTATAGTTAACTATTCGCAAAGTGAAGTGAGAGCAAAAAACCAACTCGTACTAGTCCACTGACGTCCATTATACAAGTACGCTGGACAGGCTATTGTCATAAAATGACAGCAATTTTTTGTGCCGATTTGAAAATCGCCATATTGGCGCTGAGAGCACTAGATTCTACTATAGCAGTAGTGAGTGTACTTGGAACTAATTAATTCCAAGTACACTCACTACTGCCATAGTATAGAATCTACAGCTCTCAGCGCCAATATGGCGATTTTCAAATCAGAACAAACGATTGGTGACGTTTGCCTGTCCAGCGTACTTGTATAATGGACGTCAGTGTACTAGTCCCTTTGAGGCCTCTCTTTCACTCGATACTATTCGCAAAGTAAGGTGAGAAACACAACTCGTACTAGGGGTGCGTATGACATCGGTTTTCATAGTACCTAAATGTATGCACTAGGTTCAAGGTGCAAACAAATTATCGGACGCGGCTTACTGCCGCGGCTGATCTGGGGCCTTACTATGAGCTCTTATAGCAGGACTTATACTGAATGGCATTACTTTTTCGTACCATGACCTCGATTTAGCAGGCCTGCGGAGGGCCTGCTTTAATACACGCTCTTAAACCGTTCACCATTTTTTATGTATGGACGAAGCGTACCACGACGCACGGTTTGACAGTTTGGGAGCTGTTTTATAGCGTCTGTAATGTCAAATAAAGCAATTCATAAAAAGTTACTACGTGATCAGCTTTTTCAAAATTGTTTAGTGTATTTAGATAAGTTTGGTGTGAGAATTTTAAGATTTGTGAATTTCTTTTAATGTTTATTATTTAACAGTGAATTATGTAACTTGATAAAGGCAACGCGACGACTTCCTTGTTGTTGAATATCACTAAAATAAAAAGAAATGATGAGAGATGAGACCCAGAAAATAAGTACATAAATTGCATTACATTTTATGTTGTTACGAATAATAATAATCAAATAAAGAAGAAAATTATTTATTTTATATCGATGTCATTAACAAACTAATGGTGTGAAATGATATTGAAAATAAAAAAACTGAAATAATATAACTTTAATTTGTTTTATTGACTTGCGACATTTTATTAGAGCACGCACCTAGTAAATCGCACTTAAAAATAAATATGAAGTTGTGATTTGCAATGTTGTCATAAAAAAAACTAATAAGTGACCGTTATTTTATTTTTCATCAATTTAGAACGTCGTGGCAGACAGAGATATACTATCCCCGCCAATTGGTAATTCGCAAGAACCTTGTCACATTAACATCCACATCGACGTGATCCGTAACTAAAAATGCCATAAAATAAGAAAATTCTTAATAGGTAATCTAATATAATTATTATTTAATGAATTATTTTTTTCAGTAAGATAGGGTCTAGGTATATAAAAAATTTACAAATTGTTTTTCGTTTTTGAGGTTAAAAACATGGCCGCCAGGTGCATTACCAATTGGCGGGGATAATAAGCGATAAATTGGGTGCATTCTGCCAAACATATATCTGAGTCATCGAACGCCATAAAGTACATTTTAACCATGAAAAGTAAATGAATATTCTAAACAAATTACTTTCCATGGTTAACAAATTTATAGCGATCGATGACTCAGAGATTTGTCTTACAGAATGCACCCATCGATTTGTATAGGCTAGCTCGTTTTCGCATCGTCTACACAGCATTAGTGATCTGTGACAAAGCATACCAGCGACAAACTAACCGTTCACCTTGAGTCAAAACAATCTTTAAGCCGTTCACCTAAAAGACGGTCATGGTACCGATTTAAGCAATTTTGTTTAGGGCCTGCTTCTGAACTGAACGGCTTAAGGATGGTTTCTTATTTGCTTATGGTAAGCCCCCTGAGGTGTGCAAACTATCGGATGTAGTAGGTCGCGGACGTATCCGATAGTTTGCACACCTCAGATCAGCCGCGGCAGTAAGCCGCGTCCGATAATTTGTTTGCACCTTGACACCTATCTTGCCAAGGTCGAAACAAATTATCGGACGCGGCTTATGGACGCGGCTTACTGCCGCGACTGATAGGTATCTGGGACTATGAAAATACACTGAGGTGTGCAAACTATCGGACGTAAAGGTCCGAACAAATTATCGGACGCGGCTTACTGCCGCGGCTGATCTGAGGTGTGCAAACTATCGGATGTAGTAGGTCGCGGACGTAACCATAGACTAATATGACGTCATCGGACGTCCGATAGCTATCTGGCACACAGGATGTTATGAGAGTGTGCACACTTATCAGCCGCGGCAGTAAGCCGCGTCCATAAGCCGCGTCCGATAATTTGTTTGGACCTTCAAGGTCCGAACAAATTATCGGACGCGGCTTACTGCCGCGGCTGATCTGAGGTGTGCAAACTATCGGATGTAGTAGGTCGCGGACGAAACCATAGACTAATATGACGTCATCGGACGTCCGATAGCTATCTGGCACGCAGGATGTTATGAGAGCGTGCACACTTATCAGCCGCGGCAGTAAGCCGCGTCCATAAGCCGCGTCCGATAATTTGTTCGGACCTTCAGTCGCGGACGTAACCATAGACTAATATGACGTCATCGGACGTCCGATAGCTATCTGGCACGCAGGATGTTATTAGAGTGTGCACACTTATCAGCCGCGGCAGTAAGCCGCGTCCATCAGTCGCGTTCGATAATTTGTTTTCACCTTCACACGTCCATACAAATACGGCGTGTTAAGACGTGGCGTTAGACAAATGTGCCCGCACCCAATGAGGGGTTTTCAAATTGACATTAAAAAAAAGAAAAGTAACTATTTGCCTCACTAGATGGCGTTGATGGTAAGAGGGAAGTCAAAATTGGTAGTAAAAAATACTTTTGAATCCCCTATTTTCTTCAACGCCATCTATCGAGCCTACAGCTTTTTGTCATTTTGAAAAGCCCTCAATATTGATACGTAACGGGAAAAACCCCGGACGGGACGGAAACGGAACGGGCACGGGGCGGAAAAAATATCGTTTCATACAAAATGTATAGGCGACGCCTACACACACAGTAAATACTGAAATCTATTAGTATTTAATCAGTGGCATATTTCACAAAAGATTAGTAAATGGAAGTGTCTATTCATCGGGGCGCCTCGACGAATAGTATTTTTCTCTATCTAGCGGTGCGCACCGTTGAGTAGCACTTTCTCTAGGGATTGGCTATAGGCCGGTGCCTCGGGTTCGATTATCCCCGCGGGAAGTAACATCTTTGAGTTGGTTGTTTCTAGTTTGGTTTGGACATTGCAGGCTGATCACCTGATTGTGCGATAAGAGAATTAATGATCCGTGCTTCGGCTGTAGATCCTGCGCCTGACCTCTCCTGTCTTGTCGGTCGTCCTGCCGTCCTATCGGAATTATAGAGTGAAGGAAAAGAGAGTGCAAACACTTTTCTCTCAAATCTCAATTAAACTGGATCTAAATCTCTAAACACAAACCAAAACTACGCACTGCACTAACAAATGTGCTAAAACCACAGCCAAAGATGATTACCTACTATACCCGCAAATGCGCACTATGGAACCTTGTCATATTAACATCTACGTTTACGTCATCCGCAACAAAAAATTAGGTACCTACATGTAACAATAAAATTATAATAGATATTTTTTTATTAATATTAGTTACTAGCGGCCGCTCGCGACTTCGTCTGTGTGGACAGTTTTTTTGCTATCCCTAGGGAACTGTACGTTTTTTCGGGATGAAAGGTACCCTATGTCCTTTTCTGCACCCCTGACAACGTGAATGCAAAATTTCATGATGATCGGTTCAGTAGTTACGACGTGAAGGCGTAACAAACAAATAAACAAACGGACTTTCGCATTTATAATATTAGTAATGATTGAATTATTAATTTTAAGATAGGGTCTAGGTATAAAAAATCTACAATTTTATTTTCGTTTTTTTGGTTTAAAAATGGCTGCCAGGTTCATTAGCAATTTGCGGGGATAGTATTACAAGGTGTTTTCGAAATCGCAAAAAAGAAAACAGCTGTTTCATACAAAAATTAATAACGAAAATATCAAAATGTAATGTATGAAACAACTGATTTTTTTTCGCGATTTCAGAGTTGGTCCCATAGTAAAAGTTGTTCAGTTTGATGATCCCTATCTACCATATTCGGCTTTATAAGGCTTTTACCAAACACTTTGTATTATAAAAAGCGGCACCACATCAATAAAATAACACTAACGGTTAAATTGAATATAACGAGAAACAACAACTCAAAGATGTTGCTTCCCGCGGCGGGGATCGAATCCACGACCTCTGGATCGAGAGAACAACACTCTAACCACTAGCCTAAGAGGCATTTACACAATTATTACTACCTATTTGAATAGTTTAACTTACGATTACGACAACTAAAAAGGAGGCGCACCGGCATATAGCCAATCCCTAGAGAAAGCGCTATTCAGTGGTGCGCACCGCTAGATAGAGAAAAATACTATTCGTCGAGGCGCCCCGATGAATAGACACTTCCTTAGTAAATTAACTACAATTTTTTTTTTCTTGTTCCTCCAGCATAGGGTTGGAGTCTATATTTGCGAGCTACCTCTTTCATGCTATTTCTTCTTTTATTCCTCTCGCACTTTTATTCATCATACTGTTCTTTCTTTCATGCATCATCTTTAATACCGTAACAGGTAGGATGTACCTGCCTATTCTATCTTTATATTTCTTATTTAATTAGGGATGAGAGTTATTGAATATGATCCTTAGTGCTAGCACCAACGATATTCCCTTCCCACTATAAATGTTATTTTCGAAAATGTTCGAACTCGTAAATACTTGCTTTTATGGTTCAATGACATTTATTTTCAGATAAACTTATCAACCTAATTTAAAAAGGGTAGTATTTAATCGGGTAACAATAGGGAGACTGGGGAGGGTTGATCCCCCCTTTTCATTTTGGTCCCTAACTTTTTTACTATTCACAGTATAAGGATTTTTTTGAGTTATTATATTAAGATTTTATCTATTTACTAAATATATGAAAGAGAGTAAGGCTCGGTTATATTTGGAATTATAATTTAATTTAATGTCGTATGGTAACTTTTTACCAAGTGTCCCCTATATAGGGGAGACTTGTTTCCCACCAGTTGGAAGACTTGATCCCAGGGTTCAAGTCTACTACACATAGGGGACACAAGGTAACAATATTGGATTCAGCCTCATATATCCGAAAAGAGTAATATATCTTTAAATATAAAAAAGGAACAGTGCTAGGTACCAAATAATAAGTAAATCTGTAATCAAATCAGCTTCTTTTATTTGAACTTTATGCTCATATGCAGCTCAATTTTGAAAAGGGAAACAAATATGAAATAGTTTTCTATTGTTAGTCTTTAGAACAAGGTAATTAATATTCGGACTACAAATTAAAGCAGTCTAGAAACAAATATCCATAACAAACCAAAACGTAATTAGTGATCATCTTTACTTTTTTTTATTCTTATCCTTACTAAAATTATGAATGCGAAATGCCGTTTGACTGATTATTTGTTTGTTTGTTACGCCTTCACGTCTTAACTATTGAACCGATCATCATTAAATTTTACATACACGTTGTCAGGGTACAGAAAAAGACATAGGGTATCTTTCATCCAGAAAAATAAAATTATTGTTCCCAAGGGATAGCAAAAACCTTTACCTTCTAAAAATCTTGACTAAAATGTCTCACAATTTTCTCAATCTCAGATTCAGAAAAGTAGGTAGATAAAAAAAATAAGAGTAAATATAAAAAGACTTCTTTTGTATAAAAAAAGATAAAAACTGTGAAAAGTCTTTATTTTACTGACAAAAATCTACATAGGGTAGATTGGATCCCTTATAGGGGACACATGATCCCTGGGATCATTCCACCCCCAATGAAAAGGATCAAGTCTACCCATACATATTGAGGTTAGAAAACATGTTTTTTGCGAACCAATTTATCACTTATATCATGGTAAGTAATGTTAATCAGCAGAAAAATAAACATCTTAAAAGATAAAAATATTTCCAGGAAGCAGTTTCAAAGCATCATATTAAATTAATCAAGTCAAAACTTGCCATAAATTAAATATTTTAACACAACAAATTTTTGGCGACCACCATTTGTAAACCTTTGATATCTGTCAAACGAAATCATGACATAAAGTGATCATTGCCATAAACGAATAACTGTTGCTAACCTAAAGAACTGTAACACGCTTGGTAGATTCGTCAATCAAGGTTACCAAGTGTCCCCTAGGGAACAACTGTACCCAGCTTCCCCTAAGTTCTTATTTTGGGTACTTATCAATATAGCGTAGGTACTAAGTGGGCGACTGAAAAAGCGTGACTTTAAAATACAAATTGAGTAGGTAGGTAACTGGTTATTTAGAACCGGCGACTAACTTACTGCTACTACTACTGGGTGACAACTTTAGGGCACACAAAACATTATATTTTATTTGAAAAGGTGCCTATTATCCTAATCGAATCGAACTGACAAAAATACCACGTTGGGCAGCTTAAATCAATTATATAATATAGTTACCTACTTGGTTTGGTATAATAGTTACCTACCTACTCAGTATTTTTGTCACTCATTTAGAATTTTCACTGCTAACTTAATTTATTTATCTCCCTCATGTAGTCGCCCGTTTTACGTAATTTTTGTAATCTATAGTTTGTCGCCCGTTTAGTATATAAGTATGCCGCTGCCAGGTTTAGTATATAAGTATCCCATTAACAGTCGCCTTTAATTATTTCCAGTCACCCAATTAATTAATTCCCATAAAAAACTGATACTATTTGTTTTTAAATTTGTCCATTTTCAAAAATAAACATTGTATTGGTTACGTAAAGGATCACATTCAAACAAAAATAACTTTGGAAATATTACAACTCAGTACAATGATTTTGATGTCGTTATGTAGATAATATTCCTGTGTATTATAAAAATTCAAAAAATTGCACATTAATGATATATTTATGTAATAGAAATTAAAAAGCGGTTTTCTACCATAAACTGTTGTATATTTACAACGATAATTAAAGAACCTCACTTATCACACATAGGTAGGTAAACCTATGTAAGATCTACAAATGTTGAGGGCTCAAAATAATATTCGGTTGCCGCTGTAGTGAGGATCAAAACTGCAGGAGTGCCCTTCTTGAGTCTCATTTTCATTCTTTCTCGGAACCAGTCCATCACGCTTGTTGTCAACGGACCAACACGCATTTCTACATGGGTACTATCTGGTGACGTCATTGTCACCGGAGTATCAGTTGTCGTAAGAGTATTCGATGTCGTGGGAGCAGTTACTGTTGTTGTCGTAAGAGTATTCGATGTCGTGGGAGCAGTTACTGTTGTTGCCGTTAGTATGTCCAGGTTGGCCGTGATGGCCGTGCGCGGGTTGCGCTTGGTCGGTAAAGCTCTAGATGTTCTTTGAGTAGCAGTTGTTGCAGAACTCCGTTTTTTAGTTGTTGCAGAACTCCGTTTTTTAGTTGTTGCAGAACTCCGTTTTTTAGTTGTTGCAGAACTCCGTTTTTTAGTTGTTGCAGAACTCCGTTTTTTAGTTGTTGCAGAACTCCGTTTTTTAGTAGAAATACTACTGCTTCCTCCGGATACTAACTTTCCCCTTAATGGAAGCTTCGAAAATACATTTTTCGAATATACCGTAGTCCTCAGTCCCTTCCTAAACGTAGTTACTTTCCCATTAGATATTTTTGTTGTTGTTTTGTTATTAATTTCTGGAAAAACTGTATTTTCAGAAAACTTTGTCTCATTTAAACGATTTGGTCTTGCTCTGAGATAATTTATCTTTTGTCGTGGCACCACTTGTACAGAATTATTTAAAGTTTCACCCATCATATTTTTTTGTAAACAACCATGGCTGTCGCATTTGTTAACAACGGACTTTATCCAGTTATGATATGGCTCTAACGACATAAAAATGGTGTGCAGCTGTCCGCAACCAGGAGGACTGATTTGTACTGTGATTCCAATCACTCGTTCTTGTACAAGGAGCGGTATACCTTGTTCTTGGTGACAGATTTTGCTTTGACTTGGTCTCTTTGAAGCACATACATAAAATCCATTGATTTTCTTGTCACACTTTGTAAGAATAGTAACTTGTAATCGAGGTCTTAATGGATCTAAAACAGGAATTAATGCCTTTAATCCAACAGCCGAGGTCAAGTCAAGGGCACTGAGTTTCAAATTTCTTATTTTTCTAAATCCTGATTTTTTAACATAAACTAAGCCCACACTATTGCGCTCTAAGGAAAATTTGTCTATCTGAAAGACCTTGTAATTGTTACTTACAAATACCTCGACAATTTTTACAAGTTGAGTTTTCTGTTTTACATATTGACACGCCAAAGCACAAAACGCGGTGGTCAATATAAAATCTGCGAATATCACTGTACCAATACAATACTTGTCAGGGTAAGGTTCACAAGCGTCGCATTTAAGACGCACTATTGAATTTATAGATATCGCATTGTTTACAGCTATGCTTTGCAAAAACAATAAACCGTGGAATAACCACTTTTTTATTTTCATTTTAATGGCCACATGTGTTTCAAAATAGTATTTGCCACTTTACTGTTTCTTTATCATGCTAACCAATTTCTTCCTATAAAAATTATAAGTACCTAAGTAGATCGATTGGTAGTAAAAATACCCGGAGTGAATCTATATACCTATGCTTTTACATACTTTGGTTGTTAATACCTATAATGTCTGTTACCGGAAATGTGTATAATCCGGCATTGTATACAATGCCTGAAACGATAGGCAATGTATGAAATAGCATTCATTTTGTACTTTGCCTAGGCATTCTATACAATACCTGATGAGCAGGCGGAAATGTGTGTAAAAGTCGAGAGCAGGGAAGTTTCACGTACAAATAGGTACGTCGTTTCTGGCGCTTAGCCAGCACGCTCGCTCGGTTCGCGCGTTTTTGGTCGCCATACTACCTAACCTAACCTAATTATGCACTTTGTTTGTCCTGCCCTCTATGATGATTTTTTACTACTTGTAGTATCGCTCTTCGTACTTGCTGGCGCCACATAAGTTAAAAGAATAATAAATGAAGCGTTTGGAAATGAATAAAATAACATTTCTGAACGCATCAAGTAACGAGAATGCATACTTGTGCATCTGTCACTGTCATAGTCCCGCGCTGTCATTCGTTTCTTATGTCACTTCAAAGGCGCCACGAAATTCTCGCGTAATCCTAAAATAAGTGCAAAAAACCAGTTTTTATTAAGTTCAGAACATTCACAATGAATAAGAAAAGAAACTTAGAAGATAAAACATCGAAAATTGAAAGAAAATTACAGAAGTTACTCAAGCAAAAAATTGGATTCCGACCAAGACTTCTATGTTTGTATTCTACACGATGGTATTCAGGGTATGTTTTACATGTTCCCTTGTTCTTTCAGCTATGAGTTTTGCTACTGATATAGGCCCGTCTTCTGGATGACGCTATATTGTAAAGTATCAAAACCACTGAGGTACTTAACCTACCTATAATGTTTATGCAATGTTCACACTATGAACAAAACGGATATAGGCCTCCCTTCGTGGTTCAGCTGTATCGTAACGTTCGTTTGCAATAATACAAAGATGTACCTATTAATGTGTTTATGCAATGTTCACACTATGAACAAAACGGATATAGGCCTCCCTTCGTGGTTCAGCTGTATCGTAACGTTCATTTGCAATAATACAAAGATGTACCTATTAATGTTTATTAAACCTTAATGTCTAAAACATGAAACAAAGATTGTTGCTATACACAGTCAGTACATACCCAATACCAAAGGTAAAGAGAAGGAAGCAGTACCTACCTATCTACATGAAACTCGACTTGTGTCTGAGATATGAAAGAGTTGGAATAGAATTATAATTGGCAATACTTAAATTCAGACCTGACTGCGGGGTATGGAGAAGTCAGTGATGTAGTTACTAAACTACACACTAGATCACACTACAATACGTTATACCATGACTGCCATATGCCATATATGCCTGCATATCGATTCCATAAAAAGGAAACAATATAATCACACCAGATTGTGGGACGGATGATAAACAGTTTACCGCTGAAGCAGGCTCAGTTCTCAAAGATATATTATAGGTACCTATATTGTTTTTCCTGAATGGAAAGATTTTTTGTGCATTGAAGAAAAAACGTGAACAGATGAAATTCAACAATTTTACCCACAATTAAGTCTGGAACTCTGAACTATTAAAGAGACATAATTACCTATATATAAGTTTTTTGGATATCATAATGTAACCAAAACTTAGTATCAAGCAGCAGTGTTAAAACAAGAACTTGCAACAGCTGTTTATTATTATGGAAGAAGTACAAAAATAATTGGGCACAACTTTAGCAGCAAATAAATTGGTGAGTATAAAATAAATTGTTAATATGGTGAATTTACACCTCTTCAACAAAGGAAATAAATTTGACATTGTGTGCGATTTCAACAATGCTGCTAGAAAATTGTGTGTTTTCACTACACCTGAATAATAAGATTATAAAGGCAGCATACCAAGCTTTTTTTGACATAATACAGATTTTGACTTATCAATTTTGTCAAAAGTTGTCAATATTATTAAATATTCAAACTATACAGTATATAAGTCTGTATAAAACCTTAATAATGATAGAAATTACTCAATCACTAAGGTTTCTAACTAACTGCAACCGGAGCTTTAAACTGAAGGGGTACTTGTCTTAAAGGTCCAGAGAGCAACAGTTGACAACGGGAAGAAGCTACATACAGATATCTAAGATACCTACTTAATTATTTTTTACCCAATGCCTATATGAGTTAAATTGGCCATTATAATCTCTTAATAATTAATGAGTACCTACATACAATAATTTAAATTGTATTTCAGATTTACCTTATTTTGCTTCTTTTATAGATAGGTACTTAAATGCAATACTCGATAAAACTCAATGTTCATATTAAATGTTCATTTAATTCGGACAAGAAACTTAGATTTATTCGAACAGTACCTATTGTGTGAGTTAAAATATTTAAAGATGCATATTATATTATATGTGTAACATTATTCCATACATATTAGCACATAATGTGCCTATGTCTTACAATACATAGTGAGTACCTACTTAATAAAATCAAGAACTTAACTCCCTCTTATTTGGTCTTGTGTGTATGAAAAAATGTCACATGTCTCAATGCTAATCATGTTAAAGTAAGTGACATTTTTTTAATTTATAATTATGTAATTGAAAAGAAATCATGTCATTTTGTTCCTTCTAAAATGAAAATTCCTTGGTTTGATATTCAATACATATAGGTAAATACAATGACGTTACATACCTACATACATACAGATTCATACAAACTAGTAATGAAACTAGATTTTTCTATAAGATTTCTTTGTCAGGACAACCTGCCTAGATCTACTCAAAATGAAAAAGGAATATACCTACTTATCATTTTTATAAATTTAAAGATAATTTAGTTGCTTAACAACTTACCAGTCATGTTAATGTTGGTTAAATAAGTCAATCTATCAACAAATAATTTTAGCCTGAAAATAGACAGATTTAAGAGTGCATCACTCCATCTAGAGAAGAGAAATCACAGTTACCTAAAACATACCTACTGTTATTATTATAATTTTTATCTTATAGCTAAAATCATTTAGACTTTAATTCAGTCTTAAAACTTTAAGTTTTAGTCTTATAATTTTTTCACAATATGATAATTCTTGTAAAAATTAATAATGCCAGTAGGTTATATTTACAGATGTTATAGAATACAGTATATCATTACCTGCACATTAATAAGATAGCAAAAACCATTCAGCAGTACCTATTTTGAAGATTTACATCAGATTGATACCTTCACGTCAGGGTACAAAAAACCAAATTAGTAGCTTGATTGAAGATTTAGCTTCAAGAAATATATTAGATTACACTGAATATAGGTGTATAATAATATAATTATATTATCTAGATTCTTAGTACCTGAGTATTGTAACGAATGTTTGTTTGCTTTAAGAAATTTACCTAAATATTATTCTTATAAAATTTTTTTATAAATACCCACCTACATGTTATTTTATACATTTTTAATGCATCAAATGTATTGAAAATTGTATAGGTACCTGTTATAATCTTACTACCTATCACTACTTGAGGTTTCTTTTTTATAGTTACTCCACTCCACAGTTCCACACCTCTACAGAGAAACAATGCATTGGTTTGCAAATTCAAATTATTTATTGAAGGCTGCAATTGTTTATACTATATATATATTTTTTTTTTTTTTGTAATCTACATATGTAGTTTCAATACATCACAATAGTTAGTTATGCTGCACACGGAGTATATAATAATTCCCTTTGATGTTGCATGCATGCCTCTTAAGGTGCGTTCCCACGGCCTGTCTGTAGACGCACGAGAGAAGACCGACACGGCACCGCGGGGAACGACGCGTTCGCCGGTAACTTTAATGGATCGGTGCGTGCTCGCCCTCGTGCGGCTCGGTGCGGTGCGTGGTAGCGCCGATCGTGGGAACGCGGCTTTATTAGTGTTTTGATTATGGTGAATTACTTAGTTATATGTAAGTAAGTACAGTCACAGAATACACATACCTAATACTACTTATTTAGTCAATATTATTTTACCATGCCCACCAAAATTAATATATAAATATAACTTTAAATGGGCAGTTTCTATTTGAATGTTGGTAACTATTTAATAGAATCAATTTCATTATCTGAAGTAACACTGTCTATATGACCACCTCCGTGGTCGAGTGGTTTACACACACCTATTTTCGTGGTGTTGCCATCTCTGAGTTCCTGGTTCGACCTCTGGCAAAGTCAAATTAAAAAAAAAAAAAAAAAAAAAAAAAAAAAAAACTTTTATATATTGGCTTAGTTTTGACTGTTTGAATCACAACTGTTATCTCTAATTTACTTTACACAAGTACTTCAGCTAGGTACTTTGAAATTGAGTTGGAGCAATATGTATGTGATGTTCAATATTTATATTTATCTATTTATTTATTAAAGAAGGCTCATTTTATTAACACTACAATTTTTTTTTTCTGGCTGTGAGCTGAATATACCTCATCATTTTCTCCACTGACTAGTAGTGTTTACATGATGACATTTTACTCTGCTACCTACCTTTTGTTTGCGAACTTGGTACTCTCACAGAATAACGAACCGACTTGATTCCTCTCACATCAACATTGTTTGATAAACACCACACCAAATACCCATACTTAGTAATGAGAGTGAAGTATTTTTTGAAATTATTACTAACCAACATTATTACTTATTTAGAGTATACCTAATTGTATAAATAAAATTTTAATTATAAATTCTTCTAAGTTTTTGGAAGAAACATTAATTTATTCAATACTAAGATTTTAATTGGTACTTAACCAAAATGTCAATAACTTATTGAATCGACACCAATTCTGAAAAATAAATTGAATTTACTTTTATATGTACTTAGGTATATAAATTTCATTTAGCATATTTTTTTTTTAATCTTTATTGTACAATATAAAGGTACAAAAGACTGACTTGCTGTTAATGACATTCTCTACCAGTCAACCTACGAAAAAACGATATCTATTTATTAACGTGGTTCAAAATAAGAACATAATATAAATATTAAATATCTATTTTAGATGCTTATTTACACTTAATATTTAATTTTTAAATGATTAGGCACCTCTACCTATTCAAAAAACTGATTCTGCAACTGAACTTTAAACATCTACAAGTAGTAAAAAATCATCATAGAGGGCAGGACAAACAAAGTGCATAATTGTACAATCAAACAAACTTACCAAGTGATGTTCGATTGAGATTATGCACTTGTTTGTCCTGCCCGAAGATGATGAATCCCTCCCACCCTTACAGGTACATGTACCTATACCCTATAGTTGCAGAATCAGCATCAACTACCTACATCAGGGCGTATGTGACCTAAACTTTAAACTTAATGACAGCGCGGGACTATGACAGTGACAGATGCACAAGTATGCATTCTCGTTACTTGATGCGTTCAGAAATGTTATTTTATTCATTTCCAAACGCTTCATTTATTATTCTTTTAACTTATGTGGCGCCAGCAAGTACGAAGAGCGATACTACAAGTAGTAAAAAATCATCATCTTCGGGCAGGACAAACAAGTGCATAATCTCAATCGAACATCACTTGGTAAGTTTGTTTGATTGTACAATTAACTCTTTAAGACTTTTATCATAGCGGAGACTTGGCCCTCCGAGCCTTCATTGCGGGAGGGCTGTGCCCCCACTGTACCCCTGCTTTTGTCTCTACCCCTTTTATGTGATAACACTTTTACGAACCCCCTCGAGCCCACCCCGAGCCCTCTAGACCCCACCCCGAACCCCACTCGAGCCCACCCCGAGCCCACCCTAAGCCCCCCTCACATTGCCGGTTGATCAGCAGGTATTCTTTACAATACCTAGTCATTGTATATATTGCCTAGGTAATGTATGAAATAGACGATAATGTTAATTCGATTTCATACATTGCCTAAAAGGCCCAGGCATTGTATACAATACCTAGGGATTGTATACAATGCTTGCATTTCATTAATTGCCGGTAACATGTCTAATAAATAAAATAAAAAGTATAATACTCGTGAATAATGGGATATTAACCTTTATAAAATATTAAAATTTTATTAGCTCTTCTCTAAATGGGATCCCACAAGGCAATTTTATAGCCTTAACTTTATATAAAACTTATGAAAGTGTAAGTAAGTATACCTAGGTACCTAAATCCCTATGCATACTTTTATGTTTGGATCTGTGTTTAAGTTTCTGGGGAACTAATTGTAAGTGCATCAGTGAATGAACACCCTCTAGTAAATCAACGAATATACAATTTACTAAAAAACCTAAGCTGTTGGTGTTTGCAGTTTTTTTGGTGAGAAAAGCTAAAAACGCCCGTCGGCGTCGTTTTGTTTTTCGTCGAGAAAAACCACAATAAATTAATAAATACCTCACAATTGATATTTGCGAGGAGACCATCAGAGCTTGGATTTTTTTAAATAATTTGTGTATTTACACTGTATTTTTTTGCGGGAGTGACAACTTAAAACTATGCATTTAGGTGAACAAAGGAATGCCCTTTTTTGTTCACCTAAATTAAAAAAAATATTAAAAACACGACTGCCCTGCCAAAAACGAACTAAAATGTTAAACAACAAGTGTCATTGCAGTCGGGGGACCTTATTATGGAACAATTTTTGATCAAAGAGGTCCCCCGACTGCAATGACACTTGTTGTTTAACATTTTAGTTCGTTTTTGGCAGGGCAGTCGTGTTTTTAATATTTTTTTAATTTATTTATTTTTATTTTAGACATTTTAGTGACATATTATATAGTTTTGGAATGTGCTCATCAAGGCCTTTTATTTGATGCCCATATTGTAATAATAGAAGAAAAAATTTTTATTTTCACATTTGAAAATGGCGTCTTACAGTCGCCATATTGATATTTTCTAAAAAAAATATAGCCAGTGTCACTCGGAATGCTGTAAGGATTCTAACGACATCCCATTTATCCAAATCAGTTCAGGCATTTAGAAGTTATGGTGGAATAAAGAAACTCACATACCCACAAACATACATGAACCCTGAACACATATACACTCTTTTTGCTTTGGGCAGTCGTGTAATTAGAGACCCCGCAGACTACAGACCAAACTTTCGGCCGATAGTTTGGTCGGGCCTTTAATCAGTATAAAGAAGTATGCAAGTGCGCACACTACAACGATTTAGTATCGGCCGATTCTTCATACAAAACCAACAATCGGCCGATAGAAAGTCTGTGTTTTAGAAGTTACTGGGGAAAACTTACCTCGTAACAGATCACTGTGTAGTCTGCAACCAAAAAGTTATTTTTTTTAAATGTAGATCACAGAGAATGTAAAAATCTAGCGTATGTCCAACCTATGGTGTTCTGTTGTAGCGAATTCTACAACAATAGTCCCCTATCTCGACTTCGTTAAGTTTAAATGAGTGAGAGCTGGCAGAGCATATCCTTCAGCTGGTTACTGTTGCCATTCGACGTCAGTCGGGCTCTGAAATACCTATGACCTAATGAAAAATAAGGGTCATAGGAGATACTGTTGTACTTTGCACCTAATCGACAATCGACCTAATCTTTGAATAGGTATCTACGCAAAAATATTTATGTTTACCCTCTACATTGAATTCATTGCGTCAGAGAATGCACCCGTGCGTAATAGTCAATGAACGCCTAATGTATGTTATTAAGCTATCACGCGCCACTACCCTGAAATAGAGACTCGCCATTCACAAACAATGCACATCATGAATGAAATACTATCGCTCCGCAGCATTACCAACAAAATTAACCACTCTCAGTGTTGTTCTGGCCCGCCGCACACTGAAGAGTAATATAAATCAAGATAACGTCGCAGAGTTATGCGGATGGGCTTGCTATTAAAATTCCAATAATGTGCCAATTTCGATTGCAACGCTCGTTCCGATACGAAATAACACGATCAGCTGGCGTTTCTGCGTAGGATCTTCATCAATCGTCGATCGATCGTCATCAATACATTTTGAAACAACTCGGTAATCCCGATTTTGAATAGGTAATGCTTTTGTAAGTTTTAGGTCATGTTTCTTTGGTATATTTTTATTAAATTCATCAAGTAGGTACTTGACATATATGGGATACCTAGAGAAATTTTTTGCTTGAATCGGTTTGAATTAAGAGGTAGTTTTTGTAGCTAGCCGAGTAGGTACCGAGCGAAAATAATTATACAAGTCTAAGATTTAATTATATCCTCTTTTGGTAGGCTTAACTGCATAGTGTGCATGGATATGATTTAATCCCTTATTCCATTCCGATCAACTAAACCGATCAACTAGTTTTGCCGATGCGATTTTATTCTTATCGGATCAACTTTTTGACTTTTCTATTAAATTATGACATTGACATTTCATTTGAAGTTCCTAACGGAACAACTAAATAATTAACACATACTTGTTTTTCTAGTGGGATCTAATTTATAGGAGATAACCGCCGCAGATAAAGAAAAAATCATTTTAAAAAAAGCAAAACCTCCTTCAAAAATCTTAAAAAAACAGCTCTATAAAAAGCAAGAAATAATGCTCAAATCGATTAATTAAACCACGTCCATTGAAGTCGGGTGGAGCTGGAAGTATTTTTTTTACTTATTTATATTCTAAAAGCCCCACACGACTTCAATAGACGTGTTTTAATTAATCGATTTGAGCATTATTTCTTGCTTTTTATAGAGCTGTTTGTTTAAGATTTTTAAAGAAGGTTTTGCTATTTTTAAAAAGCTTTTTTATTTTAAACTTTTTTGTGGTAGGTATATAAGCGATGATTCTATAAAATAAAACGTTATAATGTTTCGTATTTTTCAATGGTATACCCCGAGTAACTCAATTTCCACAGGAGTTCCGTTGGGCCTTCGCAGTTCAACTCTAGTCCAGAACGTCCTTGATAATAGATAGGTACTTAACTTGTTTTTGATTGTCATAAACCTACCGATATTTCAATCACTGTACAATTCCTATTTGATTTTGAGGAGTTCCCTCGTGTATCTTCAAAATTCGAAATCCAATACCAATTAAATTAATATGGTATCATCCTTGGTGGTATCATCATCCTCATTAATAAGGTGTCTTCTTTCAAACAAAAAAATAACTATCTAAATCGGTTCATAAACAAAAAAGTAATGGTATAGTTTTTCAATTTCCAGTTGGTAGGTTCAGTTGATCCAAATGGAAAAAGGGGATTTAATTTAGATTACATGAATAAATGATTGCTGTATGTTTTAACGAATACCTAACTTTAAGATCCATCCAACCATTAAGCTAGGGTTTCTTAGGATAGCGGTGCCGTCATATTACGGCCGTAATATAGCGGCTTTGAATGTTATCTATGTATGTATGTATGTAAATAATACGGCGACACCGTAACGTCAGAAACCACTCCGTATTGTTTACATAGACAAACTTCTACGCCGCTAAATTACGGCCGTAATATGACGGCACCGTCATCCTAGGAAACCCTAGCTTTACCGTTGATCATCAGTGACTTGAATTTTACACAGATAAAGTTTGCTAATTGGGACAGCTAGATAGGTAGGGATTCAGAGATTTCAAGATTTTTAATGTTTATTTTGCGATTTTTATTAACTTTACATATTCTTGTTAAAACTTTATTTGGATGTACCAGAGTCTTTGTTGAATAGTTCTTAATAGCAAAACTTAAAAAATCTATTTAACTTTGAAACTAGGGACACCATATGATTCGTGGGGAATTCCTTGACTAGTCGAAATCACGTTTCCGCTATTGGCAGTCGATGAAGAGAAAGAACTAGAAGCTCCATTGTCACTTGTCCCCGCTGATGATAAGCTCACGCCTCCCACTGTTCCGCTCTCGAAATCAGAACCGAAATGGGCTTGTTGGCTTTCACCATGGGACTGTCCGAATGTTGTTCCAAGGTTAGATAATAGTTGACTTTCAGTCTGTGTTCCTGCGATTTGACCAGAGCCTACGTTGGATAGTCCAGAATAATCTCCTGAAGAAACTCCTGTAATCAAACCTGAAGATCCAGCCGATGAAGCGTCGGCTCCAGCACTGCTGAAGGAAGCAGATTGCCCTTTATTGCTATAGTCATTTACAATATTGTTGATTACGGCCTGGGAATCATCCTTGCTATTGTACTTGATGAAATACACTTCTGGTTTGGATGGAGGTTTCTGTTCTACCTTCGGGACAACAACATCCTGGTAATCTTCAGGTTTCTTGACGAGAACGTAGACAATGGTCTTTTCTTCGTTTTGCTGTTGGACTGGAACATACTGTGGTGGGACTCCTTGTTGAGCTGGTGTCTTGATGAAAATAATTTTGTAATGTTTTTGTGGTGGAGGTAAAACAATTGGGTTGCGGGGCCTGACCGTTTCTGGTTCCTCGGGAGCGGCGTGAACATAGAAATGCTTGAAAACTTGGGCTGGTTGTTGTTGGATTTGATACTGGTGTTGGTATTTCTCTTGGTATTGACTTGCTGTTTGGTATTGGTTAAATGTTTGGAAACCATTTTGAGCACTGCCTGCTCCAACCTGGTAAGTAGGCTGAACTAGGGGGATAGTGTTCGGGACGCTGCCGACTGCAGGGGATGTATAGTATTGGTTTCCAATGCCAGTAGATTGGTATTTGTTGCCAGAGGTTTGGTAGGCGTTGCCAGCGTTTTGGTAGCCAGCGCCAGAGGCTACTCCACTTTGCAGACCAGAGTATCCTCCTTGGTAGGCATTGTTCTGTTGTCCAGCACTCAGGGTTTGGTACCCGGATGGTCCTTTGTAAACATATGAGTTGGATCCAGCGGCACCATTGTACCCGGTGTTGTAGTTTCCTCCGCTATTGCTGCCGACTTGGTATGACGGCACTCCGTACGAAGTTTGCGGTACTTTGTAATTGTAGCCGAGGCCGACGTCCGCCGACACGAAGCCAACGGCAAGAATTGCAAGTACCTGAGGAAAAGAGACAATATAAATAAAAAAGAGAATTAATCTATCAGTAAGTAAGTACCGTTATATCTGTTAAAATAATTACAGTCGTTAAGTTAATGGTGAATAGAGACAGCGTTGAATATTGTAATAAATATCCCATACACTGTGATGCATACTGCACTGACCAGTGAGATCGTTGACCGCCAATACTACGAAATGTTGCAATCTTCGAACGCGTTACAGTGAAATTAGATTAAGAGTAGTTTGTTTTAATGCATTGAGTTCAGCATGATGTTATTTCAACATTGCCTGATAACTACCGTTAAGTATTTGTGACGTGGAACATTGATAATTGGATATGGTTTAAGTTTAGATAATTTTGAGTATGTACCTTAAAGTTTCTTTTTCATAGAAATTATGAAGTCTGAAAAGACATGTCCCATCTCGCCTATGTCATTTGCCCCACCATTCTCAAAAAATTAAAGTCTATCGCGTCTTAATCAAAGTAGTATGTCAGAGTAGGTATTTTACTCTAGAATCAGATTGATAATTATTTTCTGTATTAAAAAGTGAGATTTTTAAGTAAAAACGCTTTAAAATCACATTACTTTTTTTTCACAAAATACTTCAGAAAACAACTAAATGTTTTTGTAATTGTTTTTCTAAATATAAAACAATTCTGGACTATACTATACCGAAATACAATGTAATTAGTATTTTTTTATTATTAAAGTAATTAAATAAAATGAAACTGGGGCAACGCTGGGACACCTCCTTTAATAGATAATGTGGACTTTTTGATAAATCAGTAAAATCTGGGGGTAGGCTAGGCCGGGAGCGGCTGATTAAACCCTTTGACTGCAACATATCCAGTCCATAGCAACAGGTGTTTGGTAAAGAATAGAAAGTTAAGGGCAAGGTCGGCCGCCGCCGCCCACGAGGCGCATATCTCCGCGTCACTCTGTTGTCTTGTACCCGCGATATTGCGCAACTCCCGCGCAGCCACTTTGGGTCAACTTCGAGTGTAATGAACTTCGACTGGCCTGCTTCCGGCCGCAACTTACAACTAAGTTTTAATGTAACTTGGCAAGAGATCATGCAAGTTACGTTGTGATTGCTTTTTATAATGTGACTTTAATATTCTAAAAACCTGATGCACGAATCTAACCTAGTAGAAACTTTCGTCAATAGTTTTTTTAAGATTCTGTATGTTTAATTCAAGGGATAATGTTTAAAACAAGCGAACGTTTAAGCATTGATTCAAACAAATAAATTATTTAAATATTTCATAGAACTAGGATATAATTATCGATTAAACTGTTATTTTTATTCCGAATGTGATTTCAAAAAATGTGTGTGATTTTATAAATACTCCAACAAGATGTGGTGCATTGTTGCATCTCATACCAAGAGTGGCGCCCTTAAGCTAGGGTTTCCTAGGATGACGGTGCCGTCATATTACGGTCGTAATTTAGCGGTTGTCTATGTAAACAATATGGAGCCCCGTATTATATTTTGCCGCCGCTATATTGTTTACATAGACAACGTTCTACGCCGCTAAATTACGGCCGTAATTTGACGGCCACCGTCACCTTAGCACAATTTTCATAATACTCTCTTTTTTAGCATGCCCCTTAAGTTATTTAAGTGTGAAATATGATTCAAATATATTTATAGAAATATGACATAACAAGCGGAAAAGAATAGATATGCATTTTAATATAGTGATTAAACTGCGATTAGGCGGGTGTTAATTTTGTTATTATTAACATTGGCATTGAAACCGACAGCAAAACTATTATTGGCTTAAAAAAAGTAATAACAAATGGTTGAGTAGGTAGTCGGACGAATATTAGCATCGACTATGTAAAGTTAAAATGTCAAGTTCAACGTTAATGTTTCTGTTGACCGTCCGAGGAGCGTCAGCAAACGTCGGTGATGTAACTATTATGACAACTATTGACTTGTCCACTTATAACGGAGTTTATCGAAAACTATGGCTTAAAACGACCTTTAAAGCCTACGGTTTTGTTAATGTCCACACAAGCGACCTTAACGTGGAACATATAGCGCTTTTTTAACGATATTATGTAAATTAGCTTTGGTAATTAATTTTGTATATGTGCTTTAGGAAATTTTATCAAGTTACATTTTAATTTTACTTTTAAAACACGGGAAAAACCTAGATCCCGAAGTTTATGCGTGTAAAGCTTTTCGTTAATATAAGTTAAAAAATATTTTGGTAACCACACAACAATAATTGACTTTAAAAAATTGTCATTAAATGTATTTAAATTTAAATTATACCAGTGGCTGAATCAACATAATTTTATGACATAAAGCAATTATTAGATTTCAAGAATTGACATACTTGTAAAAATTTGCATGCTTCTTTAATAAGGGCAAAACATGTGCACATTATTATTGTAAGAACATTTTCACCGTGTTTTACGCAAATAAAGAATTATGATTATGATTATGAATAGATTTTTAAATAGCCTCCTACGCCTTTAGGCTTTTTGCAAAGAAAAAGTAGAGATAGAGAACTTAAAGAAAAAAATTGCTAATATGTTTTTGTATGTCAACAGAACTTATAGTTAGCTATATTATATTATTATAATAGACGAATTTATCACTTTATCGACAATCGCTTGTAAAATGGCATCGCCACCTCATTAAAATTAGGTTTGCGATCCGATTTTACAAGCGATAGTCGTTAACAAGCCGTAAAGCTAGGGTTTCCTATAATGACGGTGCTGTCATATTACGGCCGTCATTTAGCGGCGTAGAACGTTGTATATGTAAACAATACGGCGCGGTTTCTGACGTTACGGTGTCGCCATATTGATTACATACACAACATTCAACGCCGCTATATTACGGCCATAATATGACGGCACCGTCATCCTAGGAAACCCTAATTTAAGTAGTCGAATAAACTCACCTCGCATGTCGCCCAGAAAATCAACCCATGTAAATAAAATACTACACAACACACTGATTTTCAATAGAGTTAATACACTTATTTTCAATAGTGTTTTAATAATATTATTGCCACTGCCACTAAGCAAACTTTTCCTGGCTTATGTTTATTGGATAAGTTCGAAAGTGCAAATGGTGACGGTATAAAAATGTGGCATTTTTATTTTAATCACAATTTATTCGAAGAGCGATGCATCCATTTATTAATGTTTGAGGTTAACTTGCATGTTCCAAGCGCCCTTTCGACATAGTGTCATGGCCATTCCTTCTTCACAACTTATTAAACTTAACTTTTTGTTATTTTACTTAAATTATAAAGACGCACCGATTACCATAACATTATTCAGATTTTATTATAATTTGCGGTCGAGGCATCTAATAAACATATAATAATATGGATGCATATGAATTTCCCGATTCTGTGGAACTATAGCTTTAAATATAGTTATAAGAGTTTAATTTTTAAATGTTAGGTGAAAACATTTATTTTTATGAAGATTTGGACGAAAAGTATTTACCTATACATAGCCAAATTGTTATGTAACCGGATAGCCCGGTTTTTCGGTTACTCACTATCAGCAGGCTGATTCTCAGAAATGTGAGTATTATTTGTGTAAACAGTTCGCATGAAACCGACTTAAATAGGTAGGTACTATTACATTCATAACTCAAGTGTCATTTAGATGAAGTGGTAATTTGCCAATTATTTGCTTACTTAATTTGACTGAGAATTTTTCAATCCTCAGATAACAGTATCAAATAAAAAAATACCTAAAATTTTTATTTAAACAATTTGACAGACAAACGAGCGACAAATTTTTTATTTTTTTTTCCATTTCGTGGGGTAGGGCCCCTAGCCAAAGTGACTTTACAAATTTTCGTTATCGCTTCGCTTTCAAAACAAATATATCAAATTTACTGTATAATTTCTCCTTTTTTGCCGTACGTGTGTCAGATATAATTGAAAGAAATTGGATTAAAAAAGGGAAAATTTAACATTTTTCAATTCTAAACTAACACACCGAGAATAGGAGAAATTATTCAGTGAATCTGACAGTAAATTCCGCAAGTTGACTACAAGCATATTCTATGATGTTGACTATAAGTATTACTTACATCAGCTTTCGAACAATATCAAATTCAGCACCCGTAGCAGGAACAGCAATAAAAAAAAAACGCGCGTAAAAACATTCGACAGGGTTTTGTCTGTGTTTTTACAATGCCTTCTACCGCTGAGAAAAGCAAAATTAATTGTTCCATGGATAATTAATCTGTTGAGTACTTTTATACGCGTATTTTTTCTCGATAGATGTTCGTGCATTCATAAATTATTTAGCTCGTTTGTATGGACAACCATAGACTGGCTCTTTTCTTTTGAGAAGTATGTAAAACCAATTTAGGTTACATTTACATAAAAATTTTAGAAGATTGGCATCGCATAGTTTTCAACAAATTAGCGCCGTTGCGTCCCTGATGTGCATTTGTTCTTATGGTTCCTACCACAGAACAAAGAAAAAAATATTTTATTTGTGCTAAATCAATAAATCATTATTTATTTTGATATTCCCCATTGATTTCATGCCCTTGGTTTTTTTTGGGACCTAATCCAACTAATTATTTTCATAAAAAATCATGATACTTATAGGTATCAACAATTTTTTTAAGTTTTATACAGGATGCATGTTGCGGAGAGCTACGAGATCCGTCTACGAAGGCCACCGTGTCTTCTTAAGACATACACACATCAGCAAACAGCATACTGAATCCCATCAGTTCAAAATCTAATCAGGGTATTAGTTAATTAATTGCAAATCTTTTATAACGATTAGGTGTAAATAACGATTATATTAGTCCTTAACAACGTAAGTATTTTGTTTAATAAAATATTTGATAACCTTTGAATGATTTCCTTCCCAGTAAACTTGTAAGGCCAGCTCTTTTATTTAAATTATCAGGTCGCACTTTTTTTCTTAACCTATTTAAAGTAACAATTCGTCTATTAAAACTTGAACAATTTTCTGCAGCTTTCACCGTGAAAGCTCTAAAAAAAAAACGTTTAAAAATTTAAATAATAAATTACATAAATTATACAATTATATTATAAACCACAGTCTAGGCTTACACCGTCATATTTGTAATTTGTTGTATACTGTTTTATTTAAACAGTTTTATTTATTCTTATGGTTTGTAGTCGTTTGGCAGGGATCTCTATTTTTCTCAGCATTTTACAAAATATATGAAAGTGATATTTGATAACCGGATGTTTCATTTCAGTGACTTCATTTTGTCAGTTAAGCTAGGGTTTCCTAGGATGACGGTGCCGTCATATCACGGCCGTCATAATGGCGCGGTTTTTGACGTTACGGTGTCGCCATATTGTTTACTTAGACAACATTCAACGCCGCTATATTACGGCCGTAATATAACGGCACCGTCATTTTAGGAACCCTAGCTTTACATATAAGTACACGCTTTGTTAACTTTTATAGAAGAGAAAAAAATATCAAAGGGATTTGCATTTTAAAGGTAATCAAAACCAATTTAAACCTCTTCTGTCAAAATGCCAGTTGGATTTTAAATAATTTATTTGTAGTTTTTAATAAATCATCTATTTTCAATATTGTGTCGCTAACTTGGGCACGCGTGCGATATTGTTTAGGTAACCTAATATAATAATATATTATTTTCTTGCGCTGAGAAGTTAATTATCTCTTTGCATCGGAATGTCAGATTCTTTCTCAATGAAACTTTGCCATAGAAACATGAGTCGAAAAACGACAAAAATGTTAATATTCGCAAAGTCAAAGTCAAAATGGCTTTATTCAATTGAACTTAATAATTAAGCACTTCTGAATCGCTAGTTTCCTACCAAGCGTTCCAGAATTTTTACTAACTAGACCGCTAAAATACTGTAAATAGTATGGGATAATATTATCTTTTGTCGTTTTTCTTTGGCAAAGGCAAACATGTTTAGTTTCATTAGAAGAACGTGGTAGATAGAACACTCCCTTAAACGAGAGGTAGGTACTACATGAAAACTTTGATTTTATTTGTACGGCAGTATATTTTTAGCATATATTCTTATTATGTCACGAAAAAGAGCATATTAAAAAAGTTTTCGGTTTAAAAACATAACATTTTATCGTAATATTATGTATTGTTCTCTCACGATTATGGAAAATAACCAGTTACAATTCTGGAAAATACCATATTTTTTTGCTTTAGGTATTAATTTGTTATTTATGTATGTAGAATCACACCTGGATGGTAGTAAAACGACCAATAAAGGTTTTCAAATAGCTAATACGATTATGTCCATCAGCCATTTTTGATGTTGTTTAATGCTGGGCCCTCCACATGGGTGGATAAGGAGGACGGGCCATAAACCCACCACGCGGGCCCAATGCGGATTGGTGGGTGTTAACGACTGCAAATGCAGCCGGGACCAACGGCTTAACGTGCTTTCCGAAGCACGGAGGAGCTCGAGATAATAAATTTTTGGTCACCCATCCTGTGACCGACCCTTGCGAAAGTTGCTTAACCTCCGCAATCGCTGGGCCAGGCGCTAAACCACTGCGCCGCCGAGCTCCACAAAACGATTATACGAATGGTTAAATGTGGAAATTTCATTGAATTTGGGTATAAAGTATTTGAAATGTCACCTGAGTTATCTTTAAATTGAGTTAGTCACGAAGCTTTAAAAACCGGCCTAGTGCGTGTCCGGCCACGCGCAGTATAGGGATCCGTAGGTTTTATCATATCATTTGTTTTCAAACCTATGTTTACTCCCTGTTTTACACAACTAATGACTAAAACAATTCAATGAATTTGAACCTAAGAAAACTTTTTCAATATATTTAAATTTTATAAGTTGGTCGACTCGTCAACGTAGCAGTAATAGTTTCCCTGATTTTTTTACGTATCCTAAATGACTCTGATAATATTTTGCACTTTTAAGCTTAAAACAAATCCCTGAATCGTAAGGTGGTATTTACAAACTTACAATATTTTCAAAAGACCTATCCAACAACGCCACACAATGGGACTATTTTTTTCTTTTTAGATTTTATTCTAGCACTTTTTTGGCTAAGAGCTTCTGAGCTGAGCCGCGTACGGACAGACGGATGGACATGGCGAAACTTATATCCTTGTTGCCTTGACTACAGAACCCTAAAAACGAAATTTTATTGGTATCTTAAAAAGATGCCAAAGGAAACAACAGATTTAAATAAAAACGGAAAATTATACCGGTTTTATCCTGGACTTTGGCATGTTACTTAAGACTTGCCATTTTTTATATATTACGTAGTTAATAATTATATACAGGGTGTCCCAAATCTTAGCCACAGAGAGGGAAAGTACCTTAAATATTGAAGGTAGGAAATTTTACTGAAAGACTTCATTTTGATTTTAAAAATTATTGAAAAATTAAAAATTATTGAAATAAATATCGTTTTTGTTATATTTGATAGGTTCGATTCCTGGTTAAGGCAGAAGATTTTTCAAAAATCTTTTAATGCAGTTCCAATTATTTTTAAAATCAAAATTAAATCTTTTTTCAGTAAACTTTCCTACCTTCTATATTTAAGGTACTTTTCCTTCATGGGGTAAAGCTTTGGGACACCCTGTACACCTATAATCTGATTTGAGTATTTTATACTTAGTGATCTTTTGATTTTTAATAAAATATGATGAAACTTGAAGATTATTTATTGAACCATAAGTATTTTTTTATTTTCCGGGGATTTCGGATATATAGCGGCGCACAATGAAGCCTATGTATATCGATCGAAAGAGGATCTATAGATGAACAAAAAAGTCTTAAAGCTCAACGTTTTCGATGTATAGGTATGTCCTATTCCCCGGGTTGTATCGAAAAAGTTTCGCTTTAGGACTAATATCTGGGCCACTATTTCTTCTATTTCTTTCTACATATTTCTCGATACTATTTATCTCAAACATTAACTACATTTTTTAAACTTGTCTAGAAACAATGAAAAATAAAAAATAAAATATAAACTTAAACATATAAAAAGAAACAAAAATAAGTTACCGAGCGGGATTAGAACTCGTAACACTCGTTTCTTGCCGCCCGTATTTTGACCCGCTCTGCCATAAGAATAAATAAAACTTTATTCTTATGCCGCTGCCTGGACCAAACGGACAGTGGCCGGCAGGGCAAAATTAGCGACTATGTATATACTGCGTCGAAAGAAAAACGCATGAAAACGGAAGAAAACTCGAAAACACGCGTTAAACCCCCATTTACCAAATTTCAGCGAAATCGTTAGAGTCGTTTCCGAGATCACAGAAATAAATATATATACAAGAATTGCTCGTTTAAAGGTATAAGATAAGATAATTGTCATAAGATTTTTTTTGTTTGTCTATAGATCCCCTATCGATATACACAGGTTTCCTCGTGCACCGCTAAATTTCCGAAATCCCCATCAAAAAAAGACTGTGATTCACTATGCCAGCCTTTCATACCTAATGAATGAGGTTCAAACCCTTTTAAACAACATTCAAGTTTGTATCAAATGTTTAAGTGGTATTCAAGTGCGGATTTTTCATAATTATTTAATTACGTAGTTGGAAATTCAATACGATGACGGTTCCCATGTCGGCCCTCGCTTCTACGGCCTGCGAGGGACGAGTTGTAACATTCAAATTAAATATCATTTTTGATAATTAACTCGGTCCGTTTTGATATCAAATAAGATTGTACAGTCATACTTATATGAAAAAATAGAAATATTTCTAAAGTTTTTATAATCATTTGAGTATTATATCCTGACTATCAACACTGACTTAGAATCAGGGTACTTATTGTCTAATTTAAAAATCTATCGGAATAGTTTTCAGGATACATTGAAACTTCTTTTTGGCACAAATAAAAACTTGCCAAAGAAATGTAGCAATGTTTCACATCAATCTGTCAAATGAAAGCGATTGCGATAGATTTTGTAATTAGACAATAAGTTCCTGATTGTAATCCGCCTTTAATTTAGCTGTGAACACATATTATTTTGAATAGAATAACTAACTAAAGTATTGATTTATAATAATTATATTTGCACCCACTCCCAGTGTCCTCTTCTTTTCTCACTCTATTAGGTACTCAAGGTTGCCTGGAAGATGCTTTTTAGCAATAAGGCCGCCTTTTGTGGCGGCTCTTTGTTTGTTATTTAGCGGCGAGGGCCGTAATGGGAACGACTCTACAAAATCGAAGATAACAGAACATTTCGACACAATATAGGGTAGTTGAACAAAAACATTCGCAAAGCCTCGCAATCTGTCAATCGCTTTTAATAAAGCTGTTATATACGTTATTAAAATCACGATTTATTCACACTCACGCACGCGGTCACATCACATCTCGCACCTAAAACTTTGACCAATGCGAACTATTTATGATACAATTTTACATACATAAGTCAAGTATTCCGTATTGAAGCACCGTGTCTCACAGATTGCAAAATGATCTAGATCTTCATTTTAACACCAAAAAATTACAGATCACATAAAAAAGGTCGGTAAACAGATGACGGATTACGTGACACAGAAACAAAAGAAAGACGATCAGCTCGTAATTAAAAGTTCCACATTTCACTGTCGTATTTTGGCGCGCGCACTAAGTTAAAAGCTCTTACGTACCAGTAGTGCGTGCATGGTGATGAACTCCCGGGCCAAACCAGTGGAGCGACAAGTGTCGCGGCGGCCGCGGAGAGCCTCTTATATAGCGGAGGTGCGTCTGCGCAGGTCGTGTGCCCGGCAAGGTTATGTCAACGAGCCTCCCGCGACCCGCTCTTCTTAACCAACGACATCTTTTCTGAATTAGACTAGCTCTATCCATTTTGGCTGGAAACACCACTCGTAGAACTACAGAGAGAGAACTAGATTCTAGTGTCTAGTCCATCGACCATTTCAGTTATGTGATCAAAAAAACCAATTGCGATTTTCATTGATAAGTAATGTGTTATTTTTGTTGTTTTGGAAGTGTCCGTTATTTTTTTTTCGGTTCAATGATTTGACATCTGTTAAATTTAAATTATCTTTTACTCTAATGAAAGAAAGTTGAGATGTGGAAATTTTTCAAGATGATAAATGTAATGTATGCGAACTTTGAAAGCTCATTATGATTAAAATGAAAACTTTTGACTCCATTAGAATAAATCTGCCCATCTTCAAAACATTGTACTTAAGAAGAAACTACATTAATTATCTATCTGATACCTATAGATTTTTATTAGCTAAAGTTAAACCCTATTTATTACCTAAAGTTAAAACCTTGGGTAAAATATGTCGAACTCAGAATGTCAACCTGCTTCATCGCACATCCTTTCTCGTATTATGGGCGTAGTCGATTCGCAACCTCTCCAAGGTATTTATATTAACTCTCATTAATTATTACTTCGTGTTTTCAAGTTTTTATACTTAACTTAAAAACATTATGATGATTTAACATTTTGTAAAGAATCCGCAATCAGAAACCTTTGTCCAAAAAAAAATAACTTGTTTTACTATTTGGCATTTGCCTAATAAGCAAGTCAAAATATAATCAAACTTTGGCTAAGAATAACCAATATTGTTCAAGATAATTATATTTAAAAAGATTATGAAATAGTAGGTATACCTACCTAACAGCAACATTTGTTTTCATCCTGAATACCAAGCCTAATATAATAATTGAATGAAACAGCTAAAACTCTAGCAAGCAATAGATAATATCATTTTGCATGGGTTGTAGTGATTTCTATTCGAACTTTAACGAAATAAACTTACAAAAAATAAAAGCACAGAAAGTGTTACCTATCCAATAATTACTAAATTACCTTGTCAGAGTGTTTTGTTGGCACCTAAAGCTGGATCCACACTTGTATCATTTTGGCGTATCAGATCACCGTATCTTTAGCATACATCGCTAGTTTGGTTGGTGGTACGTTGGAGTAATACTGTATCAAAGAGACGATGTATGTCAAAGATACGGTGATCTGATACGCCAAAATGATACAAGTGTGGACAAGGCTTAAGTGCCTGAAAGTATTTAATTATTGCAGTTTTAGTGACAGTTAAAAAGCTCAATGCGATTAAAATGTTCTCATTAAAATATTGCTAAAAGACGGATCGTCATTGAGTAAAGGCATTCGATTTGATTTCGTCCAATATAATTACCCTTGTCATGCAAAGCGAAGAAAACTCGTATAAAATTACGAAAGCTACAAATAACACAGCGTTGTTTTAGTTTTAATGCACTTGAGGAATGCGGGGCGTCATGTTTTTCTCACTACTAACGGTTGTATGCACTCTACGTTACTTATTTGTTCTGGACTGCCATTATGAAATTGAGTAACACTACATAATGTTCCGAAAACCAGATTATTTCTACACGCATGCTTTAGTATTGTCTGTCGCGCAGCCATTATAAGCATCAGTTCATGTATGCTTAGCTATATTTATGTTTTTGAGAGTTTTGATAAAATTGCTACGTGTTGCGTGCGGTGGATATGCTACGGGAGATGGTATGCTAGTGTTTAACGCTACTATTGTTTAGGCTGACATCCTTTATTGTATATTGTTTTAAATTTCCATGGTTATTGACGTTAATAGAATAAACTAATACGGGATTTACACCATGTACCTGTTTATTTATGAGACTCCGATATTTCGGCGCAGTTGCATGCGCCATGATCACGGAAGAACTGTCGATTGTTGCGTGCGGGTAGATGTTATTGGCAGACGAATCCGTCTACCCTCCGTCTAGTTCTTTTATTACTACGTTCGATACCGGAACCACTGTCTGCAAACTCACTATTCACTCGAATTTGTTCTCGACACACGACACTCACTGTATCTGTCTCAAAATAAACAGGTACATGGTGTAAATCCCGACATAGTTTATTCTATCCTTTATTGTGTTTTTTATTTCCCATACACTATTTAAAATATTATTAAAGAAAGTAATTACTTAGTTATAGATTTCGTAGGTGTTGCATACTTTCAATACTTGTTTCTTTGTGGGATTTTCCATTTATTTGTGATAAAAAGTAAACAGTTCCCTTATGTTATAATTGTTGTTCTTACTTGTTTAGTTTTCACTATTTGTGTATGGCTTACGAATTTATTCGACTTTTACCATGGGTGTCATTATTAGAAATATTTTGAAAATAATACCGTGCGTCGTTGATGCGTGAAAAGTAAATGTAAGACATAGGTACTAGCTAACTTTTCTTGTACGTGTGTTCCACTTTGTTTAAACAACAGATTCGTATAACAAACAAAATGCCTTGCTATCAAAATTATCTATTAATGTCGTGTACCTGTATAGAATATACATATAGGTATTGATTCCCTTTTTTATTGGACACGGTCGTGTCAGATCACAAATCAGCCATTCCTGAATACAATTCAGACAAAAGATAGCCTGTTCGTTATGTAATATCGAAGTGCTAACGCGATTGTGCGCGCAAGTACAGTCGCAGTGGGAAAAGTATCAGTAAGTTATTTTTAAATTCTTCTATATTCCATCTTGCTACACTTTGGGAATTTTCAGACCCTTACTACATTATGCACAAAGAATTTGCTGGAAGCTTCAAACGATGACTCAGCAATACCCGCGTTTCTAGAGTAGTCTGATAAAAAAAAGTCTGGGCTGACCTTGTAACACGTCTTGCTGTTGCCCAGCAATATTCTGGGCCTTATTTCAATAAAGCAATGTCATCCAGGACACAAACCAACTCCTCACCTCAAATTTCACAAGATAGGTCTGTACCTATCCTCCTCAATCTGTAATGTAAAACACTTTTGATGCCCTGAAACTCAAATCAATACCGTTATTGATTTAAGTTTCAGGGCATCAAAAGTGTTTTACAGATTGAGGAGGACACAGACAATAATGAAAAGACAAAAAGAATAAAAAAAACTTTCGGGTTTTTATTTGAACCTCTTTTTTGTTAGTCTAGATATTTTTGTCTTATAAAAATGTCTGTCTCAAAATACGTTTTTTTCAGAAATGTTAATCCAATAAAGCAATGTCATCCAGGACACAAACCAACTCCTCACCTCAAATTTCACAAGATAGGTCTGTACCTATCCTCCTCAATCTGTAAAACACTTTTGATGCCCTGAAACTCAAATCAATACTGTTATTGATTTGAGTTTCAGGGCATCAATAGTAGTTTATTACACAAGGGACGTAAGTGAGCTATTACAGAACAAGATCCAATTTGGCGCCCGTGCGAGCGCAGCTCGCAAAGGGCGCTAATGGATCGAGGGTGTAAAGCTAGGGTTTCCTAGGATGACGGTGCTGTCATATTACGGCCGTAATGTAGCGGCGTAGAATGTTGTCTATGTAAACAAAATGGCGCGCCGTATTGTTTACATAGAAAACGTTCTACGCCGCTAAATTACGGCCGTAATATGACGGCACCGTCATCTTAGGAAACCCTAGCTTAACTGTAATAGCTACTTGCAACCGAGGTAAGCATTCTACTTTACATCATTCATGCGAGGTAAATAAAACATTTACAAGGTTATTTGTAGTTCATTTAAAACCTCTCGAAGTTGTTCAGTTTGATCAGACCATCAAACTGAACAACTTCATTATGGGACCAACATCGAAATCACGAAAAATAAACTGCTGTTCCATACAAAAGTACAATGCCTACTCCATCGAAATATATGAAATAGCTTATTTTTATTCGCGATTTCAAAATGAATCTTATCATTTTATGAAAAAGAAATTGTTTGGCCAAGGAGTTTTGCATAGTTTGAACTAAAATTAAATGCTGCCATTTTTTTTTTTTTTCAGTAAAAAGTTTCGTCATTTTATAAGAAAAAAAAGTAAATAAGGAGTTTGACATAGCTTGAATTGTAAAGTTTACTTTACAATTAAAGCATTCAACTATGCTTGAATTGTAAAGTGATTTGAAAATGGAACGTTCTATCTAAACAATGCACTGTGTTGCACATGCCAACTTACACAGCCTCTTACCATACTAGTAAATCCGATTTGCCGAGCAGTATGATGAAAAAGTGTTTTACAGATTGAGGAGAACACAGACAATAATGAAAAGACAAAAAGAATAAAAAAACTTTCGGGTTTTTATTTGAACCTCTTTTTTGTTAGTGTAGATATTTTTGTCTTATAAAAAAATTACCTTATTTTCTATATAGTATTACAAAGACATTGTAGTTGCGACTGTACATGTGCATATTACACATGTAGCGAAAGCTTTTACGTTTCTTTGTCCCCACTCGTAATCTAGTGTCTAGTGTTACACAGTTTGACCAAAATTATTGAGTGTTAGGTGTACGCAGCTCATAGTCAAAAACAAGAATCTTGGTTAAAAACTACATAGGTAGAGAGCACAGACCATACGACAAGTACTATAGAAAGTAATCAACTCACTGCGATACCTCGCGGGCTGGTGCGGCATGTCTGTGCCGTCTCTATTAAGCTAGGGTTTTCTAGGATAGCGGTGCCGTCATATTACGGCCGTAGTATAGCGGCGTTGAATGTTGTCTATAGCGCGGTTTCTGACGTTACGGTGTCGCCATATTGTTTACATAGAAAACGTCCTACGCCGCTAAATTACGGCCGTAATATGACGGCACCGTCATCCTAGGAAACCCTAGCTTTAGTATGCATTTGTTTTACTGAGATGACATTAACTGCAATCGCGAGGTATCTCGGCATGCGATGAACTTGCGGGCACTGTGCGTCCACTGTGGGACGAACAGTCGGACAGCGGTCCGCGGACACACAGCGTCCCAACTACCAATCACACGTAATGCGTAAAAAAATGAACCAATCACAGTGCTCTATTTCAACGCAGTGCGTTCGCATGGGCGAGGGTCGTTTGAGTTGAGTATTGTTCTTGAATACGGATGTGAGATATCTGTAGTTAATTCAAATTATCGGCTCTATGTAGTTTTTGTAAAAAAGCTTTGTGAAAAGGAGCTGATCTGATGATGGAGCCGGAAGGTGGCCTTAAATACTCTGTAATAAAATGATGCAACTGCATCGAGTTGGGACTCGTTTGAATCGTATTGTCGAGTACTCTGTTGGGAAATAGTGTCTAGTGTCTGATGATGGAGCCGGAAGAAGGGCACAGGAACTATGTAACAAAACCATACAACTCCATCGAGATTGGGCTTGTTTGACTCGTCTTGATGAATACTCTGTTGGGAAATAATGTCCAGGATCAGATGATGGAGCCGGAAGAAGGCCACAGGAACTTTGTCATAATACCATACAACTCCATCGAGTTTGGGCTCTTTGATTCGTCTTGACAAGTACTCTGTTGGGAGATGGTGTCCAGGATCTGATGATTAAGCCGGAAAGAAGCCACAGGAAAAAGTTAACATAGATTGGTCGTGAGCACTTTGGTCACGAATTTGCATCGTACGTAAATGTATGATCCTGGTAGTACAAATTGAGATACGTTTCTCCTTCAAATAGCTACACAGATTTGGCATTCGTGAAGTCATGTTTGGTTGGAGCGCGATGAATAACCTAAATCTGTATCTTCAAGATAATCCTTACCTACTAATATTATAAATGCGAAAGTCCGTTTGTTTGTTTGTTACGCCTTCATGTCTTAACCCGATCATCGTGAAATTTTACATACACGTTGCTAGGGAGGGGTATAGAGATGGACATAGGGTACCTTTCATGCCGAAATAAAGTATTGTTCACGAGGGATAGCATAAAACTTTCCACGCAGACGAAGTCGCGGGCGGCTGCTGTTCTGATATAACTTGGAGACAACGGCGGCGTTCAGCGCTGTCGTAGAACCGAATGGATGCGTGAGATATGAGTAATATTTAAAAAGACATGATTTCGGTGAATTTCGTGATATTATGGATGGAAGACAAATAATGGTAGCTTGAATCACTTCAGAGTGATTCAAGTTGATCAGTAAGATCAGTCCCACAAACATAATGTTCGTAAATTAAGCTAATAAACTTTTTTTATCTATTTTTAACTTTATTAGCGCACGAACGTGTTTTAAAATCCCAACAAGTTCGGATTATGTTCGGACGTAGGAACGTACGAATCTTACGACTATCGCACCCAGTGTGCGCCTCCTATTTGGAGGGTCGGGATCATTCGTACGTATTCGCACGAGTAAAATTAGTACGAAAACGTGGCAAGAGCGTTCACGGGCTTGAGCAGAAAATCATGATTTAAGTACTGATTTTGTCTTTAGTCGTTAGTACTATTCTGTGCTCTAGTCAAATTTTAATACTTTTTAGTTCGTTTCAAAAAGTATTTTTTTTTTGTAGTTTTTCACCGAGGTTGTTCACCGAACTAACGTTATTAATAATGCTAATTTAACTGACATGATAACCGGTCTGTTTATAATACCAGTATTATATTGTGAAATGTGGCGATTTTGGAAAAGTTTTCTTTCTCAATAGGTAGGTACTTAAATTTATTATTGCAATCTCGAGCAAGTGCAAACATTACATTGCTAATAAATTGTTTGAGAATCAATATAAGAATTCAAATATTGTTTACAAAGTATAATTTGAGTAATCTTACGATGCTCACCTCGCTTTTGTTTTCATCGGTGGTTTTAATTTGAATATTATTAATGTAATGTCACAGATTATACAGGGCGTTTCTTTTAAGGTGTCAAGCCAATGCGAGGCGATAGCTGAGTACTATACATATCGATTGAACCCCTATGTATGTTCCGCGATTTTTTGTAGTTTAGGAGTTATAATTTTTTTTATTATTTTTTATGATTTAAGGTCTGAACGGCTTTAAAAAATTATATCTTTTTTTGGGTAAGCTTTTCTCGGTATTTTTTTTTGCAACACAATGCCTATTAATTGTAGTTTTGTGAGTAAAATAATCACCTTCCTTACTTTGACACTAGTTGCAAAAAATTTGATCGATAGTAAAAAAATTGGGAACAAACAAAACAGAATGGAATCTTCAACTGTAAAAATAAATAAATTAAAGATTATTCCAAAGCTTCTGACTAACTTTAAAAACTGTGCGACAGCTTAAGCTTTCATAATAGTACAAAAAAATATGTACTTTATGGGGTATTATTTGCTGAAATCGGGCCCTGAAGGTGGTGAATCGGATATTTTGTAATTTTCATATTTTATGATTTGTTATTATTTTCGCATATTTTTGTCATTCCAAAGATCATAAAAAATAATGAAAAAAATTATAACTCCTTAACTATAAAAAATCGCGGAACATACATAGGGGTTCAATCGATAGGTATAGTACTCAGCTATCGCCTCGCATTGGCTTGACACCTTAAAAGAAACACCCTGTATAAGTAATAGTACTAACGTGTAATGTAGTAATTTACTGTTTTTATAATAATTCCTCGTCCTTAACTGTCAACGTATGTACTTTTGCGAATATCAAGATTTTTTTAAAAGCTATAAATTTCTACTGCCTTCATTCAAATCAAATCAATTTTTTATTGCACTCATGTGGTTAAGATATCAAAAACATAAAAGGCGTAAATCTGTAAATTAGTTTTGTATAGTTAACTCCAAAATTCTAATTTCCAATTTAGACGGATATTGAGCTTATTTTTGATTCCTGTTGTTATAAGTTTAAGTTTACTTGTAAATTGACACAATTTCTCAATTTTATTATTTATCCTCATCAAAGACCTCGGCCGTTACCACAAATTTAATTATTTGTATTTATTTGTTGAAGAATATCTAGCCTTAAGGTTATTACTGTGAATATTAATTTCGAGGTTTGCTACTAGTCAGTAAAAGCGTTTAAATTCGTCAGACCGACAATAGTCGAATAAAAATCTACTATTTCTGGTTTCTACGCATTACGCGAAAGGTCATCATTTGACCTCTATAAGTGTTTTATTCTATAAATTATTGAATTGTTCACTTATTATTTTAGTTGGTTGTTTGTAGTTTGGAGTTGCTGTTCAAATTAGTTGTTGACTTAATAGTTTTCATTTACAACAGTTCGTCAGAGTCGATGATTCATTTGAATTTTGCACGTTGACAAAATCGAGTCTTCTCCTAAATTAATCCAATTTTTGTACGCAATTATTCGTTCGGGTCAAGAATTTTTTGCAGCTTTTCCAACAACTGCCTGAAACGTACTGAAATTGTATATACTTACATCGTACATAGCTGCATGTTTATATTTTTTTTTAATAAGCTTTAGGGAATAAAAATAAGTAAGTAAAGTACATCTTAATGTCTATTACCACAGGGTATTTTTTTACCGTATTAGGTACCCTCAAATCATATTAAAATTATCAAGATAGGTACTAAGTGACTGATAATGCGTGAAGATATTCTGTATTGATGATGTGATTATGACATCATTAGAAATACATATTTCAAACAGGAAATGGGAAATTCACTTAAACTTAGCGATATAGCCGACATACAATACAATATGTATTTTTTTTTTCATCTAAACGATAAGTTTAGTTCGTTGAGTGAGCTCATAAGTTCATAACATAGGTATGTTGTTTCAATTATTGAATAGGTTAGTTAAGTTATAACAAGTTAAGTAAATAAAACGATACCGTTTGTTTGTATGCCTTCAGATTTTTTAGATAAGTAAACACATACACATTGATATGATTAAGTATTACATCCGTAATTCTCAAAATTAATTATCTCTCCCAAAATATATATTAAAAAAGAATGACATAGGTAATTATGTAAAACGTCATTAAATCTGTGAAAAGAAGAATCCAATACAACATGTTTAAAAGTTAAGACGGGTATAAAAATGATAAAACTATGAAAAGGAAAAATGCGCGGTGCGAGCAACAGCTCTACGAATCCAAAGCTGGAATTTGGAATAAGTAGTTAAGTATAGGTTTATTTTTAACCTAAAGTTTTTTAAAGGAACAAAAAACATTATAAAGATGAATCTTTGCGCACAAAATCTATAGTTTACAATGAACCGAGAGAAAATGACGAAGTCGCCCGGAGGGCGTACGAAGTGAGGGCGGGCGGGTCACTATGTTTATTTCAGTTTAACTAAAATAGTCGAGTCGACGATGTACTTTTCTATGGAACAGCTCATTTTTTTTTCGAGATTTCGTGGTTGGCACCATAGTAAAAGTTGTTCATTCAGCTAGTTCGCTAGTTGGTCTGAAATCGCCATTTAGTTTTTAGATATACTTAAAAATTAACGGTGTTTATTTATAGAATCAATGAAAACAGACAAAAGAGTATCTTTACTCCTGTAAAACATCATTTGGTTAGGTATATCGTCCAGCAACACGCAGCTAGGTATGCGTTATTTTGATCCAGTGGTTGTAAGTATTAGGATATTCTTAATCAAAGATTAGGAAAGAGCCTTTGAATCGAAAACAGTAATAATAACCAAAAAAATACTTGATTTAGCTCGTTGAAAACTATGCTAATCAGGAGGCAATTTTACATTTTAGTTTTTAAACATTCGTAAATAGGTAATGGGACATTCCGAGTATTTCCGAAACTAGTTTGGTATCCGGGTGCTTGTGTCGCCGGCTCGTCTGTGCTATATGGACTCTAACATTCTTTTGTGTTATTTATGTCACATTTTAATAACAAAGTAACAAGTATCGGTGCGAGTTGATAGCTATGCCCTTTGAACATTGTGATGCGCGATCATGTTATCTCCTTCCCTTTCTATTGAGTTGCTATCAGTATTTGTATCTTTTACGGACTTTTATATTCAATTTTTTTTTAAGTATATACCTATGTTCTTGTTTATGACAACTATGTTGCTGTCGCAATCTTTAACAAATGTTACTATGATTGATATAATTGGTGGGTACTCGCATTGCGCCAATAAGATTTTCCTGGACAGTTCTAAAGTTGCGGACTAGATCCGCGACTGAGCTTTAGAACTGAGAATGCAAAATTGAACTTGTCGGCATTACAATATCAATGTTTCGGACTCATTGCGGTATCTATGGTGTTTTCTGTGTTTTCATAGATAATTGCTATATCGAGTACATTTACGCGTGTAATTCTTTCGATAGCTGTTCTTGCAGTTCGGTACAGAGGGGTTTTATTAAAGATTTTATTATTTGCAACTGTATTGCCATTTTCCTTCAGTTATTATCAGATTGGTCGTTAGTATAGTTACTACACAATATCCTAATAGGTACATACAACGGAGACAGCATCGGGCGGACAGATTTCCATCTACATATTTCTCGAACTAATATTAAATTCTGATTTGGTCTTGATTGTATAATTCGGAACAAGATATACAAATGCTTATTTGAAGGCTTCAATTCAAATATACCTACACCTTATGGAGATGAGTGTATAAGGTGTAAAACCAGTCGGCTTTGAACGGACTTTGTTAGCTGCGTGGTGCACGGAAAACTAGTTAATTTTTTGAATATTTCACTAGTTTTATTGGTTTATACTACTAAGAAAAGTTACCCTTTGGTTTTAACAAAGAAAGTTGAGCGCAAAATTGTAGGTTAGCTCTACAAGTGAAATAGAATGAGTGCGTTTAAAGGGTCCTCGATGGCTGGCCTGAACCGGCGCGGCGAACAAAATATGTTATATTATTTTCTACAATCTGGTCCTGCTTTGAAATTACCATAAGATTTTATCTTAAATCAGCCATAAAACGTCTATTGCTGGGAATGAGCTTCCTAACTCCAAGACATCAGTCCTGCTATGCAGTTGTGCTTACAAAGTATGATGTTGTTTTAATGTGATTTTAACAGAAAGGTACCCGCATCCAGCGCGGCATCCCTCGACCTTCACCAGATCGTCGTTCCACCTTATAGTAAGGCTCTCCGTGGAGATTTTAATTTATGCCTACTTTAATCGTGGTTTAAAAATGAGATATTTTAATTGGGTGACTGGAAATTATAAAGGCGACTGTTAATGGGTTACTTAAATACTAAATCCGGCAGCGGTTTATTTGGTTGGCGACAAAAACTTTAACGGGCGATAAACGGTGGATAACAAAAAATACGTAAAACGAGCAACTACATGTGGGAGACGAATAATTTAAGTTAACAGTGAAAGTTCTAAATGAGTGACAAAATACTGACTGGCCAACTATATTTAATAAAATATATTTATGCCAAATTTTAAATGTTTTGTGTGCCCTAAGGTTGACGCCCAAATAGAAATTGGGACGTATTTAATAGCACTTTAAATTTGACGAAAACAGCTATAAAACTGTATATCAGCACTTTAAAATAATGATAGACCTATAATTTAATCTTATCACTACAAAAATAATGGTTTGCACTTTAAAATAATAATAGATCTATAATTAATATTATCACTACAAAAATAATGGATTGCACTATAACTGTGTCCCAACTCCGAAATCATTTAATTTCTGTCAAACCATGTCAGACTAAAGAGATAGCAAGTCTCATCAAGTCGGTTCTAGGTTCTGGCGTTGTTGGTCGCAGTGGAACCTAACCTCCTCCTCAGCTCCCCTCTCGCTGCGCGCGCTCGTCGTCGCACCTAATCGTCTGTTTACCAGTACTAAAGTTCTAAAATTAATGTGTATGGTGTAAAGTATTAAATTTAAAGCTAAACCATTAACTGTATAGTGCGAAGTATTAATTTTAAAGCTCAGCATATTTAAAGTGGAAACCATTATTTTTAAAGTTCGTTCAATAAATTTTGAAGCTAAACATTTTAAAGTGTGTTACATTATTTTTAAAGTGCAATTATATATTCCCCATAGAAATTTGGTCACCCGTTCTGAATAACTAGTTACTCAATTTGTATTTTAAGGTTCGTCGCCCACTTAGTATTTCAGTACGCTATGTTCAGTATTTTTGATCCCCAAAATAGGAATTTATTGTTAGGTACCCGATTAAATACTACCCTTTACCTAAAACTCCTACCGACTTCATAAGATGTTTTTGGTTGTAATTGTGCAAATTTGAATAGGTAAGTACTAATATTCTATATTATTTCTTGCTTTTTAGAGCCGTTTATTTTTGAAGCTGTTTTTGTAAGGTTTTTGAGGTTTTGTATTTTCCCTTATTTTTTACCTTTTTGTGGTATGTATATGTCGGAGGATACTCGTAAAAATAGGATATTTACAAACATTCTAATAGTATGATTGCAAGAAACGCGATAGTTAGAAACTGCGACAGATTTTTTGCAATCGTCCGAATAATGTTTAGGATTTTTACAAAAATCCAACGTATTTTAGGTAAATCGCGAATGACCAACATTTTGCGCGCGCTGATTGGCTGACGTTAACGTTATGGACCAACGGACTCTGATTGGCTAACGGCTACCTATAGTCGTATAAGAAGAGTCAAGTAAACTAAATCAACTCATACTCATAGATTATCCAATCAGCATTCAAGTTTTCAATTGTCCAAAACATATTGGGATTTTTACAAAGATCCTAAAAATGCTCGGATGATTGCGAAGATCAATCTTAGATTTCAATTATCCGGTCCTCTATAATCGATCTAGGATTTTTGCAAAAATCTGGTTTATACGATTATCCTACAACTTATATAAGCGACGATATTATCTGTACTCATCATCACCTTTTACAAAATACTGCTTTTCCCGATTCAGGGACGTTATTTGTTGAGGAGTTCCCCTGGTAGTTCACTATCAGCTTCACTTCACCATATTCGTTATCCTTACTAATATTATAAATGCGAAAGTCCGTTTGTTTGTTTATTTGTTTGTTTGTTTGTTACGCCTTCACGTCCTAACTACTGAATTGATCATCATGAAATTTTGCATACACGTTGTCAGGGGTACAGAGAAGGACATAGGGTACCTTTCATCCCGAAAAAAAGTGTTGTTCCCGAGGGATAGCAAAAAACCTTTCCACGCAGACGAAGTCGCGGGCGGCCGCTAGTTATTAAATAAATAAAAAAAAAAATTTTGAGCATTAATAAAGTAATCGTATTGCACCAGTGAAATACTTATTATTGAATAGTTCCATAGTTCCGATGACCCATCTATGGTCTTCATCATCAGTTCCACTTCACCAAAAAGTATTTACGGAATGCAAATGCACGATTTAAGAAAATTCCTCAATCATAATAGGTGTTTGTGTTGTATCAAAGTGTGCCTTTGATATTTGAAAACTTTCCTTGATTTCCCCAAGATCACATCATCAGATCCTGACCTAATGATAATGAAATGAATTATGTGCTTTAAAAAAGAATTTTTCAAATTAGTTCTGTCAGTCGTCTTTGAGTAAATGCGTAAGAAAGTTTTGCGACAGTTTTCAGTTTTAGTACTGTAGCCCCCGGACATCTAAATCACCGAAAAGGTTACCGCTTGTCTTAGTGTTATTGTTATAGATTTTGCAATATTGTATACTAAAACCGAAGTCTTAAAGATCGTAACCCGCCGTAACCATAGACAGTGATAAATCTAAAATCTCCATTTATGTTAGTTATTTACTTTCGAGGTTACCGCATTGTTTCACTATTGTCATGGTAAACAGATTTGTTCAATTACTACACATATCAGTAAGACTATGGAAAGTCGCCATACACAAATTTAAGACCAGATGTAGTCCGGCCATTTTGATAATAATTTACATTTTAGAGTTACCGGTTCAAATTTATACTAAAGATAATAGGCCCTCTGAACAAACCATAGACCAATTTTAAGACTGTTTCTGTGGCCGGTTTAGATTTTAAGACCCATTTGGTCCATGAACAAAAAATGCAAAAATTTAATAAAACGCATTTACTTAACTTTCTACTACAAAAACTTGAAGATTACATGGGTATTTCTCAAAATATTTGTACCGTAACGTGCATGTTTTGACATTACACGCAGTTACGCACAAGTTTTGTTACGAACATGTAAGTACAAAATGTTACGTTCATGTTGACATAAAGGTCGTTTCATAAAAAACATCATTTTTTTATTTATTTTTTATTTAAATCAACTATATTTTAATAGAAAAACATTTTATGATAAACAATGAGATAACAATTTTACAACATAATACACTGACCTGCAAAACTAAGTACTACAGAGGTCTATTTTCATACAAACAACGAGGTAACTTTGAAGCATAGGTTCTCCGCCCAGGATTAAACGTGGTGTGATCTGATGATGGCCATCCAGGAAGTGAATGGAGAAGATTCAGATTCCCATACACACCCAACAGATTTGATCAGCATTCTAAGAGCTATTTGGATATGTTTAAAAAAAACCACGAAAATAGCATTAAAATGTATGGGAATGCTGTAACTGATAACTCTTATCCTTACAGCTCTTAGAATGCTGATCAGATCAATTGGGTGTGTATGGGATTCTGAATCTTCTCCATTCACTCCCTGGATGGCCATCATCAGATCACACCACGTTTAATCCTGGGCGGAGAACCAATGCTTCAAAGTTACCTCGTTTGTCTGAAAATAGACCTCTGTAGTACTTAGTTTTGCAGGCCAGTGTATAATTAAGTAGTCTTCCTTCATTTAAGCAAAAAATAATTATTAAGACATAAATTCGTGCTGTAAAAAAAAGTGAATGGATGGATGGATGGTGCTCCTCATCACAGTATGATGTCAGTATTGCTCAGTTTCATATGAAATAGGTGTCTGTTTAGTTTGCAGTATCCAGTTAAGGCTCTAACAGTCGCGCTGACATTCGATCTACAGAGCTGTGTAAGCTCATTCGTCCGTCTTTGCGAGTAGCCTTCTACCAAGGATTTGGGGTGTCAGACCTAGCTGTTTTAGCTAGAATTTTCTCGACTCGTCTAAGAGATTGTCTTTAAGGAGTTGCATAGCCTGGTTTTTTGAGATGCCGCAGAAAGGTTCTGGACCGATTTGTTGGCCTCGCGCTCCAGTTCTAGCAAGATCGTCGGCTTTTTCATTACCGATGATGCCTGAATGACCAGGGACCCATTTCAGAATAATTTCATTCATATGTCCCAGTTCATTCAGTTTGTCTACGCAGTCTTTTACCAGTTTCTATCGTATCACGTTCGAGTTTATGGCGTTAAGTTCTGCTTGGCTATCTGAAAAGATATAGATGATCTGATTTGTTTAGTTTCGATGACGGTTAGTTTTTGCACATTCTATAATGGCATAGACCTCTGCCTGGAATATTGTGGCGTACTTGCCAAGATTAACACTAAGGTTGACTCTTGGTCTCACGCCACGTCAACCAATGTCATGACCCATTTTTGAGCCATCCGTGAACCGACTTGGCTTCCAGCCTTACAGGAGCTTTGGTCATCAGACCACATCTCTCTGTTAGGTAGTTCCACAGAGTAATTTCTAGTGAAGTTACAGAGTGGAAGCATGACATCAGACGACATTGCAAGTTGTTTGAATTCCAGCAGCTAAATTTGCTATAAAGCATTTCAGGCAAGAGATTTTTAAAAATTAAACTTATTGTGATTAAAATAATTTATTTTAATTTTTACCCCTTCTTTAGTTATTTACAGCTTCTTGTTTTTTTACTAATTCGTTAATTCGGTATTAAGTTCTGGGTATAGAACGTAGTTTTATTAAACTTCGGTTTTTTAAGCTTCGGGATTTGGTATTTTCGGTAAAATGTCCTTTCGAGATTTTAAAGGCCTGGGCACACCAGATGCGTAGACACACCGGGTTACGCATACGTCTACGCAGAACGCAACGCAACCTGTCCCTTGCGTACCCAGACGCTGTGGCAGCCATGTTTGCGACTCTAGTGCGCGATGTCAGACGAAGATTGAGTAAATGGACTAATTTTTTCGCACTAATTCAATTAGTTTTTCTTTAATATCGTTATTCATTATTTAAAAACAAAATAAAACGGATTACTAATGTATGGGCAAAAAACGTTTCCCAAAATATCACATCGCAAACTATTTTACGCAAATTTTCATTTGGCAAAAAACATTTGGCAAAACAGCTTATCGCAATTTTAAGTTAGCAAAACTCTTTTTGGCAAATTATTGTTTAGCAAATAATTACTTGGTCAAAGTTTCATTTTACCAAGTATTATTTAGTCAAATGTATCGTTTAGCAAAACATACTCTTCCCAAAATATTGCATGGCATACGATTTACATATCAATTTGAGTAGTACTAATTCCTTCTACCTTAATTTTTAACAATTTTTAGTTTTTATTCGCATGTACGGGCAAAATCTCCTAACGCAATATTGTACTATTTAATCCATAGAAATTTTGTTGTGAATTGATGTTAAAGGTACTTTATACCTTCTTTGTATTTATCTAAAAAAAATGTTACAAATCTACTCCAAAAAAAATTACAAAAACATTGCAAATAAATGTGAAAATGTTTTTAACTTTATTTACTGGAAATAAAGTTATTTAATAATTCCTGAATTTTACACTATTTCGTAATTATTAATAACTGCTATAATCCTCACTATTTTCCAAAATTTTATTCAGACGTTAAATTACTAATGTGTATTTGCAGCTAATTTAAAAAAATCTAAAATACTTATTCGGATTTAAAACGAAAACCATAGTAAATCGTTTTTAGTTCTTAATTTATGTAAATAAAATATGATTACACAGTGCTGCCACTTTCTATTGGAATCTTAGAGCATTCAAAAATTGGAATCGATTACTAAATCGATTTTAGTCTTCTTCAATACTGTTTTGATCGAAAAATATTTTATCCTAATACAAGTTTTAATAAAAACCATATTCTTTTGAAGTTATACTCGGTCAAACAGGAATGGCAGTTACAAATAATGTTAGTAATCCTACTAATATTATAAATGTGAAATTTTGTGGGTTTGGATGTTTAGATGTTTGGATTTTTTTTCGTTAATCACGCAAAAACTACAAAAGAGATTTGCTTGAAATTTGGCACACAGATAGTAAGTGGTCTAGATTAAAACATAAAATATTTTTTATCCCGATATTCCCACGGGAACGGGAACCACGCGAGTGAAACCGCAGGCGGTTGCTAGTTAATAATATGTTTTGTTGGTATTGATTTTTATATCTAATCGATTGTTTACGAGATTTTTCCGTACCTAATGGCAACGTCACTGTGGTGATAATGACAAAAATCTTTGAATTATTCTTAAGATGATTTTGGTGATGGCGAGTTTATTACAGAATAATTCCAATTGCATTATTCATATTTTAAAACATAATGATTTTTCAGTTTTATTGAAAGTTTGTCCGCGGTATTTTGAAGTTGGGCCGTAGCTGGGCATATGGCTTTGATGTTTTATTATGAAACGAGCTTAATGTCAACATGAACGTAATATTTTGTACTTACATGTTCGTAACAAAACTTGTGCGTAACTGCGTTTTACATGCACGTTACGGTACAAATTTTTGAGAAATACCCATGTAATCTTCAAGTTTTTGTAGTAGAAAGTTAAGTAAATGCGTTTTATTAAATTTTTGCATTTTTTGTTCATGGACCAAATGGGTCTTAAAATCTAAACCGGCCACAGAAACAGTCTTAAAATTGGTCTATGGTTTGTTCAGAGGGCCTATTATCTTTAGTATAAATTTGAACCGGTAACTCTAAAATGTAAATTATTATCAAAATGGCCGGACTACATCTGGTCTTAAATTTGTGTATGGCGACTTTCCATAGTCTTACTGATATGTGTAGTAATTGAACAAATCTGTTTACCATGACAATAGTGAAACAATGCGGTAACCTCGAAAGTAAATAACTAACATAAATGGAGATTTTAGATTTATCACTGTCTATGGTTACGGCGGGTTACGATCTTTAAGACTTCGGTTTTAGTATACAATATTGCAAAATCTATAACAATAACACTAAGACAAGCGGTAACCTTTTCGGTGATTTAGATGTCCGGGGGCTACAGTACTATTTGGAACACTGGCAAAAAACACAACATTTTTTATATGGGGCTTGGTACTTTAGCCACAATGTTTAGTTGCGTTTGAATGGAGAACAATGAAGTAGGTAGGTATAGCCTCGATTACATACGCCGATTTAGCTTCCTTACTGGGGATCAAATCTAGGAACCCAAATTGGATGTAGTGATCACACTATGCCCCAATTAGGAAATGATTTCACTGATTAGGGTTGTCACCAGTACTTGACAATAACATTATTGTACATAGATTAAACAATGAGTTTTCACTATTAACGGAAATGTAAAGGTAGGTTTTGTTGAGTACTCTGATAGGAAATGGATGATGAAGCCGGACGGAAAAAGGCCACTAGAACTCTGTAATAAAAAAGATGGCGGTCAACTTTATTGTTTGTGGGCCGATTTCGATGAAATTCGGTTTTTGTACTATTTTAACAAGAAAATAACAACACAATTTTTCAAATACTAAAAATCTAAGATGGCGGTCAACTTTTTTGTTTTTGGGCCGATTTCGATAAAACTCGGTTTTTGGTCCTATTTTGTCAGGAAAATAACAACGCAATATTGAAAATATTAAGAAATCCAAGATGGCCGCCAACATTTTTTTTATGGGCCGATTTCGATGAAACTTGGTTTTTGGTACTATTTTAAAATGAAAATAACAACACAATTTTTTAAATACTAAAAATCAAAGATGGCGGTCAACTTTTTTGTTTTTGGGCCGATTTTGATAAAACTCGGTTTTTGGTCCTATTTTGGCAAGAAAATAACAAGGCAATGTTAAAAATATTAAAAATCCAAGATGGTGGCCTATTTTTTTGTTCGTGGTCCGATTTTAATAAAACTTGGGTTTTGGTACTAACTACTTAAATAGTAACAATAATCATCATCATCGAAATCAAAAAATTGAGAAATCGGCCCAAATAAAAAGAGTTGGCTGGTATATTGAATTTATTATTATTTTCAACATTTCGTTGTTATTTTTTCGTCAAAGTAGTAACAAAACCGAGTTTCTTTGAAATCGGCCCATAAACAAAAAATTTGGCTGCCATCTTGGATATTTTGTATTTGAAAAATTGTATTGTTATTTTCTTGTCAACATAGTAGCGAAAACTGAGTTTCATCGAAATCGGCCCACAAACAAAAAAGATGGTCGCCATCTTGGATTTTTAGTATTTGAAAAATTGTGTTATTTTCTTGTCAAAATAGTAGCAAAAACTGAGTTTCATCGAAATCAGCCCACAAACAAAAAAGATGGCCGCCATCTTGGATTTTTGGTACGCACTCAAACTAGAACTCTGTAATAAAAAAGATGGCGGTCAACTTTATTGTTTGTGGGCCGATTTCAATGAAACTCGGTTTTGTTACTATTTTGACAAAAAATAACAACGAAAAGTTGAAAATATTAAAAATCCAAGATGGCTGACAACATTTTTGTTTGTGGGCCGATTTCGATGAAATTCGGTTTTTGTACCTACTATTTTAACAAGAAAATAACAACACAATTTTTCAAATACTAAAAATCTAAGATGGCGGTCAACTTTTTTGTTTTTGGGCCGATTTCGATAAAACTCGGTTTTTGGTCCTATTTTGTCAGGAAAATAACAGCGCAATATTGAAAATATTAAGAAATCCAAGATGGCGGCCAACATTTTTTTTGTGGGCCGATTTCGATGAAACTCTGTTTTTGGTACTATTTTAATATGAAAATAACAACACAATTTTTTAAATACTAAAAATCCAAGATGGTGGTCGACTTTTTTGTTTTTTGGCCGATTTTGATAAAACTCGGTTTTTGGTCCTATTTTGACAAGAAAATAACAAGGCAATGTTAAAAATATTAAAAATCCAAGATGGTGGCCTATTTTTTTGTTCGTGGTCTGAATATAAAACTTGGGTTTTGGTACCTACTAACTACTTAAATAGTAACAATAATCATCATCCTCGAAATCGAAAAATTGAGAAATTGGACCATAAATAAAAGAGTTGGCTGGTATATTGAATTTATTATTATTTTCAACATTTCGTTGTTATTTTTTCGTCAAAGTAGTTACAAAACCGAGTTTCTTTGAAATCGGCCCATAAACAAAAAAGTTGGCCGCCATCTTGGATATTTTGTATTTGAAAAATTGTGTTGTTATTTTCTTGTCAACATAGTAGCGAAAACTGAGTTTCATCGAAATCGGCCCACAAACAAAAAAGATGGTCGCCATCTTGGATTTTTAGTATTTGAAAAATTGTGTTGTAATTTTCTTGTCAAAATAGTAGCAAAAACTGAGTTTCATTGAAATCAGCCCACAAACAGAAAAGATGGCCGCCATCTTGGATTTTTATTATTTGAAAAATTTATTTGTTATTTTCTTGCCAAAATAGTACCAAAAACCGAGTTTCATCGAAATCAAGCCAAAAACAAAAAGTTGGCCCCCATCTTGAATTTTTGGTACGCACTCAAATGGTTGTGGTGGTGGTAATGCAATGTAAATTATTGACAAGCCATGCTTGATCATCTAGGGGCTACTTATAATGTGATATAGGTACCGGCATATAACTTGGCAAAACAAAGATGAGACAAAAGATGCACCAAGTTTAGTGTTTGTAGCTGCTACGCATCTTGTGTCTCATCTTTGTCTTGCCAAATTACGTGCCCGTAGTAATAGACCCACAGAAATGGAAACTAAAGAAAAAAATATGACTGAAGACTTGGCTGCATGATCAAAGTTTCATTTGCCTTACCTATAAAGCCTTGGCTAGGGAGGCAACCCTTAAATTCCCCAACTAGGATCCAATTCGGGGCATCGTTTCCAATCTGAAATTGAATCCCCAGTAAGGAAGCTAAATCGGCGTATGTAATCGAGGCTTATGCAGGCTTTATTCGTAGGTATGTCAGGTCCATATATTCCTTCGTCATTGACATAAATACAGACTGACATGACTGACATTGAGTGACAGTAGTACTCAAAGACAAAGAGTAGAGAGTGGTAGAGAGTAGATTATTTTTTAACCAGAGTAAATATTTTTTATTTTTATTTAGTGGCTTGGGGAGGTATAAGGTGGGTATAAGCACAGAACAAAGAAACATTTTTTTCCGGTATAAGCTTCTTGGTGGCTTGGCTCCATAATAGGGAATATGCATAAGTCACCGATTTTGATGAATTTGAGCTTGATCGCTGCGGACGCTTATAAAAACATGATGGAACAGGAAAAAAAAATAAAAAAAATGAATTATTTTAGTTTTATCACACGATGAAATCAGGGAAAAATAACAATTTTTTTTTTCGGATATAATGCACTTTACAGTCAGATTTCAATATCGAATAAGAAACAATATTTTGTATGACACATATGTACTTAAACGCAAAATTTAGGGAGATAATTGAAGATTATTGGCTAACTCCATATTAAACGCGCCGAAACACACCTGAAACGTGATGTGTGACGTCACCGTTTTGTATGGAGCGTTTTCGGCGGGTGCTGCTGCGCGCTAACTTCAAGTAAAAGTTTAAATATTACAGTTAATTTTCTAACGCATTATACTTTTGATTAAGATTAAAAAAAAATTTGGTGCATATTCCCTATTGTCTAAGTTTTTTATGTATGTTAGAATAGATGTTAGACTTCCATTATCACTATTAAATAAATGATCATATCTTTTAAATGCGTGAGCTTTTAGGCACCAAACTTCGTTAATCGATATAGGATTTATTCTCGATTCTATGATATTTTTCTAGATGGTGGTTAGATAAAAGAACCAAAAAAAATTTTCCTCAACATTTTTTACGAGCGAAATTAAAATATTCTGTCTCATTTTAAAACGGATCTCCATATCGGTAACATTTTTGTGCGATGATTTTTGACGATTTTAAATGTGGTCTAATGAAAACTTGACGAGTCGTTTGGTCGACTTCAAATGGCATTTATGAATGAAGGCCCTGAATGCCCTTCAAAAGCAACATATCTGGGGGTACGGTAGTGCCCCCGCCAAGACGAGGTAGCGAAGCGCAAGGGCACTACCTACCTTTTCTCGAAGCGCTTCGTCGTTTTTTTAAACCCTCATATCTTGGGTTTGGAGTATACTAGATAAACAAAATTCTCGAAATGTGATGTCAGTAGTAGACTTATTGAATATATAAAGTTTCAATTGCAGAGCCTTTATAGACTTTATTGATACCTAAAAAACCCCGATTTCGTCACTGACTCACTCATGATCATTAAAATTCATAGGGTACTTCCTGAAGTCCTAGAAAGCTGAAATTTGGTATGTAACACCAAAAAAAATATGAAATTGGACTTTAACCCCCCAACCGCTTAATCCTCATAACTTGGGTTTGGATTATACCAGCGGGGCTACTCAAATGACAACTTTTCTATTCGTTCGCTAACTTAAAAATTAAAAATAAGCCATAAACACCAAAATAACGTGTCGTAGGCTTGTCAATTCTGTACAATACAACAATGTCTGTGATTTACATAAACTTGCGACGTCTGACTTGATCATTAATTGCTTATTTTTAAGATTTAAGTTAGCGAACGAATAGAAAAGTGGCCATTTGAGTAGCCCCCCAGGGCCCTATTCAATAAAACTTACAATCCTACAAAGGATCATGCCGGATTCTGGGCCATGATGCGCATTAACCATACATATCTCATTGACTTTAACTTTGAAATGTCATATAGTAGGAAAATGTCAAACAATTATAACTGTAAACAGCTCCTTGAGATTGAGATTTCTCTTTTCTCCCGCATTATATTTTAATGACATTCTTCCCACGCAATCAGTATAAAATTACTATAGTATATTGGTAATTTCATCAAAGCGCATTATGGCCTAGCTTGTATAGAAAAATCAGCATAATCCTTTGTCAATAAGTGACATATTTGTCAAGTTGTATGACAAGTGCTGTTTAATAAACCTTACAATTATGTAAGAATTTTACAAGTAAAAATCTTACAAATATTACAATTATAAATGCTGTTCAATAAACGTTTACATATTATCATGTAGAAAACGCCTGTAGATTTCGATGACAATATTGTATCTACAAATTTGTAGTTGTAATTTACAAATGAAAATTGTTGTTGTCCATCAGCCATTTTTATGATTGGTGGGTGTTAATTACTGCCAATGCAGCCGGGACCAACGGCTTAACGTGCCTTCCGAAGCACGGAGGAGCTCGAGATAATAATTTTTTGGTCACCCATCCCATGACCGACCCTTGCGAACGTTGCTTAACCTCCACAATCGGTGGGCCAGGCGCTAAACCACTGTGCCACCGAGCTCCTTGAAAATTTTGTTGAAGATTCGAGGACAGATTTCAAAAATCTTAGAATTTTTAAAATAATCGATAGTTGCCTTACTTACCCTAAACTTCTCATTAAATGTGAAATCAGTCACATAAAACAAAAAAATATTATGTTTTTAAATATTTATCTTTGTCGTTCGATTAGCACGATTTCATCATTATCACTCCTCTCACTACTGGATTTTGGTAAAAAAAGAGCTAAAACAAAAAAAAAATGCCGAGTTATAAAATTTTACCGAGGGTGAGTTCACCTGTCAGAAATGTATTACAATTCTACAAATAAGTAAACTTGTAAATACAATTATGCGTTCAATAAAGCAGTTTTTCCTACAAATTTGTAAATTGTCACCTGTAACAGGAAAATGTTTATTGAACAGAAATATGTAAAATTGTAAGTACAATTCGACAAATATGTAAATTTTCCACCATTACAAATTTGTAACTTGTATTTTTTATTGAACAGAAACTTGTAAAATTATCACCTGTCACCTGTAATTGTAAATTGTAAGTTTTATTGAATAGGGCTCGGAATCACAAAATTGTCAGAATTATGATGTCTATTAAACTTATTAAACATACAAAGTTTCAATTGCAGAGGTCTTAAACTTTGGATTTTATTGATCTAAAAAATCTAGATTTCGTAAAAACTTACTGAAAATTATCAACATTCTTAGGCCTAGAAAGCCGAAATTTGGTATGTAAGCTAGTTTTATAAACAAACAACAAAAAAATTATGAAACTTGTAACTTTTACCCCCCAACCCCTTAAAGTAGGGGATGGAAGTTTGTATGAGACTTCCGCATTGATGCTAGAGGTCTGAAAAAATTAGACATATGTATCTGAAAAATCTTTAAGTATTTAGTAATTATTTTTAAGACTTAGTGAATCACTGTTAAAGCAACGGAAAAAAAATCATTAAACCACAATTCTGACACCACCTTGCTTTACCGGTTTATGGAAAGATTTTTGCAAGTGGCTGCAAGAAGTCAAACAAATTCTACGGCCATGCCAAGAAGCTTATATCCACAATGGAGATTGCACGCCTAGTAAGTGAAGATTGAAAAAGACTCTTTAGTGACGTCACGGCTTATTGCTATCTCTTTCTTTTCGTTTTACAATACGTTTTCGTTTCTCACGAACAAACGAACGACGAACAACGAACACGTATTGTAACATTAAAGAAAGAGGTAGCAATAAGCCGTCACGTCACTAAAGGAGCATTTTCAATCTTCACTATGACATATGGCCGTGCAATCTCCATTGGAGGGAGGTATAAGCTTCTTGGGCCATGCAGTTGATCCAAAAGCTCCAGTCAGAGCACCAGTTGCTGGTCAGTAACCAAACTGTGAGGAGTTGACTGCACGAGGCTAACCTTTATGCTCGCAGGCCGAACTCCAGCACTACGTAGAGGAAATCGTAGACGAAGATTACAGTAGGCTTGAGAACATTTGCTCTGGGAAGATAGCCAGTGGTCTGTAGTGCTGTTTACCGATGAGTCCCGATTCGGTTTTCATCCTGATTCACGAAGAGTACGTGTATGGCGAGCTCCTGGTCGTGATAACCGTCTGCAACACCCTCAGGAAGTCTATCCATACCACAGCGGAACAATTATGGTTTGGGCGGGAATTCGTATTAGTGGAAGAACAGACCTCGTTTGGATCAGAAACACCATGTGTTAAGAACTCCTTTTCGAAAAATAGGTTTTTTATACTATGTAAAGATTGACATGACATTACGAATAAAAGAAATGAAAGCTATCGAAGAAATATGGATATTTTATTATTAATCAGGTGCTAGCACCAATAATCTATCCCCATCGACTGTAAATGGGCTAAGATTTTAAGCTCATGCACGACAACCGCCCGACACTGCGCGAGTGGTGACGAGCTGGCTACAGACGTGTTGGTCTTAAACTGGCCCGCGCAATCTCCAGACCTAAACCCATAGATTACCTAAACCCCATTGCGTGGGACATGCTCAAAGGAAGGGCTTTGAGGAATTTTCCTCCAAACATTGCAACTGAAGAGCAACTTTTTTTCATCTTAGCAGGACCTGGGACATTATACCGCAGCAAGACTTTAATAACTTGATTCAAAGCATGAAAAACCGTTGCAGAACCGTGATTAACGTCATGGGTGGTTTTACCACTAATTTTTCACGTAACTGAAAAACCTCATAATTTCGCTCTACTTTTATTTTTTTCTTAAAAAGACATTAATCTTTAGGTATTCCATTATTTCACTTGGTCTTAATTTCAATTAAAAAATATTTACGCAAAAAAAAACAATTAAAGAATAGTCTGATAAATACAAAAATATATACATATTGTATGTTAGTTATAACAAATTTTGAGCAAATTGAAAAAACCTGAATATCCCTAGACGGTGTTGTGTGTATTACAACTCCATTCTCCTTTTCACCTTTTTGTTTGTTTGTTTTTGTCGATTGTGTCCATTGTGTCGAAAATCCTAAATAACTATTTTCCCCGATTTAGGGAACACAGAAGGATTTCCCTAGCGTGCAGCGTCAAAGAAAAAGATACATAATATATTACTGACCGAGCGAGCGCGTAGCGATTCCTAAATACCTATATACCTAATACTTAACATAAAAACAGCACGTACCCTCCAGTAACAAGGTTATTTTTAGTTAATACAAAACCTCTCGTGGGGTTGATCAGACTATCATACTGATCAACTTTAATTATGGGACCAATCTCGAAATCACGAAAAAAAAATCAGCTGTTCCATACAAAAGTGCAATCCTACCCCAAAACAGCTGTTTTATTCGCGATTTCAAAGTTGGTCCCATAATGAAAGTTGTTCAGTTGCGCGATTTCAAAGTTGTTAGTTAGTGTGGCGACACCTATTATTTTTTCAACAACTTACGTTTTGGGTTATTTTTTAATGCAAGGTCTACAGCTCACGGAGCCACTCATCATCATCATCATCATATCAGCCCCACGACACCCACTGCTGGGTATAGGCCTCCCCCAAGGATCTCCACGACGATCGGTCCTGCGCTGCCCGCATCCAGTGGCTTCTCGCGATCTTCACCAGATCGGCGGTCCACCCGAAGTTGTCGGGGGCCTGCTCACGGAGCGTCGTCCGGTGCGCGGTCGCCATTCCAGAACCTTTCCGCCCCAACGGCCATCGGTTCTTCTCTCTATGTGTCCAGCCCACTGCCACATCAGCTGCCACTACGGAGCTACTAGTTTAAATAATCAAAAGAAAAAAATCGTCTTCTACCTAATATGTACGTGGGATGAGATTAGAGCACCCATTGGTGATAAAATTTCTTTATCAAAATGTTTTTCAATGATAATAATGAAGCTGTAATTAACTTTAACGTTAACAAACAAACAAGAGGAAAATATAAGAATTTTTATTTAATTTTGATTATGAATTACGGAATCTCCCTTTTGAATTTTTGCTGAACATAATTTTAACCTTAGAAATGAAGAAGCTATGTAGAAAGCTGGTCTTATTTAATTTCAGTTATTGTGAAATTAAGTAAAGTACACATACCTTAGATAGTAAGTTCAGCCTTATCTGAATGAACTTGGCCTAATGATAAGGCATAGAAGGTGCTTGATGCGCATCTAAGATGATGTTGTGAGAGAAACACCAAATTGAATTGGTGAAATGAATAAAAAACACGTCTAAGTACAGCAACAATCACACAATAACCTTTTCTACAATTTTCTCTGCAATACCAAAATGCCATTTTCTAACGCTAATATTGATGTGTTGACAATCTCCTAATGATTACTTAGCTAATTACGTTGTTGATATGAAACAAAATGACATGTTTATTTCTAAATTTTGACAAATATGAATTCCTCATGTTTTCAACTATTTTTGTTTATAGGTAAGTGCACCTACTTAATTGGCGATTTATATACCAATAACGATGCACGCGGGCGGGAAGTGTAAAAGCAGAAAGTGCAGAGTACAGACGGGTGGGTATTGTGCGTGCGCGGGGTGGGTCGGGCGCGTCCCGGGCGCCGTGCGCCCGCGCCGCCCGGCCGCCACGCCGCCAGTAGCGCGGACAGCCCCGAACGGCACACACGATGGTCGCGCACACATATGCGCTCGCCGCCGCGCTCCTGTGCGCGCTGGCTGGACACCTCGGCGCTGGCGCCAGCCTCCACTGTGCGATGCGCCGGGAGATCTCGCCCTGCACCTGTCGCCGCGAGGACAAGGGCACCGGAGCCATCCTCGTCGTCTGCCAACGGATCAATGCGTACGAAGACATCGCCAAAGCCCTCACAAACAAATTCAGCCCGGAGACCAAGATCGGTCTCGACATCTCCTACTCGAGCCTACCTGATTTCGCCGAGCACAGCTTCCGTGAATTAGGACTTTCTATTACGAGGTTGAAGTTGAATTTCGACAACCTAAGGCAAGTTTAAAGAGATGTTTTTGATATTGAACGGTTGTAGCCACTAAGTATGTTTTGTTCTTTGTGAGGTTTCCAATACGTGCTGCGACAAGACTGCGACATGGAACTACCCGTCGACCATGTCGCGTCAGCTGTTACTGTGTTAATTTTGACCAATGGAATGGCGTTTTAGATCTGTGATTTGGGTACATCAAAACAATGCGTAAGTTGAATGAGAAAACAACAGGTCTGTGATAAGAGGGAGGACAGCGATGAGGATCGAGCTACTATCAAAAGAGTGGGCGGCGCCCTCATCAGGGTTGTCGTCATCTCTCTCACACATTTTCCATAATGCGAAATTTCATAATGATATGAACTGTTCTTGTTCACTCTACGTTTTTGTAGGGTTTGACGTTCGCCTCTCAGTAAATTTCCCGTCAAAGTGGGTTTATTATTGGTTAGCTGCTTATCAGAGTCCATAAGTACAAACATGAGAAGCTTATATGGATGTGAGTTCAACTTCTCTTTCTACACACTATTTAAATTTGTTCTAGATATAATTTGAAGCATTTAACAATTTCAGATCTCATATACCAATAATTGGGTTGCCCCTGGCCCCCCGTGAACTCGACCCTTATTGACCATTCAATTGATCTTCTGAGATTTTAAAGTCGCACTAATTATACTACAAAATAGTTTACAATGTGCAATTTATTCTCTAATAATACACAATGTAATAATTTATAAATGGCTAACATTTACTTACTTTTAAACTTTGTTACCGACCTCTGTGAAATAACTCTGCGCACAGCAGCTGTTGATGTTTTGACATTGGATGATTTCATCATCGATTATTCTTAAATGATTAAACTAAGTTCATGGAAAGTAGAAATGGACTTATTTTTTAAATCTTGGTAAAACTTCTCATATCGTGTGGGGATGGCATCTAGGAGACGACAGCTCGATAGTTTGCTCGGGGGTTATCTGAGGTCACTTCTAAAGCAATATAAAATTGAATGATATCACATTGGTCGTGTCGCATTCACTATATTTACTCATTAATGGTGAACTAACAAATTACAGAGGCTATTGTTTGTCGTGGATAACATATGTAGTGGTATCTGTACACGACAAAAAAAAACGAAGAATACTGCTATTGTTGAACCAAAGGTTACATTCGACAGGGTTGATCTTTTTGTTCCTAAGATGACTTTACGAAGTGGAGCCACTTGGATTTTTCATGCAGGTGGGGGAAGGGGGTAATTAAGCCTAACCGAAGCGTTAAGTTTAGGTTCTAAGCCAAAGGGGGTTCGGGCACTTTGGTCCTTATGACCAATAGACGTGAATCGTACATCGATGGATAGGTCTTTTCAAGAGGAAAAAGTTATTATGGGGTTACATTTGCATTTGTTGTCCGATTCGAGATATCGGCTTATAAAGTATGTGTTTTCAGTATCTCGGATAGTACAGTCAGCAATAAAAGTCGCTTAACGGCGGCGGGTCCATAGAATATACGGACAAGCGCCATACCTATTCGTGCTTTATGAGAATATACCTTTCTAACGATATACTATTTATATCTATTGGGTCCAGGACCAGAGTCCATACATTTGTGCCCATACCCCTTTGGTATCATTTTCGGATAAATCAATAACTTATAATTATTTTTTGGTATGATAGTGCAATTTATTAAGCTGTTATATGTTTCTTAAAAATTAAACAGTAGGTAACCAATATTTTTAACCACCTTTTTAACTTTTGGGTTCTTATTTGCAATCAACAATATGTTAACAAAGATTCTCTAATTAAGATTTAAAAAAAAATATAACTTTCAAATATCTATACCTCTTCTTTCAAGTATAAAAAAAATTTAAAAGTCGCGTGCCGTGAATTTCTTAAATAGGGGTCACGTTTCAGTCCATTTTCAGTAGGTATATTAAACAATAAGAAAAATATCAATGTTAACTAGGAAAAAATGGCTGTCGAAGATGTCATCTTTTTTGTTGATTTTCTTCAGCAGGGAGTTGATTAACACGCCCTCTAGCAATAAATGATATATCATTAGAAAGGTCTTTTAAAGACAAATATTTGCTGTTAATATACTTTATATCAATTGTTTATACTTTTGGAGTTAAAGGTTATTAAAGTATAAAAGTGGTTTATTGTCTATGGGAGTTGAATTACCCCACCTTTAGCAATAAATGATATATCATTAGTAAGGTTTTCATAAAATAAATATTTGCTGCAAACACACTTTCTATTAATTATGAGTATTTTCGGAGTTTTAGGTCATAAATGTAAAAAAAATTGGTCAAGTTCAGAGCGTTATAACTCTCAAAGTACTAATAGTTGACGTTTATTGTAGTACAATAAAGTGTTTCAAATTTAAAGACCATTCCAATGATGTAAGATTTATTGCTAGGAGAGGCTTAGATCAAAATGCTCATCGTACTAAAGAACCCCCGAAAAGTTCAAATAATTTGACTCAAACCTTATGTTCTAATAAATAAATAATAATCTTAATATATAAAATCGTAAACTGAATGACTGACTGACTGACTGACTGACTGACTGACTGACTGACTGACTGACTGATCTATCAACGCACAGCCCAAGCCGCTGGACCTAGAGACTTGAAATTTTGCACACAGGTACTTTATACAGTGTAGGCATCCACTAAGGAAGGATTTTTGAAAATTCCATCTCTAAGGGGATGAAATAAGGGATGAAAGTTTGTATGAAAGTCCCTCAGTTTTGAAGCTAGAATCTTCAAATTTTGTGTTTAGGCTGACGATTGAAAATTAATAAATACGGGTCTCAGCGTTTTTCAAAATTCTACCCCCGAAGGGGTTAATAGGGGGATGAAGTTGTGTATTAAAGAAAATCCTTCATTTTCGAAGTAAAAATCGCTAAATTTATAATTTAGGCTTATGGATAGAAATCTAAAGCAACGTAGGTATATTGTTTTTGTTAGGATTTCAACTCCAAAGGAAATGAAATGGGGGTGAAAAGGGTTAAAAAAACCTAAAAATAGATATGGATGTCGTTATCGGGGTTTTGTGGGATGACGATTGCAAAAATGACATTTATTTTGAAGTCCAACCACGGTGGACATGATTTAACCCCTAAAGGGGTGAAATTGGGGTTCCAATATTGTATGGAAAAATAATATAAATAGACATTACAACTTTAAACTTCGTAGGAGCACATCTAAAAATAAATAGGCAAATATATATTTTGTTATTTTGAAAATCAACCCCTTAGGGGGTAAATGGGGTGACTAATATAAAAATAGATATAGATGTCGTTATTGGGGTTTTCTGGGATGACGATTGCAAAAATGACATTTATTTTGAAGTCCAACACGGTGGACATGATTTAACCCCTAACGGGGTGAAAATGGGGTTCAAATTTTGTATGGTAAAATAATATAAAATAGACATTACAACTTTAAACTTCGTAGGAGCACATCTATAAATAAATAGGCAAATATATATTTCGTTATTTTGAAAATCAACCCCTTAGGGGGTAAATGGGGTGAGTAAACATAAAAATCGATATAGATGTCGTTATTGGGGTTTTCTGGGATGACGATTGCAAAAATGACATTTATTTTGAAGTCCAACACGGTGGACATGATTTAACCCCTAAAGGGGTAAAAATGGGGTTCAAATTTTGTATGGAAAAAGAATACAAGATCGAAATTACAACTTTAAAATTCGTAGGAGCACGTCTAAATATATATTTTGGGATTTTGATAATCAACCCCTTAGAGGGTAAGTGGGGTGAGTAACATAAAAATCGATATGGATGTCGTTCTTGAGGTTTTATGGGATGGTGATTGCGAAAATGAGATTTATTGTGAAGTCCAACGCGGTGGACATGACACATATTGACCTGGACCTGGACATGCACATCCAGGGAACGGGAACGGGAACGGAACGGAACGGAACGGAACGGACCGGACCGGACCGGACCGGACCGGACCGGACCGGGCCGGACCGGACCGGACCGGACCGGACCGGACCGGACTGGACCGGACCGGACCAGACCGAACCGGACCGGAACGGAACGGGAACGAGACGATAACTAGAACGGGACGAGTACGGGAACTGGAACGGAAGGGGTACGGGACGAGTACGGACGGGATCGGACGGGAACGGAACGGGAACGGAACGAAACGGGAATGAAACAGGAACGTAACGGGAACGGAACGGGAACGAAACAGGAACGAAACTAGAATGAAACGGGAACGGAACGGGAATAGAACAGGATGGGAACGGGAACGGGAACAAGAACCGGACGGGAACGGAACGGGAACAAGAACGGGAACGTAAGGCGTACGGGACGGTAAGGGGACGTTTACGGGACGGGAACGCAGCGGGAACGGAACGGGAATGGGAACGGGAACGAAACGTGAACGGAACGGGAATATAACGGGACGGGAACGGGAACGAGAACAGGATGGGAACGGGACAGGAACTGGATGGGAACGGAAACGGAAGGGGTACGGGACGGTTACGGGACGGGAACGGGGAACGGGAGCGGGAGCGGGAACGGGAACTGGAAGCTTTGTGCGAGGCCCGCCACACGCGGCAAATGTCTTGCCTCGCGAGGCAGCGCGCTTGATGGGGACTCGCCTAATCGCGTAAAAATGGCTGGCCGGATCCTGGTTGAAGGTTCCTTAAAAGGATTTCGTCTAATATCCACGCGGACGAAGTCGCGGGCAGAAGCTAGTAATAAATATAAAACTTTATTGAAATAATCTTACATCACAATTTACAACTAGTTTAAACATAGATAATATAGGAAAAAATAATAATAAATAATTATTAAAATAATTTTATACTATGTGCTTGACCACATGCGATGTTGCCGTTCTGCTCAACTTCATGGCTTGGAAGATATAGAAGGCTATGGTTTATGACATATGTGTCATACAAAATATTATCTCTTATTCGATATTCTATCTGACTATTAAGTGCATTATATCCGAAAATGAATAAAAAAAATATCGTTATTTTCTCCTGATTTATTTAAATGGTATGGTGTAATGTAAAGGGTCAAAATAATGTGCATTAAATGCTTAAGGTAACTAACGTCTATAATTTGATAAGGATTAACACTGTATCCTTCTAGATAGCTTTCTAAATTACCACATTGTATATGACCAATTTTTTAGAAGATATTAAGAATAAGCTATTCTTTAAAGATAGATTATTATATTGCCATCGCGGCTTTTTTTGTAGACATATAAAAGAGGAACAATTCCATCACACATTATTTCGATAGTAGGTATCTTAGCTCAAATGGTTTTTGCAGCGTTTTCGATGCACTTAATTTTTGCCGACATCTTCATATTTCTACCAATTTACATAAAACTTCAACTTATTATGCTCTTAACCTTCTCAGGAATCACTCCATTATTTATTTATCATGCATTAAAATCCGTTCAGTAGTTTATGAGTTTATAAAATTTGTTTTATAATATGTAGTGCTTAGAATAATTACACCTAGAACGATAGTTCCCTACAAAGCACACTGTCAAAAGTGAGGCAACTAAAACAGCCAAAATGGCGCCGTTTTCAGATTTTTATTCTTCATTATTTCATAATCATACATCATAAGTACAAAACAGTTTCAATTTCCCTACCTTAAGGAGATTAGTTACTATATTATTGGATTTTAGTTACGATTAGGTAACATATGAAGGATATAAATCTGAAAACTGAGCCATTTTGGTTCAGTATTAGTTGCCTCACTTTGCATACAAAGATACGGCTTCTAGGTGTTATTATTCTAAGATGTAGTGATTATAAAATACAATACTACGTTACCTCTTTGAAAGAAACATAAAAATTATAAAATACCCAAGTCCAATGCTCTTACCAACTGAGCTACCCAGTCTTTAGTTGTGGCATCGTTGAAATGTTTATGTCACGGGTTCGATTCCCGCCTGAGACGAGTCGAATTTTTTCAAGTGTAATATTATTTATTATTGTAAAAAAATATGCCAAAATATCGAATTAAAAAATATAACTCAGAAATATTAATCGGACATTTCAACCGGAAACTTCGTAGGAGTACTTGTAACCACAGAGGAAATAATCACTATTGTTTACTCATGTGCTTGTAACAACAAATAAGCAAACACGTGTTTAAGCTAGGGTTTCCTAGAATGTGCCGTTACATTACGGCCTTAATATAGCGGCGTTGAATGTTGTCTATGGAAACAATATAGCGACACCGTAACGTCAGAAACCGCGCCGTACTGTTTACATAGACAACGTTCTACGCCGCTAAATGACCGCCGCGGCCGTAATATGACGGCACGGTCAGCCTAGGAAACCCTAGATTCACGTGGTTTGCCGAAACTCGACTCCTTGGGATAAATGGGGTAAAAAAGCCGAAAAACTATTGAGGTTTTATGGGGTGCTGATTGCAAAAATTGCATTTATTTTTAAGATAAACCTGCCCCCCCTACCCAAATGGCCAAATTTCTATTCGTTTGAACGCTACGATTACCTTTAAAGCTTAAATATGAGCAATAGATGATTAAATCACTTGTCGCAATGTTATGTAAATCACAGACTTCGATGTATTGTATGAAATAATTTGCTAACTAATTTGTAACTAATTTGCTACCTATGTGAAATCTCATAACACCTGTATTCGCAATAAACATATTTTGATTTGATTTGATTTGATTTGAAATTGTCAAGCTTACGGCACGTAATTTTATAGTTTACTGCTTATTTTAAAATTCTAATATTAAGCGTAGCGTTCAAACGAATAGAATGTTGGCTATTTGAGTAGGGGGGCTGGTAGACATTATTCAACACCTAAAGGGGTGAAATTGGGGGTAAAATTTTGTATAGATAAAAATATGAAATAGACATTTCGACTTGAAACGTCTTGCCTAGGACATCAATTACAGGGGAAAATTGGGTAAATTAACCGCAAAAATGAATACAGATGTTATTATTGTGGGATGTTGGTTGCAAAAATGACATTTATTTTGAAGTTCACATACACGATAGCCTTGATTCAACCCATAGATGGATGACTTCTAAAAACTATTGGGGTATATGGGGTGAAAAAGCCTGAAATCGATATGGATGTCGTTACTAAGGTTTTATGATATGTTAATTGCAAAAATGGCATTTATTTTGACGGAGCCATGGTTCAACCCCTAAAGGGGTGAAATAGATATTCAAATTTTGTAAGGATAAACTTATCAAATATACATGTTGACTTAAAACTTCGTGGGAGTATTTCTAAAAACAAATAAGCAAACACGTATTTCGTGGTTTTCCGAAACTTTACCCCACAGGGAAAAACTGGGTAAATTAACCGCAAAAATGAATACGGATATACTTATTGAGGTTTTATGGGAAGTTGATTGCAAAAATAACATTTATTTTCAAGTACACGGTGGTCTTGATTCAACTCCTAAATGGATGACTTCTAAAAACTAAGAAAACTCGTAGGTACTTAATTATTTCGAGAGAATTTACCACACAGATTTGGTATTTTTCCGTTCGGAATTTACATAAATCTATTTATACATTTAAAACTCTAAATTGATTGGTTGGTGATGGGATACGCCTGGAGCCCTAACGGCTGAAAGTAGAGACAATTTTTTGAGGGTAGATACCTTTCATGGTGTAGGTGAATACTAAGAAAGGATTTTGGAAAATTCACCCTCTAAGGGGTTGAAATATGGGATGAACGTTTAAATGGAATGGAAGTCTCTTAGTTTCAAAGGATGTTCAATTTTTGTGTTTTGGCTGGTGATGGCGATTAAAAATTATAAGGGGAAAGGGAATGCAAGGTGAAGGCGAAAGGGGATGGGGAGGGAGGAGGTGGACGGGTGGGGACGGTGACGGATATGGTGATGGTAAGTGTAAGTTTGAGTGTAAGCGTAAGTGTAAGCGTAAACGTGAAACTCCATATTTTGTGAATGACATAGGTTTTGACACTTTCCCATCTTAGCCTGAAACTGTGTGTTTTGTAAAGTTAGATGTTAATTCTCTCGTCTGCTGGTATATACCTGAAAAGCTTCTTTACCATACTTACATGCGGATATAATAATATGACGGTACTCCCGTCAAAAGCACATACATAGGCTGTCTTAAAAATTGTGAAACAAAAAATAGCCAAATTATTAAAAAACATTGTTAACAACTTTTTAGAGCTTTCCTCTCTTATCTCATTGCGCATATACTCGTACATTCAGGGTAAACAGCTTTCAAAATATAAAAAAAAACGCGTCTTGCGGAAGGTTATTAGCACAGTAGATGACACGCAATTAAAAATGACTCTTACGGCTTGAGCATAGGGTACAATTCAGCAACAGTGTGTTAATTTATACTGATGTAGGGGTTTTTAACTTGTCGGCAATAGCTTAGTAATAGATACAGCATGTAGAAAATGTTAAAAACGAAAAAATGTTTCTTGTGACTAAACTACTGGATATTTTTCATTGATATTTTACAGGCAGACTGGGAACGTTACTAGATATACGAAATTTAATTTATTGTTGCATTGACCTCTCCACTTTGTATATATAAGTTTTTCAAACAGTATGAGAGCTCCATGGAAACGTTCGAATTTGACGGCTGACGTCACTCTAAGAGCTCTAAGCAAAGTTCGCAGTACTTTGGTCAGGGTTGTGACATCGCGTCGCAGTTGTTTCCATAGCGTTCGCGCGTAGCATTCCACGAGACGGCCGGAAAATGCCAACCCTAGCGATCCGACGGAGTGCAATGACAAAAGGGCCTAAGTGACGTTAGCTCCTCTACTGTTTGAAAAACTTATATATGTACTGTGTTATTAGTACAGGACAAATTGTACCCCCAAAGTTGTCAAAAAGTTGATAATTCTATCAACTGTGCGAGCGGACGCGTTATCCTAATGAAAAAGAATATACCACGAATACCGCTACTTAGGCGCTGGTAACGAGACTCCTCGAAAGCCAGGCACGTATCCAAGGGGGGGGATAGTTGGGATTTATCCCCCCCCCCCGAAATCCAGAACACACAGTACAGGACTAAATTCAAATTTAGCGGGCGAGGCACTCTCTGGTTTGCGGGATGCAATAGTCCCCCCCCGAATTAAAAGTCTGGATACGTGCCTGTCGAAAGCCTAAGATAGTCAAACTTCACAATACCACTCACTAGAAATTATTATCCTACAATTTTCTAGAAGAATTATCGACACTAGTCCACTGCTTTCAAAAAATACCGTTTTCTTTTTAGGGTCCCGTACCAAAATGGTAAAAAAGAAACCCTTATGGTGTGACTCAGTCTGTCTGTCTGTCTATCACAACTGGATATCTCGAGAACTGCTAATGGTATCAACTTGAAATTTGGAATAGTTTAAGATGACGTTTGCCCAACTATTTTGCAAATAAGAAAGAAATAAAAAAAATTTTTTTTACAACTGGGACTGAAAAGGTGTCTCTAAAATTTTCAGTAGAGCGACTTGGGCATGTGGGGTATCATATGATAGAACGCTGTTTGCACATTTTAAAACATTTTTTTCTTTTTTTTAGGCCACTTACTTCGACTTGTGATGAAAAATGTATAAAAAAATACCGCTCCCCCCCACCCCCCCTTATCTCCAAAGTTTGCAAAGAAAAAAACTGAAATAAATGTGATAGTAGTATATTATGTAAATATTACAGGAAAAATAAAACGATGTCTCATTAAAACACACTTTTTTAGAAATTAAAAAAACAAACAAAACATTCATTAGTTCCTCTACCAGTCAACAGATGGCCCTGACCTAAGAAAAATTAAATTAGTTCCACTATCAGTAAAGAAATGGCGCTGGCCTAAGATAAAAATAGTTCCACTATCGGCCAAGAGATGGTGCTGATCTAATACTGCAATAATATTTTTTTTATTCTACTTAGGATCGTTTACTGTGGTTCCAAAATTCTCCTATTATTAGGATGTAAAATACATATTATGAAGTTTCTCCTTCGGACTTTTCCAACATTAATCCACACCAATGAACACGACGGTATTTTTGTTGATTTCTGAGTTAATGAGATACCCGTCTAAAGGCAACCTTCCAGATTTTAAGTTTTACACGCAAGATAGTGAAAAATGTCCGTGATTCAATCTTCAGTTCAGCCCAAATCTCTCGATACAAAATTTGCAATGTTCCTTTAAAATCCACTCTACCCTGATGAAGTTTTCATAAGTTACTGCAGTCCATGGTTGTCCGGGTTTCGAAACATCGTTAAAGTTCTTTCAACCATGTTTATATAAAAAAAACTGTTGCTTACGAAGGCGAAGACTTACGAAAAGCAGTGTGTAAATTTTCGTAAGATTCTTTAAGGGTGTAGACGCGCATCACGTTTCATTTTTTAATTTTCAAACAAATGATCAAAACAACTCGTATTGAGGGCGAACTTTGAAAATTCCTATTAAATTATTAAATAGATATAAGTATTTAGTATATACAAACTACGCAATACAATAGTCAAATACCTCATTATTCCCAAGAAAAATAAAAAATGACTTTAGAATCTGTAAATACCAGTAAAAAACATGTCAAAGTGTACCGATCATAATAGTACCGATTAAAATCATTTTTTTTAATTTTCTCTCTATAAGGCACTTCTTGACAATACAAAAAATAAGTGAAAAAAATAAATATGAGTCGTATTATTATTGTTACAGCTGAAACGTCTGTGAAAAATACCTCTGGCTAGTAAATTTGAAACTTGAACAGATTGTCTCCGTTAAATACCTGATAATGTATTACCTATGTTTTTCTCTCTATACGGCACTAATTTAAGAATTTTGCTTCTCAAAACCAAAGTTTACATCAAAAATAATGCTTTCATTCTTTAGATATTAGATAACTTCTTTGGAAAAACTCTAATTTCTTTGAAATGCGGATCTACGGTCTTAAAGGTGTATATTTTAAGTATGATAAATCATCGCCTGAAAAGTTTCTCGCAAGACGACCATTGTTGCAAGAAAAAGAGCGTCAAATTAACTTAAAAAATATATTTAAAATAAAACACGCACAGTTAGGCATTGATTTTCACCAAGGGTATTTTATTGAAATTACTCGCCAAATAAAAAATAATTACAGAAAAATATATATCATATTTACCATGTGGCTAAAAACTTTGAGAACAGTACAGTTACGTAAAACTGATTTTTTAATCCGTTAATTTTCAGTAAGCCTTGTGATATAGAGTTGAAATAAATGGGACATCAATAATCTTTTGATTGGGTGATGAAACTTTCTATTTTACAGGATCAAGGACCCATGGACTTTAGTATTTGATAATAATAAACTCCTCCCTCTATGCGTTTATTGAGAAAAGCAGAGTCTTGACGAACAGACGTACAGACACGTCTAAAAATATGTATACAGTCACTTTGTTGTAGTTGTCATTTGTCATTGTTTTTTTTTTAAAGAAAAATATGATATGTAGCTTACATTGACATAATTTTTTTTTTCTGTAGCTTACTTCCGCAAACAATATATATTATGCAAGATGCACCGCCCGCCCGCCCGCCTGCAAAAATATGCACATCACATAATATCAGTGCACAATACCTGCATTTAGCAAGACAGCACTTGTACCAGGCTACTCTACATGTGTTTCGCCCCAACCCGGAGCATCCTCAGGTGCATGTGCATATTTTTACGGGCGGGCGGGCGGTGCATCTTGCATATATTGTTTGCGGAAGTAAGCTACATCCTTTTTTCAAAATGGTTTGGGACTTCGGCCACTATTATGTATTCTGTGCTTCGGCCAAGTGACGCCAGATTCAATCAAATATTTGTCATTGATTTCTGTGCAACAAAGTAATAGCTTTTAGAGTGACAAAGTTCTGAACTGTATAAATATAACGAGTACGACCAAGTGATCTTATGGTTTCCGTTTTTCCTTTTAAGTAAAACGATTATAATTTAATCAACAATATCAGCGTCTACTTTAGTTTCTTATTTTTAAAGAGTAAATTAATCGATGTTCTTGACAATCTCGTTTCGAATCAATATTAAATCAAATCATATTGCTATCAATCTGTTTGGGTATCATAAATACAGTTGATCCAATAGTTCAAGGCAAAATCCGGTTCTTCCCAATGTAAAAATTATGTGTTCTTCATTATTATTCGCAAAGAAAAAAAAATACACGTCATAAAGCTTGAAGCGGTAACCGGGGATCTAAAGCTTAAATATAATAAGAACCATTCTATACGGGATGTATTAAATAGCACTTTAAATTTGATGAAAACAGCTATAAAATTGTATATCAGCACTTTAAAATAATAATAGATCTATAATTTAATATTATCACTACAAAAATAATGCTTACACATTAACTGTGTCGCAACCATTGGTCTCAACTCCGAAACCATTTAGTTTCTGTCCAACCATTTCCGACTGACCACCATCTGACCACTGTTAAAATGAGATGGAAAGATGAAAACAACTTGTGGCATGATGCATATTAATTATACGCCATCAGGTCGGTTCTGGCGTTGTTGGTCACAATGGAACCTAACCTCCTCCTGGGCTCCTCTCTCGCTACGCGCGCTCGTCGTCGCACCTAGACATCTGTTTACCAGTGCTAAAGTTATAAAATTAATTTGTAAAGTGCAAAGTATTAATTTTAAAGCTAATCAATTAAATTGTATAGTGCAAAGTATTAATTTTAAAGCTTAGCATATTTATAGTGGAAACCATTATTTTTATAGTTCATTCAATAAATTTTGAAGCTAAACATTTTAAAGTGTGTTACATTATTTTTAAAGTGCATTTATATATTCCCCATTCTATACTTTATTTCACATAAAAGCAAAAAGCGTAAAATTGAAGAAAACCTAATATAGAAGGTCTAATTATAGTAAGTGCGATAGACTAGCATATTATGCTACTAATGTGTCAAATAATCAAAATAATTCAGAATTTTTGTGGTTTTGAAAAAGTCTGACTAGTACTTAATTATTTTACTCAAAAATGCTTGTAATATGGCCATTATTTTGACAACCTTCTTTGAACAAAGTCGAGGTTGCCGTGCTCCACGGTGGTGACGCAACAAAGTTGTATGGGATTTCATTATTGTCGAGTTTTAGCCACCAGCAATTTCCTTTGAGAATCCATGATTGTCGAGTTTTGTTTCAAACATAGTTCATGAAAAAAGTACATTGTGCAACCCGCGCAGTTAATGAATGGGATTACACTCGCTGTGGTAAGCGCCGTGAGCCGCCATTTTCAATCCCATTCTTTATTTGCGCGGGTGTTGTCTTGTTGTGGATGATGTTTTTGTAATTTTTTTTTACTTTTTTACTATTTTCCTTTTTGATATTTTTGACTTTCTTGCCTTTTTTATTTTTTTGTCATTTTGGACCAAGTCTTGTATAGTGCTTTACTGCTCAAAACTGACCAAAAATTAAAAAATGTCAATAATGTCGAAAATGTCAAAAATGTCATAAATGTCAAAAATTTCAAAATTGACAATAATGTCAAAAATATCAAAAATGTCAAAAATTACAAAAATATCAAAAATGTCAAAAATATCAAAAAATTCATTTTGGTAATTTAAGACATTTTTGAAATTTTTGACATTTTTGTCAATTTTGACATTTTTGACATTTTTACTTTTTTGACATTTTTGAGTAAAGCACTATACAAGACTTGGTCCACAATGACTGCACTGCTGGCCACGCTATGATGGCCTGAAGCTGAGCTTAACTACGCTCTCGGCCTTCAAGCTTGGTCATCATTGCAGCCCTTGTCCGCGCTATAAAGGCCTCGACCTCCGGTCTCGGCCTTTATTCCAGCTTGGCCACCAAGGGCTGCAATGCTGACCGCGCTGTGACGGCCTGGACCTGCGCTAAGCTACGCTATCGGCCATCATCATCGCGCTGCCAGCAATGCAGTCATTATTGACCGCGTCAGTAATGTACTATTACTTACTAAGTAATCCTATACATAAGTAACTCTACAGTTAGTAAAAACCGGCCAAGTGCGTGTCGGGCCACGCGCAGTAGGGTTCCGTAGTTACCTTATACTATATTATATTGAATACCACTATCATTTTTAGTCTGCAAAAATAACTTTGTTTTTCATAGTGTTTGTATGAGTGACAAAGTTATATTTGCGGTTTTGGAAAATGTGCTATATCTCTAAAAAATATTTGTTCGTACAAAAAATATCACTATCTCGTTCAAACCAATTTTCGTTGAAAGTATTTATTAGGATCTACAGTTTTTTTTTTTTAGATTTAACACTCTGTTATTTTAAAAGTTAAAGGGGGGGGGGGGGGGGACACACATTTTAACACTTTGGCAGTGTATATCTTTGAAACAGTAGAATTTGAGAAAAAATAGTCTGTAAAACATCAACGTCATTTTTAAAGACCTATCTACAGACACCCCGCACGTGTAGGTTTGATGTAAACATTTTTTTTCAGTTTCAGTTCCATGTTCGAGGGGCCCCCCTTTAATCTTATATTTTATATTTTTATGTAAAAATCATAAAGCGGTTCACAGAATACATCTATTTACCAAGTTTCATTTGTGTAATCTTAATAGTTTCGGAATAAAGTGGCTGTGACATACGGACGGACAGACAGACAGACATGACGAAACTATGAGGGTTCCGTTTTTTGCCATTACGCTACGAAACCCTAAAAAGAACCAAAGAAATTAGCCCCTTACCACTTCCTTCACGTCTCTTGATGGTGGTCACAATAAAATTCTTTCGAAACTCGTCGAAAACAACAATGTTCGTTTAGTACAAAGTAAATAAGATTGTCTTTTTATGATATCTACAGCAACTTTTATAAAATACGAAAATACGCGGAGTATCAATCAACGGTATTTTCCCGAACCTAACTAAGTATACTTAATAAGTGTATGTTGCGATTCAATTAACTAACTTATCCGCTGATAAGCAACCGCTTTTGTGGGACTCTAGGAGATCGCTTAGTCCGTCCATTGTAAACAAATTGAAGTACACGATAAGAATTACTTAATAAACAATACAATTCCTTACAGCACAACACATTTTTCAAGCCTGATAAAGTTTAATCTTAACCGTCTTCATAAAACTAAGAAACGTCTTTTAAATACAGCTGTTGTTTAAATGGCATTTAATTTTTTTTATTAAGTGACAACCATATAATTATAATAAAATGAATAAACATTTATAAACAGGCATGATATTACGAAAAATGATTGTGCTCATCTTGAAATCTTCGACCCGCACAAACATTTATCGAGAAAAATAACGCGTGTAAAAAAACTCGCTACAGTAGGTTATTTTGTTTGAGAAATTAGTACATAACCGACGTAAAGCGAACTGAGATTTTCCATACAAAATTACTCTACCAAATTTTTATGCATAATTTTTTCGTGATTCCAACCATGGACGTTATTTGTAGAGTTCGCTACAGCTGCACCAAACGACCGTCATAATTCTTGTACTTACTCAACTCTATCTCTCTACATTTAATCCATTACGCAACGCAATTATGTGGCATTAATGTGTATACTTTGAATTATTGTGATCGTAACTGGAAGTTATTGTTTGAAATCAAAGCATGAGCCGTTTTACCAGAACGTAAGATTAATTACTTTATTAGTTCCATTCTGAGACATCGTGATAAGTAATCTGGGGTTATCTTGGCTATTTACAGGTTGCTATAAATATAACTAAGTAAGAATCGTGAAACAGTAATGAGTGCTAATGCTAAAGCCATTCTTCGGCACATAACACTTATAGAACATTATATTATATGGTAGCCCAGAAATATGTTTAAAAATTTTTCCACAGAAAAGAAAACGCGCTCAAGGCATGAGACATCTCGAGAACGATACATTCTGCTTGTATCGTTCTCGACATATCAGAAAACACACGAATTTTTCGGCCTAAAAAAGGTTATTTTCGATTTCCAAAAAAGTTTTTGACTTTTCCAATATATTTTTTACATCTTCTTAAAGTCTTTCAAATTCCGCGTCTTTTAGTCTTCATACGTCCTCGTGGCCCTCAACCTCAGGGTATCACGGGCAAGTCCCACTTTCAGCGAAAATGGGGACCTACTGGAGCGAACGAAAAAATATTTTCAATGTTAAAAATCGGCAATTTCATATTTTATCCCCTACTAGCGGCCCGACCTCGCTTCGCTTCGGTTCCTTTGTTTTTTAAACATATAACCTCTCCTTTTGAATCACTCTATTTATTTAAAAATACCGCGTCAAAATCAAAGCCGTTGCGTAGTTTTAAAGATCTAAGCATACATAGGGACAGACAGACAGCGGGAAGCGACTTTGTTTTATACTATGTCCACAGAAAATAAATTTTAAAAATAATATATATAATGGTAATCAAATCTTATTGTTTTATTCTTTAGACAAAAAAATCCAAGTGCTTTTGGATAAACCTCCTTAGAAGTTGTTTATGAATGTTTCAGTTTTTCCAAAATTTTAATTATTGCAGAGAAATGCTAATGCTAACGCAAGCTCTACCATGGTTATAACGGGTGGCGCAAAAGTACTGGCACTAAAGAAAATACTTTTATTTTTTTATATGACATTTTCTGTCATTCTGTTGTTGAAAATTGTGTAGTGAACAAATATAAAATACACTGAAAATAAACATGGACCGTTTTACTCCCCAAGAACGTGGAATAAATATGGATTTAGTGAGGGACGCTTTTCCAGGCCGAGTTATCTCTCGTTTTGGCGATTTGCCTTGGCCTGCAAGATCACCCGATCTGACCAGTCCAGACTTCTTTCTTTGGGGTTTTTTGAAATCTCGGGTGTATGTGAACAAGCCACAGACTCTCGCAGCTCTAAAAGAAAACATTCGTCAAGAAATAACGAACATATCGCAGGAAGTGTTACGGCAAGTTATGCAAAATGTCATAAATAGGGCTCAAATGTGTATCAACTCTGGAGGTCACCATTTAAAAGACATCATCTTTAAATCCTAATGGTACGAAATTTAATGGCACAAATATACATTTAAAAAAACCTAAATCTAGTTTTCTAATTTAGAAAAAATGTTATAGCTGAACCAAATAGGGTCTTTACTTTTGCGCCACCCGTTAGTATTAAATAATAACAGAGCGAGCGCGTAGCGCAAACGAAGAGCCTCCGTTTCAGCTTGGATAAAAATGCTTTCGTATGTCCAGATAGCGTGAAATTTTGTGAGCAGGTTATGATTTTTTTGTTGACCCAGTTTTTCGAAATATTTAAAAAAAGAAACAAATTTCAGTCATTTCGACAAATGTTAAAAATGTCACAAACAGCTCACAGAACCACTATTATATGTAAAAGTAGGGGCCATTTTAATAGGCCACATTTGACATATGTCAATTTTCGATTCATTGTGAGGTGACAGTAGTTGTTCATAGCTTCAAAACATCGATTAAAGTGAATGAATCGATACAGACTTCAAACATGGAATATGAATTCAGTTATTATGAAAAAGTACTTATGAGGATACTATTTAATTTTAACTAAAATGCAATGAAAATCAAATCAAAAAATCATCAGTCAAATCCCTGTCCCATTATTATTTTATATCGTAAATAGTACAGTAGCCCGTAATACATTTAAATTACGAAAAAGGTTACCGCTCGCCGTTGTGATATAGTTATTTATTACAAAATTATAGATGTTTTAACCCAAGTTTTACAGATCGCAACCCACCGTAACCTATATTTGTATATCTCCAAAAATGATATTTTTTTAGTTTTCGAGGTTTACCACATGGTTTAGCTATTGTCGTGTTCTACAGCTTTGTTTGATTGCCACTGATAATAGTAAGACTATGAAAAGCAGCCATACACAGATTTAAGACCAGATGAAAATGGATGGACTTTATCTGGTCTTAAATCTGTGTATGGTCACTTTCCATAGGCTTACTATTATTAGTGGCAATCAAACAAAGCTGTAGAACACGACAATAGCTAAACCATGTGGTAAACCTCGAAAACTAAAAAAAATATCATTTTTGGAGATATACAAATATAGGTTACGGCGGGTTGCGATCTGTAAAACTTGGGTTAAAGCATCTATAATTTTGTAATAAATAACTATATCACAACGGCGAGCGGTAACCTTTTTGGTAATTTAAATGTATTACGGGCTACTGTAGTAAAAAGGCAACATAATAAAACAAACAAGTACGTACATATAAAAAAAACGTTACGTTTAGTGGACGTTACGTTACGACTATAAAGGTTCCGTTTTTTGCCATTTAGGATACGGAACCCTAAAAAATGCTAACAAAACCAATGAAGTTTTGAAATAATATGACTTTCAAGTATCTTCCTACGATAAATAGTGGAAATAAAATTTGATGTAGCGCGCCATCAATTTCTTATATAAAAATTGATATTATTCATTTATGGTGAGAATATTCCTTCACAAGTACTCATTGCATTCAACTTTCGATTTTTCGATTTTTGGGTAACATCCCTAGTGTTTAAAAAGAAAATGTTTTCACTGATATAACATTGTAACGACGTTTAGTTTTATTAAAACAAAAATTGTTTTTTATGTTTAGAATGGTTTTTCAGTGAAAATAAATCGTAAAGTTAATTTTTTCGGTCAGTTTACCGTAAATATACATTCGTAATTGAAAAACATGAAGTAATTGTGCTGTTCTAACATAGAAAAAATATATTATATTTGATGCCCGCCGTTACAAGGTTACGTTGAGAAATTTTGATGAAGTGTCAAATGTGGCCTATTAAAGTGGCCCTACACTCAAATGGCCAACTTTCTATTCGTTTAAACGCTACGCTTACTTTAAAAGCTTAAATAACAGCAATAGATGATTAAATCGCATGTCGTCAACTGCGATGTATTGTTTGGAATTGTCAAGCTTAGGGCACGTAATTTTATAGTTTACTGGCTTATATTAAAGGTGTCCTTGTACTACTCTTCTGTCTACTTCTTTTATGTTAAAAATTGTGTGTGTACAAAATATATAAATAAATAAATAAATAAAATAAAGTTTTAATAGTAAGCGTAACGTTCAAACGAATAGAATATTGGCCATTTGAGTACGAGGGCTGGAAATAAATCGACTACCACCAGATCATTTTCTCGGGCGGGACTAATCAAAAATATAATATGAACTCGTACTATAAAGAAGAAAGTTCATTATATAGAAAGTTGATTATATCTAAATAAAAGCTCGTACAAAAATAACAGAATGCGTGCGTTCGCTGAACATCAGCTTAGGATCAAATCAGTCAATTCACATGAGCCGTAGGCCGTAGCAGTAGCTTCGTAGTCGTACTACCTGACAGACAAATCATGCCCATGCCACAATTGACTGAGCGAGCGTGAAGCGTATCCGTTTCAGCACGGGCAAACATTTTTTCGTATGTCCGTCTGTTTTCCATTATCCTTTACAGGTCGCACTTCTGCACCGATTCTTGTTAAATTTTGTGAGCAGGTTCAATAATTATCCCTACATAATTTTTTTTTTTCGATACAGTGTTTCGACATTTTTCGAAAAAATATCATTTTAGTCAGTTAAAAAATGTCACAAACGTGACGTCTTCAGCTCACAGAGTCACTAGGTTATATAACTACTTAAGTCTGCAACTCTTTAAATAAATAATCATTTAGGTATTTTGTGGTCGAAGTTTATAAAATACAAAAAAATGGTTTTCCACACATTGATTGCAAAAAAAACTGTTAATTATCTTTAACGAAAACACATTTTAGTAACTTAGGCAAAATATTTTTAAATAAGAATTTAAATTTAAAACACGTATGACAACAGCTGTCAAAACTTGGGCAAATACAGTGCGATTAATTTAACAATGTACAACAGAAGTTACTGACTTCAGAGCGACAACACACAACAAACGACGTATTTTTAATTTGTAAAATTTTCTCTTTACCATACATTCTCAAGTGAAGTTGCAGCGAATCACTGTTTATTGTCAATTTAATCGCATTGTAAACACTTGTAAAGATGAACTGACTTTTACAACAGCTGTTTTCACAGATCTATACAACGTGTTTCAAAAAAATACCCCTAATGCCAAATATGATAGATAGTGATCATCAAACTGAACAACTTTTACTATGGGACCAACTCTGACATCGCGAAAAAAATCTGCTGTTTCATACAAAAATTGACTGCGAGAAAACAAATACCTAGCAGTTTGACCATCAGCCATTTTTAAAGTCCCTACTGCTGGGGCACAGGCCTTCCTTATGGGTGGGAGGATGGGCCATAACCCACCACGCGGGCCCAATGCGGATTGATGGATCGAGCGCCCCTTTATAGTTTTCACATTTTATTATTTAGGTAATCGCTAATATTTAAACATAGAAAATAGGGAAATTAGAAGTTTTCCAATGACATAAAACAACCACACTAAGAGAGAGATTACATGATCAGTCTACCATCACTCTATTTCATCAGTCTATATAGATTTTGCATTTTTGCAGACTGAATATCGTACCAGACTGATGGAATGGACTGATGCAAGACTGAACATTTAATCTCCCTCTAAAAGATGAGAAAAGAACCCAAAGATAAGACACAAAATAACCTAATTAAATTTGGCGGGATATTTCTTTTCGTTTAAATTGTGTAATTAAGGCTCTATGGAATAGCTCCATAACAGCCAGTACGTACCTACTTTCAGCACTTTTTTGTACTAAAATCCCCGTCAATTGGTAATGCGCTGGAACCTTGTCAAATTAACATACACATCAACGTCATCCGCAACAAAAAATTACAAAAAACCATAGACTTATAAAACAGTAAAATTCTAATAGGTAATGTGATATATTCATTATTGAATTCTTATTTTCAATAAGAAAGGGTCTAACTATGTATATATAAAAAATACGATTGTTTTTCGTTTTTGAGGTTAAAATCATGGCCGCCAGGCGCATTACCAATTGACGGGGATTATAATTCATGATGCGCGCTTATTCCAAATTAAAATTATTTTTATTCATTTGCTGAATAAAATCGCTTTCACTCTTATCGTTGAACTAGCTTCCGCCCGCGACTTCGTCCGCGTGCATATTAGAGAAAATCCTTAGGGAACCTTCAACCAGGATCTGCAGCTCCAGCTGCAGCTGTAACTGCAGCTCCTGTAGAGTATTAGGGGTTTAAGAATAGAGAACGCAAATGTTTTAAAACTTTTATTCACAAATGTATAAACACTCAGCTAACAACTAATGCCATAATTATTATGTTAAGTGAAAAAATAAGTATCGGTTAAGTTAGGTACAACTAATTAAGTGGTCATTTCTGCGAAAAAAGGAGTCACTTTTAAGAGGCTTTTTTTAACGTTCAGAAAAAAACCTGAAATCCACATGAAATCTTTGTATTGCTGGTCGTTATGATCATAATTCGAAATAATAACAAGTAAAAGAAATAATAACAAAAAAAATTTTTCATCATTTTATATTATACCACTTTTTCGCCGTTATTACAACACATATTCTTGCCAAATTACAGCTTTCTAGTACTAAGGGCCTCTGAGCTAAGCCGCAGATGGACAGACGGAGAGACGGACACGGCGAAACTTTAAGGGTTCCTTGTTGACTTGACTACGGAACCCTAACGACATTTTCTGAACCCCAGTGAATCTATTAAAATGGATAGAAGGCCCCAATGATATCTTTAGGATCTCAGCTAAATGTTTTATATGGTCGCTCATTCTGTCTTCCAAAAACGTATTTTCAACCCTTTTCGACGTTTTTTCCGTAAGGGGGTTGAAGGGCGGGGTCATCTTTACAGCTCTTTTAAATTCAGCCACCCAGTACGAAACCGTAGAATAATAGCACAGTAGCCCGTGCTACATTTAAATTACCAAAAAGTTTACCGTTCGCCGTTGTGATATAGTTATTTATTACGAAATTAAAGATACTTTAACCCAAGTTTTAAAGATCGCAACCCGCCCTAACCTATATTTGTATATCTCCAAAAATGATATTTTTTTTATTTTTCGAGGTTTACCACATGGTTTAGCTATTGTCGTGTTCTACAGCTTTGTTTGATTGCCACTGATAATAGTAAGACTATGGAAAGTGACCATACACAGATTTAAGACCAGATGAAAAGGGATGGACTTTACCTGGTCTTAAATTTGTGTATAGCTACTTTTATAGTCTTACTATTATCTGTGGCAATCAAACAAAGCTGTAGAACACGACAATACCTAAGCCATATGGTAAACCTCGAAAAATAAAAATAATTCTTTTTTGGAGATATACAAATATAGGTTACGGCGGGTTGCGATCTGTAAAACTTGGGTTAAAGTAGGTATCTATAATTTCGTAATAAATAACTATATCACAACGGCGAACGGTGACCTTTTTGGTAATTTAAATGAACCACGGGATACTGTGCTGTAAGGTCCTCTTATGTCTGACAGGTTTTTCAGGCAGAGATACTTTTAACACCGCAAGTAACACAATTTTAGCAAGTTGTTTAAAAAAATTTTTTCGCGCATATCAACTGATGAAATTAGGTAAGACTAGGCCTAAATTTTGTGTGATTTCAATTATGCTACTCTTTAAAACAAATATTGAATTATCTCAAAATTGTATCACCCTCGTAAATACAAAATTAATTAATTTAACTGGGCCAGTGCCGAAAACATTTTATTTCGAATTATCAATCTTCTTTTTCAACAATCCTTGTTCAAAACTCCTTGGTATATCCGTTGTATTGTACTTAGGACAACGTGACGAAAACGTAAAGTCTTCATAGAGCTATTCTATCGATTATGTTCTCACATATATATACATTCTACAAGTCCTATCCTTGTCATTCTATTTATTTTTTCTTCATTATTTCAAAAGGTGGTGTTATAAATTAAAAAAGCACTTTGCCTCAAGTTTTTACGCACCAAAAGCGCCTTTTTCGGTGCTTTTCATGCTGGAGAGGTGAAAATAGTTATTTAAACTTTTCACCTCTACCAGCGAGTAAATTTTTCACGTCGTTTTGTTTTACATTAGGCTGTGTTTTTCTCTTTTTCATTAATATCCCATCTTATTCATTTATCTATAATCATAAAACACTAATTTGTTAATAAATTCCATAAATTTTTCTTATTTTATATTTATTTCTTACATGCGACTTCATTTCGTCCATACTCTTTATTTCGAATTATCAACCTTCTTTTTTAATAATCCTTATTTAAAACTCCTTGGTATATCCATGCATTTTATTTTTTACTTTTTAATCCATGCATGACATCATAAAGCACTCTATCTATCCTTTTCTCACATATCAATTTTTACATGTCTCTCCTTGTCACTTTATTTCTTTTTTTTTATTATTTTAAAAGTTGGTGTTAGAAATTAAAAAAGCCCTTTGCCTCACGCTCGCAGCAAAAATCGATTTTGCTGCGAGTTTTTACGCGCCAAAAGAGCCCTTTTCGTGCTGGAGAGGTGAAAATATTATTTTATCTTAACTTCCCCACCAGAAAATTTCAACATGACTAGGGAATATGCATAAGTTACCGATTTTCATAAAATTGAGCTTGTTCGCTGCGGACACTTGTAAAAACATGATGGAACAGAAAGAATAATAAAAAAATGAATTATTTTAGTTTTATCACACGATGAAATCAGGGGAAAATAACGATTTTTTTTTTCATTTTCGGATATAATGCACTTAAGACGACGCCTCGTGAAAAAATTTTTTTACAGGCTCCGCCCACTCACCCCTCGTATCCCATAGTGACATTCTGCCTTCAATCGTAAAGTTTGATTTTCGCGCCAAATGCCTGTGAGGTTTCATCGAAAGTTTAAAGAAGAAGAATAGAGAAACGATGGAGTCGCAATACATTGTATTTAGAACATTTTCTTTGATAATTTAGGTATCTTCAAATTGAATGAAAAATGAAAATGAATACAAATACCTAACAATAGTTTATTAATTGTAAAAAAATACTATTATTATTAATAAAGTTGTACCATTCGGCGTTTTTCAATACATTTGCGAAAAACAGATTTGTAACTTTTGCGACAGAGGTCCATTTGGGGCCATCCATAAATTACGTCACACGTTAAGGGGGTCGACGACGTGTGGAGGGGTCCTAAATTCGTCAGTTCCAATTCAATAATTATTACTAGATATAAATCGTAAAATATGTGACGCCATCGTTTCTAGTTTTGCCCTTCAGAAATGCGAGAAAAATAGTTTTAGAATTTTTAAAGCAATATTTATGGAGAAATGGAGAATGTGACGTCACTAAGGGTTTTTTACATTTCATTTAAATGTAAAAAACCCTTAGTGACGTCACAGCTCGGCACGGCGAAACACACACCTTTGCTCACATTTTTTTATCTGGCCTACCCACATAAAAGAAATAGGCCATTCAAAATGTCACATAAAGAGAAATGGGCAAAAGACGCGTTTAAGCCCGACCATTGGGTTTAAACACATAATTCCCCCCCTCCCCTCCCTCCCGTAGGAGCTAAATTTAATTAAACAGATTTTATGCAATATGTTGTGTTTAAAATGAAGATTATTGAATTTACTCAAAAAAGCTTGTAATATGGTAATTATTTTGACAACCTTCTTTGAACAAAGTCGAGGTTGCCGTGCTCCTCCGATGGTGACGCAGCAAAGTTGTATGGGATATCATTATTGTCGAGTTTTAGCCACCAGCAATTTCCTTTGAGAATCCATTATTGTCGAGTTTTGTTTCAAACATAGTTGGCTGAAAATACAACATTGTACAACGCACTTGACGTCGTTCATAAACACATCCCGCTCGCACACTATACGCCACACCTATCGCTCTCTCATTCACACTTGTTGTGGTAAGCGTGGTGAGCCGCCATTTTCAATCTCATTCTTTTTCTGCGCGTGTGTTGTATTATTGTATGTAGATGCATTATCGCTTCGCCAGGTATTCAGTGAAAAGGGAAGTACTTCCACCGAGCTAGGTGACTGTGCTCGGGGACCGCGGTCCAACCGTTGATGGTTGGTAGTTGTATATATGCAAAGTCGCTAAGAAAACTCCGATAGCGAGATAACTTATACTTATGGTACTGGCTTCAAAAGCATACTTTTTCGAGCAATAGTATTGAAAATATGATTTGATTTTTGAAAATCTACAACTACTACCACTTTGTGGACCGTTTAATTAGGGATGGAGGAGGGGAGGAGGAGGAGAAGCCCCCTTCGAAGGGAGAGTTGCGGAGCCTAATGATCTTTGAGAAAAATGAAAATGTAATTTTGAGGCTAGGTATTCTAAAATGACATAATTTCAAAAGATTAGGTCATTTAACGGGGGGCGAACGAGGGCAAAAGAGGAGAGTAGAGAAGGTGCCCATATCCCCCATATCCACCACGTTTTCTGTTAAAAAAATTATGGTGTGTAAAAAACTAATGATTCTGCAAAATAATAATATTTGTTCACGATCGAAACTTGTAAAAGTTAAAAGTTGTACCACGGGTCGGGAAAGAAATTTTATTTTACAATATTTATTAGTTTATTGTTTTGTTACGCAATGGCGACTCTTGGAAGGTTTGTTCTGTTGATAATTTTCATCTCCTAAAAATAGGTTGGATAAGTATTAGAGACTCTTTGTCTTTGAAATGTGGGAGAAATTAAAACTGTCATTGTCAGTATACTGTCATTTTACGTGTTTTGGATGGTAAATTTTTGGAGCGCTCAAGCACAGGTCTGTCCTCAAGGAAGGCTCGCGGCCGTCTGAAATTTCGGTGCAAAGTGGTAAAGTAATATAGCTTCCCAGCGCAAAGAAAGGGACAACAATAGCGCACGCATTCCGAAATAAAATAACGTAAGCGACATTATGAAAATAGTTGATTTATTAAAAAACTAAATTATTTTTGAAAAAATTGGTTTTATCAAAAGTTGGAACTATTTATTACTTATCTTATTAACCTAATTTCAGTTCAAACTATGAGTCCGTTTGCTTACAGTACTGCAAAAATGATATGAGAGGCATCAACTTTGGATTTTTTTTCTATCGAGAAAATTGTTTCCATTCATGTTTTGAGCTTGATCAAAAAATTTAGTTATTAGTCTATTTTAACATATTCCAAAATTAGAACAATAGTAGTAGGATCAATAGGACTAAATCTAAATTGAAAACCATGAAAATCCACGAGGTATCCTCTGTCAGATAGAATATCCAATAAGAAATAATATTTTGTATGACACATATGTACTAAAACGCAAAATTTAAGGAGACAATTGAAGATTCTTGTCTTACTCCATATTATATTAAACGCGCCTGAAACACACCTTAAACGTGATAAGTGACGTCACATATTTGTATAGAGCGTTTTCGGCGGGAGCTGATGCGTGCTAACTTCAAGTAACTATATTACGAGAAAAAAACGTAAGAGAAAAGTTTCAATATTACAGTTGATTTTCGCACGCATTATACTATTGATTTTGATTAAAAAAAAAATGATGCATATTCCCTATTACGAAATGATATTGTTTATTATTTAGCCAGCGTTGACAAAGTAACCGTCCGAAAATTTTTGTTTTTACGGTTTTTACGACTTTCCTTTCCTTTATAATAAAGATACATTCTTCATTATTTTATTAGTGCGATTCCGATTTCCAAAAGCTTCTTCTAATAAATTCATCAGATCGCTTTGATGTACTCGTAGATAACCTTGTTATTTGTCACAAACTTTGTGTACTATGTCCATCTAATGACTGCATTTTGTGGACGCTAAGTTATTATAAAGTTGTATGCACACTTCCTGTGCAAATCATAGGACAGGCGAGCTGCCTCTGCGTTGCGCGCTTCTTTCAATTGTATTTGCTGGTCCCGTTTTGTAATTTAATTACCCTTTGGCCTTAAGCGAGTACATCAATTATGAATCGGTCGGCACCACAAGCGACGATCTGCGTGTACTTACTCGGATGATTGTATGTGAGTAGAAACACAATATTCCTTTTGTTCGTAACTTTGGGTATTTGTAAAAAATATACTTTCTTACTTACTTACAAAGTATTGCAAACAATAAAAAAATATTATTTCTTGAATTTGTTCAATTAATTTATCTTTATTTTTAATAGGGAATATGCATCAATTTTAATTTTTGTATCAAAATCGAAAGTATGATACGTGAGAAAATCAACTGTAGGTAATATTAAAAGTTTTGTCTTACGTTTTCTTTTCTCGTGATATACCTAGTTACATGAAGTTAGCACGCATCAGCACCCGCCGAAAACGCTCTATACAAAACCGCCATAATTTGTGACGTCACTTGTCACGTTTCAGGCCATTTTCAGGCGCGTTTATTATGGAGTAAGCCAAGAATTTTCAAATATCTTCATAAATATTGCGTTTAAGTATTATTATGTGTCATACCAAATATTATTCTTATTTAATATTCTATCTGACTGTTAAGTGCATTATATCCGAAAATGAAAAAAATAATCGTTATTTTACCCTGATTTCATCGTGTGATAAAACTAAAACAATTCATTTTTATTTTATTTTTCTGTACCTGTTTTTATACGTATCCGCAGCGATCAAGCTCAAAATCAAAATTGGTAACTTATGCATATTTAATAAGTATTGTTTTAATTACAAAATCCTGTACTCTTTGGAGATGTGCTAGGTGTGTTGTTGTGGTGGCAGTGTAGTAGCGGCGTGCGACCACGCGACCGTTTGGCGCCGCCCTTACTGCGATAACCCCGGAACGTTGACCCCTCACATTAGTGTTTACTAAACTGGCGTCACTCTTGCGCATGATATCGGCTGCATCTTTTCCATTTAACTTATCGTCGGGAAAACTTTATTAGTAGCACAAACACATATACCTACCACAAAATAGTCAGTATTTTTTAACCCCCGACGCAAAAAGAGAGGGATGTTATAAGTTTAACGTGTAATCTGTCTGTGGTATCGTAGCTCCTAATCGGATGTGTTATAGATATTTTTATCCTGAGTTCTTAGCCATGTTTCATGAAAATCTGTTCAGCCGTTTGAAGATCAGCAGCACGTTTCTAGTTGATGAGGGGATCTGACTCAATAATATAGGAAATATATGGTAGGGTAACCATGACCTGATCAGCCGTTTGAAGATCATCAGCTCTTTAATAGTTGATGAGGGGATCTGACTACCTTCCATATGTCCTATCGATTCCAAATTTGGTACCGTGTTACTTCAATGATGTGTAATGGGGTTTTTTTAATTTTGTTTTTATTGCACATACACTAATAATATCTAAGTAGTTTCCTAATTTCAAGCAGTGGCTTAAACTTATTTGAAGTCAGGTATAGTTTCAATATTTTAACATTGAATATGTTTATGTGATCACCACACCAGTGTATGTGCCCGATGTTCAGGCAAAAGTGCCGAATGGCCTTAGATCAAGCAAAATTGGAGATAGCTGCAAGCAAGTTGCAGAGATCTATCATATGGTGCTTGAATTTTGAAAATCAGTCGGGTAGTTTTTGAGAAATTTTGAAAAATGTTTAAATGTAAATAACTTTTTTCGTGGCGCTTGAAAAATGTTTAAATGTAAATAACTTTTTTCGTGGCGCTTAATCAAAATTCGGTAGAGATACCTCTGGAGATTGAATTGGGCTACAAAATAAGCCCACTGGCTAGATGATCGGACGACAGATATAGCTGCAGAGGTTCCCAAGAGTGGAGTGGTTTGTAGCTCGGCCGTGTCGATGAAACGATGGCTGGTTCATGCGTCATGCTCGTGAACGGGTGCTGCCTGCCAGTGGGAATATGTCTGCTTGTATTAAGGGCGTCGTATATAAAAAAACTGTTTTATATTGTATGTATAGCACTTCTTACCTAAACATAATTCATACTTACCATGTTTTGATTTATTTAATTGCAATTTTTCTAACTACTTTCTATAATTTTGTAAGAGGCCTATGAAAAGCTTTTGGATATTAGTTTTTAATTCGTTGCCTTAAAATAGGTAGCCTTAGTATGTCATGCTCTCTTTAATCATTTCTGCGGTGGTGTCGTGTGGGGCGGGTCGTTACGTTCTCTCAAATATGGTTAAGCGAAGCGATGGCTGGTTCATGCGGTTCATGCGTCATGCTCGTGAACGAGTGCTGCCAGTAGTGGGCATGGGTCTGCTTCTGACTACCTATCTTAATGCATATTGAATTGTATGTTAATTGTTGTTGAATATTATGTTTTTTATTCTCTTTGTAACAGCCTATACTAAATAATAAATTTGGTTTGAACCCTGTAATTTAATTAAGTAATTTGAAATTCATTAAGAAATGAGCTAATTAAATAATGTTATTTATTTGTTAATCTTTGATAATATTAAGTCTGGAAACGATATACATATTTGTAGATATCGTTCCATCTGTTAACGCTGACAAGTTTTTTGCGCCCATTTTTCTTGTCAGCTAAAAGACGTCATAATGGGTGGTAGGGTAAAAAAAATTGTCGATTTAAATATGCTTATTATGTGAGCTTATTTAAATAAAGATATTTTTCATTCATTCATTTATTCAGTCGATGCAGCCTTTATAGCACATACGCTGTCGTGAGGTCTCAGCTTGTACTGTGTGTCTCAGTATTATAAATTGTATGTATAAATGTATTTTTTAAAGGTGCTCCCACACAGCAGTTTAGAAATTTTGCAAAAACAAATCTTAAAAATCGAACTCTCTCCGATTTCAATAGAGGAGATAGCTGAACTAGATACTATTAACACAGTACATATATAAGTTTTTTCAAACAGTATGAGAGCTCCATGGAAACGTTCGAATTTGACGGCTGACGTCACTCTAAGAGCTCTAAGCAAAGTTCGCAGTACTTTGGTCAGGGTTGTGACATCGCGTCGCAGTTGTTTCCATAGCGTTCGCGCGTAGCATTCCACGAGACGGCCGGAAAATGCCAACCCTAGCGATCCGAAGGAGTGCAATGACAAAAGGGCCTAAGTGACGTTAGCTCCTCTACTGTTTGAAAAAACTTATATATGTACTGTGCTATTAATGTTCAATTAAACATTGAACCAAATGGTTGTGACCATAGACATAGAAAAATTTTCGCTGCGCGACAGTTTTCTTGTTTAGTTTTTATCTCTGAGACAAATTTGCTCCAATGAATGTCAGGGCAAAGTTCATAAGGATACGATGTTGGCGAACAGTGTTGCCACTAAACGTACTTTGTTTCAACCAAAATGGTAGGTATTATTTTTGGATATTACTGTAGAATTAATAAATGTTCCTACCTGGCACCCGCTGGATTTGGTGGTCTATTGCTTTGATGAACACTTGCTTTTTATGACAATATGTTTTTAACTAGCGGCCACCCGCGGTTTCACCCGCGTGGTTCCCGTTTCCGTGGGAAAATCGTGATAAAAAGTATTCTATGTTTTAATCCAAGTTATCTACTATCTGTGTGCCAAATTTCAACCAAATCCGTTTAGTAGTTTTTTCGTGATTGAGGAACAAACATCCAAACCCACATACTTTCACATTTATAATTATTAGTAGGATAGATTTATCATTGATAGTTTGATGCAGTGTAAAGAATATAAGCAACTATAAATAATATCTGTTACAGAAGGTCTCTTACATCGTTTAAGATAAAACTTATATTGGTCCCGAGAAATTATTTTTACCCTTAGCCCGACTCGTTGGTGTCAACTGATATGGTTTATTGATTACACCTGTTATCTTTTCACTAATATTATTTTTATTTACAAAGTGTTATCATCATTAATTAATTCAGTATAGTTTCAGTACATAAACCAAGAATCTTTCATATCTACCTAGAAGTATAGACTTAATAAATTAACTTTATTAAAAGCAAATGTTATACTTTTTATGAAGTTCGATTAGACGATTTTTTTTATTGAAGACCGTAGGAACGGACGTAAATATATGTCACCGTTAAAGTGCGGAAATCAGTGAATCTGCAGATTAACTAGTTAATTTGCAGATTCACTGGTCGAATAAGTTAAAGTGGGAAAGTTATTTTATTTCGTACTTTAACTAGGTAATCTGCAGATTAACGTCCAAGGATCAGTTAAAGTACGAAAATAGGTTCTTTTATTGAAAAAAATGTGTAATAACATAAAAGGGGGTTGATACAAAAGCGGGGCGACGGCGACGGGGTGCGCAGGCCCCCCGCTATAGAAAAGTCTTAAAGAGGTCATTAGGTTAAGTTAGGTTAGTATTATGACCAAAAACGCGCAAGCCGAGCGAGCGGAGCGAGCAAGCCGCGGGAGCGGCCGGCGAAGCGCCAGAAACGAAGTTTCTGTAAAATAAAGTTTCGATATAGGTCTCTTACTTAAATTTCCTGAAGCCTTGGCCATTTCACTCACTGTATTCCGTACTTTAACGGTGAAGCATCCGTTAATGTGCAGATTAACTACTTTAACTGACTCGATCAGTTAATCTGCAGATTCACTAGTTAATCTGCAGATTAACGGATTCCGTACTCTAACGATAATATAGATACTGACTTGGGCTCTACTAAAACTAGCCACAGCTCGCAAATTCTATTTCCCGTGAAACGACAAAATCCAAACAACTAAGGATTATACTCCGTTATTTGTTCCTCTTCAGACCTTCAGACACTATAGTTATTTGTTATACAAGTGACCAAAATCAATTTGTGCTGCGAGTGCTGACTTTAAATCACGAACTAGCGAAGCAGTCTAGAATTGAATCACGAGCGTAGCGAGCGATTCTAAAATAGACTACTGAGCACAGTGAGTGATTTAAAGGCACAAGGCAGAACAAAATTTTGGTCTCGCTCGTGTAAAACATACAACTTTTCACCTCTACCAGCGAAAAAATTATCACGTAAACGCTTCACGCTTAATTCAGCATTAGAAACTTGTTAACTTAACTCTTTTGGAGTTAGACAACTATCTTCATCGTTGGACGCATTCATTTTTGTAATTTATCTATCACAAAAATATTTCGATCAAACCTTTTTAATAAACCTATAGAGTAGAGTCATTAAAGTAGATTCCCGTCGTTCTGATTACATTACGTTGTGTTTTCCTCTTATTCAACGTAAGACTCAGAAGCATGTTTTCTACCATGCTCTTAGTGTGTGTGCCGAGTATTCGATGCTTTTAGATACTAGCCACATAAGAAAAAAATTATAATGTTAAACCTGTTTCGCATTTTATGTAAACTTAATGTTTTTATGAGAAATAAATTCTTTAAACCCAATATCCCATCTTATTTATTTATTTATTATCATAAAACATATAATTTGTTAATAAATTTCATAAATTTTTCTTTGTTCATATTTGTTTCATACATGCGACACCTCATTACGTCCCAAGGGTCTGACATGCTTTGATAGAGCGAGATCGACTTATTGAGATTCCTATAGGAGGAAATAAAGAAGAGTTTCATGTTTTATCTCTATCACCGACCGGACTTTTTTTCATGGTCGGGTTATAGGCACAGTTCAACTAGGAAAAAACTGCTACAAGTATTTTCTTATGTAACTACATTAGTTAAATTATATGCATACACCGAAGTCAAAGTCCACGCGTACGAAGTCACGGGCATCAGCTAGTTACATATTATATTTAAAAAAATGATTGTCTGTTTGAACACGCTAATCTCCGAAAATACTGAATGGATTCGAATGAAACTTTTTCTGTTATATAGCTGTTAAGCCTGGGCATAACTTAGGGTCGGTCTGGACAAAAAGAGTGGTTGGTCGGGACCATTTATTTTCGCGATTTCGCTTGCAATACTTTGTTTAATTAGCGAGTCAAAATGTTGACTTTCACTCACTACGGAATTCAAGTACTGTAACGATTCCAACTACATTTTAGGGTATTTTTTTGCGATCATGGCAGCCCCATATTTTGACGTCATAATATATCTATCCCTTACACCCGGTCGCTCGGTGGCGCATACCCCTTTTTAATATACTATATCTATGTTACGTCCATACTCTTTATTTCGAATTATCAATCTTCTTTTTTAACAATCCTTATTTAAAACTCCTTGGTATATCCCAAGAAGCTTACATCGAGGGAGGTATAAGCTTCTTGGTATATCCGTGCATTTTATTTTTTTACTTTTTATTCCATGTATGACGGGTAATATTAACTTTATGTGTATGACACGACACATAGCCTTCTATATCTTCCAAGCCCTGAAGTTGAGTAGAACGGCAACATCGCATGTGGTCAAGCACATAGTATAAAAATATTTAAAAATTATTTATTTTTTGTTTTTCCTATAATATCTATGTTTAAACTAGTTGTAAATTGTGATGTTAGATTATTTCAATAATGTTTTATATTTATTATTATTATTTATTTATTAGAACATAAGGTTTGAGTCAAATTATTTGAACTTTTCGGGGGTCCTTTAGTACGATGAGCATTTTGATCTAAGCCTCTTCTAGAAATAAATCTTATATCATTGGAAAGGTATTTAAATTTGAAACACTTTATTGTAAAACTATAAACGTCAACTATTGGTACTTTGAGAGTTATAACGCTCTAAACTTGACCAATTTTTTTAACATTAATGACCTAAAACTCCGAAAATACTAACAATTAATAGAAAGTATGTTTGCAGCAAATATTTGTCATATAAAAACCTTTCTTAAGATATATCATTCATTTCTATAGGTGTGGTAGATCAACTCCCATAGACAATAAACCACTTTTATACTTTAATAACCTTTAACTCCAAAAGAATTAAAAATTGATATAAAGTATATGAACAGCAAATATTTGTCTTTAAAAGACCTTTCTAATGATATATCATTTATTGGTAGAGGGCGTGTTAATCAACTCCCTGCTGAAGAAAATCAACAAAAAAGATGACATCTTTGACAGCCATTTTTTCCTGGTTAACATTGATATTTTTCTTATTGTTTAATATGCAAAGCATTTCAATAAAAGAACTAAATTATTTTCATATTTAAAACCTCACACAATTACTATGAAAAAAAATATCGACCTCTTAAAATTGAAATATTCCCATACATTTAGTATGGAGCAAGAAGCTTAAACCCACAATGGAGATTGCACACCTAGTATCATACTGAATATTGAAAAAGACTCTTTAGTGACGTCATGGCGTATTGCTATCTCTTTCTTTTCGTTTTACAATACGTTTTTGTTTCTCACGAAGAACGAACGACGAACAACGAACACGTATTGTAACACTAAAGAAAGAGGTTGCAATAAGCCGTCACGTCACTAAAGGAGCTTTTTTCAATCTTCACTATGACATATGGCCGTGCAATCTCCATTGGAGGGAGGTATAAGCTTCTTGGTATGGAGACTGGCGGACGACATGACCACGAACTGACAGTAACAGACGTTGCCAAACTTATGTTCACGGCTTGGAAATAAAGAAGGCTATGCACGACACCATAAAGCACTTTATCTATCCCTTTCTCACATATCAATTTTACAAGTGTCATCCTTGTCACTTTATTTCTTTTTCTTTATTATTTTAAAAGTTCGTGTTAGAAATTAAAAAAGCACTTTGCCTCACGCTCGCAGCAAAAATCGATTTTGCTGCAGGTGTTTACGCGCCAAAAGCGTTCTTTTCGTGCTGGAGAGGTGAAATAGTTATTTGTTATACAAGTGACCAAAACCAAATTGTGCTGCGAGTGGCGACTTTAAATCACGAACTAGCGAAGTAGTCTAGAATTGAATCACGAGCGTAGCGAGTGATTCTAATATAGACTACTGAGCACAGTGAGTGATTTAAAGGCACGAGGCAGAACAACATTTTGGTCTCGTGTAAAACATACAACTTTTCACCTCGACCAGCGAGAAAATTTTCACGTGACTTTCCTGGTAAAAAAGCTTAATTCAGCATTAGAAACTTGTTCACTTAACTCTTTTGGAGTTAGACAACTATCTTCATCGTTGGACGCATTCATTTTTGTAATTTATCACAAAATTAATTCAATCAAACCTATGCTGAAAATTTTTATTCATAGAGTCAGTAAAGTAGATTCCCGTCGTTTTAATTAAAATTTTAAAAAGTTTTAACAATGTAATTACATTGCGTTGTGTTTTTCTCTTATTCATTAATATTCCGTCTTATTTATTTCTTTATAATCATAAAACATAATTTGTTAATAAATTTCATTAATTTTTCTTATTTCATATTTGTTTCATACATGTGACCTCATTATCTCTTTATTTAGAATTATCAACCTTCTTTTTTAACGATCCTTATTTAAAACTCCTTGGTATATCCGTGCATTTTATTTTTTTACTTTTTAATCCGTGTATGACACCATAAAGCACTCTTTCTATCCTTTTCTCACATATCAATTTTACAAGTGTCATCCTTGTCACTTTATTTGTTTTTTCTTTATTATTTTAAAAGTTGGTGTTAGAAATAAAAAAAAAGACCTTTGTCTCACGCTCGCAGCAAAAATCAATTTTGCTGCGAGTTTTTACGCGCCAAAAGCACCCTTTTCGTGCTGGAGAGGTGAAAATAATATTCTTCAGCGTATTTCAATTTTCTTCAGTCAATTTCAAGCACTTTTTTGTGTTCGAGCTGAAATTTAATGGAAAATCACTCGCGTTTTTCTTCCAACGAGCGATACAGTGGAACGAGAGATACTCCTCCACCAACCACCACCTGTCGTCACTGTAATAAAAACAATCCTTTGGATCGAAAATGTTTTTTTTTCCTTTTATTAGTACAAAATAAAAAAAAGGACGTGCCTCCATGGCCGCAAATCGAGTCCTCAGAAAAACGAATCTTCACTTTTTAAACGTGAATTCAAACCAATGGCGGCAACTGCCAGTACGCGGGCGGGCATAACACCACAGTACCCACTTTAATTTATTTTTAGTTGCATTCATACAAACCTTACTTCTTTCTTATCGAATGAGGATTAGTGGCCACCTCTGATATTAAAGTTTATCAAGCCGCCTGTAAAGCTAGGGTTTCCTAGGATAGCGGTGCCGTCATATTACGGGCGTAATATAGCAGCGTTGAATGTTGTCTATGTAAACAATACGGCGACACCGTAACGTCAGAAACCGCACCGTATTGTTTACATAGACAACGTTCTACGCCACTTAATTACGGCCGTAATATGACGGCACCGTCATCCTACCTATATAAACCCTAGCTTAAGGCCTCTAACTTGGCTTAACGACCGTTATCAGATGACAACAGCCGGAACCGACGGACGATTTAACGTACCCTCCGAAGCACGGAAGCGCTCAGTTGGTAATGCCACTTTAACGGTCACCCATCCGACACCTGACTGGACCGAGCGTTGCTTAAAAATGTGATCGAGTACAATAAGTCTGTCAAGTTCCGCCATGAGCGCTTCACAAACCTTCACAAACCTAACTTATTTACTCCGATGGCTCAGCAACCCGAAGTGACAAGTGAGTCTTGGCCTCCGACACAAGTTGACGCCACTGCTCCCTCTCTTGCGCGATCTCTTGCCAGTCGCTAGTCTCCAAGAGTTCACGCAGGGCCTTGGCGACTTGGTCCATGAATACCTAACTATTTAAATATTTTTCATTCCAGTGACCTCAAGGAAAGTGTATTTTCGAAGTTGGATCTCGTGGACTACTTCAGCTTAGCAGACAACAACTTGGCGGAAATGCCGAGGCATGTGCTAAGACATTTGCCCCACGTGAAAACATTGGACTTGTGCAGGAACAAAATCACGAGCCTCACTGAAGACGATTTTAGAGTAAGTACAAAGCACAGAGTAAACAAAAATCTTCTGTAACGACCTGAGTAAAAGCTTCTGTAGGCCGCAACGATATGTTTTGGTAGGGCGCTCCAAAGATGTTGGAGATTTCAAATCGTCTGTACCCGTAGGCTACGGGTTTTTTGCGCACACATAAATGCAAACGAGCTAGCAAGCTGCAGCATTCATACAAGCAAAATTAAAACAAAAATGAGGTTAGCTTTCATACACTAAAGGGGTCATTTTAAACTGGTTGCAATATGTTTCAACTGTCTACGCGGATGAAGTCGCGGGCGGAAGCTAGTAGAAATAAAAAAAAACGTTCGTAAACAAAAACGCACGGCGCCGGCGTGTGGTAAAATCAACTTTCCGCACGCTGTACTAATCCGTAAACAAAAACGCACGGCGTGCGGTAAAATCAACTTACCGCACGTTGGACTGTCATCGTAAACTTACATTTTCGAGCAACTGTATTGAAAAATTGATTTTACACTACTTATCTATCCTGAAAACATCCTAAAATATTTGAACAGTGCAATAGGGATGACGTCTAATGAATAAAATAACGAAATACTAATAAAAAATATCGTAAACATAATTAAACCTTTAGAGTAGCTTGTATACCTCTTGATTTTATGTAATGCGTATTATTTGTTTTATGACCCTTCAAAGTTGGGTGGACAAGTCCATTTAAAAAGTATAAAATTTATTAAAATAATTAATACCTTTTACTCAAAAATGCTTGTAATATGGTCATTATTTCGACAACCTTCTTTGAACAAAGTCGAGGTTGCCGCGCTCCTCCGATGGTGACGCAACATAGTTGTATGGGATTTCATTATTGTCGAGTTTTAGCCACCAGCAATTTCCTTTGAAAATCCATTATTGTCGAGTTTTGTTTCAAACATAGTTTTTTGTAATTTTAATCATTTTTGTCATTTTGGACTAAGTCTTGTATAGTGCTTTACTCAAAAATGTCAAAAATGACAAAAATGTCAAAAATGACAAAAATATCATAAATGACAAAAATGTCAAAAATGACAAAAATGTCAAAAATGACAAAAATATCATAAATGACAAAAATGTCAAAAAATTACAAAAATGTCAGAAATGTCAAAATTGACAAAAAATACCAAAATTACCAAAATGACCATTTTTGACATTTCTGACATTTTTGTAATTTTTTGACATTTTTGACATTTTTTATTTTTTTTACATTTTTGTCATTTTTGAGTAAAGCACTATACAAGACTTGGTCCACAATGACTGCACTGCTGGCCACGCTATGATGGCCTCAAGCTGAGCTTAACTACGCTCTCGGCCTTCAAGCTTGGTCATCATTGCAGCCCTTGCTGTCCGCGCTATAAAGGCCTCGACCTCCGGTCTCGGCCTTTATTCCAGCTTGGCCATCAAGGGCTGCAATGCTGACCGCGCTGTGACGGCCTGGACCTGCGCTAAGCTACGCTATCGGTCATCATCATCGCGCTGCCAGCAATGCAGTCATTATTGACCGCGTCAGTAATGTACTATTATTAGTCCGTAAAATGTATAGCAAATTTGTCTAAGAATTATTTAGTTAGAATTTATTGTTTTTTTTTAATTTCCCGACGTTTCGACTGCAGTTAAAACGCAGATTAACGGAAATAAAGTATATTTATAATAGCCTTTTAGTGATGAACAGCGGTAGCAAAAGTTAGGTTAAAAACAAGAGTGTGTCAAGTACTGTCTATCAAATTCAAATACAGGACAATACTATAAAACTGCCAGTGTCCTTATTACAGTAAATAGTTTATACAACACCTCCCCGTAATAAGAACACCATGTATATAAGTAAATAGAACTAACAAACACATTAGTAACACACCTTATAACTATAAACACAAGACATATTAAAAAGAAATGGATAACTGCATACAACTTAATACAGACAAATGACGGCACAAATAAAGTATTAAAATTTTAAACAAAATTAACCCTAATAATTTTATGCATTTCTGATGTTTGATTTTGGGCAGAGGTTTTGTCAAAACATCAGCAGGCATTTGATTTGTGGGGATGTAATGCAATGAGATGAGTGTGTCGTCCAAACAAGTGCGTATGAAATGGTACCTAATGTCAATGTGTTTGGATCGAGAATGATATCTGTTGCTGTGAGAGAGCTTTAGAGCGCTTTGATTATCACAGAACAGTTTTATCGGTGTGACTGTGTTCATGAGATTATTTACAATGGATTGTATGTAGATAGCCTCTTTACATGCATCGCTCAGAGACATGTACTCGGCTTCCGTCGTCGAGAGAGCTACCGTACGCTGTTTGCGAGACTCCCAAGATATGGGTGCTCCACTGAACGTAAATACGTACCCTGTATACGACCGACGGTCTACAAGACACGACCCGTAATCGGCATCGGCGAAGCCCGCAATGTTGAGGCACGATGTTTTGTCATCTTGAAATCGTAGACCCATTGATTTTGTCGCTTTAAGATAGCGAACGACCCGCTTAGCGGCTCGCCAGTGCACTGGACCCATAACCTGCAGTTAAAACGCAGATTAACGGAAATAAAGTATATTTATAATAGCCTTTTAGTGATGAACAGCGGTAGCAAAAGTTAGGTTGAAAACAAGAGTGTGTCAAGTACTGTCTATCAAATTCAAATACAGGACAATACTATAAAACTGCCAGTGTCCTTATTACAGTAAATAGTTTATACAACATCGACACCTCTCAAGGGCCTTGGTCACGGCATGATTCAGTCATCCCATGACCACGTCCTAATGTTTATTTTTGATTTAGGATATACAAGAACTCGAACACTTATTGGTGGCCGACAATCAAATATCGAGGATAGAAAGAGACGCTGTCCCAAAGGCATTGAAACACATTCACTTAGGGATCAACAAGCTGACTTCGTTAAACGGAGCCCTGCGAGACCTGGATGACCTCGAGTGGATATTTATCAACGCCAATAACTTGAAGTCAATAGACAACGAACTGCCAATTGTAAGTCAATAAGCTATAAGTATAAATACTGACCCGTTAACCTAATTGCGGCTATATGTTGGTACGAGCAAACGATGCGATTTCGTGATACCTTAAATTTCTCTATAAAGTGACGCACGAATCGAAGCCATTAACGAACGAAACGAACTTAACGAACTGTCTATGGACTATTAGGACGAAATTAGGATCAAAAAATCTAAAGTAATATATATGTTATAGTCAAACCCCGAAGTCCAGGCGCTCCTAGGTTTGCCTAGTCAAACCTCAGGTTTGACAAGAAGGCTTAGTCAAAGTCCAAAACTAATAGCGTGTTTCGGGCTTTTACTAACGCAATTATAGCCAAACCTAGGAGAGACTAACTTGGACAGTCAAACACCGAAACGCCATTTGATTGAATCGGGGTTTGACCAGTCAGACTTAAATTAGATACAGAATATGTTTTTTTTGTATTTAAAAGTATGAAAAACACATCCTTTAGAGTGAAAATGTAACTAAATTAACAGTCTTCCTGTGAAACAAAGATTTCTGTTGTCTGTTAAAAAAAAATAACCACGAAATTTAAGAGGATCGTCTTAAATTTCTAACCTAAACGTGACCTACAGGAGTAAGGCAGCTTTGACTAAGATTAACCTAAATATGTATGAGAAACTGCATTCATTTCCGATGTTAAATTTAGTGAAAGCTGCCTTACTCCTGTAGGTCACGTTTAGGTTAGAAATTTAAGACAATCGCGAAGCGCAGCGGAGCGATCGTCTTAACTTTCGTGGTTATTTTTTTTTTAACAGACAACAGAAATCTTTATTTCACAGGAAGATTGTTAATTTAGTTACATTTTCACTCTAAAGAATGTATTTTTACATCATCATTTTACATATTTACATTCAAAATAACACATTCTGACCCTAATTTAAGTCTGACTGGTCAAACCCCGATTTGATCGTATTGAGTTTCGGGGTTTGACTATCCAAGTTGGTCTCTCTTAGGTTTGGCCATAAATTCGTTAGTCAAAGCCCGAAATACGCTTTAGTTTTGTACTTTGACTAAGCCTTCTTGTCAAACCTGAGGTTTGACTAGGCAAACCTAGGAGCGCCTGGACTTCGGGGTTTGACTATAACATATATACCTAAGTAGGTTTTGTTACCGCTCGGAATAAATTGCTTCCGTGCATGCTTCCGCTCACCATAGACATTTCCGTACAGGCAACCTCAAGCCAACAAGGAGTTCCTAGTGCAACAAAACATGGAAATTATGATTTTCGAATAAGACCAAGCGGTCTTTCTGTCTAGGTCTATATATTTTACTTATGGCTTTCTATTTTGCTTACGCTCCGTTTGTCCACCGGCTCAGATTCCGGGCCGTCTCACGAGAACGAGATGTCCATCGCAAACCCGTCACGTCATCTTGATCTCATAAACTTCGGCGCCGTCATCGTCATCTCGTTCTCGTGACGTGACGTGTTCTCTCTATAATCAATATAGGTACATAATTTTTTATAGGTCACTTTTATCTCCTTGTTGTTACATAAAAGCGTAAAGAGATTACCAACTCTACAGCAGTTCTTACAATTTGGAAACCGTTTTACCAAAAACAGTAATTCGCCTGTCTTTTTTCAATGATAAACAGTTTATTATAATATTGAGTGAGTGAATAATTGTATCAATGAATTGCGACCAATGTTTTTGTCCTTATCAGTATGTTGATATTGGTGTAGCGGAAATATGTTTTCGTATTAACAAAAAACCATATTACTGTTTCTGTTTATTACATGTATAGGTACATTGGATTTTCCTTATAATAAAAAATATTATTTATTTGTAGGAGTAAAATTTCAATATTAAAAAAGTTTAAAACAAATTAAAATCCCTTCGTCCTAAAATGTACGGAATGTAACAGCAGAAATATGATCGAAGAGCAGAATGGAGAACTTTAGCCACCACTTTAGCAACTTTAACCACCTACCACAACCAGGCTAGGCGCACTCCGCGCTTTAGGTACAAAGCTACAAGTAGGTAGCGGGTCCGTCCGGACGGACTAATTTCAGAGGGCTACCACGTGCCGGCTGGGTCGCACATTAGCAGTTCGATTTCGATAGTATGCCTTAATACGAATAAAAAGGATCTGAACCTCACGTTTTTCACTCTTCCAAAAGTTCCAAACGACATCAAAACGTAAGAAGTGCTTGTCTACTAGGTTAGTAACTAGTATCCGTTTATACTTAGGTATTTACCTGTCTTATTTGCTAAACAATATTTGCCCAACTATTTATTGAAATAATAATTTAGGTAGGTACTTACTTACCTACCTACTTTCGAAATAAAATTAATTATAATTACAATTTCATTTCGTAATAAAGCCAATTGCTTTAAAGCCAGCATGTATAGTCTGATGTGGCGTTGACTGTACCTAGCCTATGTTTTTTTAAACGTATTTAACTACACATTATTTCACAAACACATAACTTGTAATAAATTAACTACCAGTTATTTAATTATTATTTAAAAGAAGAAACCCTGAAGTCGTTAGAAGAGATAAGAGCTACGCGATAGAAAGAGAGGCAACTTCTAGGTGAATATAACTGTAGGCAAGAGAGCGGCGTGCAACCTGAATTGCACTTTATTAGGTATCGAATAGAGTCGTTATTTATTTAAATGACTTTGCGGAGTGGATCTTCTGTACTTGTACTATTATGTATTCTGTGCCACAACCACAACATAAAAAGTTTTGTCATTTTCTCTCGAAACTTTTTTTAATACCATGTTGTGGCTGTGACAGGTGGTGGCTTAGGAATTATCTCCATTCCGCTGTTAGTCCCGTCCTTTTGCGAAGACGATGTTAGAATTTGTTCACGCAACCAAAAATTCTGAAACTTTTTCCTATTAAATAAGGGAGCTTTTTCCTACCTATGAAAAGCTTTTGGATATAAATTTTCAATTCGATGCCTTAACATAGGTAGTCTTAGTATGTCATGCTATCTTTAATCATTTCTGCGGTGGTGTCGTATGAGGCGGGTCGTTACGTTCCCTCAAATATGGTTGAGCGAAGAGATGGCTGGTTCATGCGTCATGTTCGGGAACTGGTGCTGCCAGTGGGAATGGGTCTGCTTCTGACTACCTATCTTAATGCATATTGAATTGTATGTTTTTCTTTTATTTTTATTTATTGTAACAGCCTAGACTGAATAACAAGTTCAAACTTTGAATTTAGCTTAAAATCTGTAAATTGATTAAGAAATTTGAAACTCATTAAGAAATGAGCTAATTCAATAATGTTATTTATTTGTTAATCTTTGTTAATATAAAGTCTGGAAACGATATACATATTTGTAAATATCGTTCCATCTGATTGATAAAGCTGACAAGTTTTTTGCGCCCATTTTTCTTGTCAGTTAAAAGACGTCATAATGGGTGGTAGGGTAAAATAATTGACGATTTAAAAATGCTTATTATGTGAGCTTATTTAAATAAAATATATTTCGCTTTCACTTTCACTTTCACTATTTAAAAAAATTGCCATTTTTTGAGAGGTTTCCAAATTCTTTAAATATCTCTTTAAATGGTTTTTACGTTTCAACTGTTTAACTTGAGGTGCTGTCGTGTGTACCTACAATCTGTAAAGAGTTTATTATACAGGGATTCCCAGAAAATCATTACGTACCTACAACTTTTAGAAAAGGAAGTTATCGTCAAATCGTGAAATGAAATCAGCTGTCCCATACATTTTGCTCGAGTAAATATCACCACTATATGAAACTGCTGATATTTTTTCATGATTTGACATAAGTTCCCTTAGTAAAAGTTATTCGTAATGATGGGCACTGCTATTCTACTTTGGCTTGACCAATTTTCTGGGACAGCCTGTATAAATTATTATTTTGTCCAATAATTATTTGCAATTAACTATAACAAAATTGAAAATTTATTTTTCAGAAAGCGAAAAGGATCACTCTTATACATGCAGCACACAATGAGCTACAGAACTTGCCCAAGGATATGAGACAAATGCCTTCATTAGAATCACTTTACTTCTACGGCAATAAAATAAAATCTTTAGATGGCGCTCTACAGAAGTCTAAAAAACTTTTACGGATAGGGGTCTCATTTAACAAAATTGAAAGCGTAAGTCACTATTTATTAATAATTAGGCTACGTTCATATGAACGCGTGGTACCGCGCGGAACTGGTACCAACAGAGCGGTGTACGAGTATTTTTCGTGATTTCCGCACGCCACCAACGTAGCGCTGCAGCCCGCGTGCAAGATTTTGCATCGCTGGGTGCCGCGCGGTTCAAGAGCTACAAACCTGGGGGTTAATTCTCGTCCACGTCACCACACGTAACCACGTCGAAATTGTGGTTCAATGGTGTTTGAATGGTAATTCTTTTAGACACAGTTCTTGTTTCTTAAACCCAAAACCGAAGCAATATTGTGTATCTTAAACCCAAAACGGAAACACATTGTATGAAACAAGAACTGTGTCAAAAAGAATTACCATTCAAACACCATTGAACTACGATTTTGACGACAACATTGACCCCTTGCAAGTAGATGGGTAGCTTTTCAGTTGAGCCGCGCGGTTTTTCAATGAATTGGCTCCTCCACGTCCAATGTTGATGCCAGACTGCCGCGCGTGCCATACGATATCATGTGAATGCTCCTATCGCGCGGCACCGCGCGATCATATGAACTTGGCCTTAAGCTACAAGGAAAACGTACTTTATAAGAGTTTTTATATATTTTTTATGAAGTTATAATTTTAATTGCAGTACAATGATTGAAATTTTGATAATTAAGTTTTTTACTATAAAAAAAATACTCACATTGCCGAATTTTCATTGAATATAGATTGAAGGAAAAGGAAACATTGTTATTTTTCATTTTACTAAATATTGTGTTTGTATTTTCTAACAGTTGGCTGCAGACGAATTTGTTGAAGCTGAGAAGTTAGCAGACTTGGACATAGCTTATAACCAGCTGAAATCTCTAAACGGCTCTCTGAGAAACTTGAAGTCTCTCCGATATCTGAATCTAACCCACAACTGCCTCACAGAATTCTCGCTGCAAGAAATCAAGGGCTTGAAGCGATTGTGCGTTATAGATTTGTCTCACAATAAAATAAGCCACATCACAGGCAATATGGAGGTGAGATCTGAGAATATCTATTCGTATTCGCACTCGTAACGATGTTTTAAAACAAGTTTTGATGCGATGCTACCCTAGAGCACCAAAAATCTGGGGTTCTTATTCCGGTATATTATAATTATTCTTGGTGATGATTTTTAAATATTACTTAGGTAGTTTGAAATCTATTTTGGTCGAGTTCAAAAATAAATGAGATTTTTTTTTTCAATAAGAGCATCAAAACTCCGTACATGTACAGTACAACTATTTGACAAGGATACTGACCACATTGAGGGCATTTAGAGTTGGGTAGTATTTAATCGGGTAACAATAAATTACCATTTTGGGCATCAAAAATACTGAATGTAGCGTACTGAAATACTAAGTGGGCGACGGACTGAGGGTGACTCTACAGATATCGAAAATGGGTGACTATAAAATACGAATTGAGTTACTAGTTATTCAGAACGAGCGACCAAATTACTATTTGGGTGACAACCTTAGGGCACACAAATCATTAAATTTATTTAAAAAGGTGACTATTATCCTAATCGAGATAACAAAAATACCATGTTGGGCAGCTTAAATCAGTTATATGTTACCTACTTGATATAATAGTTGCCCACTCAGTATTTTTGTCGCTTATTTATAATTTTCACTGCTAACTTAAATTATTAGTCTCCCACATGGAGTCACCCATTTTACGTATTTTTGTAATCCTCAGTTTGTCGCCCGTTTAGATATTTTGTCGCCCAAAAAATAAACCGCTGCCCGGTTTAGTATTTAAGTATCCCATTAACAGGCGCCTTTAATTATTTCCAGTCACCCAATTAATTAATTCCCTTTAGAGTTTCTCCAAATATTTAGCCCTACATGTAGCTACTAACAGCATAATTAAATTAACAATCTACATTTTTCTACAGAATCTTGTGGATGTGGAAACGCGTGTGCTGGAATTGCGTTTGGAACACAACTACCTCCTGAACCTAGGTGGTGCTTTGATGGGGTTGCACGGCCTCATGAGGCTGAACCTCAGCCACAACCAGCTGCAGCAGATATCCCCAGACGACCTCATAGGTTTGGAAGAACTGAGAGTATTAGATGTATCTCACAACTATTTACTTACTCTAGAAGAAACATCAAAGGTTTGTTTACCGATTTTGGAGGGCCCACCGAGCCTAACTAAACTAGCGCAGCGCCGCCACTCAAGAAAAAAATATTACAACGCAGTAACTATGTTTATTAAAATTCTGAAAAATATAAAAACTGGTGTTAGTTATAAACTATTTTTGTAAGCGTTTTTCTTCCTGGTTTAAATGTGATTGTGTAGTTACAACCTGAATTAACGCCTAAGTGGCCACTTTGAGCGTTATTCCAGGTTTTAACTACGCGAACACATTTAAACTAAAGAGTTTAACGCACACAAAAATAGTAATTGATAACCAATACTAGTTTTTATATTTTTCAGAATTTTATTAAAGGTGGTTCGATGGGCTCTGTAGCGCCACCAATGGAAATAAATCATTTACGTTTTATCAAGGGCTTAGAATAAAAGTTTTAGTTATTTTGCGCAAATAGAAGAGTAAAGTGCAATATTTAAATATTTTTTCATGGCCTCAAATATAAGCAATAAGTTATGAATGTCGATATTGCCAAAATTGGCCACATTTAGCAATATCGACATTCATAACTTATTGCTTATAATTTGAGGTCATGAAAAAATATTTAAATATTGCACTTTACTCTTCTATTTGTGCAAAATTATCAAAACTTTTAATCTAAGCCCTTGATAAAACGTAATTGATTTATTTCCATTGGTGGCGCTACTATGAGCTCATCGAACCACTTAAGGCGGTTGTATGACCGAAAGTGGCGCCCTCAGAGGTTTTTATTTAAGAAGTTATATTTAGAAAAAGATTTTAACAATGTTTTACGTGGAGTTTTTAGGGCTCAAGGTATAGTATTTTTAGAAGGTATCACTACATGCCCTCGTAGTCATTCGTAGAAGTAGATAGCAAATGTGTCAAAAACAGCCACTTTTAGCAGTTTTCCTATCTACTTCTAGCAGTGACTACGAGGGAATGTAACGATACCGTCTAAAAATACTAGACTGTGGGACCTAAAAATTCCACGTAAAACATTATTATATTTCTGTATTTGAATTACAGTATTAAATAAAATTCACCGCGGCGCCACTTTCGCTCAGAGTGCCACCTTATTAACATAGTTATTTCGTTGTTCTTGATTGGCAGCGCTAGTCGACGCGCGATGCCAAGAAGCTTATATCCACAATGGAGGTTGCACGCCTAGTAAGTAAGTGAAGATTGAAAAAGACTCTTTAGTGACGTTACGGCGTATTGCTATCTCTTTCTTTTCGTTTTACAATACGTTTTCGTTTCTCACGAACAAACGAACGACGAACAACGAACACGTATTGTAACACTAAATAAAGAGGTTGCAATAAGCCGTAAGGACCTTTTTTCAATCTTCACTATGACATATGGCCGTGCAATCTCCATTTGAGGGAGGTATAAGCTTCTTGCGCGATGCACTCTTAAACTATGAAGCTTTGCGAGCGATTGCGATTTGAGCCAAATTTATCTAATGCTGAAGCGATTTTTTATACGAATATAATACCTATTTGGTTGTGATATCACGTTTGTTTGTTTTCAGACGTTCTTACCATCTCTCGAAGAATTGTTTGCACATCATAATAATATAACTGCGCTGGATAAAGATTTTCATGGACTGCCGTCTCTCTGTATGGCTGATCTCTCTTACAATCAGATTCAATCTATCAATTACGACCTTGTGACGAAATCCAGGTGTACGATCAATGGTGTTCCGAGTACGCTGAAGATTTATCTGCAAGGTGAATGTTTGTCTTACTTATAAACAATTAAGGTCATTAAGTGGGCCATCTTATAGAGCTTTTTACAAAATGTTGTGCTGTAAGTGAAAACTAGGACTTGGAAAACCAATCGATTGCTCGATACTTACCCCTTTGGTAATGCTAAATATTTTGTTTTCCTGAATTTGCTTTTGTTATTTATTACAATTTTTAGTCAGCATTATTGTTTTGCGTAATTTAAATATGATGCAATTGTTGATAATTTGTTATGTTTTTAAAACATATTTGCTCGTAAAGGGCCAAATTCAATATCGTATTGTATCTCATTACGTACTTGTGTGGTAATGTAATGTAAAACGCACGGTTTATCAAGATGCTCCGTCTAAAACGAACGGTAGGTACCTACTTTTTTAAATCTTAGCAAAGAGTTTTTAAGTCAGAAAAGAGGTTAACATTTTATGAATAAAACTAACTTTGGGAGATAAAATATAATAAACAAACAAAAATTTAATAAGTTATTTTTCAATACACTTGCTCGTAAAGTGACCCCTACATCGCTTTTAGGGACATAAACCGAGCTCATCAAACGCTTGCAATCTATACATATAATAAAGCTGTAGAAAAGTTTTGTCTGTACAATGAAAATATTTTGAAAAAAAGTGGTTGGGGTGTTTATTAATAACCAGTAGAACCCATTTCTAACATTTTTAGAATTTTTGTCTGTTTGTCTGTTTATCTGTTTGTCTGTTTATCTGTATGTTTGTGCGCTAATAACGTAAAAAGCGCTAACCCAATCGTGATGATATTTACATTAAAATATACTGTGTATTTTGCAAAATAATCAAATCTTTATTTCATTGTAATCGGTTTACTGAATCAAAAGATATACGAATTTAAAGTTTACGATGAATTCGTTGCAATAATATCATCGGGCGAATGATACTGTTAGAACGACCGACCAGCGGTGTATCCACATCTGGCACAGTATAATGGTCAATGGCTAAAGTAAACAAAAACGTGTCGAGTTTTGGGTCTATTGTTATTTCTCAGAAACAAAATGCACGGGCATGCAGTAAAATCAAACCCCAGTTTCTATTAAGTATATTATTTTCTACTAGCTTCCGCCCGCGACTTCGTTCGCATGGGCATTCGAGAGAATCCGTAGGGAACCTTTAACCGGATAAAAGTATTATATACTAGCTTCCGCCCGCGACTTCGTTCGCTAGGACATTCGAGAAAATCCTTAGGGAACCTTTAGGTAGCCTCGCTAGATAAACATAGAATTCTTTTATCCTGGTTAAAGGTCCCCTAAGGATTTTCTCGAATGTCCACGCGAACGAAGTCGCGGGCGGAAGCTAGTAATAAATAATGTTTCTTAGAGAGAGTTGTTCAGTTTCATGGACTGAACACATCTTCAAAATTTAGATGGTGAATACAAAATGACCCTGTATGAATTTGTATATTATTAAAATGTTTTTTTTTCTGTACCTCTACATTTGTGTAAAGCAGCGAGACCCAATGTTTTGTGAACTTTAAGCCTTGCGGTGTTTACAAATATTTATAGCAATGCTATGCGAATTTATCTAATCTCAAATTTTTATTTTTCTTTCGTTTAACGTACTGCCATAATTTCTCCTATACGCCGTGTGTCCGTTATGATTGAAAAATGTTTTTCGCGTATTTTTGTATGAAACTCAAATTTATTTTATTTCTATCTGACACTCGGCGAATAGGAGAAATTAAACACCAGATTCGACTGTAAACTCGGCAATTTAACTATTAATACTCTCGAACCAAGGGCGTCGCCAAGGGTGGGCACGAGGGCGGCAGCTCCCCCCCCCCCCCCTAGAGGTTAAAAATGAAGCCAACTGCAAAATAACCAAAGTCCTAAGGCCGTGCAATTGACTTGCTTTTCCGATAAATCGTGTTTGTGACTATAGTTCTCTATTAGCGAATATTTTTTTACATGGGGCTCTCGGCTCCAGATTTTATTAATTACCTTACCGTCCACAGGACAGATACATTTTAGGAAGGAGATTAACGTTTGTAGATCGGCAGGCTGATTATCTAATTAAAAACCACCTAGCGACCGGTCTCAAGATACATTGCTACTTCTTTTTGGGGTAAAAAAACATATCAAAGAAAAGTAGCAATCGCTGACGTATTTTTGTAACATAAATATCAAAGGACCATGTTCTATTTCAGATAATCCAGTTCTATGTGCCGATCGCTTGTTCGAGCTGATGACGGTGCTCGAGAGCCTGAACGCCCGCGTGAGCGGCGTGTCGACGTGCGTCGCCGCGCAGACGGCCGCGCCGGTGCTGCGCGCGCTCAACGACATCGTGCCGCAAAAGGAGGCCATACCCATCATCATGGTCTCCCACGTAGACGCCGGCCAAGTGGTGTCACCCGACATCATAGAACGCAGCCCGATAGCACCACCACCGCCTGTCATGTACCAGCGCGTCGGTGCTCTCATAGGGCACGTGCTCCCGGAACGCGAAGGCGGGCTCCCAGTAGTCGTCGAGCCGCCCGTCACCCTGCCCTCGAGCTCCAACGTGGTGGTGAAGTGGCCCGACGAGCGGCGAATCCAGGAGCACGCGCACCCCCTCGCCGACCTTCGCCTGCGCGACCTCGACACCTCCTCGCAGTGAATCCTCCCTTCCTAGGCGGCGCCGTACACGCCCTCGCGATGCCACAGAACTGAGAATCACGTCCAAAGAAAGTAAACTGCCGCTGATATACGGCAGTTAGTCTCTTTTCATTCGATCGAACTCAGTCTACTATACAAATTAGTTTCACATTGTATGTACATAGAAACCCTTATAGTGGCACGGACGATGCAAACGATGTAAATTATGAATGTCAAGCATTTGTGTTTGTGTTTTGGTATAGATAAATAAATGTTAGTTGCCGAATGTGTAGGAATAAAGTTGCTGTCAGTTGAGTGAATGTGTAGACGACGTTTCTTACATTTATGGGTGGGTACCTCAGGTTCGCGAACCTCCACGTTCGCGAACCTACACCAAAAATGATTTTTTCTTGTGCTGCAACAGGGCGCCATAGTGGATAAATGTATGCCAAGCTTATTCACACACGTACACGCTATGGCCAAATAAAAAAAAAATGCTATGGCACACTGTGATGAGAATCTGTGCCGCGCTCCACCGGGCAACTCTTGTCATTCATCTGTCATTCATAACCTAAAGAGAGCTTTTCAAAGTGACATTAAAAAAATAAAAAGTTACTAGATGGCGTTGATGGAAGGAGAAGTGTCAAAATTGGCTTTTAAAAATAAACGGCCTGTACCAAGGAGGCAAGTAAGCGCTCTCTGGCTGACATCTGCCCAAAGAGAAAGATTTAAGAGTTACATCTGCCTGCCTAAAAAAAATCAGATTGACACATACAGTTTTATCAACGCCATCTATCGCGCTTACAGCTTATTGTCATTTTGAAAAGCCCTCATTTCAATCTTCATTCAAATCTTTCTTCTCCAAAAAAGAACAGTAAAAATTACTTCCAATCAAAAGGATTTTAATTTACCACAACCAAAGGTTCGCGAATCACGGATGTTTTCGAAACTAAGTGGGTACCCACTCACCTTAAGGTTTCTTACCTTCCCCCTAATCACGATATACAGAGTAGAATAAATTAAAATTTTATGTAAGTAAAACTTTTTGTTCAAGTTGAAATTTTGGTTTTCATAAATTATTCAAAAGTGCAAAACTACCATTTAATGTAAGGAAAGGTAGGTATATCGAGATACTACTTTTAAGTTAATAGATTATGTAGAATAATTTATATCGCCTATTAACATTACGAATAATAAAAGAAAATGTATAAACAATTAATCCTTCAACGTTTGATCTTTGTGATAATTCCTAATATATAAAGCTTTACTTTCGTATTGACTCGGACTCTACGAAGTGCCAATTTAAGTTCAAAGATACTTACTTAGTTGCAACTTATAATTTAAATCAGTTATTATGTTTAATGCCATATGCGAATCCACTCACTATCGGGTGCATTGATCTGATTTTTTTTCACAGGTCAATGATTGGGTGATTATTGAGTTATTAATTCAGTGCTCTAACCGACTTTACTCACGTATTCTGTGCCTAAGCTGACTTTTTGCGAGCTCGACTCTGTCATTGAGTATAATATATTCTGTGACTCTGTATCAATAACCGCGATGCCCTAGCGCGCCCAGCATAAATCATCCAGTCAAAAAGAAGTGAAAGTGGATATTGATGCACCCTGACGAATAGATATTTTCTACAGTCTTTTTTTAAACAAATAAACAACACTAATAAATACAAGATGTGCGATTATAACGGTGGAAGTAACTAAATATCATAAAAGAATCAGAAGGTATAATTATGAATGTAAAAAATATATGCCCTACCGATCAAAGACCACTTACCATGATAATCGGACATTTAATGTTTGCTAATGTATTTTTTGTTTTTTGTGTCCACTTTATTACAGTTTGCAATGAAATATTCGCACCAATCCCAAAAACCAATGTCTGAAACATTACTTATCTCTCTTGAACTTGTCTTCGTTATTCGTTTTGTTTCGTATCCATCATCACATCAGATGACCTCTGATCATAAACTAAAGAGATCTAAGAGTACTCTAGCTTCTTAGTTACCACGTCAGAGGAAAATACGTTTTGTAAAGCTATAGTGTGAATAGGTATAAGTAAACGGTCCAGTATTATAGGTAGGGTCCAGACTCCAGTACTTAGTTTTGAATGACGCTGTAGCGACACACGTTGTGGCGAAATGGAGTGAAAAATCATTGGAGCGAAAGCCACACGGTCGAATGACACGACAGCGACAAACTTTATAGCGAAATATAATTGTATGCTAGGTAGTTTGAAACTCAAAAGGCTGAACAATTTCTGCCTACATTTAAAATTACACTAAACAAATTATTACATTGAAGCATAAGAATAATTCTTATGATTGAAGGTAGTCCTGGATTTTTCAGCCTTTTGAGTTTCAAAACAGCATTCAATTATATTTCGCCACAAAGTTTGTCGCTGTCGTGTCATTTGACCTTGTGGGTTTCGCTCCAGCGTACCACGCTGAAATTTTTTCGCCACAACATGTGTCGCTACAGCGTCATTTGAAACTAAATACTGGACCCTTATACGCTAATCTGCTTATACCTATCTTCACTCGTTCAGCGTCCAGTACTGTCCTTGTAACCCACAAAACTTTGAGTAAGTATATAGGCAGGCACCAATATATGACAATCAAGGGTTACTACAGACTACTAGAAGATTCAAAAGAAGTGTTGTAAATGGGAAAATTAAGCCAACCCTTATAGCACCCATGTGCTATTCAAAGTGGAGTCTTTATAATCAACTTCAACTTTTTACTTGGACTTGTTGAAGGAAGTACTTGGAAATAAGTACAGTTTTGTATTATTAATAAGTCCCCTTAGGCAATGCCTTATTACCATAGGTACTATGGGCAACAGCAACAAAATTCGTGTGCGCGCGTATAGCCCCTGAACGAACTAAACGTATGTTGTGACGACGGCGCGGCGTGCAAGTGATTTTAACCTTAGGCGAGTGGTTAAGCGACGCTGTTGCCCATGGCACATGCCTGCCTATTTTATTAAGTTCGTTTTAAGAATTTAAATTGGCACTTCAGTATAGAGTCCATATTTATAAATGTTAAATTCTTTCTGGACTGTCTTTAAACTTAGTCTTAGTTTAATATAATAATAGTTCATCAATCAACATTATCTTCGTTTTAAGTAGGTTTAGAGCATATAAGGAGATTATACGAAAATATAGGTAGGTACCTAGTTGTTGTTTCGAATAAATAACATTTTCAAAAAACCTGCTTATAAACTTTATTTCCTGGGCTTGATTTTTATTTTGTTTGCTCCTTATAATAAAATAATTCCTACATTATACAGGATGTAAAAATAAGCCGAAGTCTACGCATTCATAATGGACCGCCAGCCAACCAGGGTCATTTTCGATCTATCGCATATTGAGACCAGACCAAATTTGCAAGATAGACATTAGCTTATTGTTATCAAATATCATCGTCTGGGTTGCGAAGTAGGAAGCTTCTGGGAGATATGCCACCCTAAACATGGTGACCCATCCCTAAAAATAATAATAATAATAACTTTATTGACATAAAACATATACACAGACATAATGAAGTCTCTGATTCCTGAACTAGGTAAAATACCTGTATCTCAGTAATCATCGCCCTCTTCCGGATACCTTATTCTAGTTCCAGTCAACTAAGTATTTATTAAAAGAATTTAGAAAAAAAAAATAAAAACTACATAAATATAAAAAACTAAAAATATTTATATAAATGGCATAACTGGCATCATTACCTGAACTATTTTTTGTGTTTTCATATTGATCGAATAAGGAAAAAGCTAGGTGATTGCGTAAAGTCAATCGTATTCATTTGACAGTTCATGTTGTATCATAATATATGTCATCCCATACAAATTGCAGCCGATGGAATACGATATGAACTGTCAAATGAATACGATTACCTTACGCAATCGCACCCCATGATCACAAGAGCATGTATGTGAAATTGTACTTACCTGCCCTGACCTCCTAGATGCTTCCTGAAAGCGACGCAAGACTGTGGTTTTATATACGCCTGGAACCTGCCCCATCCCTTGAATGTAATTACATGCGAATATGCAGTCGTTAATTTTTTGGAAAAAAGAAAAAGTCTATGTTTCTACCCTGGCCGCGCGAATGCTTCCTGAAAACTAACCAAGCCGATGTCTAACATGTTTGTAATGATGCCACCTACGTCCCTGTTCACCATTTATTCAATATTTGATTGATTATTTTTTGCGATTGGAGATCATTGTATGGGTGGCCATATGTTCCGGGTGGAATATCTCCCAGAAGCATCCTACTTCGCAATCCAGACGATGATATTTGATAACACCAAACTAATAGCTATCTTGTCAATGTGGTCTGATCCCAATATGCGATAGATTGAAAATGAGCCTCTTGGCCGACGGACCATAACATCAAAACAAGAAAAAAAATAAAAAAAATGCTGGGTAACGATTTTCATTAGGTACTTACCGATTTCATGGTAGCAAGGATGGTTGGATCGGAAGATGTGGAGAGGAGACTAGAGAGATTTACCTATACAAGTGAATCGTAAGTCATAGATCACAGGTACTATGGGCAACAGCGCCCCTGCACGAACTAAACGTATGTGACAGCAGGCGCGGCGTGCAAGCGATTTAACCTTAGCAGTGGTTAAGCGACGCTGTTGCCCATGGTACCTAAGCCTAGTATAAAGTGTATTAACTTACTACGGCTACTACGACTTTTAGATACGCAGAATCACAGTACACAAAAAAGCCTAACCACGTTCTGTCTCAAAACGGTCCCGCACCCTGATTATCTAAAAATAAACTATTTAGCGACCGGTTGCATTTGACATACATTGCCACTTTTCTTTGGTATGTTTTTTTTACCCAAAAAGAAATAGCAATGGATCACGATCATCTGTGAACTGCAACCAGTCGCTAGGTGGTTTTTAATTAGATAATCAGCCCGCCGAACTCAGCATAATCCATCGTCTGCGACCAGCGCTGGTCTTTCGTCGGGTGAGTTACCGCCTAACTCAAAGCGATAGCTATGCTCTATCCGTCTTTGTCATATCATAACACGATGACAAGGACGGACAGTGCACTGACGTCATAACATAAACCAAAGCCAGAGTCAAAGCGAAAGAGTTAGGCGGTAGGCCTGCAGTTTTTTAAAAAGTTGACCGCCATCTTGGATTTTGTTTTTTTTTAAATTGCGTTGTTTGCACCAAAACGCTGTCAAAGTTAAGTTATCGTCATCGTTACGAGTGTTACTTTTATTGACTTCTAACTTATCAAAACAAAAATTAAAAGAGAAAAATCTAACCCAACCGAAAATTGAACTAAGTACTGCTTTAATGGGGAACATGCATAAGTCACCGATTTTGATAAATTTGAGCTTGATCGCTTAGGACACATATAAAAACAAGATAGAGCTGAAAAATAAAAAATAAAATATAATATTTTAGTTTTATCACACAGGGGAAAATTACGAATTTTTTTTTCATTTACGGATATAATGCACTTAACAGTCGGATACAATATCGAATAAGAAATAATATTTTGTAAAACACATTGTACTTAAACGAAATATTTAAGGAGATATTTGAAAATTCTTGGCTAAGTCCATAATAATGCGCCTGAAACGTGACATAAGTGACGTCACACATGTTGACCGTTTTGTATAGAGCGTTTTAGGCGGGTGCTGCTGCGTGCTAACTTCAAGTGACTATATCACGAGAAAAAAACGCAAGAGAAAAGTTTTAATATTAAGCTCCATACAAACTGAGGCGAATTCCGCGTGAAATTTGCGATTGCGATCACGTAACTCAAAGCGATAGCCATAGCCATAGCCATTGTCAATGAAATTCCTAGAGAATTGCTATGGCAATGACTATGGCTATGGCTATTGCTTTGAGTTACGTGATCAAAATCTGTCAAAATGCTCCAATCGCGCGATTCGCTCGCGTCAGTTTGTCGAGCTTTACAGTTGACTTTCTCACGTACTATATTTTTGATTTTAATACAAAAAAAAATTGATGCATGTTCCCTGCGATAGATGATCGAAGCATGTTCCCTATTATAGTGTGGCACTTTTATGTCACCGGAGTTCACCCATACGACAGCTCTATTAATTTATTGCTGCTTTTCTTTGGTAAGTTTTTATTTGGGCCAAAATGAAGTACCATGGGCAACAGCGTCGCTTAACCACTGCTAAGGTTAAAATCGCTTGCACGCCGCGCCCGCTGTCACATACGTTTAGTTCGTGCAGGGGCGAAACACGCGCACACGAATTTTGTTGCAAACTGGTTAAGCGACGCTGTTGCCCATAGTACCTACCTGTAGATAGCAATGTATCACATACATTTGTCACATTACCGTTAACATTAACTTCTTTTTTTTCGTTTGAACTACCAGTTTTAGTAAAGTAACTGTCTACACGTAATTTTCATTTTGTTGTCAAGAATCGTAAATAAAAATATTCTACTAAGCGTATACATGAGTCGAGTAGCGGTAAAGTGTACGGTACAGCTCGCGCAACATAACTTGAACCAAACCATAGACAATGAAGCTTGCGCTGTAGCAATTTTCAGTACAACAAAAATTGTAGTGCGCAGGTCACGTGGTACTAAAAATTGGGTCAAGTCACAGAATAATGATTATTCTGTGGTCAAGTTATGTTGCGCGAGCTGTACAGTAGCGTGTACGCCGGGGTCGGGGGATGGAAAGTGGTAGAGTAGCTTGCCCACAGTGAAAGCAGCTTGCTACTAATTAGTAATCTGTGGGTGGTAGCTATCCCACATAAGTATTACTTACTCTTCCATATTTCATTAGGTAGGTACCTACTCTAATCTACCAATGCTACCTACATTAGTAAAACCATAGAAATAGAATGCAGCGAAGTTTTACCATTGAAAATGGTTATCAGATGCAAATCGCCTGAGATGTATTTTTGACCATAATATCTCCGAGGATTTTGAGAGGATCGAGATGGAAATAGTACCTACCAAAAGTTGAGGAATTTATCGAGACACATGTGAACGTTTGAATTTTGAAAATCTACTCGTAACTTTTTTTTTAATTTTGAAAAAATCCAAAGAATCCGGGTTTTTTGGGGGGTGTTTGTTTACTAAATTGTAAATATTTCGGAAAAAAATTGACTTAAGATAAAATTAAAAAAGGATCCTAGGGTATTAGTTTAGCTACCAAAAAAAATAAAAAAAAATAAAAATGTAACTTAAATGCCTGTTAAAACGACCGCGCAGCTCGATTTTTAGTCAGTTTCAGCCCCACTAATCTTGTAAGTTTTCATCTTGCCTTTCAATGGGGAGGCGAAGGCAAAGTGAATTACAGATGGCGCTTAGTCTTTGGAACAATTGTCAGTTTGAGCCGGTTTGAGCTTATATTGTCTTGACTGTGTATTACGTGGTTTTACTCCAAGAGATTCCCATATGTTTTGACACTTTCTTTGAGGCGGCTCGGTACCAAAGACCAGGGGGCTTACCATCAGCAAATAAGAAACCGTTCAGTTCAAAAGCAGGCCTTAAACAAAACTACTTACGGCCTGCTTTCATACTAACCTTTGAGGTCATAGTACGAAAAAGTAAGGCAGTTCAATATAAGTCCTGCTATAAGAGCTCATAGTAAGGCTCCAGACGCCACCTATCGGGATAAAATTGCGCTTTTCCTCCCCATTCGGGGCTTCGTTTCCAATCTGAAATTGGGTCCCCTGGGGGCTTACCATCAGCAAATAAGAAACCATCCTTAAGCTGTTCAGTTCAGAAGCAGGCCCTAAACAAAATTGCTTAAATCGGTACCATGACCGTCTTTTAGGTGAACGGCTTAAAGATTGTTTTGACTCAAGGTGAACGGTTAGTTTGTCTCTGGTATGCTTTGTCACAGAGCACTAATGCTTTGTAGACGATGCGAAAACGAGCTAGCCTATACAAATCGATGGGTGCATTTTGTAAGACAAATCTCTGAGTCATCGATCGCCATAAATTTGTTAACCATGGAAAGTAATTTGTTTAGAATATTCATTTACTTTTCATGGTTAAAATGTACTTTATGGCGTTCGATGACTCAGATATTTGTCTGGCAGAATGCACCCAATTTATCGCTTATTATCCCCGCCAATGGTAATGCGCCTGGCGGCCATGTTTTTAACCTCAAAAACGAAAAACAATTTGTAAATTTTTGATATACCTAGACCCTTTCTTATTGAAAATAAGAATTCAATAATTAATATATTATATTACCTATTAGAATTTTACTGTTTTTTGTCATTTTTAGTTGCGGATAACGATGATGTGTATGTTAAATTGACAAGGTTCCAGCGCATTACCAATTGACGGGGATAGTAATAAAATGTCGCAAGTTAATAAAACAAACTAAAGTTATATTTAGGTTTTTTTTATTTTCAATATCATTTCACACCATATTAGTTTGTTAATTACTTACATCGATATAAAATAAATCATTTTCTTCTTTATTTGATTATTATTATTCATAATAACATAAAATGTAATGCAATTTACTATCCGCGTCAATTGGTAATGCGCTGGAACCTTGTCAAATTAACATACACATCAACGTCATCCGCAGCTAAAAATGACAAAAAACAGGAAAATTTTAATATGTAATAATAGTGTATTAATTCTTATTTTCAATAAGAAAGGGTCTAGGTATTAAAAACATGCAATTGTTTTTCGTTTTTGAGGTTAAAATTATTGATGAGTGGAGGCACGTGGATCAGCAGTGGTTGAGAACGGGGCTTGCAGCGATATGAAAAACACGGCGTAGTTATTACAGCCTTTTATTTCTCAGAATAAATACAACACGTAATAACTGGGTCGAATGCACATAGACACGAGTACAAACAAATCTCAATCTCAAAGGAAATTAGAATTAAATTATTTAAACAATAGCAGTCAAGCATGGTGATGGAAGAGGGGCAAAAGCAAAGACAATCAGACCGAATACGGATCTTCGTTCGTAATAGACAAGAACAGTGTTGTCATTACTAAAATAATGTTTAAGGCACCTTTACAATACTTCCCCTTGACTTAAACATATTTTAATTACATTTCCCAAAGTAAACAATATAAAATTCCAAACTCTACATCTCTACATTGGTATAGTCAAAAAATAAAACAAAGACTCTACATAAATCATGAACTCTACATGGTCATTAAAATTATTGCATAAAGTACTCTACAAATTACAGTCTTTCAATTACATTCATAATTTTAATAAAGTCTCTATGTTTTTGCTTACATAAGGGTTTAGTCAAAACATCTGCTATCATTCTCTCTGTGGAAATATACCTAACAGATATTAAGTTGTCTCTAACTAAATCTTTCACAAAATGGTACCTAATATCAATATGTTTTGAACGCTTGTGACATAACTCTTTAGATTCTAATAGTTTCTGAGCACTTTGATTATCATTATAAACAATACATTCAGTTAAAGTGTTACAAGTCAATTCTGAAAGCAAGTTCCTAATAAAACATATATCTTTACATACATCTCCAATAGCAAGGTATTCTGCTTCAGTACTAGAGAGCGCTACGCATCTCTGTTTACGAGATTCCCAATTGATAGTAGAATTACCTAGCTTTATTACATAGCCAGTATAAGACCTACGATCGTTTATATCATTAGCCCAATCGGCGTCAGTATATGCGCTCAATTTCCAATCAATACTTTTTGTAAAACACAAAGAGTAATTGATTGTACCAGCTAAATACCTAAGTACATGTTTGGCCGTGAGCCAATGGCTTTTATCAAAACAAGTGCTAAACTGGCTTAAGTAACTGCAAGCATATGCAATATCGGGCCTAGTGCTAACACATAAATACATAAGACACCCTAAAAGTTCCCTGTATTTATATACACTATCATCTAAATGTGCACTTGCATTTTCAGGTTTTTGTAATTTACAATTTAGTGGCATAGGTGTGGCTACTGGTTTACAATTGGTCATTCCAAATTTTACAAGTAATTTCTTAATATATTCAGATTGATCTAAACACAAAGTGCCCTTTGACCTATCTCTTGTGACTCTAATACCTAAACAATTTCTCAGTGGGCCCAAGTTTTTAACATTGAATTGCCTTTCCAGAATCTCTTGCAAATGGATTTTTATTTTACTATCTTTACTATAAAACACATAAAAGTCATCTACATATAAAGCTAGAATAACAATATCATCTCCCACTGCTTTACTATAAACACAAGGTTCAGATTTACATTGCTTAAAGTCATGAGAAACAAGAAGGTCATTCACCTTTTCATTCCACATTTTACTTGATTGTTTTAACCCATAAATGGCCTTTTTTAATAAACAAACTTTACCATTACATTTGTCTAAAAATCCTATAGGTGGCTCCATATAAATTTCCTCATTAAGATCGCCATTTAGAAATGCCGTTGCTACGTCAATGTGATCAATTTCGAGGTTTAATTGATTACTCATATTAAATAAAATTCTCATAGTGGAATGACGTACCACAGGAGAGAATGTGTCATTATAATCAATGCCCTGACGCTGTGTGAAACCTTTGGCAACAAGTCGTGCTTTGAAACAGGTAAACTGACCATCTGAGTCATGCTTAGCCTTATATACCCACTTGCATTTGACAATATTTTTGTTAAATGGACGGTCAACCAGTTCCCACACATTGTTAGCGACTAATGAGTCATACTCACTCTGCATAGCAGCTTGCCAGTACTCACGCTGAGGAGAATCTAACGCTTCGTCATAAGATTGTGGCTCCACAAACAAACCATCATGCATAGACATAAAACATTCATAATCATTGTACCTTTTTGGAGGAATATTACGCGTCGAGCGTACATTACGACCAGTAGAATCAATTTCTCTATTAGAAGCTTCCCCTCCAGCCGACGCCTCGCCAGACGTTAGAGGCCTAGGGCTTATTTCGTCAGCAGACTCTTCAGCAGAGGATGAGCAGGTAGAGTTGCCATTCTCAGGTCCGGTACAGAAGTCGTCGTCGTCTCTTGGTCCTGAAATGTCAGAGACAGAGCTCTCATTAGTAAAATTATTATTATTTGAATTATTTTGTAATAAATTATCATTAATTTGAGTTATTTGGGAATCATTATCATTATCAATTATATCACAGATATTATCACAAGTCTTATCAATTAAAATAGAATGATTATGTGATAATGGATTATTAATAATATTATTGTCATATAAAAATATCAAATTATGTCCATCATTCTGAGATCGATCATGGCCCAAATCCTTGAAATATTTATTTTCAATAAATGCCACACTGCGCGACATGACAATTTTATGAGGATTTGATGGCTCAATGAGTCTGTATCCTTTGCAGGTCTCACTGTATCCAACAAAAATTGACAACTTAGACTTTGGATCCAGTTTTTGTCGTTTTTCAGATGGAGTTAGATAGTACGCAAGACAGCCAAATACACGTAGGTGACTGAGGTCAACTGGGGACCCAGTCCACACTTCCTCTGGTATACGTCCAGCTAAAGCCACTGTAGGGGACCTATTTTTCAAGTAAATTGCTGTCATCACTGCCTCACCCCAGTTACGCTTGCTAAGACCAGTTTCCAAAAGCATACATCTAACTTTATTCATAAGAGTACGGTTAAGTCTCTCGGACACCCCATTCTGCTGAGGGCAGTATGGGACAGTCAACTGATGAATAATACCCTGCTGTTTAAGATACTCACTAAATCTTTTATTGCAGTATTCACCGCCGTTATCAGATCTCAGAACTTTAACAGGCAAACCAGTCTGTTTCTCTGCGCATGTTTTAAAATGAATAAAATGTGTCATTACCTGTGATTTCTCCTTCATTAGGTATCCAAAGGTTTTTCTAGTGAAGTCGTCAGTGAACGTCACTAGGTATCTCGCCCCACCCCAGCTAGGCTCCTGGATAGGCCCGCAGACATCAGAATGAACCAACTGCAGTGGTTGTGTTGCACGCGTCCCGTCTTTAGGATAAGCCGAAGCTGTCAGCTTCCCCTCAAGACATGGGACACAGTTCTTCAATGAGTCTTCATCCTGAAACACAATATTAACACCACATGCAACCTTTTGTAGGGTTTTCATACCTTGTAGGCTCAAGTGTCCTAGACGTCTGTGCCAAAGTTCAGCCGGTAAGCCTGCTGCTTCTGCGGCACTCAATAAGTCCTCTCTGTCATCAAGGAGTAGAGAGTGCTCCCTTGGCGATAACCCGGATCCCATTAAGTTAACACATTCAGACACAAACATATTTAACTTATACAGACCACCCAAACATGCAGCAGATGCAATTAAGTTGCCAGAAGTTTTACCAACGTTGTCATATATAAAACATCCATCTTTATTAAAATTTACACTATAGCCTGACTGCACTAGTTTTGAAACAGAAATTAGATTGGCCGATATCTGAGGAACAAACAAAACATTATTCAAAATGCTCACCTGATTATTTGTTTTCAATTTCAATGTACCAGAGCCTTTACAAACAATTTTATCATTATTAGCCATATTAATTTGTACATTATTATTGTTTTTGAAGTCTTGAAGTAAATGTTTGTTCTTCACCATGTGATTGGTAGCGCCGCTATCAATATAAAAGTCGTCCGATAATGTTTTCAGTTGTGACAACAGGACAGTCGCAGAAAAAGTCTTCTCTCCATTTTGCATCTTCTTGAACTTTTTCAATTTAAAACAGCGTGATTTAGTATGACCAGTCTTCTTGCAGTAATCACAGAAATATCCTTTACTTTTTGAAATATAAGCAGAACCAGCATCGCTGTTAGAATTTGCGTTCTTGCGTGAAAATTCCTGTAACAATCTAGTGCGCACCAACTCACTTGATACTTGAGCAGTAACCGAAGCCGTAGACAGGTTAGAAACAAGGGGATCATACTCGGCCGGCAGTCCACTCAACAGTATTTCAGCAATTTCAGCGTCTTCAATGGTTTTCCCAATATCATGCAATTGCTGAACAATGGTGGTGATCGCTTCGATGTAGGTATTCATGCAGTCATATTCAGTAAAAGTAATGCTATGCAATTTTCTCAAAAGTAGCACACGCCTGTAGAGACCTTTGTCTTCGAAGACCTCAGATAACTTAGTCCAAGCTTCTTTAGCTGTAGCAGCGTTCCTCACATATTGGTATAGCGCGGGTTTGACAGAAAGACAGATGCGCGCCAAAGCACGTTGTACAAGCACAGCATCATTTTCAATGCCCTCAACCGCCTTCCATAGGCCTTCTAATATTAGTACATTCTTTATAGAAAATTTCCATGAGTGATAATTGGCAGCTCCTTCGAGCTTTTCAATGCCGTTTAGGTTATGTTGTAGCACGCGGTCAGTGCCATTCGCCATAATTCAAACGCGCTCACACACAAAGCTCTCATAAAAACTCTGATCGTGTTTTACTCACAATTTCAGTGGTATTCTAGTCAGCCTGGGTCCTATAACCTATTGATGAGTGGAGGCACGTGGATCAGCAGTGGTTGAGAACGGGGCTTGCAGCGATATGAAAAACACGGCGTAGTTATTACAGCCTTTTATTTCTCAGAATAAATACAACACGTAATAACTGGGTCGAATGCACATAGACACGAGTACAAACAAATCTCAATCTCAAAGGAAATTAGAATTAAATTATTTAAACAATAGCAGTCAAGCATGGTGATGGAAGAGGGGCAAAAGCAAAGACAATCAGACCGAATACGGATCTTCGTTCGTAATAGACAAGAACAGTGTTGTCATTACTAAAATAATGTTTAAGGCACCTTTACAATAAAAATCATGGCCGCCAGGCGCATTACCGCCGAAGGGGATAGTAGGTACTTATTTATGGGGTCTCATCTCTCATCATTTCTTTTTATTTTAGTGATATTCAACAACAAGGAAGTCGTCGCGTTGCCTTATCAAGTTACATAATTCACTGTTAAATAATAAACATTAAAAGAAATTCACAAATCTTAAAATTCTCACACCAAACTTATCTAAATACACTAAACAATTTTGAAAAAGCTGATCAGGTAGGAACTTTTTATGAATTGCTTTATTTGACATTACAGACGCTATAAAACAGCTCCCAAACTGTCAAACGGAGCGTCGTGGTACGCTTCGTCCATACATAAAAAATGGTGAACGGTTTAAGAGCATGTATTAAAGCAGGCCCTCCGCAGGCCTGCTAAATCGAGGTCATGGTACGAAAAAGTAATGCCATTCAGTATAAGTCCTGCTATAAGAGCTCATAGTAAGGCCCCTGTATGGACGCTAAATCGGCGTATGTAATCGAGGCTTAACTGTTGTCGTTTCGGAACAAGAACTTTAAAATCATATTGAGTTTCCGAACGAATCCTCAAGTCCATAGCACAGATTAAACAGCAACAAAATATTTTCTTTCCTCTACTCTTCTATCTATTTATCTATGGCAAGCAAGAAGAAGAAACAAAAAAAAATTGTTGCGTTGTGCGAAGGTGCGAAGAAGTATTCACGATTATCGTTTTACAAAATAGAAGACGATCCATCTCGGAGCAGCTGTGCATCTTTTCAAAGTGCTATTAATATAAATTGTGAAACAATGGACTCGATACATGTGGCAGGTTTGAGAGTGTAAAATGATGATATTGTGAAAATGGTACCATCTCGAACCTTTCTATTTTCTATATAGCTTCATGAAGTACATAGATATTTTCAAATCATACATAATGTCGTCCGAACAAGAAATCCTGTCGTTATACGATAGCAGCCCCGATTCGTTACTCGATATATGTATGGACTATATCGTTGCGAACTTGAACACAATTACGAAAGTGGGGCCAGCGATCAGATGGCGCAAACTGAAAGACGACGTTATATTGCCTGCTGAAATATGTGAGAAGATCTTACAGTCCTATCAAAAAGTAAACAGAGTTAATGATAATATTGCAAATATATTCCGAGACAGAAGTAGAACAAGATTGGACACGGTGAAATTAAAAAATTCACGCATAACAGATGAAGGTCTCAAATGCTTCATGGAACACAAACCGTGCGAAGTGGAGCTAGTGCAATGTGAATATCTCGCACAAGGATCCTTAGACATAATCAATGCCAATAGCCAAAATCTAGTCTCTCTGAAGTTTGGACCCCAAACTTACATATTTTCACAAGATGAAAACTTATTTAGGCAGCGAGGATATATTATAGATGCACCAAATTTAAGGAGGCTTACGATTCACTGCCGTGGACTCCCCATATTCCCTCTCTTGCTTTTAAAACCTTTAACTCAACTGACACATCTAGACTTGTCGGAATGCTCTTCATCTGGATCCATATGGGCGCTGAATGAGTTAAAAAACTTGAAATCTCTGATTTTGTACAGTGTCCACTGGACAAAAGATGTGGTGGACTGGATTGTAACCTTAGAGTCATTATGCCATCTTGACATATCACAGTCAACTGAACGACTCGGAAAATACTTTAATCCCAACGAAGTGCTGTCCAAAATTGTAACAAGGCTGCCAATGTTAGAGTCTCTGGATATATCAGGAACAAACCTGGCAGGTTCAGGAGCTGCAGCCGTGTCTTCTCTGAACAACTCTGAGCCCCAAGTGCGGTGTGATATTCCGGGTCTGGTGAGCCGAGTAGACAGACCTTTGGAGTTCCTGGGATTGTATGGTACACATCATGGAGCATGCAAACGGCATGATATTCCAGCAAAAGTGGTGAGTAGTATTTTATTTGGAAGTAGTATGCTCATGCTAAGTATCTCTTAGATACGAAGGGTGATCCAAAAGTATTGAGAATCAGTTATTTCCGGCAAGTAAAAAAATACAAAAAAGTTTTTTTTCGTATACTTATACACCCACTAGGTTGTCATAAAAAATCATATTGATAGACCACAATTCTTAGTAGATACATTCATTTCAATACGAACCGTCAGATAAAAAACTTGAAAATGGAGATAAACGAAATTTGAGCTGTCATTTAGTACCTCTTTCTGAAAAAAAAACTACCAGAGACATGCACAGCGACTTGGTGGAAACATTGGGGGGACTCTACTCCTCCATATTTCACAGTAGCATGCTGGGCCAAGGAGTTAAAGCTGGGAAGAAGATCCACTGAAGATGAACAGTACAAAGAAAGCCCATTCACGTCCCTCACCCTCACTGAAGTAAACGTCAAAAATTCAAAGATGTTGTGCTGGTAGATCGAAGAGTGAGCATCAGGCATGTAGCTGAGGTTACAAGAATCTCATCTGGCAGCGTCCAAAAAATCCTTAAGAACGAATCGCATATTAGAAAGGTTGCCGCGCGTTGGGTTCCCTGAATGTTAACCGATCAACAAAAGAAAAATTGAGTCGACACTTCAAAGGTGAATCTCGAAAAGTTCCAAGCAGGCTTTATTTTTGTCACTTTTCGTAACCGTGACCTGGATCCACCATTTTGATCCTGAAACCAAACAGCAATAAATGACTTGAAAGCGAGCCTCCTCTGACGTCGAAGAAATTCAAAGTGTCAAGTTCTGCGGGAAAGGCTATGGTGTCTGTTTTTTGGGATACTGAAGGAATCATAATGTTGGAATATTTGGATAAGGGAGCCACTATTTCGGGCTCATACAGCTCATACTACGCAAACCAAATAAGGCCATAAAAGAAAAAAAATGCGGCAAGCTGCGAGCTGGAGTTCTGTTTCACCAAGACAACCTGCTCACAAAAACGCAGTTGCGATGGCTGCCATTCAAAACACCCGCCCTATTCGCCAGGTCTAGCTCCCAGTGACTTCTAACTCTTTACTTGGCCCAAGAAAACATCCGACAAATGAAATTTAAAGACAATAGTGAAGTGATGGTAGCTGTTGAGGCGTTTTGGGAGACAAACATTTTTTTTAAGTTTTGGATAAAGTCCGACTTGATCTGAGTTGTTAGGAGACTACAAAATAAAATATTTTAATTTTTTTAACTATAATCACTGAATATATTTTTTTAACTATAATCATCGTAATTTATTCTCGTTATCATTACTTTTGGATCACTCCTTGTAGATTAAAATTAAAAAGTTTGAGTTTATGGCAGAATAAATATCTACAGCAACGTCCCCAAGATAATCTACTACTAACTAGCTAATCTAAACAGCAGGGTTGAAAAAATAGTAGATTATACGACAAGTGAATAAAAAGGGAAATTAGTTCGAGGGACTAATTTGGATCCCGAGAGTAGCGAAGGATTCTAGAGTTGAAAAGTAGAATCCTGAGTGTAGCGAGGGATACAAAGGACCGAAATGAAATTTTTATTCACAAGTTGTGTACTCTACTTTTTACCATTGACTGCTAGAAAACAAATTGGTACCTACCTACATAGCAGTACTTTATACTTGGTATTTAATATTCATAGATGACCATCAGCCATTTTTGATGTCCTCACTGCTGGGGCACAGTCCTTCCTCATGGGTGGGAGGATGGGCCATAACCCACCACGCGGGCCCAATGCGGATTGATGGGTGTTAACAACTGCAAATGCAGCCGGGACCAACGGCTTAACATGCCTTCAGAGGCACGGAGGAGCTCGAGATAATACATTTTTGGTCACCCATCCCATGACCGACCCATGCGTCAAATTAGAAGTTTTCCAATGACATAAAACAACCACGCTAAGAGAGAGATTACATGATCAGTCTGACATCAGTCCATTTCATCAGTCTGTCTGTATAGACTTTGTATTTTTGCAGACTGATTATCGTACCAGACTGATGGAATGGACTGATGCAAGACTGAATATTCAATCTCCCTCTAATAGATAGAAAAGAACCCAAAGATAAGACACTAAAAAGAACCTAATTAAATTTGGCGGTTTCTTTAATTTTATTGTGTAACTATGGCTCTATGGAATAGCTGTATAGCAGCCAGTTGGTATAGGTACTTTTTTGTACTAATTCATGTGATGCGCACCTGTTCCAAATTCAAATTATTTTTATTCACTCGGTGAATAAAATCGCTTATTATTCACTCTTATCGTTGAATTAAACGCACTTTTTAGAGTGGCGATGGTAAAATAGTTATTTTTACCATCGCCACTCTAAAAAGTGCGTTTAATTCAACGATAAGAGTGAATAATAAGCGATTTTATTCACCGAGTGAATAAAAATAATTTTAATTTGGAACAAGCGCGCATCATGAATTAGTACAAAAAAGTACCTATACCTACTGGCTGCTATGGAGTTATTCCATAGAGCCACAGTTACACAATAACATTTAAGAAAAAAAATCCCGCCAAATTTAATTAGGTTCTTTTTAGTGTCTTATCTTTGGGTTCTTTTCTATCTATTAGAGGGAGATTAAATGTTCAGTCTTTCATCAGTCCATTCCATCAGTCTGGTACGATATTCAGTCTGCAAAAATACAAAGTCTATGCAGGCTGATGAAATAGACTGATGCCAGACTGATCATAAATAATCTCTCTCTTAGCGTGGTTGTTTTATGTCATTGGAAAACTTCTAATTTCACGCATGGGCCGCATGGGTCGGTCATGGGATGGGTGACCAAAAATATATTATCTCGAGCTCCTCCGTGCCTCGGAAGGCACGTTAAGTCGTTGGTCCCGGCTGCATTTGCAGTTGTTAACACCCATCAATCCGCATTGGGCCCGCGTGGTGGGTTATGGCCCATCCTCCCACCCATGAGGAAGGCCTGTGCCCCAGCAGTGGGGACATTAAAAATGGCTGATGGTCATCTATAAATACTAAGTTTAAAGTACTGCTAGGTAAGTACCTATTTGTTTTCTCGCAGTCAATGGTAAAAAGTAGAGTACACAACTTGTGAATAAAAAATTTCATCTCGGTCCTTTATATCCCTCGCTACGCTCAGGATTCTACTTTTGAATCCCTCGCTACGCTCGGGATTCAACTCTAGAATCCTTCGCAACTCTCGGGATCCAACTTAGTCCCTCGAACTAAATTCCCTTTTTATTCACTTGTCGTATAATCTACTATTGTTATACAAGTGACTAAAATCAAATTGTGCTGCGAGTGGCGACTTTAAATCACGAACTAGCGAAGTAGTCTAGAATTGATAGATTTTAAAAGTTGGTGTTAGAAATTAAAAAAGCACTTTGTCTCACGCTCGCAGCAAAAATCGATTTTGCTGCGAGTTTTTACGCGCCAAAAGCACCCTTTTCGTGCTGGAGAGGTGAAAACATTATTTTTTGTAAAAAATAGTGAGTGAAACCACAACACGCTTTTGTTTTACTTATTTGACGCTTTAATTCAGAAGAAACACGAGTAATAACAGTTGAAAATGTCTAGTGGAAAATATAAGGACAAATGATTTGGCAGTTTTTTTGAAGAAAAAACAGTATTATGCATTAATTCTAGCACAACGTTAATTTTAACATACACTTGTGTCTATCAATTATTTAAAATTAAGAATTTTATTTTTTATACAAATAGGAAAGAAAAAAAGCGATTTGATTGAATCAATCATTTTTATTCAAAAAATCACTTGATTTTAATCAAAGTGATTTAATCATGCCAACCCTGGGGCCCTACAGGCTTACTTTTCGAACTTCGGCAGGTCTGCGGAGCTTCAACTTAAAACAATTATACTTTATGGCTCTATAGGTCTATAAGAAACTTATATGTTTTGTATTCAATTTCAATGTATAAGACTGTTTGTATCCTAAATAAAATAAAATAAAAAAACAGATAAATCGAAGTAGAGGATTTCATATTGTACTATTTTGTTGAAGTTATTTGGAAGATAATTGATGTTCGTGTCATGTGACATCATGAATTGGGGTTCGACAGTTTGGCCCGATTGGGGCTCGATTTATGTTTTAATTTGAAACCCGGCAGATTTTTCGAAGTTCGATCCGTTAGCCGGTACGGCCCCCGCTGAGCAGTTCCAAAGGCAGCACTTCCGTTTCTGGAGACCTATCAAACATAGGCACATAGGCCTTGAGCAGTTCAATAGTATCCAACTAATTCTATTGCAGATATCTGGTGATGCTAATGAAGAGCAGATTCTGACTGCGGCGGTGGCCTATATGGAGAGACCTGCTATGTTAACGCGTGTCCTCAATGATCTCTATTACTTGTTCCGATACGAGAACAATGCCTATGTGGGCAGGGCTCTCTCTGTAGTCCTGGATGCTATGGATCAGCATGTTTCTGAAAAGCATATTCAAATATCAGGAAGGTAGGTGGCAAGAACAATATAATTAATATAACCTTTACAGAAAAAGAATGGGATTAGAATTGCCATCATACATATTTGCTTTACGCTCGCTCGCACACTAAAATGCCACATCTATCTTTCTCTCACTCACACTTATTGTGGTATGTGCAGTGAGCCGCTATTTCTAATCCTATTTTTTACTTTATGGGTTGTATTTATCATGACTAGAGACTGAATTATATGCAGCATAAAAAGCCCAAAATATGCATGCAAATAGCTAAAATATGCACGAAAATTCATAAAAAGGTCCAAAATATGCAACATGAAATAATAAAAAAGACGTTTTTAAAGGTTTTTTATTCTTAAAAGGTATTATTACTCAACGATAACAATCGTATTTGCAAAAATATCAATTACAAAATTTATTTGACATTGACCTTTAAAAATGTATATGACTAAGTTAAGTACTGTTCCAAAAAAATCAAATGTTCTGAAGACAAATTGCAATCATTTTATTGCAATCATTTTAGTTTCTATTGTCCAACTATCTCAGCAGATATCGTTGCTAGTCAGTAGTTTTGTAAGTAAAGATGTATGAAAAGGTTTTGGGTATTAATTGTGTCTATGATTGCTTAATATATTTTTGTATGCGGAAAGGACCCGTTCTACGTCTACTGAGGCATGCACTGAGGTGGCTGGGCAAAATTTAAATTTGAGTGACATTGTTTGGACATATAAGACATTTGAAATATGAACGGGATCGAGCATAAATATGCATGATTTCCAAATTTTTTGCCAAAATATGCAACTACCACTGAAAAGGGGTAAAATATGCAAGTGCATAATATGCACATTATGCAATGCATATTATGCAATATGCATTTGCATATAATCCAGTCTCTAATCATGACTATTGTATTCGATCATGTTTGACTAGATTTTTGAGTAATCTTTAAGTCAAAACATTTGGCTTGGAATGGATAAAAGATGAAAAGAACTTTTTGTTATTCCTCAATAAATGTTTTGACATACATACATAGTTACATACATACATACGCTCACGCCTGTTTCCCATGGGGGTAGGCAGAGATTATAGACTGCCACCTGCTACGATCCTTGCACACTTCTTTCGCTTCATTCACATCCATCAATTATAATATAAATGAATTAATGTCTTCAATGTGTAATGTAAAATTAAATAAATCCTTTATTTTCTCAGTGCCACTCTCTTTTACATTGTGAAAGGAAAAGAAAAAGATCGCATTGGGATTAAGTTGAAGAGGCGCATTATTACCGCTCTCCTAGATGGGATGGAAGCTCATCTCGGCGACGACACTATGATGAGAAACGGCTGCCTCACTCTTTGTCAATTTAAAATACCTACTGATGTGGTAAGTAGTTCCTGAGTACCTATATGATTCAAAATAAAACCAGGCCAGGGATATTCCGCATTTTAGGTATGAAGCTATAATAAGTATGTGGTGGGTCCGTTTAACCGGGGCAAAGTCAGAGAGCTGCCGCGCGCTGGCCGGTTGCACGTCAGTTCGATACTCACTCGTGTGCTCGCCGCGTCGCGTATGGTCGCGTGTCATGTTTCTCGCTTAAAGCTTCGTACAAACTGACGCGAATTCGTTCGCGCGATGGGGCATTTTGACAATTTTTTACCATCTAACTCAAAGCAATAGCCATTGCCATAGCAATTATCTAGCAATTGCTTTGGCAATGGCTATGGCTATCGCTTTGAGTTAAGTGATCAAAATTGCCGCGACGCGAGCGAATTCGCGGCAGTTTGTACGAAGCTTTAATGTTTAAAAAAATGTTTCAATATTTTTGTAAGCTTTTCATTATTCATAGTACGCAGTTCATTTAAAGGAAAAACCCTTAAGTCATCAAAAGAGATGAGTACGCGATAGAAAGAGAGGCAACTTCTAGCCTTCTAGGTGAATATAACTGTAGGGAAGAAAGCGCTGTGCAATCTAAATTGTGCTTTATTGTGTCGGAGCAAGAGTCGCTATTTATTTAAATGAACTTGCGGAGTGTCCTTTATGTATTTGTACTATTATGTATTCTGTAATAAAACGGATGCATTAGGCTAGACGAAAGTGTTAGTTTTTAGTATTGCCATTTCCAAATCCCTTTTTTCCCATGCACTGCATTAGTACTACTATAGTAATCAGACGATCTGTACAACTAATAGTATAAAAGTAAGTACAGTACGAGGCATATATCTTGAAATCGGGTGGGGATTGCGCGGAGCGTATTTTGGGCATGCGTAACGGTGAGGGGCGCGGCCGGCGGGAGAGGGGTGCGCGCTATTGGTCGCTCACAAGAGCACATGCGCGAACTTATCCCCACTCCGTCCAATAAATTTTAAGATATTTGCCTCGTACTGTACCGAAGCTGAAATTCGGTTTTCTGCAACGTTATTAATAAAATAAAATAAAACTGTTCTATGTTGATCTTTTTTCTAAGTTACAATAAATAAAAAAATTGAAATTATAACATTTTGGTTCCAGCTGTTCGAATATGAACGCGTAGTTCAGATTTTGTTGAACGGCGTCTCCGACGTTAACCAAGAGGGGTTCGTGCAGCGCATCGCCATATACCTACTTAATTCGCTCGCTTGCCAGGTTGACGGGAAACAGAAACGTTTCCTTGGAGATCATGGAGCTATTGGGGTAAGTAAAAGTATCAATATAATTTTTGTTTCACAAAAAAAAAAACAAAAAAAAACTTAAACATAATTATATCAATGGACATTTTGTCCGTTTGTGTAGATACTTAACATTACTTAATACTTTACCTTATTAGCTTTAGCTGAAACATGACTTGGTTATGATGATGATATACGTTGTATATGCAACGTGTAACAAAAAGGGGATATCAACCCGAAAGGAGGTCAATGTACTCATGAATCTAAACGTGGAAGGTGTATATTTTTTTAAATATAATAATAAAAAATTGGACTCTATAGAAAATTTTAATTGGCCGCTTTCGTATGGAGAGTTCAAAAAATATTTTTATTTGTTTTTTTTTCTTTTGGAAGGTGTTCAGTTTCACGAGTACATTGACCTCCTTTCGGGTTGATACCCCCTTTCTGGTAATTTAAATAGCGAAATATTTATTCCTAAATTAATTCGATAGCTCTGAATTAGCGCCTGCGAAGTTTCTGAATATATAAATTTCTGGGCTCGTGTTCAAGTTTTCTTTATATAACTTCATCTGGAAAAACATTTCATTGCGTTTGATATTGTACAGAGTCCACGTTTAGTACTAAATTATATTCTGTGACAGTACCTTAATAATATTTGATAGCTTTTATTGCTGGGCGGACAGAACCACGATTTCACCTAAAATAGGCCCTATACCCAGCAGCGGATGTTGTGCGGCTGATATGATGATGATTGATTATGAAAAAAATGTCGTGGCTCCACTTTTGTGGGCGAATTTTTTTAAAAGATCACACTATTTTATTATTTTCACACAATAATATAAAAGGGCCTCGTCGCTCTTACTCACATCTCGATTTATTTCTTTATTCTTATCCTAAAATCCCAAGCTAAAGTAATCGCTCTTGTGATGGTAACCCATGAAGCGTTGTCATGAATTCAATATGAAAATCCCTATGTACTGGCAAATTGCGAATTGGTTATTTATAGTGATTGTTATCTCACAACTGCTTTTAGATTAAATATTAGCGGGTTTGTTTTCTCTCCGCTAGTTGGCTAAAGTTAAAAAAAAAATGTTGATATCAATATTGTTAAAAACTGCAAAAGCGAATAATAATTAAATCTTTTTTTTGCTCGCCGATTTACTTATGTCATCTTACACCCTAAAACATATCTTGGCATTCAATATTCTTAAGATTTTATCCAGTTTATTCTTCTATATTATTGCAGCTTGAATTTATGTACTTATGGTGTTTGAAATTTTTGTATGTAGCTAAGCTATACTATCTATTGCGAATGTGAGATATCGAGTAATACGAGTGAATTATTGGATGACGATTGCAAAAAGCTTTTAACTATTTTTAAACCCACAAAGAGACTTGTATATACTCGTAGGTAGAGGTTTTAATTATCAATTGAAAATTCTCTGATTTCGAAAGTTTGTTATGTAAATTTGACGTTAGTACTGTTACGCTATGTCTATCTAATTTTAATGTTGCTTTGCGAATACGAAATCGTCTAATAAATATAATTACAACTCGTTATTGGCCTAGTGGTCATCTAATTCTATAAGATAATGATACATAATGGAATTCAAGGATCTTGTAGACCAATGGGTTGAGTGCTTATATATTGCTTTACGAAGCAGGCTCAATACCGTGACTGGTGGGTGTTAACGAGTGTTTCTCGTCATCGGCCATTGTTGTTATACCGACCGGCACGTAACTTGGCAAGACTAAGATGAGACAAAAGATGCGCAGCAGTTACAAACATCTTTTGTATCATCCTTGTCTTGCCAAGTTAGGTGCCGGTATCTGTATCCATACTCCTGGAGCACAGGGTCTTCCTAATTAATGGATAAAAAGATTGGAAATACTCACCACGCGGGCCCAATGCAGTTCCGTAGGGGCTAACGACTGCAAATGCAGCGGAAACTTACGTCTTAATGGGCCATCCCAAGCACGGAAGAGCTTGACCATCAGCCATTTTTAATGTCACCACCAGGCACAGACCTTCCTTATGTGTGAATAAAAAGGATGGGCCATAATCCACCACGCTGCCCCATTGCGGATTGGTGGGTGTTAACGATTGCAAATGCAGCCGGGACCAACGGCTTAACGTGCCTTCCGAAGCACGGAGGAGCTCGAGATAATATTTTTTTGGTCACCCATCCCATGACCGACCCTTGCGAAAGTTGCTTAACCTCCGCAATCGCTGGGCCAGGCGCTAAACCACCGCGCTATCCAGCTCCTCGCGGAAGAGCTTAAGATAATAAAAATATTTATTTGGTTACCCGTCCCCTTACCGACCCTTGCGAAAGTTGCTTAACTGCCACCATTGCAGTGCGAATGCGTTAACCTCTACCGCAAGCTCCTTGACTGCTTATGCAGACGTAACCCAGTGATTTCAAAATATTCTTCAAAGCGTGGAAGAGGGAATATTTAATTTGCCATAAATAATGATCAACAGCGAAAGCATACCGAGCATGCGAAGCACCGCGAAATCGACTGCACTGCACAGACGAAGTCGCGGGCGGCCGCTAGTCCTTACTTATATTATAAATGCGAATGTCCGTTGATATGATGATGAAGTAATGCTACGTCTACAGAAATTCGTTTTGAGGTTTGCTTGCGTTTCCGTCTGACGCATGCCTGAGGCGCCATTGCTCATGTAATAGCGCAAAGCATACCCTAAACGCGCTTGACGCAAGACAAATTGAAAGATATATCACAAGATAAACTTGAAAGTGCACTGGTCTGAACGTAGCATAAGAAGAATTGTCTACTATGCTTGGGGAGGCTTTTGCCCAGCCCAGTCGCAGATGCTTGGCGATAAACTCAAAACGATTAATGTTTGAAATGTTTCCAAAACTTTGATGTTAATTAAGATAATTTTGGCTATATGTTCATGCGAATGTACGGCTATATGCTCATGCAAATGTACTCGTAGATACTATAACAGTACAGTTATTATCATGTTAAAGACTAAAAATAAAACTTTTATAAAGATAAGCAGGCTAAAATGTGTTTATTCATCTGCTAAGCGAGTTATAAGGATAACAAAGTAAAATATGGTAACATTACATACATTGCTGTGACTCTAATCCAAAGAAGTTAACTAAAACACTTGTGTTGAGGAAATCAAAGAAAACGATGGTACCAAAAACACCCAAACCTTAGAAAATATAGAAATGTTCGTTGTCTAAATTGACCCGTGCGAGGCTTGAACCCGGGACCACAAAGATGGCGACAGCGACACAATGAAAACCGGTGTAGAACCGACTCGATCACGGCGGCCGTCGAAGATATTATAATCCTAATTTGTGATCAATGTTGTAGCAAATAAAGGGCGATATTTCAATAAAATGATAATATTATTAACTAATTATGTCATCACTGTGTTGGGCAGAATACCAGTGCTTATACTGAGATCCAGCACAGTTTTGACATCATACGATGGCGTACAATGTAAAAAAAAAGATTTATGTATTTTCTATGTATACCTACTTAAATGTAATACCTTGTGTACCGTTGGATGATGACAAAATAAATGAATTTCTTTCTTTCTTTCAATTATTATAGTTAGCAGTTTTCGACTGCTTGGCATGAACTGTGTAGTATGTGATGAAAAGAGTTTTCATATTTTTTATAATACTTATTTACAATTTTACCTTTTAACAATAACGGCAAACGCCTAATAGCAAGTTTTGATGAACTTTTGCTGTTTACAAGCACTTTGAGACTACCAAAACTCGATATATATCTCAACAATCGACACTCAACTGTCAAAGTCCATTGTATTTTGACAGTTAAAAGTGATAAATTGCTATACCATATCTTGATTCGGTGGTGATGCTAAGGGGACTGAATTAATATTTTTTATAAAGTTACATGGCTTTGCTCGCTGGCTGGCACTTAAAAGTTTAAAATAATTGGCAATGCGTGAATACTGTACACTTGAAGACTAAGCGCGAATCTAGTGAACCTTTTTATTTAGCAACAGCTAAGTAATATTGCGCTTGCTGCGAGGTTTGTTCATTGAATGTTTGTCTTAATTTTGTAAAGTTTTCTTAGAGAATTATAAAAAAATTTGGCTTTATTTCAGAGTTTCAGACTTTAACGTATAAACGTACGATGACTGCAGCTGACTTTATTTTGTTCTTTCAAACAATCGATCGATGCGTTCGTACAATCGATAAGAGTGGAAAAATCGACAAGTGATGTGAAAAGTAACAAGTGATCTAGTAATATAATAAGTCTATGAAAGATCTAAAAGTAATCTTGCAGTCAGACATCAAAATTTTTATTTAACAGCTGCTTTGAATATCAAAAGATTTAAAAGTCATTAAAATACGAAAAATATTACCTTAGTCACTCAGCTATGGGAATTTTTGTATGAGAAAAATAGACCTTAATTATTTTATCACGGTTAGCTTTCTGCCAACATTACAATATCCGAGCGAGAGATTGTCGCGCTCCTCCACGCGCCCACGCCCGACGAGTTTCATTATGAAATTCAGTACAACTTTATGACACTCGTTCGGATGATATGATGACGAGGATGAGAAGGAAAGTCAAAGTACAAACATAGCGGATAGATATCATGGATGTAGATAAAGTCTTGTATGCAACTGTACATAATTAGGTATTAAAACACTCATGTGATAATATCCCTCATTATAGTACAGTTGCATAAATAACTATTTCAGCTTGAAGGACAGAAGCATTTTATTCCATGATATGTATAGAGTGGAATCTAATTATTAATTTGTTGCAGAAAATGTTGAATCTTATATCGGACCGGCTGGAGCGGCGCGTGTGCGACGACGTCCTGGAGGTGGCGTGGTCCACCATGTGGAACGTCACGGACGAGACTTCACAGAACTGCCAGAGGTTTCTGGAGAACCGCGGCATGGAATACTTCCTAGCTTGTCTGAAGGTTAGTGTAGATCACAGTAGCGGCGATACCATCCAGGATACCGGGCGTCTGATACTAAACTATTATTAAGGTTGAAATCGCTTGCACGCCGTGTCTTACTTAAATAGGTTAAGTTTGCGCCTGGGCGATAAGCGGAGCGAGCAAACGAAGATTTCTGCCAAGTGGTAAGGCACATGAGACTCTAACTAAACCATCGCGGTGTCAACATGTTTACTCCGTTTACTTTTCCACGTACCAACAGTGAACTAAAATCTATGGAATAAGCACTCTGCTCAAAAAATGGCACCACACGAAAAGTACAACTAAGTGGATAGAGCTAAAAATGCTGGCATTTAATTACGCAGCACAAAGCGTCTGAACACTGGTTGCTTATTAGCGAGCATAATTTGTAATATAGATATTTTCTATACTTAAACGAAAAAATAAGATACTTTTTTCTGCATCTTTTTACTGCCTTCTTTGCATCTTTTACACAATTTGACTATAAAGGAAGTCATTTCTAATAAACTCTCTCTTTCTATCTTTTCTCTACAATATAAACTGCAATTTATTGAAAAGAACACTAACGTCAGTCACCGGGTGCGTGGCTGGCCCGACTAAAGCTGAGCGGGTTGTACTTTTTCGGCCCCGTGGTGCCAATTTTTAAGCATTTGTTTGCAATTTACACTTCCATAGATTTTAGTTCGCTGCGTACCAACGTGGAACGGTAAACATAAAGTTAGATGTATACAAGAGAAAAGGGAAGGAGACAGAATGATTCGACGTCGAGACATCAGCACCATCTACCATCTGTACTGTACCATAGCGAGTGTTGCAAGGTTTAGTCCTCATCCCTCCGTCTTCCTTTTACAAATACATTCACGCACTCTGATCTTCGGTATCATAATTCCGATTCCCTTCTAAAACATGAAGTTTGACGACCGCTTATGTGGCAAAACCGCGTCTTCGCATTGGACTCTGTTGCCATTAAACGCCTTAATATACTAAGAGCTGCCCCGGAAACAGGTGGACAATTTACAGAGCGACGAAATCCCTCTAGTAAGTTATAGACTACAGGCCCACCCAAAAAATGGATGGGTCATATGAACCACCAGGTGACGTATATAGGATGATTGAATTGGATTAAATATCTTGCTTATTATGTAATAATAACGTAAGCTTGTCTATTTTCGGCAAGGGTAAAATTTAACGAGGCGGTAATTTAGAAATAAATAAGTACTTTGTTAATAATAGCCAATCATATTTAGCAATACTTGCTTGTATAATATTAGCAAAGCTTTATTGCCCATCCTACTAATATTATAAATGTGAAAGTTTGTGTGTTTGGATGTTTAGATGTTTAGTTAGGTTTAGGTTTAGTTTAGGATGTTTGTTCCTTAATCACGCAAAAACTACTGAACGGATTTGGTTGAAATTTGGCACACAGATGTAGATAGCCTAGATTAAAACATAGAATTTTTATCCCGATATTCCCACGGGAACGGGAACCACGCGTGTAAAACCGCGGGCAGCCACTAGTTTTAAATATGTCTTGATTGAATGCATCCGAATAATTTTTAACAGAGCTAAATTGGTACTTTGCTAAAGCATTTTTTTTTCAGTGCAGAGCTCTGAATTTGGTGTGGTATAATAGCAAGCCAAACATGTATCTAAATCGAATATAACATTGCCAGGAATTTTGACTGATGGAAAAGTAGTGCCAGGTGGCATCAAAATGCGCGAAAAAGTGCTAAAGTTTGATGCCGCCTAGCACTACCACCTGCGAGGTGCACGGATCTGTTAAAAATGATAGTATGGCAAACTAAAAAGAGGGATTTCCTCGCTCTGTAAAGTGTCCACCTATTTTCGGGGCTAGCTCTTAGAAAGTTTTTTGAATTAACTGAAAAAATATTATTATTTGCAGAGTTTTCCGGACAAAGAAGAATTGTTGCGAAATATGATGGGGCTGCTGGGCAACGTGGCGGAGGTGGCGGAGCTACGTCCACAACTCATGAACAAACTCTTCCTCACTGTGTTTTATGACTTGCTGGATTCTTCCAGCGATGGCATTGAGGTATGGAGCGTTGTTCTCTTCTGTAAGGAAATAATTTGATAAAAGAAAAAAATAAAGGGTTTTTTTATTACAGGATGGACTTTTGGGTGTTATTTATGTTAGATTTTGGTTAGTTGTGAAATATAAAATTGAATAAGAAAAAATATTTGTACCATAAATATTTTATCGTGTTATCTTAAAGGAATAGATGACGTTTTTGATGGTGTGTCGACTGTGCAGTGTAGTAAGATTTGTTAGCCACGCTGCCAGTCGTTTCCTCGCGTGGTCAGTCCGTAACACTGACCACTGGTTACAAAGAAATTCTATAAAGTATTCTTGATTTTGCTCAGTGTCAGTGTTGGCGTACAATTATTACAATTTAACATGAAAGGAGTATGTAGTCTGTTTATCTTCTTGTTTTATTTGGTAAATAATCTTTATTGAAATAATCATTTAAAATACAACAAATGGTTTTCTATACAAAGATTACGAAAGAAATTGTTAATAATAAATAATAATTTGATAAATTTATTAGCTAGTTGTGTAGTCAGGTAAGTCCAATTTCGAGAAAGAGATCTCGTCGATTCCAACTCGGATAGGTAGCATTCGGGAAGCTTCGAAAAATCTTCGCGTCCAAATTACCTCAGTGTCTTAAGACGAAAGTATCCAGTGTGTATTGCCAGTGATGATTTACGCCCTTGGACGAATTAACCACTAATTCGTCCAAGCTTACGCCTTACGGCATTGAATCGTGGTCGCTAACTATGGATTTCATAAGATCACCCAGCGTGCAATGGAGAGAGCCATGCTCGGCATTTCTCTATCTATGTGATCGAATTAAAAATGAGGAGATCCGTAGGAGAACTGAATTAACCGACATCGTTCGAAGGATCGTTCAACTGAAGTGGCAGTGGGCTGGACCATAGCCTTCTATATCTTCCAAGCCCTGAAGTTGATCAGAACGGCAACATCGCATGTGGTCAAGCACATAGTATAAAATTATTTATTATTTGTTTTTCCTATATTATCTATGTTTAAACTAGTTGTAAATTGTGATGTAAGATTATTTCAGTAAAGTTTTATATTTATTATTATTATTTATTTATTAGAACATAAGGTTTGAGTCAAATTATTTGAACTTTTCGGGGGTCCTTTAGTACGATGAGCATTTTGATCTAAGCCTCCTCTAGCAATAAATCTTACATCATTAGAAAGGTATTTAAATTTGAAACACTTTATTGTTTTACGATAAACGTCAACTAATAGTACTTTGAGAGTTATAACGCTCTAAGCTTGACCAATTTTTTCAACATTAATGACCTAAAACTCCGAAAATACTAATAGTGTAGTCAAATTAGGTCGAATTTGCAAAAAGATCGGAAGTAATTCGTGTAGTTGTATTTTTTTATGGAATCATTAGAAGACATGAATATAAGTTTCCTCCGAGTTTGCACCATTCCTGCTATGTACGGAATGTCGTTTAATGTTAGGTATTAAAATTAAAGTGCTAATATTTTTTTAAATATAATACCTACAATAACAATTTCTTTCCATGTTTTGTTACAATTTTAATTACCTATCATTGCATACCTAGTTTGCTTAAATCAGTTTAAAAGTTACCGAGATAATTGACAAAATCTAAACCTAGTAGCACCACCTTTGTGACGTCGTAGGTACTTGTTTCACTACTTTAGCGAGTGACAAAAAGTGATTTGATGATCAGTAACGCATGCGCAACGCGAAAGTAGTGGAACAAGTACCTACGACGTCACAAAGGTGGCGCCTCCTAGGATTAGATTTTGTCAATTATCTCGGTAACTTTTTATCTGATTTAAGCAATCTAGGTATGCAATGATAGGTAATTAAAATTGTAACAAAGCATGGAAGAGAACTGTTATTGTAGGTATTATATTTAAAAAAATATTGGCACTTTAATTTTAATACCTAACATTAAACGATGTTCCGTTCATAGCAGGAATGGTGCAAACTCGGAGGAAACTTATATTTATGTCTTCTAATGATTCCATAAAAAATTGTAACTACACGAATTACTTCCGATCTTTTTGCTAATTTGACTATACTATAATAATTAATAGAAAGTATGTTTGCAGCAAATATTTGTCATATAAATACCGTTCTTATGATATAGCACTCATTTCTCTAGGTGTAGTAGATCAATTCCCATAGACAATAAACCACTTTTATACTTTAATAACCTTTAACTCCAAAAGTATTAACAATTCATATAAAGTATATTAACAGCAAATATTTGTCTTTAAAAGACCTTTCTAATGATATATCATTTATTGCTAGAGGGCGTGTAAATCAATTCCCTGCTGAAGAAAATCAACAAAAAAGATGACATCTTTGACAGCCATTTTTTCCTGGTTAACATTGATATTTTTCTTATTGTTTAATATACACAGCATTTCAATAAAAGAACTACATTATTTTCTTATTTAAAACCTCACACAATTACTATGAAAAAAAAATATCGACCTCTTAAAATTGAAATATTCCCATACATTTAGTATGGAGACTGGCCGACGGCATGACCACGAACTGACAGTAACAGACGTTGCCAAACTTATGTTCACGGCTTGCAATTAAAGAAGGCTATGGCTGGACACATAGCGAGAACAACCGATGGCCGTTGGGGCGGGGCGGCTCTGGAATGGCAACCGCGCACCGGACGACGCTCCGTGGGTAGGCCCCCGACAAGGTGGACCGACGATCTGGTGTGATCTGGTGCGCGGTTGCGGTGCGCCGCTGAATGCGGGCAGCGCAGGACCGAGCCACATGAGTAAAAAGAAAGGACCCGAGGCAAAGCTTCTTAAGAACGTGAAATTCAAACTTGTAACTAACAAAACAAATGATGCCCTATGATTGTCCACTGGCTGCAGTTGTCACGCACGCACGCGTGGACACGCACACATGCCCCACGTGCTTGTAGTGGTGCAACCGATTCGTGCCGTTGTATGAAGCTTGGTTTCTGATTCTTTCTTTTAACTTATGTGACCGAGCGTCGTGGAGATCCTTGGGGGAGGCCTATACCCAGCAGTGGGTGTCGTGTCGTGCGGCTGATATGATGATGATGAAAGTTATTAACTTATTTTTAGTATAAAAAATGCTTTACAACTGTCAAAAACTGTTTATCAAATAAGATAAGTAAAGATAAACAGACTATAAATATTTTTAAGTTTTCGTTGGGAATTAAGGAAGACGCAATTTTGTGACAGGTGAGCTACAACGCGGCGGGCGTGCTCGCGCACATGGCGTCGGACGGGCCGGGCGCGTGGACGGTGGAGGAGCCGGCGCGCGAGGCGGTGCTGGCGCGCGTGGCGGCCGCCGTCGGCCGCTGGGACCTGCGCGCCGAGCGCAACATCAACTACCGCTCCTTCGAGCCCATCCTCAACCTGCTGCACGCGCACCACACGCCGCAGTGCCAGCACTGGGCCGTCTGGGCGCTCGCCAACCTCACCACAGTATACCGTGAGTGTTTGTAACTTTTTGCCCTCTCAGACCATTTTTAGAGTTTAAAAAATTCCACGGACCTCAGTCAAGAAAATTTAAGGAAAAGAAAATAAGCCTTATACAGGGTTATTTGTAAAACACCAATAACCCATATAAAAACAAAAACTTCTGTTGGTAATTTCATTACAAGAAGAAGAAGGTTTAACTGCGGACCCTTGATACACATACTGAGGTTCGTGGACCCTACTTTTAGAAACCCTAGCATATTAGCATAATATATTTAAAGGCCCGGCTGTTCATTTGTCTGTTTGGAGATGAGTAATGTTAGCATCCGATAATCTCTTTTATTACCCAAAACCTTAGAATAATAACGTGTTATTATTGTAAGCCCCAAACTCAGATATATCCAAAATCCTAACCTAATAGCACTCTAACTTATCCGCTAAATGTATATTTATAAATAATTTATAAATAAATATATTTTATTATTGCTTTATTTGCATAATTTTGTTCCGTAATCTTATTATAACAAATGCATTTGAATATAATATTCACAATGTATAATATCAAGGGCGAACACATTTTCATATTAATAGCATCAAATTTGCATTAATTAGTTTCATCTGTTTATACAACCTACTGTATTAAGAGCTAGCCCCGGAAATAGGTATACAATTTACATAGCGACGAAACCTATCTTGTTAGTAAGCCATACTATCATTATTAACAGATCCGGGTACCTGGCAAATTTTCCATGGTGGGGGTGGGAGTGGTTGGGCAACAAGGGGGCTGAAAAACTGATTGAAGGTATACAATTTACAGACCTCTGGATTTAGTGTGGTGTAATAGCAAGCCAATCATGAAGCAAAATCGAATATAACATTGCCTGGCATTTTGGCTGGTGGGAAAGTAGTCCCAGGCGGCATCAAAGGTGCGCGAAAAAGTGGTAAAGTTTGATGCCGCTTGGCAATCGTCGCTCTGTAAATTGTATACCTTTTTCCGGGGCTAGCTCTTAATCTATCTGACGCAATCGTAAAAATACACAATTAGACCATTACACCATACTATCGGTTTGATCGAGAGATCTGATTGTCAATTAGTGTAGTGCCATAAAAACTATAACGAGAAATGTATTAGCAGTACAAATGCATACATTATATACCATACCTACTTAAATAACATTATGCACACTACCTACTTAAAAACTTAAATAACAATGCAACTGATTTCTTTTGCCAAGATTGAATTTCTTGTGACAAGAATTCTGTTGTCGTCCATGCATAACACATTATTGCTCACGAGAATGATTCCTAATTCTTAGATTATCGATCCTCTTTTTAACCGACTTCAAAAAAAGGAGGAGGTTCTCAAGTCGACGGTTTTTTTTTTATGTATGTTTTAACATAGCTTCGTCAGTTGTTACCCGATTTGTACAATTCTTTTTTTAACTCAAAGAACATAGTTCGTGTGTGGTCCCATAATTTTTTTACAGAGATCTGGCCAGTAGTTTTTTCATAATCCTGAAAAATATCAATTATTTTATACCACCAAAGTATAGGGTGCTACTATTTTTTACGTGTACCGGTTTAGTGTCCGGCTACGTCGAACAATAAAAAAACATTTTGCTTTATATGGATTTCCTTTGAGCAAAAGCTCTATAACAAAGGAATCAATAAGACAAGATTTACAATTATTTTAACTAATTAAAATGAAGATTACAGCTCTACAATTTCTCTACAATGAAAAATTCAACCCTGTATAGGAAAATATTGATAATTCATTATGTTATCAGCTCTTAGTGTATAGTAAACTATAGTGAGACGTCGATGTCTCCTCTTACAGCCGCTAACATCTAAATTTTGTATTGCGCAGCGACTTGCGCCTTAATTCACTGCCGCCATAAAATTTGAATTCCTTTGGCCGCATACCGTATGTATGTATGCGCATATTCAGTTGGGGATGAGAAAAAAATATCCTTGTTTTCGAAATAAATTATTTTCTTCCTTGTATTAAACCACCAGTTACGAAAGTACTATAGGCCGACCGGTTAAATGAGTCCCCTCCTGCGGGGCACAGGGGCGCGGGGGGCAGGCGACAACGGGGAGCGCGAGGGGTGCGGGCGGCGGGCGATACACGAGAGGCGAAATGTGCACTGGACAGTTCTTAAGATATGTGACGTCACAGTGGTTAACGGTGAACAAGTGGCTATTTTTTTTTAGAAAATTAATTGATGACTACAAAATTTGAATGAAACCAACTATGACTATGTAGATAATATATTAAAATAATGGGTAATAAACTTATGTACAATTTATTATGCAAGATTAATCAAAATTATGAGTTATCATCTCATTTCATTTCAGCATGATTTGGATCCAGTTTTTTTTTCTAAAATATTCGTATACGTTAAAATTCATTTGCTTTCACTGATTATTCATTTTATGTCCGAAAATATTTCGACGCATCTTGATAATGTAATCTCATGTGTAATCTCACAAAGCGTCCGCAACTTTCAACACGTGCGATCGCTAGCCGCGTTACCAGCGAACTGAGTTTAGGCAAAAATGCGCCTGCCGCCCGCACCTCTCGCGCTCCCCGTTCTCGTCTTTCCCCGCGCCCCTGTGCCCCGCAGGAGGGGACTCATTTAACCGGTCGGCCTATAGTTACTAAGTTTGACCCTTTGGCCGCACCGCACTGACCTTGTATGTTTTTACAGCTGAGAAGTACTGCAGCTTGGTGGAGGCCGAAGGCGGGCTGCAGCTGTTGAACGAGCTACTCTTCCACCCTTCGCCGTACAGCCTGATCAAGGATCTCGCGCACATGGTGATCGCCAACTGCGTGCGCTTCCGCGCCCACCACGCCGGCGCCTCCAGCCCCAATCCCAACGTCCTCCCGGACAATTAACTAATGGAGTACTTTGAGGATATCTATCCTCAAATGCGTGAGTAGCTGAACATTTTCCGATTCTTCCTATACGGCTTGGTGGTCTTGTACGTAGCAGTGTTTGCGGGGATCGTCTTCGTCATCGCGTACAGTTAGACACCGTCGCCTGCCGAGTTTACGCTATCACGCGCGGGACAATAGACCTTTGATGTTGTCAAATAGTGTTTAGTGTAAGTGCATTATGTGGGTGAAATGTTGTTATACCGTTTCTTCCTATGTCCAAGAAAGTTCGTGGTTATCACTCTTCGTCGAGCTTAAACCTTCTGAAAATTATGTCCCCATTGATATGTTATAACGTATAACTATTATGAATCAGTAAATATAATTAAATTAATTATTTAAAGTAGTTGCGTTATAAATGGCATTAAATAAAAACTATCGATGTTATTAATATATACACAAAACACTATGAAAGTTTCCCGTTTGTGGGTTGTATAATAAATACTATGCTTTAAACTAATAGTTTGATCTGTATGATATTTAAATTTATTTCGATTGTGTATTTTAATTAATAAATTATTATTTATCTTAGAATTAAAAAGAAGGTAACATTGTTAGATTATACTAATTCTATAAATTATTGTGTTGTATAATTTGCAAATTATTAATTCTGAGTGCAGCTTTATATGGAAAAATTATGTATATCAATGTTCAGTACCTACATATTTTGATAAGTGTATATAGTCCTACTAGAATTTAATGTTTGATATATAGTTATTGAAATAAGATATTTAAAAAACATTGGTATCATTATATTTAAAAATCAAATTTCATCTTATTGTACCGTAGAAGAGATAAAAATGCCAATCTGCTGTCTAACATACATAATTTCATATCATACGACAAATATTAACATGGTATCTATTTCACTCTTCTTTGCCTATCTCTATATTATAAACCGGTGTTCAGTTGACCCGCAATTTCGATAACACGATCCACACAGTAACATAAATTATACTTATTATGAGAAAATGTTTGTGGTAATGACAAAATCTTAAGCTAATTATGAGTCAATAATTAGTTTATTCAAATTAGTGATTTATTAAAATTTTGGTAAGTTACATTATCTATCGCAAAATATAAACTTCGCATGAATACAATTCAATAAAATCCTACAATACGTATCTAAATATTGACGAATTGTATTAGCTTATAAAGATGAGGGCACATCACTCACGTCCGCGACATGAATGACAATGAGCGGTTTTCAAAAGGCAGTTTAAGAAAAAAAAGTAGTACCTAAAAGACGGCTAGATGTCGTTGTTCAACTAAGTATGTAACTTTTTCAGAAAAAAGCAAAGGATTTTGTCAATTTGACAGTCAATTTTGGCATGGTTATGGCAAACTACTCCTCTTCAGGGAGTAATTTTTGCCAGTATCGAGTGTTATATACTCAGTGGTATACTCAGCTGCTAGGAAAAATTAAAAAAAACCTACCTAGTTGAATAACGGCCATCTATCAACATAAAAATAGACTAAAATTCACAGCTGTCAGAAAACCGCTCATTATTATCGTTAATCGATATGTATATTTACAGTTATTAGATTGGAAACTTATTGATTAAGATTGAAAACCTATTGTGAAGTAGTTAAATGTGAATTAATTTCAATATATCACCATCACTTCTCCATAGAATAATTTTTGCTTAGCCGATATTATAATACACGTTTTGTAATCATGATCATTCTGTTTCATAAACGGCATTATTAGTGTCCAAATATACCATTATTTATAGAATCAAATCAGTGTCGTATTACAGATATAGTATTGTCTAAAGTGTTTCAACGTTAATCTATTTGATATGTGAGACGTGAGGCACTATACTTGGGACCTGTCTCACAGGTTACTGGTAATTTCCAATATGTAAGCAACAAATATCAGCTGTATATATATACAAATATTTTGTCTTCAATAAAAAAAACTGCCTTCAATTTCATTGTAGCTGTGCTGCAAGTTACAGCAGTTTCTCTGATAATAAATTGCATATTAAAAAAATAACTACATTGCGGTTTTTGATGACGCTGAAGCGACTATCGCTTGGTGGTATCGATAGATTTTTGGTCATTGGATGAGTGACCAAAAATCTATTATCTCGAGCTCCTACCTGCTTCGGAAGGGATGTTATGTATATTTACAGTCAGTCGTTAGCATTTATATATGACTGAGCCCAATGAGCTTAACGTGTAGGCACAATACATAATAGTACAAAAACAGAAGACGCACTCCGCAAAGTCATTTAAATAAATAGCAACTTTTGCTCAGTCAATAAATTGCAATTCAGGTCGCACAGCGTTGATGCTCTAAAGTTATATTCACCTAGAAGTTGCCTCTCTTTCTATCGCGTGCTCTTATCATTTCTGACGCTGCGGACGTTTGGGGTGTCTTCTTTTAAATGAACTGCGTAGCATACCATAAAAAGAAAGCGATTCTACGTAGTATGGTTAAAGAAAAGCTTAGAATAATATTGGAACATTTTTGTTAAATATCATTAGCGACAAACATACTTGGCGCGCCAAATGCGACGCGGCGAACGCGTGCGTGCGTATCGAACTAACGTGCGAACCGGCCGGCGATGCGGCGCGCGGCAGCCCTCTGACATTGGCCTCGTTAAGGTATGCTTCCGATCTCCGCAGCAAGCAGCAGTGCTGCCGCAGCACTGCGCTCCAAATTGAACCGTAATGTTAATGAAAGGCGGCTTCATTTTAAGTGAGCGGAGAAGTGTCGCGATCGCATGGCTGTGCGGTCGCGACACTTTTCCGCTCACTTCAAATTGAGCCTTTTAATCATAATTTTACGGTTCAATTTGGAACGCAGTGCTGCGGCAGCACTGCTGTTTGCTGCGGAGATGGGAATCATACTTTTAGGGTTTCCTAGGATGACGGTGTCGTCATATTACGCCCGTAATATAGCGGCGTTGAATGTTGTCCGTAAACAATATGGCGACACCGTAACGTCAGAAACCGTATTGTTTACATAGACAACGTTCTACGCCGCTAAATGATGGCCGTAATATGACGGCACCGTAATCCTAGGAAACACTAGCTGTAAGGTGGTCTGTCCGCCATGTACTTATAGCTAAATATGCCTTAAGTGCGGCTGGCCTGGTCTCATCATCATCATCATATCAGCCACACGACTCCCACTGCTGGGTATAGGCCTCCCCAAGGATCTCCACGACGATCGGTCCTGCGCTGCCCGCATCCAGTGGCTTCCGGCAACATGCCTTAAGTGCGAAGTGCGCCTGGCCTGGTGTAGGTAGGTAATATTTTTTTGCTGAACAAAATGTGAAATTTTCTTCTAATGGTTTTTTTATTTTTATTTAAACTACCTACAATGCTAGTGCTATTCGGAACCTGTAAAACAGGAACCTGTACACCATATTGTTATCTGCTGCTTACTGATAGTTTTCTATAAATATCAATTGTTTAACATTTTTATTTCAAATTATTCATAAATGTAAAAATTAGCCACAATTAATGTTAATGACAATCCCTCTCCAACTGGAACGGGTGGTAGAAAAATATGGACGATTCGAAACTGCTGAATTCTTGAGTTTATTTGAATAAAGCAATTTTGATTTTACTTATCCATCCATTTTGTTGTGAACTTACCTACTATTTATTTTCAGATTTTTTTGATTGAAACATTGACATATGAATGCATAAAAGGGGGTTCTTTCTATGTATTCAATATTGGAATCAAATAAAAAAACGTGTTTTTTGTCAAAACATAAATAATTTGATAATTGGATTGATAAAAAAATTAAGTTTGTGTTTTTGTTAAATTTTCCCTTATTTACAAATGAATGTGTTATTATAATATTATAATAATTCTAGAAGCCTTACCTATTTCAACTTTTAAGAAATAATATGTTATTAATAAATAAAATACCAAAAATACATATGTGTTTTAATTGTAAATGTACTTAATTGTATGTACTTAATTTTTTTATAGATACCTATTTCGCATTGTGAAACGAAAAAAATAACGTAATAAAAAACCGTTATCAAAAACGCACGGTGTGCGGTAAAATCAACTTTCCGCAATGTACAAGAATAATGTAAAAAAAAATTACAATAACGACTTACTTTTTCTGGTACCTATGTAAGATAAAAAAACAGGCTTATTTCGAATTAAAATTGGCTCGGATCTGGCCGATGGATCTTCTGAGAATGAAGGTATCTGTAGGACTTCTAGATCCGGAGAAATTTATATTTTTTTAGCATGAACATTTAAAATAAAAAGTTAATTTATAATGGCGGTCATTCCGATAGGAGAGGCAATGAACCCCAACTAAAATAATGTTTTTGTCGATAAAAATAGGTATATTTCATGCAGTTAAATTATAACTAGTCCAAGACCAAAGACATTGTATATTTATACACACGAACGGAGACTGGCGTTCGACATTAAATAGTGTTTGATAACACCAAAGTGACGTAATATTCAATTTACCTTACGATTCAATTTCATATTCAATCTGTTGATTAAATTTGTTGAGAATTGACAAATCGCGTACCTAGTGAATAGGCAAGTTGAAGCAATCTTCAACTTCAACAAATACCTATAGAATCAACAGATTTTATGTGAAATCGAATGGTAAGTATTTTAGTATGGTGAGTAGAGGTTTGACTAAACTAACCATAAACATAGAGCATAGCTAATTAGTCCCGAAGTTAGTAGTAAAACCCTTTCCAATAATAAAATAAAATGTGTTTGCTAGTGATAGTGACCTGGAGCAGCAGAACCGATGCTGAGGCGGTGGGTTCCGCCGCCGAAAAGACTACGCTGTGATTTTAGCACCAGGCGTTAGCTTGGCTTTGGTAGATCTCAAAATTATATGTAACTATATGAGAGCCGGTGTCACGGGGAGCAGTGAGCAATGAAACACCAGGCTCCAGGTTGGCGTTCGACCAAACGGCACAGAAAAAAGGCACAGTTGCCTTGACAATTATTACTTACTGTGCTAAATTATTGTAACACAACACGGCAAGATTCACAGCTAAAATTGTTGAGAACAAAGATTTTGGTTGAGAATTTATATTGTTGACAAAATAATGTAAAGGAAGTGTCTTCATCTCTCGTCGGCGGAGTTTATTATTTCATACATTGTGCATAATGCATTTTTGATAACTTTGAAAGCTTTGTTTGCTAAGATAATTTTGAACACTCTTATATAAATATGAAACAATGAGTGCTAAGATATTTTGAACACCTTGTGTGCTTACAACAATATGATGATTTATAAAACTGCGTGGATCAAATTGATTTTTTGTTTTTCAGATCATTTTTACTACTCTAGACGCTTGTATCAATTTGACGCTGACTGTACAAAGTATCAAGCATGGCCTCCGGATAGGCGTGCCCAATAGGGAATATGCATAAGTCACCGATTTTCCTAAAATTGAGCTTGATCGCTGCGGACACTTGTAAAAACACGATGGAACAGAAAGAAAAATAAAAAAAAATGATTATTTTCGTTTTATCACACGATGAAATCAGGGGAAAATGACGATATTTTTTTTTCGTTTTCGGATATAATGCACTTTACAGTCAGATAGAATATCGAAAAAGAAAAAATATTTTGTGTGACACATATCTACTTAAACGCAAAATTTAGGGAGATAATTGAAGATTATTGGCTAACTCCATATTAAACGCGCCCGAAACACACCGAAACGTGATGTGTGACGTCAACGTTTTGTATAGAGCGTTTTCGGCGGGAGCTGATGCGTGCTAACTTCAAGTAACTATATTACGAGAAAAAACGCAAGAGACAAGTTTCAATATTACAGTTGATTTTCTCACGCATTATACTATTGATTTTGATAAAAAAAAATTGATGCATATTCCCTATTGCCCATGCTGATGCTGTTTAAATATTTTAGTATAATGATAGGTACCTACTACCTAGTATAATGATACCTAGTATAGGGAACGGGTTTTATAGATGAAATAATTACAAATACGATTACAACAAAGTAGTTATTGTTTATTTACCATAACATCTCAAGTTTACAATTATAACATATTCACATACAATTTAAAAGTTTCATAACTCTGACGCATGCTAAAAGAAAAATATAATTTGCGATATATTAATATAAATATACGTACGGCTAATCTAATTTGTGCTTACATGTACTCTGTTGCGAATTATTCGTCTCTTGGTTAGTGCTATGTCTTTAAAAATTAAACATATGAAGTTAACATTTAAATCAAAAACGGCACCCCGTATAGGAAATCAGTCATATTTATTTGAAGTTCATTACATTTAGTGTTAATAAACTTTAGGATTTATTATAATATGCTCGAATATAACTTAACTTGTCTATTACCACATAGCAAGTGGTTTGTGCTAATAATCCAAGATTATTCACAAAACTATTTTATCTAGGCATTTAAATGAACATGTTAGAAATAATGATATGTGGTTATTTTGTATATGAATAAACTATTTAACATCAAAGTAACAATTAAATTTTAAATATCACATAATATTCGTAAAAATTACATCTATGATAACTATATTTCATAATATCTTATGTGGTCCTTTGTAACGCACTGCCATTTTATACGTGTCAGCTTCTTTTTTAATGTCTCTATTTTATGGACTCAATAAATACTACGAATATTATCTCTTTAGACCCGTTTAATCATTGTGAGACATTTACCACACGTTCTTCATTTTACCATTAATTTTATTTAAAATTAAAAGAAAATGGATCGTGCGTGACAATATAAGGCTATGAAAGTCACCTCCGTTGCTTACTTCAACTATCAATAATCAATTTACAATACCTGAACACCGCATTTATAAGAAGGTAGAATAAATCTTTATAATTTTATCTAACACATATATTTATATACGAACATCAACGGTGCGTGAATTGTTATCTCAGTAATTGTATCGATATGAAAGCCCATTGTAAATTGTAACAAATATTTAAGGTTTACTACAAAGGGTGTGGTCTGCGAGCTTTCCTTTGTAACGGTGACCAGTATTACGAGTGCACCGTGGTTGGTTGCGAAGCGTCTGGAGCGTGGCGTATCTGCCGCAGTTATAAGAAGGTAGAATAAACCTTTATAATTTTATCTAACACATATATTTATATATGAACATCAACGATGCGTGAATGATGTAAATTGTAATTTTCGTGTATCGATCGAAATCGATATGAAAGCCCATTGTAAATTGTTAGAAATATTTAAGGGTGACTACAAAGAGTGTGGTCTGCGAGCTTTCCTCTGTAACGGTGACCAGTCTTATGAGTGCACCGTGGTTGGTTGCGAAGCGTCTGGAGCGTGGCGTGGCTGACACGGGCGGCGGGCGTGGCGGGCGCGGCGGCGTGTGCGGCCCTCGTGTGTTATTCGTTGAGTATGCAGGTGCGCATGAGAGCGTCCACCACGGCGTACGGGTCGCAGTTGGAGGCCGGTCGCCGGTCCTCTAGGTAGCCCTTCTTCTCCTCGGCTACCGCTCGCGGTATCCTGATGCTGCTTGCACGATTTGCGACGCCTGTGCCAAAACAAGTTATAATTAACGTTGGAAGCCTCATGACCGATAAACAATAGTTTATTTGCCTTCTACTAATATTATAATATAAATGACTGAAAACTGTGTTAATGATCTGGGGCCGTAAACTTTGGCAAATCTGCCGGGCTTCAAATTAAAACAGATAAATCGAGCCCCAACTGCCCAAAATGGCGATTCATGATGTCACACGAACATCGATATCTTTCAAATAACTTGGCCAAATAGTACATACGAAATTCCTTATTTCAGTTTATTTGTTTTAAGTTAAGCTCGGCAGACCCACCGAAGTTCTAAAAGTTAGCCGGTAGGGCCCCTGTAGATATGGGCCTACATGTATAACGGCTTCGAGCCCTGTAAGCAGTTGACATGGTTGACCCGCGTCTTTGTTGCCATAGCTATTATTTTTGAAAGAGCCACATACTAAAGTAAGTAAGTTTAATGTTGAGTTGAGCTACTGATGGCCGATTGCACTAAACTTAAGGATCGCCTAAGTCTTTTCCTAACTATACAACATGACCAAATTAACCGTCATGTAGCTGTCATCCGCTAAGTTAACTTGGTCGAGTTGTAGATAAGAAAAGACTTAGGCGATTCTTAACTTTAGTGCTTTCACGCGTTAGACTGTGATGTTGGGAAATTGGTTGAAATGTTTCAGTACTTTTTACTTTTTTCGTAGCGTATGTGTTAGATTCCCACCTAAGTAGTTGTCACTTTTTTCATGTTGAAAAACAAGCAAACTAGGTAGGCATTTATATGGCTGAACTAAATTTATTCTTATTTATTTAAATAGAGTATTTACTCTATTCTTTAGTTTACTGATCGTAACACTTTAGACCTACACCAATCATATCTATTCATACAATTTTCAACACACAGATTATCACTAAATTTCCATATACAAAGCATGAATTATTATCCGAATAACAATGGGAACAATGCCGATATGCCGAGCTGATTCATCGTCAACCAATCAGGTTTCATGAACTTTGGAAAATTATTTTAACCAAGTAAGAGCACGATATTTGCAACACATGTATCACGTGTTTAAAACTAAATTTTAATAATAATTTATACTACACATATTTTTTTCTTTCGTTCCATGGTAGAACTACCTATACAGGGTGCTAGTAACACCCTAGCAAAAACATTAAGGGATGATTCTACCCTTCAGGCACGTATCCAGACTTTTCATTCGGGGGGGACAACTGCATCCCGCAAACCCGAGAGTGACCCGCCCGCTAAAACTGAATTTAGGCCTGTTCTGTGTGTTCCGGATTTCGGGGGGGGGGGGGGGGGATAAATCCCAACTATCCCCCCCCCTTGGATACGTGCCTGCTACCCTTAGAAATAGAGTTCTTGAGATTTTAATTTTTCGTTGAGAAGCAATCTACGCGTAACAAGTCGATAATATCGCGGGTAAACTGTTGTACATTGCGGGTTAATGACATTTTATGTTTCAATAGTTTTTCTGTAAATTTAGGTTCTATGCAACCAAGACAGACCCTGTGTGATAGAGGAATAAAAAATACTCATTTTTCATGAATTTTCCACTTTAGATGCCTTGAAAGTTTTTGCTAGGGTGTTACCTACTAACACCAGGTATAGTGTGACTTGAATTTCTGACTAATTTTCCTGTTATCGACAGTTTTACTAGAAATATATGTTGTGTATTTCAAACATATTCGAGTTTTCGGCAAAGAGTTCGTATAAAAGTGTATGGATATAATATTTAAAGTTGAGGTTTTTGAGAAATTCCAGTTTCACTAATTCAACCATCTTGTGCTCTATACAAAAGTACGGTCTAGTAAGAATAAATACGTTAATTAGACCTATTAGTAACAAAGACTGTTAATCAGTTCTAACTACGACGTAATTGCAATGCGGATCTTATCTAGAAGCGAGTTATAAGTACTGGCATGTACCGGGCTATCGCAAAATAATGTGCCTAGTTAGGTACGTATTTTTTCCCTCGTAACACTATGATGATGAGTGTCGCGATAAAAAAATCCATACATCCGCCTTCAATATACCTAATAAACTGTTAAGTGATAAATAAATATCTTATATATAATAAATTATAATACTTTTGTATTTTAGGTGCATAAAGCGGAAGCTGCATTTCAAGTTTTTATTAAGTAACTAATTAGGTTTCAATGAAGGAAGTTATCATTATGCATCTAGTAGATACAATACAAAGAAATTGCTGTTCTTTATTGAAGGTTATAAGATATTTTTTCTGATCTCGTGATATAGGTTACCGTTACATAATGAGGTTGTTATCATTCGATTAGAAACTCTTAAAAGGAAATAGCGTCTGTTTTAGTTAGTCTGATTTCCTTATTGAAATGTCACATTCAAGGTATGTCCTGTAACACAGAGTTGCCTTACAAATATTTCATTGATTCCTTCTATTTTCATGAATAATTCCTGTACTGAAAATTGCTGTAAACCTTACCGTAAGATCAGTATATTGAAATTATTAGCAAATATCACATGACGAGTCTTCATACTCTGAATGCAGTAGCGAATCGCAAGCATTTAAATGCCGTTCTAATAGTTTATTCATTTCATGTCTAATTTCTGAGGTCCACATTATCCGGTTTAAAGTTAATTTTATTACTTTAAACCAGACAATGTGGGCCACTCCGATAAAATACCTCAGAAACCAGAGGTCAGTCGTTTAGCGTTTGAATAAAACTGACTTATTTTTTTATACAATGCTATATAAAATTGGCTTAGCTAACCTCCCCGCTGTTCAATAGGGGCAAGTACAATTTTTAATCAGGTTTCGTCACTTTTATTTGTTAAGGGGATACGTCTAAAATTTACACTTTTATATAATGCCATAGGTCGCGGAAAGATCCTAGAGATCTGAAATAAATATACTTATTTCTTTATATCTTTCTCCAGACACGTATACAACCAGAAATACTATTCAGTGATTTTGGATCAATACATATTAATTTCCAAAATACCTCTGAAAACTTCTTAAAATCGAAATTATTTAGAAACCATTAGGTATTCAAGTCGAAATTGCTTTAAATAATTTGTATCATCAATATTCAGAATCGTGCATTTCTCTTTAATCGCTAATAGTTATTTACTATTCAGTGATTTTTGCGGCTTCAAATTCAAATTCAAAAATAATTTATTCAGTCTAGGCTGTTACAAGCACTTGTGAAGTTCGCAAACCCTAAGCGGGAGACCTTGTAACGAGAAGAACCGGCAAGAAACTCGTCAAGGGCTGCTTTTTTCTCACTGTATGATTGAATCGGTTTCGCTCCCGCGCGCATTGTTTTCTCATTGCTATCTCGCTTTACGTTTTTTTTCAAAGGTATGATGGGCTTATGATTACAGAGCAATATAAAGGTTATATTAACCTGCGCTAAAGTCGTTAATACTGGCAGTTTCGTGGAGTCCCGTGAGCCTCCTCTCGTTGTCCTTCCCGCCTCGAGGGTCATAAACCTTGATGTGCTTCATGTGCACCTTGGACAGCTTGTCTATCGCCTTCTCGATTTCACTGTAACAATATTACCAAATTAAAAAATGTTACGTCAAACACAAAATATTACGCAAATTATAACACGTCTGTTTAAGAGCCCGTACACATTTTGCCGTTGACTGCAGCTCTCTCGCTCGCACATTTCATGTTTTCTCAAGATTTCTTAAATCTGTGTGCGTAATTGAAAAATGTTTCTCGGCCACTTTTCGCAGTATAAGATTACAGACATTTCAGCATATATTTCAGTTTCGAGTTGCTGAAATACAAAAATTTTTCGTTTTTGCCAGTTCAAATAATTGTTAGAAACGACATCTTTTTGTAATTTAGCAACAAAAAACTGAAATATATTTTAAAATGTCCGTAATCTTATGTTGCGAAAAGTGGCTGAGAGACATTTTTTTCAAATACGCACTTAGATTTAAGATATCTTAAATTAAATGTGCGAGCGAGAGAGCGGCAGTCAGCGGCAAAATGTATACGGGCTCTTAACACCGAACATAAATATAGCCAGATAAAGCCATAATTTCCTAACCAGTTTTAAGTAGGTAACGAAGTCAAAAACGGTCATGTTATGTCAAATCTTTATGAACGCTATTTTATCATTGAAACTTTTTTTTTAGTTCTATAATGCGGGTTGAATGTGTAGTAGGTTAGAAAAGTTGATGCATAATATTGTATTGTGATTTGTGATATAATTAATTCTAAAAATATAAGATCTTAAATACAATAGAGTATAATGCCCGTATTTATAAACCGCTCTCAACCTTGAGAGCTATCTTGAGATAAGTTTCTTTTTTATTTAATTTAACATTTTACAATTTAATAAAACTTTACGCTAAATAACATTAAAAAAAATTATCCAATGTTACTTATTAGATAAGCACCTATCGACATCGAGATCCTACATTTAAATACCAAAATAAACAAAATAATCAACAAAACTGGTAAATAAAATTAAATACTAACTTACTTTACATTATACTATACTTAGAGCAAGAAAATATGACTTAAATTTGGTTTTTATGTTATCATTAAAATAAATGGGAGAAACGCGTAAATGGGAGGTAGTGAGGTAAGCAGTTGTTCGCTCGCCGTAGCTACGACGGCGGTTTGATAAGTCCATGACTTTGAAAAGAAGATTTTTTATTCATATTTTTTTTTGTATTTATAAATAAACTTTTTTGGAATCTCCACACTACATTTTATCAAATTCGGCAAATGATTATTACTTTTTGTAATAAAAAAATCAAGCGACTTTTCTTAATGACCCTGTCGACCCTCTCGCCGGCACTCATGACATCAAAACTCATCGAATGAAGATGCGAATCCTTCCTGTTCTCTAGATTCAACCCACTGAGATTTTTTCTCCTACCAAACATGAAAAAATGTCTTGGTGGGCAAAGATTTTCATCAAACCAAAAGGTGGTGTCTGAAATGGGCCCTCATTTCAGTTACGACAGTTTTTAGGCGATGAAAGAAAAAAATTATGGATTAAAGAGGTAGGAACTTCGTTGGACTGAATACGCGATGATAATAATAGAGAAATAAAACAAAATATGTTGAAAAAGTGTTTCTTCTTTACAAAGTCATGGACTTATCAAACCACCCTTGTATTTTTAACGCGAGTCGCGTCCACACTGACCCGTTTTCGAGCCATAGCTCGGGTGTATACAGGGTGGCTGACCAATTTTTGATATGCTCTCTTTACCCCAGTAAAATTCAACATTTAAATCGCAAAACGCGATGTAAAGCTGCATTTTTGGTATGTTATTTGGACCCCTTAAGGGAGTGTGAAACCATGTTTTGCAAGCAATAAAAAAGTTGTGCATTTTTTTTCAGTTTTTGCAGTTTTATTAAAAAATATGAGCTTTTGACATCAGTTGCTAACATCATTTTGAAAATGTATTAAATTTCAAACAATTAAAGCTAACCCACATCTCCGTACGTCTAATAGTTCTTGAGATATGATGCTTGAAACATTGACACTCACCGGCATATCTAACCGCCTACACCGTTATTTTCATACAAACATGCTCATTTCACAGTCTCATGAATATAAAAGTTTACGCATCTCTGCAATGGTTTGTATGTTGATAGATTAGGAAGGTGCTCGTTTTTCGAATAAGAATGTCAAATAAGCATAGACATCTCTCAATTTCGCCAAAAATGCAGTAAAGCAATGCATAATTTTAATACCATATATAATTGTATGGAACGAGAAAAGTGGTTTATATTTTCCTCTTTTTGGATAAATAGGGAACATGCATCAATTTTTTTTTTGTATCAAAAATCAAAAGTATAATGCGTGAGAAAATCAACTGTAATATTAAAACTTTTCTCTTGCGTTTTTTTCTCGTGATATAGGTACTTGAAGTTAGCACGCAGCAGCACCCGCCGAAAACGCTCTATACAAAATGGTCAACATTTGTGACGTCACTTATGTCACGTTTAAGGCTCATTATTATGGAGTTAGCCAAGAATTTTCAAATATCTCCCTAAATATTGCGTTTAAGTACATATATGTCATACAAAATATTATTTCTTATTCGATATTCTATCTGACTGTTAAGTGCATTATATCCGAAAATGAAAAAAAAATTCCCCTGTGTGTTAAAACTACAATAATACATATATTTTTTTAATTTTCTATTCCATCATGTTTTAATACGTGTCCGCAGCGATCAAGCTCGAATTTATCAAAATCGGTGACTTATGCATGTTCCCTATTGAGAGATGTCTATATTTATTTGACATTTCTATTCAAAAAATGAGTACCTGACTTATCTTTCAACATACAAATCATTGCAGAGATGCACAACCTTTTTTATTTATGAGACTGTGAAGTGAGCATGTTTGTATGAAAATAACGGTGTAGGCGGTTAGATATGCTGGTGAGTGTCAATGTTTCAAGCATCATATCTCAAAAACGATTAGACATATTTTTTGCAGTTTTTCACGTATAACGCAGCTAGCACAACTTTTTTTGCTTGCAAAACATAGTTTCACACTCTCCTAAGGGGTCCAAAAAAATGCAGCTATACATCGCATTTGGCGTTTTTAGGAAAAATATTTGTAAGATTTTACTGGCCTACTTACAGGAACGTATCTCAGGTATGATCTCAAGATAGCAATCAACGCTGAGAGCGGTTTATAAATACGAGCTTACATAATATATCATACTCACATAATACCATTGTCCTCCCTCATCTTCTTGGTTGAGAAGTTGGTGTGTGCGCCTGAGCCGTTCCAGTCTTGCACTGGCTTCGGGTCAAAGGTGACTATGACGCCGTACTCCTCAGCCAGCCGGTGCAGGATGTAGCGGGCCATCCACAGGTCGTCGCCAGCGGTCACGCCGACGGACGGTCCCACTTGGAACTCCCACTGCGATGGCATCACCTCGGCGTTGGTCCCGGCGACTGGTACGCCAGCAAACAGGCAACACCTAGAATAACGGGTGTGCTTGTTTCAAATTGTTTAAATTCACTGAAGAATACAAGTTGTCATCCTTTAATAAAAGTTGAGGAGCTCGGTGGCGCAGTGGTTTTGCGCCTGGCCCAGTGATTGCGGAGGTTAAGCAACGTTCGCAAGGGTCGGTCATGGGATGAGTGACCAAACATGTATTATCTCGAGCTCCCCCGTGCTTCGGAAGGCATGTTAAGCCGTTGTTGGTCCCGGCTGCATTTGCAGTCGTTAACACCCACCAATCCGCATTGGGCCCGCGTGGTGGGTTATGGCCCATCCTCCTTATCCACCCATAAGGAAGGCCTGTGCCCCAGCAGTAGGGACGTAATAAATGGCTGATGTACATGGACAATAAAAGTTTTACAACAAAACAAGGATTGGTTTGGATAACAGTCGAGATTCTTTAATATCTGTGAGTTGTTCATGAAACAAAAATATATTATAGGCAATGTTAAGTTTCATAAATATATGACAACTTAAACCATACAATAATTTGTAAAAAATCTATGACATCATAAATATGTGACGGGACCTGTTGTCAATAATATTGCTACAGATACGGACTGTAAACATTTTTTGAGTCTGTAAGTAACTCTGTACTTTATTCATATTATTGAGTGCAAAGTTTAATTCATAAATATCTATGCAAAAGGTACATACGAACAGATAAGGGGCCCGCATTTTTTTCAGGTGGATGCTAGTATTTAAGAAAAAATATTTGGTGGGCCAGATAAAAATATGTATAGGTTTTGATATTTTTGCTCAGAAGAGCTTGTTATATTGTCTGCACTGCTGTTACGTTTATCATTGATATCACATAAACTGGCCTGCAAAACTAAGTACTACAGAGGTCTGCAAAACTAAGTACTACAGAGGTCTATTTTCATACAAACGAGGTAACTTTGAAGCTTTCGTTCTCCGCCCAGGATTAAGCGGGATGTGATCTGATGATGGCCATCCAGGGAGTGAATGGAGAAGATTCAGATCTCCATACCCACCCAATTGATCTGATCAACATTCTAAGAGCTGTAAGGATTAGAGTTATCAGTTACAGCATTTCCATACATTTTAATGCTATTTTTGTGGTTTTTTTAAACATATCCAAACAGCTCTTAGAATGCTGATCAGATCAATTGGGTGTGTATGGGGATCTGAATCTTCTCCATTCACTCCTTGGATGGCTATCATCAGATCACACCACGTTTAATCCTGGGCGGAGAACCAATGCTTCAAAGTTACCTCGTTTGTATGAAAATAGACCTCTGTAGTACTTAGTTTTGCAGGCCAGTGTATATTGATGACCTCTGTAGTACTTAGTTTTGCAGGCCAGTGTATTTGTTTAGAATTTATGGTCATTGTAATGCTTACAATATTTTGAACAGTTGGCCCCGCCAATATTAATGAAGTAGACTGAACCTACATACGTAATACACTTTTGGCAGTTCATTGACCTTATTACCCGTGGATAGCGGTGTGGGTTGCACCATTGATAAATGTTAGAAATGTACAGTTTATAAATAGTATCAATTGTGACAACTGTTTATTATATTAATTATGTTTTCGTGATAAAAGTCAACATCAGGCTGTCAAAAGTGTTTTTATGAACTGGACTTTATGGAACGTATAAGGGATTGTCCTAATAGAATGCGACTAAGCGATCATCGCGCGAGCAAACGACGGCGACGCGACCATCGCTTGTTAGCGCGATGCGTGTCCTAATACAGTCAGTGGCACGAATCATGAAATCGGGTGGGGATTGCCGCAGAACGCGTATTTTGGGTATGCGTTGCGGTGAGGGGCGCGGGCGGCGGGAGAAGGGCGCGCGCTATTGGTCGCTCACAAGAGCACATGCGCGACCTTATCCCCACTCTGTCGAAAAATTTTCATGATTCGTGCCACTGACTGTACAACGCGAACGATCATCGCGTGAATTAACGACGCGACCATAGCGTACCGATGATGCGACGCGATTTTTGAATGCCAATTAGGACACGTTTTCGACATCAGCCTGTCTAGCAGGACCACCGAAATATGATGTGACTTAGCACGTTTAACTGTCAGAAGACAAAGGATTTTGACAGTTGGGTGTCGATAAACCGCTATATCACGCGATATATATCGTGTTTCGTGTAAACATACAGCCCCTCTAGAATGAGCGACGATCAAATATGATCGCAGTTTCGTACGACTAAATTTCGCGCGCGATGATCGTGTAGTCGCGTTCTATCAGGACGATCCCTAAGGGATAAGGTATTCCACCCACCTATAATGTGCCTCAACGAGATCCCTAGCGAATACTTTGTTGGCACCAACACCGCAGTAGTAGGGGCCTTGCGGGGGCGGGAAGCCGCCCGGGGGCCAGCCGAAGGGGCGCAGGTCCGAGTCCAGCAGGATGTACTCCTGCTCGATGCCGAACCACGGCTCCTCATCTTTACACTTGTCGTACGCCTCCTGGCATTTGATGCGGTTGTTGGTGTCTGTTAGGAAACAATACCAGATAGTTAAAACTAAGATGCCATTCTGCTGGGTCTACTAAAAATACTATCATAAAAACTCTTGTTCCAGATTGGGCTAGCCTCAAGAGCAGGGCCTGATTTACCTACAGGATAGCATAAGGCTGTCAGAACTCTTAGTCAGGCAACTGCTCAGGAGTAAACATGGGTAAGAATTTTTTTTATATTATAACTAGGCACCTAGGGAAATGGTTCTTGGAAAAAGTAGGTATATTCTAGGTACTATGATCTTAGCAAAAGTACATAGATAATACATATGCTTAAGGGCTTTGTTGTAAACCAATAGAAGAATTCGTTTTTTGGAAAGATGCCGAAAAGAGCGATTAAATCGAAATAGATAATAACAGATTTATAATAAATATAACAGATTTCCAGAAGAGTTTTTTTTTTACTGCTGCTATAGACGATGTACGGGTATGATTCTTATGACGCAAAAGTATGAGTATTATACCTGTAGGTTCCATGTTGTACTTGTATGTGTCGCACATGATCAGCACGTGATTGCCTCGCCGGAAGGGGTCCTTGTAGATGGCCCGAGGGTAAAGGAATGTGTCCGAGTTGTGCCCTTCCGCCTGCCCTGTCGAGCTACCGTCGAAATTCCACACGGGCAGTTCTGGAAAACAAAGCAAATTTTTTAAAGACTCGTTTTTGTTTACAGTCTAAAAATCTTTCTAAAAATAAGCTATCAAAACATGTTTAATATATACGAGACTGAGGTTATATGCGATAAGTTTTGTTACGTATAACTTAACTAGGTCTAGGAAAACAACGTCAACCTACTTAATTAACATTATATTACCACTATGTTTTAAAATGATTAAGTGACTATAAACTAGGTAGTTGTTTACAACTTGACTAACAAATGAGACAACTACATCTAAATGGGCATAAGACAAATGAAATCTACTACAGCTGACACTTCTACGACTGCGACATATTACTGTGAAACCTTTTAAATTCTCATTAAGGCTATCCCTATTCTCTGTTTCGCTCAGCTTGCAGCGGACTTCAAACACAGTTTCTAGGTCCTTAGGATAAAAATATGGCGGCAGAAATTCAAGAGCGTGATTCCAAGTCAAGTTTCTCATTTTATCTGATGCATACTCTTCATTCATTTTCTCTAATAGGCGCACTAGTTTGTCTATAAGAAATAAATAATTTAATTATTCCAGAGTTTGATGAAAGTGATGTAATCATATTACAACGGTAAGTTTCATATTGTGATAAACTATACTAGTCGTACAGGAATTGCAATTATTATTTATTTACAAAACCGTTAATAGAGTTTCATGGTTCGTTGACTGTGTCTATCTTATGACGGAAATTTTGTTAAGTTGATCGTATTCTCCGCCAATTGGTAATGCGCCTGGCGGCCATGTTTTTAACTCAAAAACCGAATAAAAATTGTAATTTTTTTAAATACCTAGTCCTCTGTTGACCTTGTTGAAAAGAATAATTAAATAACTAATATATTAGAATACCTATTAGAATTTTCTTGTTTCATAATTTTAGTTGCGGATCACGTCAACGTGGATGTAAATGTGACAAGGTTCTTGCGCATTACCAATTGGCGGTGATTATAATTATGCAGTCAGCTTCTCGCTCTAGCTATATCAGAACATTTTAGAACTTCGTCAAACCAGCTTGTGGTAGTTCTGAACTAGCGCAAGTTGCAATCCTACTAGAGTTCTAGTGAAAGTTTAACATTTGTTAGACAACCAAGGACATTATTGAGTAACGCCTTTTCCTTTTTGGATCAATATATTATGTACTAGCGGCTACCCGCGACTTCGTCTGCGTGGAAAGATTTTTTGCTATCCCTCGGGAACAATACTTTTTTTCGGGATGAAAGGTATCCTATGTCCTTCTCTGTACCCCTGACAACGTGTATGCAAAATTTCATTATGATCGGTTCTGTAGTTAAGACGTGAAGGCGTAACAAACAAACAAACAAACGGACTTTCGCATTTATAATATTAGGTAAGGATTACAACGTGAGTCTTTTTAACAGAGAACTGAAAATTAGGAAGGTTACAAAAATATTGGAATAAAGGCTTGGCTAGGTATTGTTGCAGATGGGGGGTAGGCTGTGCTGTGGTAGAATACTACAGGACTGCCCACAGTATACCCCACAAGCAAGTGGAGTATGGCTGGGGCTTAAGGGGGCTATGCATATATTATGCACAATGCACATATGCCTCCATGCCCCTCCCTTTCTCGACAATCCCGAGTAGAGGGAATGCGTAATATGTACCTATATATCCAGCGTAAAAAAAACTGTTTGTTGCGGTGTTTGCGTCTGTGTGAACTCACCTTTTGGCACTCTAGGGATGAAGTTGAGGGTACGGTCCTTGCATCTGAGATGTTCGCCAGTTCCATCCACCCAAATGTATGTGGCAAGGATCTTATCTGCAGGTAACGGCAGGTCGTTATACCTGCCCAGCAAGCTCTTCGACAGAACTGCATTCGGGGAGTTGGTCAATACCGGTCCCGACAAGATTTTTGGGTTATCTGCAGAAAAAACAATAAAATCATCAGTTTTTATGTCCGCATTTAATAAGCGAAGTGTTATCGTCTCTATAGCAACAAACATCCGTGTGGGTTTTATGAATACTTTTTGTTTGTTTTTATAGTTTCGATGTTTTTGTACACTTTGACTTTATGTGTTAAAAAAAGTCTTATTTCATTTTGATGGCTTGGTCTTTAGGTAAATACACTATTTTTGTCCCCACGTATCCGCATCCCTTTTTTTAAACCAGTAGTTACAGGTACTTTATACTGAATGAAAAAAAGACTGTAATTTATACAACCTCGACGACGATCAATAACAGGCTTCGACATTATAACAGACAGTAGGACATTTCTATCATCTGAGTTATCGCTTAACTCATAACCTCTGACATTTTGCTTGAAAATTGACAAAGATTCAGTCTTGTTGCGTACTAAAACACATTATTACTTATTATTATTTTATATGTACGTATTGTTAATCTGCTAGACGGACTGATCAAAGTTAAGCAAACGTAATGTAAACAAAAGATTTCGTTAAACTCGCAATAAACTGATAACGTGGTTATCACAAATAATTTTGTCACATGACATGTGTATGACAGTTATTGACATCATTATTACTTTTTAATCTATAAATAATGACAAATGCACTTTTGACACATTTATTTGTTGTAGGTTGATCAAGTTCTTTTGCCACAATCATAAGAGGCGAATGAGAAAATAGGGGCCCACTGAAGCTAATTTTCGAAAGGGTTATTTTAAATATAAATTAAATGTGATTTTATTTGAATTTTATATTGTTTTAAAGTCTGTAATAGTAAACTTGCGGATTTTACTGTCGAATTTGCTGTAGAATTTATTAATTTCTCCTATTTGCTGTGAGTTAGTTAAGCTAGGATTTCCTAGGATGACGGTGCCGTCATATTACGGCCGTAATTTAGCGGTGTAGAACGTTGACTATGTAAACAATACGGCGCGGTTTCTGACATTACGGTGTCGCCGTATTGTTTACATAGACAACATTCAACGCCGCTATATTATGACCGTAATATGACGGCACCGCTATCCTAGGAAACCCTAGCTTTAGAATTAAATAAAAAATGTTAATAGCGTATTTTTGTATGAAACTCCCATTTCTTTTCTATTCTAACTGACATACGGCGAATGAGAGAAATTATACAGTAATTCGATAGTAAAATACACAAGTTTACTATTACAGCTTTCGAACAATATCAAATTCAAATAAAATCAGATTGAATTGATATTTAAAAAAACCGTTCAGAAATTAGCTCATATGTATGGAAAACCATAATATAGTGGCTCCTATTTTCTTTTGAGCAATAGGTATATACAAAATAAGGTGTCCCAAAACTTAACCACACGGAGGGAAAGCACCTTAAATATTTAAGATTGGCAATTTACTGAAAGAAGACTTCATTTTGTCTTTAAAAATAATTGGAATTGCATTTAAAGATTTTTGGAAAATCGCTGCCTTAACCAGGAATCGAACCCACCAAACTTTTAAAATAAGAGAGTGAAATATCTAAAAAACATTGCTGTAAATCTTAATAAACATTTTCAACGAAAATTAGTTTGAACGAGATATAGTTAGCAGTTTTAGCAGGCCCGGCGGCGATATTAGAAATGCCTGTGGGGTACAGACACTACCTGCTCTGTACCGCTCTGGGTTTTTCTTATTAATAACGTCGAAAAAGCCTGTGAGTTTCAGAACATCGCTTGCTCTGTAGCACACGGGGTTTTTCGACTTAAAATTTAATAATATCAGCATAAAAGCCTGTGGAACACAGACAATTCAGAAAGGACATCAGGCACATCAGACCCAAAAGTGTATGAGAATAATTCTGTTACATTTAAGCAATATGTATTATTAGAATAATAAAACAGTAGCAACTTTATTTTTAAACTCCTTCATTTCGCTTAAATTAATTACTGAAAAATCGGAAGTATTTCGATTAAAAAGACATCTTTGTCATTGATACTCTGTGGCTTCCATGTCATCAATGTAATCTTGAATGACTGACATTGACAGTCAATTGTCAAAACGTGAAAGCCGATTGGTCGGCCTGTGGCGGTCTGTCACTTTTACTGTCAGTTAACTGTCACTTGCAATCAACTATCAAACAGCGTTTTGTTACGACATACGCACACTTCTTCCGTCTTGGTTCTAAAGCAAAAAAACGTGACTCTGTGTATTGATTGATAGATTTTGTTGAATGTTTTCTAAAAAACTGTCGCTGGAGACTGGACTTTATGCTTTTTAGTACATTTCGGTATTTCGGTAGATCACCGATTAATCACTAGCGCAGTTATCAAAACGTTTTGGTCGTGTAACTGGTGTTGCTATAATAGTGTCGGGGTTACCAAAAAAATAAGTTTCAAACACAAATAACTCTTAAAATATAAAGCTTTGTTAAAATCAGAATATTTTCTATGACTTACTAATTACATGTCTTAATTTTGGAAAAAACAAAAATGCTATACATTCTTGGGTTTTTTGTCAAAGGTATTTGCCTGATGTCTTTTACAGTTGTGATTAAAGTATTCCTTCTTATGTAGAATATTAAAATAGTGATTTCTTACTATTAATATTAATTTATTGTAAATGTTAAAATGATTTTTTCTATCATTTCACATTGGATGAAAGGCACACAGTTTTTCTTTAACCTGGATTTAAAGATAGCAGACTTTGGTTCCTAAGAATGTCGCGGGTGGTAGCTTGGTAGTGCGCATTTTTAAGTTTCTTGGATAATTAATAAACAATACCTAGTTATGTTTTATTTTATCACTAATCTGACATAATATAAATGTGATACTTTATGTGTTTTTCATTTCGATTTTATTTTCATCAATATTTTTGTTATAAATAAAGAATATTACAAAAAAGTCAAAAAATATATTTTAGAGAAACAATAGACACATTATCAGTGATTATACTTTTCTTGTTAACAGAAAAGATTCTTTATTTCCTATTTTATTTACAAAAGTACTCTTTGATGTATTCTCACGTATACAAGACAGCACGTGAAGTTAAACAGCTTTTATTACGTACGGCATAAAGGCGGTCACAAGGTCAATTATAGTCTAAATCTGATGTGCTGTCGACTGTAGGTACAATTATTATCAAACAAATTAAAAAAAAAAATAACTTGCGGCTGTTAGTTATTGCGCTCGGAAATTACGAAAAACTTAAAAAATACTTTTCTTTAATAAAAATAACCATTTTTGTAAAACTGTCAATAAAAAATATTTATAGCGAATTTTCAAGTCCTTTCCCTTAACAGTTAACACACACATTGTAAAACAGGTAAAAACTTTTTGTTAACAGCAAAAGCCAGCAAGATTATATATTTCCTATATTACAAAAATATTTGATGTCTGATACAAGACAGCACGTTAAGATAAACAGTTGAACTGTAAAAGCAGCTTTTATTACGTACGGCACAAAGGCGGTCACAAGGTCAAGTATAGTCTGAATCTGATGTGCTTGACTGTAGGTACAATTATTTCTGATGTGCTTGACTGTAGGTACAAACTAAATAAATAAATAATGAGCTTGGTAATTGCGATAAAAAATACTTTTCTTTTAAAAAAATTACTATATTTGTAAAATTCTCAATTAAAATTATTCAAAGGTTTTTTACCTCCTTTCCCTTTACACACACAATGTAAAAAAGGCAAACAGTTATTAAAAAGCTTGATTGTGCTATGCCGTTTTCGAGAAGTTTTACAAATTACGATAAAAACAGCTGTTGTTTGGGGTTTTCTTTCTAAAAGGACCTAACAAAAATAAATTTCGTTCTAGGTTTTTTAACGAGTTAAAAGTTCTTTTGATAAGCATTTTAGTTTAAATATCCAAGTTTCACGATACTAGTGTCTTACGTGTCTTTGATATTTAGAAAATCACTGTGGATCACAGCTTCACAGCGCAAGGTGTCTGTGTTCTACAGGCTTTTTAGGGTGATATTATTAAATTTTTAGTTGAAAAACCCCGCGCAATACAGAGCAGGCGGTGGTCTGAAACACACAGGATTTTTCGACGTTATTTATTTGAAAAACCCAGAGCGGTACAGAGCAGGCAGTGTCTGTACCCCACAGGCATTTCTAATATCGCGGCCCGGCGCAAGCGGGCGTGCAAGGCGTGCACACCGCACGCGGGCAGCACATCGAGCGATTCACATCGTCGTAACTAGGGTCATGAGCGCCCTTGGCAAAATTTGAATTTTGTGCCCAATGGTTGTTTCTAGGATCATAAGCGTCCCTTGCAAGATTTGAATTTTGCGCCTCAAGACATATTTCGAGGATAATGAGCGCCCCTGGCAAGATTCGAATTTCGCGTTCCAAGACTTATAGACTTATTTTCTAACTATGAGTCAGCAAAGTGAGTCCCCCTGAGGGTTGCGCCTCTGGCAGCCGCCCCCCCTTGCCAGCCCCTAGCTGCGACGCCAGATCCAGTAGGTACGTAACATTAATAGTCATTGTCATAATACCCACCTCACCCACTAATAATTTGATTTTAACTCTTCCCCGCTTAATTTTTGTAAAATTCTACACAAGTGGATGGTTTCTTGAAAGATATCTATATATTTGTACCCACTTGTGAAGAAACGGCAAACCAAGGCTCGCGAACTGCATGCAGCTCTTTGGCTCCCTCTGTGTGGCTCTGCCAAGTACTAAATAATTTGTTTTTCTTGCATATACCGTTTCGCATCGTGTTCTGGCAGCGGGGATAGGGCTCTAGACTGGATTTTAAGAGTTTACCCGAAATCCGCCCAGATTTCACTCGAGACTTGATTTTTCATCGCGCTTGGTCAAAATCATTGCACCATTATTGATTGAAATGATTTTCAATCAATAATGAATAATGAATAATTTTGTCCAAGCATAATTGCCGCACGGCCGCACGCCGCGACTAAACTTCTACATAATAAGTTAGTGCAAAGATAAAAGCATCTTTCAAGAAACCACCCACTTGTGTAGAATTTTACAAAAACTAAGCGCAGGGAAGAGTTAAAATTAAGTGTAGCTCTCAAAAGAAATCTTTTCTTTCTGACAAGCAGGTAGTCGAGGCGTATTATGGGCCGGCAGAATCGGTATTGCACGCGGACGTTCAGACAGTTAGCGGCGGGCTTGAGTTTTAGAGATATAGCCTCTAAGCACATTTTCCAAAACTGCAAATATAACTTTGTTATTTATATAAACACTACGAAAAACAAAGTTATTTTGGAAAACGAAAAATTATAGTGGTATTAAATATGGTATGCTTTGTGCCTCCAAACGTATCAAAACCGTTTTACTCTCAAATTGTTGCAAATTTAACCAACTTTAAAATATTCTTACACAATTTTGATGGAAAACCAGTCCTTCTGGGTCAAAATCGACACAAACTGAAATAAAGTCAACATTTTTGAGTTTTGTTTATGACCCTCGTCTTCCGAGGTCGAATACTTGGATTGAACATTTCCTTCATATTACAAACAATATACCTATTCAAAAACCAAAAATACATTCATGCCCTTTTAATGTCTAATTTGATTGGATTATACTGAAAAAGCCCATTTCCTTCGTTCCTTTAATGAACATAAATACGTTTTTAAGATGTTTATATTATAGGCTCAATAATATAAATCAGACAACACTATACTGGGGGCGTATCAGAGGATATTGACCCAAATAGCAATCGTTACCCGGAACCAGTTGTTAAGCCAGTTTTGTGTCATTACTCCAAGGAAGTAATGTGTCTACTGATGCACCTTTTCTTGTATCTTACTTACGAATATTAGGTTTACTTATTTTTTTTTTATTTTGGACATAATAATAACTAGTGGCTCTGTGAGCTTCGACCTCACGAGTCTGTCTTTGGATTTTTAGAAGTGGCTGAAATTACATTTTTTACGTTTTCAACCCCCATTTAAATCCCTATTTAAAAATATAATCTACGAAATTTTTAAAATTTCCTTAAAAAATAAATCGTTAAAAAGAAATCGATATAAGTAAGTAATTATATTTTTTTATTTATTTAAAATTACACGAGAATCGTTTCAATCGTACATGAAAGCATATTTGCCCAAGCTGAAACGCCATAAACATAAACATTTTTATTATGCCAGAATGTGGTAGATAGATACAGATGGAGTTCTTAATTCTAAAAGATATTGCATAAGACACATTCACTCACTTTTGGGCATGGAACAAGCTGAAACGCCATAAACATAAACATTTTTATTATGCCAGAATGTGGTAGATAGATACAGATGGAGTTCTTAATTCTAAAAGATATTGCATAAGACACATTCACTCACTTTTGGGCATGGAAAATACATTCTAATCTATTAACTAATCCAGAAACTCATATTTATTATCAACTTAAACTATTCGTTCATTAATTTATATTATTTTACTACTTAGCCTTCGCACTCACTCGTTCAAAAAGGTTCTTTTGCACGGCTAGGCTAGGCCTTAACAACTGGTTTAATTAAAAATTGAAAATCATTATCTTTCTACTCCACTTGGTATAATTAAATTTTACACCAAGTGAAGTAGGAAGATAGTTGGAACCTAACTAGAAATTGTGAAACAGGCTCAAAATATCGTTGCCAACTCATGTTCGAGCTTTTGATTACTTTACGGTAAGTAGGTAATCTAAAATATTAAAGGAATGTCTTATACCTAATATGGAATTATTTTATTAGGTTGTAAGGTCGATCGTCAAAGATAACAGATTTGACACTTTGCACACAATGTTTTACCACAATATAGAGAGAGTATTTTGTGGTTTTACTTGCTTATGCATTTTTTTTTGATAAATATTTGGTGGGTTAGCGGTCAATGTCGATTAAGTCATAAAGGTCGATCTCGTTTGCTAGGTCGATCTCCTTAAGAAAAAATGGGCACCTCTGATGTACAGTATACCAAATTAAAAAGAGGTAAAGATACGATTAACAGTTGATGTTCATCCAATTTCGCTAAAATTGCTTTTACACAATTTTGTTGCAAAAAATCAGAAGCACCGGATTTGACGCAAGGTACCCCGCACTTTCAGTTATTTGTTTTTTGGAAGGACTCAACTCTATAGACAACGTTAACAAAATGTTACGGAACCACAGACGCAAGACCCAATTCAATGATCTTTGCCGCCTTATTTCAAGTAAAAAATATTAATTTTTATATAAAAATCAATTGCGACTGTTATTATTATTACACGCATTGCTGTAAATAGCGCGTTTTTCGAACATAGTTACTAACTTGTACGATTTTTGCAAGACTGAAACATTATTTAGAAATTCTAAGCACCAATTTGGATTTAACAAGAATTTAATTGAATTAAGTTAACTACCTACCTAACTTAATTTTTAAATTTGAGAATTTTGCATTCACAATGCTATTCTCAATAATAATATTAATTTTTTGTATCGGTTCAGTACAAATAATGATGATCGTAACTTTTCTGTTAAAAATCTAGTGTTAGTCATGTGTTAGTAACAAAACCTTCTCTAAAGATGTTAATCTAGGTATATACTTACTTATACTGACTACCTATACTTAACAGAAATTGTATGAATCTATTATTTTATAGAATACTGCGCGTTTGCAACCGCAATGCCACACTATAGGCGTCGTAAACATAGACATATACTTATATTATTCGTAAACCGTGTATTAGCTTAGTTAGATTTTCAGGAATACTGAAAATATATCCTTATTACCATCATAATAAGGTATATAATCGTCATAATCCGGAAAAGTCATTGCGTAATTAAGGCTTACCTTCTATCTTCGTATCCGCCATGTTGGTAGTTCTTTATTGGCCTGTAACAAAACAAAAGAAAATTTAGACCACGGTCCATTTACCTAATTATATGAACACCTGCTCCATATTTCCTTTTAATGTATCTCTGTGTCCTAAATTGATTAATTACCCTGGGCGCCGGGAGGGGGGTGCAAGGGGGTGCGCGTGCACCCCCCTGGCTTTGAAAAATATAGAAAAAAAGATTTTTTTTATTTAACCACTTATTAAATAAAACCTTGAAGTGTCGAGGTTGCTGTCCAAATTTTTCAATAACCTTTTTTTCTACCAGTTCCTGGACCTGTTCTACCAATAACAGAAACCTAGAAAGCTGATAAAAATAGCAATACGTTTCATAATAAGCTAAATATCTTTAATCCTAAGGCCAACCCTACACGCATGGTAAAATACTGTGATGTCTGTGATTCATCAGTATTATCAGGGGCCTATTTCATAAAGGAATGGTTATAATAATTTACCATAGTTGTTATTACAATTTATACTACTACTCACTATGGTGAATAGGCCCTATTTCACAATATTTTATGAAATAGGGCCTATTCACCCCCCTGATTAAATACTGATGGATCACAGTATTCACCATGCCTAAAGGGAGTTCCCTTTCGACGCATAGTGCCAGAAACGTAAATTACCGTACACGCTAACGACCATATTTCAAATTCGCAATTTCTGGTCATTTGCATATCTGGTAGTTTGCTATTAAAACATGGTCGTTAGCGTGCACGGTAATTTGCGTTTCTGACACTATGCGTCGAAAGGTAGAGTTCGCGTATCGGTTACCGAGATATATATTTTTATTTTTTTGTAGTTATTATTTCATTTGAGCTTTACATGAACGCATGTATGAAATTAAATAAACTGAATTACATTTACTTTCAGTCAACACCTTATTTAAGTAAATTGGTTCAGTAGTTTTCTAGAAAAACCGCTTAATAAAATGGATCGGCCGACACGGCCACCATGTTTGCTTCGTCACAGCTCCCCCCCATACCCCTAGGAAGTAACTACCGCACTCTTTGTATTCCTAAAAACATACCAAACAAGTACAACATACTAAGTCTGTATGTCGGAGCCGTCGGAGCTCAGTCCAACGAAAATCGTTATAAGGAAATTTTTATACAATTAATAAATCATGGGTTTGTACTACAATGTCGAAGGGTGTATTTCAAAAACTATTTATCGTATCTACCTAGTTTACATAAGAAAAACAACTTCTTAATGACTTCTAGCTACCTATACCTACCCACTTGAAATATCAAACATAAGTATTAAGGATCCATCATAGGAAATCATGGTTTGGGGGATTATTTTTTTATATAGAAAAGGTAAAATTTTAGCCAGAAAAAAATCCTACGACAAGCTAAAGAGATTCTCTAGTTGCTACAAATATTAAATTGCGTAAACCTCACAGATGATTGTAAAACATCAGTTTATTATCAAAAGCGCTTGCGTGCTTTACATCAAAATACGACGACCAAGCCCCTGTCCTTCCAGAAGGAGCTTCCGGATATTATACTGGCCGCCATTTTGCTCAAACTGATCGTAGAAACACGATTCAAAAATCAAAACCGGCCAAGTGCGAGTCGGACTCGCGCACGAAGGGTTCCGTACCAAAAACAGCAAAAAAATCACGTTTGTTGTATAAGAGCCGCCCCTAAATATTATTTTTTTCTGTTTTTAGTATTTGTTGTTATAGCAGCAATAGAAATACATCATCTGTGAAAATTCCAACTGCCTACCTGCAGCTGTTATTAATAGCGAGCAAAAAACACCAAAAAATCACGTTTGTTGTATGGGAGCCCCCCTTAAATATTTATTTTATTCTGTTTTTAGTATTTGTTGTTATAGCGGCAACAGAAATACATCATCTGTGAAAATTTCACCTGTCTAGCTATCACGGTTCATGAGATACAGCCTGGTGACAGACAGACAGACAGACAGACAGACGGACAGCGGAGTCTTAGTAATAGGGTCCCGTTTTTACCCTTTGGGTACGGAACCCTAAAAAGTCGCGGAAAGAGATGGACTATGCATTGTATGTACCTAGTTGGTTACTAAGTTCTGTAACTATGGAAAACATGAATAATACTAAATTTACAAATAATCCTACAATGAATTATATACCAAATGAAAGCACAAATATTTAAGATTATCATGTATTAAAATTATTCGAAATGACCGCCTCTGGCATGAATACACGCCTTTAGACGACGAGGCCAGTCATCGATGGCAGCACGAACTACCACCATATCCAATTCTGCGACTGCCTTGAGAATAGCGCGCTTAAGAGAATCGAGATTCATGTGGGGCTTAGCACATGCTTTCTCCTCAATAAGTTGCCATATGGCATAATCCAGAGGATTTAAGTCTGGGCTGGAGGATGGCCATTCTTCCTGCGCGATAAAATCAATTTTGTTAGCCCGAAACCATGCTTGTGTAGATTTTGCTTTGTGCGCAGGGGCAGAGTCCTGCTGGAAGACCCATGGCTGGTTTTGAAATAAAGTGTGGCTTAAGGGTTTGACAACAGGTTCCAGAACGGTATCTTGATAGACTCTAGCGCCAGTTTTCACACCTTTTTCACAGAAATGAACCTTACTTAGCCCTGAATAGGACACCCCCAGCCAAATCATCACTGATGAGGGGTGGTGACCTCGTTGGACCCTCGGAGCAATCATGCTGGCTTTTTTACTATTCTTAGCGTATACTCTATCATTTTGACGGTTAAAATTTTCTTCGACTGTGAAGATTTTTTCATCAGTAAACAAGATTTTTCGATGGCCGTTTTGTGCGTACTGCTTTAGTAGAGCGCGACTTCGTGCTAACCTCATAGCCTTCAATCGTGCGTTTAGCAGATGGCCCTTTCGTCTACGGTAAGCGTGAAGCCCAAGGTCATCATTGATAATTTTTTAAGGGAACTTCTCTTCACAGTCATCTGTATTGCCAATAACTTTTGCTTCCGGACGGGATTTCTCGTGATTCTCGCCTTCACTGCCTTGATCACAGCTGGTGTCCGAACGGTGCGTGGTCTTCCTGATCTTTTTCGGTCATCGACGGTCAAGGTATTACTGTACCTATGGATAGTGCGATAAATAAATTGCTTGTTGATTTTCAACTTTTGTAGCAACTTGAAAATCATATTCGGTGGCCGCCCACATTTGTGCAGAGCAATTACAGCGACACGATTCTCCTTCAACCCCCATTCCATGGTGAAATAAACAAAATATGATATACGTGTGGTATGGAATTATAGCTTATAAAACTGTCAATAATATGTCATTTTTATTTTTTCTTTTCATTTGTTTTAATGGCCAGTAATCGATAAAGAAACTCAGTAACAGAAATTTTGACCAACCTGTGTATATCATCCTTCTAGCAGGCTTAGAAAGCCTCATATAACTAAAAACATTGCGTACTACCGGTAGTACGCAAAGTCCTGCTGGCTGCAAAGGACTCTGGACGTTCTATCATTAAGTACTGTGAAATTGCTTCAATTACTTTTATTCAAGAAAGATAATTGTGATAATAACGAAAAAAATAAAAAAAACATCAAAAAAGTGCAGAAGTGAGGTTATTTTCCTTACTTTTTTCATGTAAAGAACATGTCAGAGACAAAATGCAGCTTTACTTACTTACATGTAAATCATAAAAATATAAATGTTAATCAGTTTTATCTTCTTGAAGTAGGCCCAAAGACCATATTATATGTTTTCTTGCATATTTTTAATATTTGCACCATCATGCATCATTTTGATCATTTTTGTTATCTATAATAATCATCACTTTGGTATATAAGAAGGTACTTACTTATGTAAGACTTTTTTCGACTATTTTTTGTTGCTGCTTCTCAAATGTTTTTTGTTTAGAATCTATCATCATAATCTTTGCCAGATTTTTTTACTGTAGTTAAATTATAAGACAGTCAACAGGAAAAAAGTAAAGAAAATAAAAATCTCAGATGATAACTTTGGTATAATTATTGCACAAACTACGCGTTGCTGAACATACTGTTCTATGGCTGAACTGTGATGTGACGCGTAAATACAAACAAACCCTTGACACAAAACGTCGGTGATTTCGTAAAATCGATTGGCACGCTGCCCAAAACTATGCGACACCGACAACACGGGGTTACTTCGGTGCGTATCCATATACAAGTACCTAAAATACGCGGTCGATGTCAATTATATAGCTTCTATATGAACATAAGAGATCTTTTTTATCGAGATTATATTCGATGAAAGACGCTGAATGGAGAATGTTACTGGGTCTGTTAAATCACTTGAAACTTTATGATCATGTAGCTAAATGTCTAGCAATACACGTGTTTTTGTTTCATTTGAATCAAGCGAGTAGTTTCGAAGTTTTAAGGGTTTGAAGGAAATGCCAAGCGCACTGAAATATGTGCTTTATTACCTACGACGTAAGGCTCACCTGTATGACCAATGACGTCATTGGTCACACAAAATAACTGTATTCTAGACCATATAACTTTTCTGTTTAAAGAGATATCGCAAAAATTTCTTCACAGTTGTCCATGTGGTCCCATAAGCTATTGGATTATGTGATTTAACAGACCCAGCAACATTCTCCCTTGAGATTTCGTTGCTAACGCATGTCTCTTTGCGTTATTCTATGTGTACCAAAATAACTGATGCAGATAATAAAATTCAAAAGACGTCGATAGGAATTTTAAGCTGGCAATCGATGTCATTTCACACATACACTTCTACACGTGCCATAACTCAATTAGAATATTTTCCTACGAAGCCGTGTGAGGAACTAACCGGGATGTATATATCTGATAATGCTTTCGATTGTCACTGTGACAGTAAAATATTAACAACAGCTATACAAACGAGCGCGTCTAACAATAAATGTTACGATACTAACACTACCGAATTGACCGAATCTTCATGTTCCCAATTTGTGGTTTCCTAAACTAAGTCAAGGACAACAGCCAGAACTGGTTTTATCAAGTAAACTGCCTTGATATCGCCCCTGGGGGGTTATTCACGATTGTCGGAAACTAACTTTCCGAATCGAATCGGGAAGTCTATAGTCTTCGATCTTATTTTTTACACGACTGCTCAAAGCAAAAAGAGTGTATATGTGTTCAGGGTTCATGTATGTTTGTGGGTATGTGAGTTTCTTTATTCCACCATAACTTATAAATGCCTGAACTGATTTGAATAAATAGGGTATCGTTAGAATCCTTACAGCATCCCAAATGACACTGGTTATATTTTTTTTTAGATTTTAGACACTGGCAATATGGCGACTACGACGCCATTTTCAAATGTAAAAAAAAAAATTTTCTTCTATTATTACAATATGGGCATCAAATGAAAGGCCTTGATGAGCACATTCCAAAACTATATAATATGTCATTAAAATTTGTGAAATAAAAATAAATAAATTTTAAAAAATATTAAAAACACGACTGCCCTGCCAAAAAGAACTAAAAAGTTAAACAACAAGTGTCATTGCAGTCGGGGAACCTCTTTGATCAAAAATTGTTCCACAATAAGGTCCCCCGACTGACACTTGTTGTTTAACTTTTTAGTTCGTTTTTGGCAAAGCAGTCGTGTTTTTAATATTTTTTTAAATTTTTTTTCTACCTTATGCTACCAAACTTTGTAAATGTATTGCGCTTTCCCGTCGGATAGTGAATCGGATGCCAGTCGAATGTATTTGTGAATAGCTATATTTTTGTAATATCGGAGGATACGGATTCGAATCGAATGCTTTCGAGTAGATTTCCGACAATCGTGAATAACCCTATTGAACGCTGATAAAACTACGAAAAAATACGAAGTTTCCCTTCTAAGTGAATTGGTAATATAATCATTACTGCGCCGAAACGTGGATTAAACGTGAATGAATCGATGAACGATTGTTTTGTTTGATTACAATGTGACTGAACATTATTTTAAAAAGTGTACTTAAGTACTTTTTAAACAAGTATGGGCATTGAACATTTTACAAACAAGCTATACCCGATTCATTTGATTATCTATAAAATATTATAATTAAAAACCGTACATAAACGTCGATTTTGAGAAACATAAGTAATCAAACTCGGAACTAGAGACAAAACATGGGGATTGGGCACAGCCCCCCTCCCATCAAAAAGGGGCTTGGGGGGCAGAGCTCCTTGCCATGAAAAAAAAGTATCATACTTACTTAGACTCATTTATCTATAAATAATATTTATTTACGGCGCACTTAAGATGTTCTTATTTATCGATTGTGTTTGTTAATGCATTTGTAATGTTTTTCATTGTTAATTACTTGGATTACATACTATCTTAGTAGGTTACTGGCCCAACAGCAAAGTCCAACAACTCAGCTTATCAAAACATATTGAGTATCATTAGAGATATTTCTGTTTCATTACAAAATACGATTACTTGTGTCAAGTTGTGTCAATGTTTCTATTTAGGTACCTACTTTATTATTTTTATACGTATTTCCACATCACGAATAGACTGATAAAATTAATAAAATAATTAGATTGTTCAAATCAGAATCATATTTTTAATATATTTTCTTCCCATCCTTCCAACGATGTTAATTTTCAGTGAACTCACTGAATTTATGCAAAAAAACGTGTATTAAATTGTGTCTTAAATTAATTAAAGCTCTTGTGGTAATAATATTATTAACAAGCCAATGAGTTTTGTGCTAAAAGCAAATGGTAATGAAACCGAAGCAAAAAACAAACTAAGATTAGTTATCCTTTCGATGATGGTGGACTAGGCAAGTCATAACCAGGGCTTTATAACGTTATCACTTAACAGTAAAAATAACGTTACGTAACGTTATTTTCAATATGATACTTTGATAACGTTATTTTTTTTAACGATACCAAATAACATAACCTTAATATAACGTTAAATTAATGTCGATAACGTTAAAAATAACGTTATTTTTAACGGTAATTTTATAATTTTTGCGTATTGTAGGTAGGTACCTCTACTACCTAGTACCTACCGCAGAGACTGATCACGTCACGGCGGCATCAACGTCAATTACACATTGCTTATAAATATTTTTATACAGTAACATAATAACGTTATCAAGGAACGAAAAAATAACGTTAAATTCTGTTTTACCGTTATTAATTTTACCGTTATTAATTTCCATTTTTAACGTTATTTTTTTTAACGTTACTAATTTTTAACGGTATTTGAAGCCCTGGTCATAACTGAGTCAAGCCTTTATCATAGACTAGCGGCCGCCCGCGACTTCGTCTGCGTAGACAGTTTTTTTGCTATCCCTCGGGAACTGTACGTTTTTTCTGGATGAAAGGTACCCTATGTCCTTTTCTGCACCCCTGACAATGTGTATGCAAAATTTCATGATGATCGGTTCAGTAGTTACGACATGAAGGCGTAACAAACAAACAAACAAACGGACTTTCGCATTTATAATATTAGTAAGGATAATATTATGTAACTATAGTACATGCATACAAAACGTACCTATAGCACAGAATAGATAAAAATACCCCTATTATATGCGAAACTTATAATGGTGCATAAGGAGTCTTAAGTTTATGTAGTATGTTTAACATGGATTACTATTAAGTCACTGTATGTTTTCCTATGAAATAAAATAAAATAGTATGTACCTACACGTACACCCTATTTGATCACAGCAGGTGATTAGAAAAGTTTCAACCATCTTCAAGGAACATAAATAAAAATAAATAAAAACAGACTCATGAGCTAGCCCATGGTTCATTTTCATATTTAAAAAAGTTGAAATTGATGCTATCATGATTTTTAATAGGTCAGCCCAAAATCTGTAAGTAACTATCTAACAATCGTTATTTTTTCAAACCTACGTTTAAAAATACATTATTTGGTAAGTACATTACTCGTTATTGTTGTTGTATTGTATAGGTATGTAGCCTTGAACATTTTACAAAAGAGGAATTGCATTAGAATAATAAAAGCGCGCATCATTCTAAATCACTGCTCACTTACATAATTACTTAACGTTATTTCTTCATTTCTTAAGAATACAAGCAACGTTAACGGCTGTCAAGCCAATCATGGAAAGTGTGATTTTATTATCTCCCAGAACATTGTTATGCAAATTTTTCTTCTTCTAGCCTACATAAAAGTGTATGTTGAATGATGGACGTGTTTCGCTAGTAACGTATCCATTTATTGTTTAACACAAAACGCATTGTTTGTTTGAAAAACCTATTTTACATGATGACTAATGCGTTAAGTTAAGTCAATCGACAGTAAAAATGGGACTCACGTCTTTGCTCGCCTTAATACCTCATTAAAATGCAACTGTAGAACGAAAAACAATTCACTGCTAAGTAATACATCATGAAGGTAGGTAATTAGTTCTGAAAATGAAAATATAATAGATTGGTTTTTCGTTCCCAAATGGATTTCTAGATAAAAATTGAATCATTAATCAACTTAACTTCTCTATTAAGTTTCATAGTGATTGTTTCAAGTTTACAGTGTATTTTGTGTATAAGGAATTTAAACTATAATCTGCTTTAAGGGCCCTATCACATTTTTTCGTCGAAATTTCGATTTTGACGGATTTTAGCGATACAACCTAGAGAAACCTTTGGGTCTACTAAATACATTTATATGTGTCCTCGACAAAAAGTAATATGATGACTCACTGCAAAGTTAAAGGGTTAGAAAGGAAAATTAAAGTTGGTGAACGTTTTTTTAGAGTCAACTTTGAACATACACAGAAAGCCACACAAGTACAAACAACAAATGAAAGTTTATGAACTAAAGATTATTATGATATATTTTTTACGTAATAATAATAATGTATCTAGGAGAAATCCACAGTTAATTCTGAGCTTTTTTAGTAGTTGTATGGTTTTTGATTGGGATTTTTTTTCTCATATTCTATACATAATTTCAAAATTCCGAGGCCGCTATGAACTATTCGACTATATAAGAGATAGCATTCTTTTTTTTTTTTTTTTTCAATTGTTTAACACATTTGTTCAATCCATGAGCTCAAAAAAGTGCCTTCGCGCATTTTATGAAAATCTTTCTCTGCAATTTCGGGTTTAATTATAAAGTTAAGCAAATTTTCAAAAAAGCGAGGCCGCTATGAACTATTCCAATAGCTATTCTGCACCATTCAATAAGTCAAAAGTGTTAATGTATTTTTGTTTCTGAGATCGATAACGCCAAAATTGGCCATTTTACGCAAAAATCACAGTCGAAATGTAATATGCCTCTTAATAATTAACATCGAAATTCACGAAGTTGGATGAATTCCTTCGGCAATTTAGCAAAATGTTTCACATTTGGAGTCATTTCAATAACAGCGCATGAGTTGACGGAAATTATAGGGTAATTGTAGGTAGATACGGCAATTTGTTGTTGTAGACACACACATATGCAAGATTATTTCGGTCGTTGGGGTTTTGACCTTAGGTGCACGATGCACAAGTGCAAGTTTAAAGTGACGTAGCAAGAGTTTATCGGATGCACTTATCTTCTAGTTTAATTTAAAAATGGAACAGAATTTTGACAACTTTATCAGAAATCTTATCCGAAACCTATAGCCGGAAGTTACTTCGGAGGGATTTTACTTTATTGTTTACTAGCTGATGCCCGCGACTTCGTATGCGTGGACTTTATGACTTCGGCGTATGCATATAAATGAACTAATGTAGTTTTTACATAAGAAAATACTTGTAGCAGTGTTATGGTTCTGCATCAAGTGTTCCAGATCTTCAATTTTTATACTTCAACAAAAAATGCTCATCAGGATGAACAACTTTTGCAAAGATGTCATTTTTATATTTTGTATAGTTTAGCTGGACTATTATGGTTCTGCATCAGGTGTTCCAAATCTTCGATTTTTGTACCTTAACCAAAAATGCTCATCAGGCTGAGCAACTTTTGCAAAGGTGTGATTTTTATATTTTGTATAGTTTAGCTGGATCATTATGGTTCTGCATCGGGTGTTCCAGATCTTCGATTTTCATACCTTAACAAAAATGCTCATCAGGCTGAAAAACTTTTGCAAAGATGTCATTTTAATATTTTGTTTAGTTTAGCTGGACTATAACAGTTCTACATCAGGTGTTCCAGATCTTCGATTTTTGTACCTCAACAAAAAATGCTCATCAGGCTGAATAACTTTTGCTAGGGTGTCATTTTTATATTTTGTATAGTTTAGCTGGATCAACGGTTCTGCATCGGGTGTTTCAGATCTTCGATATTTATACCTCAGCAAAAAATGCTCATCAGGCTGAACACTTTTCCTAGGGTGTCATTTTTATATTTTGTATAGTTTAGCTGGATCATTATGGTTCTGCATCGGGTGTTCCAGATCTTCGATATTTATACCTCAACAAAAAATGCTCATCAGGCTGAACAACTTTTGCTAGGGTGTCATTTTTATATTTTGTATAGTTTAGCTGGATCATTATGGTTCTGCATCAGGTGTTCCAGATCTTTGATTTTTGTACCTCAACAAAAAATGCTCATCAGGCTGAACAACTTTTGCAAGGGTGTCATTTTTATATTTTGTATAGTTTAGCTGGATAATTATGGTTCTGCATCGGGTGTTCCAGATCTTCGATATTTATACCTCAACAAAAAATGCTCATCAGGCTGAACAACTTTTGCTAAGGTGTCATTTTTATATTCCTTATAGTTAAGTTGGACCATTATGGTTCTGCATCAGGTGTTCCATTTTCCAAAATCAATCATACCCTATGTTATTCCCAGGCTTAACAGCTATATAACAAAAAAAGTTTCATTCGAATACGTTCAGTATTTCCGGAGATTAGCGTGTTCAAACAGACACACTTTTTTTTCAAATTCTTACTCTATTATTGTCTCCATCGCCCCAGATTTTTTAAAAAATATATGTAATGTACAGACACACTTTTTTTACTGTTTTATTATATGTAAGGATAAGGATTACTGTTTTATTATATGTAAGGATAGCTGATGCCCGCGACTTCGTACGCGTGGACTTTATGACTTTGGCGTATGCATATAAATGAACTAATGTAGTTTTTACATAAGAAAATACTTGTAGCAGTGTTATGGTTCTACATCGAGTGTTCCAGATCTTCAATTTTTATACTTCAACAAAAATGCTCATCAGGCTGAACAACTTTTGCAAAGATGTGATTTTTATATTTTGTATAGTTTAGCTGGACCATTATGGTTCTGCATCAGGTGTTCCAGATCTTCGATTTTTGTACCTTAACCAAAAATGCTCATCAGGCTGAGCAACTTTTGCAAAGGTGTGATTTTTATATTTTGTATAGTTTAGCTGGATCATTATGGTTCTGCATCGGGTGTTCCAGATCTTCGATTTTCATACCTTAACAAAAATGCTCATCAGGCTGAAAAACTTTTGCAAAGATGTCATTTTAATATTTTGTTTAGTTTAGCTGGACTATAACAGTTCTACATCAGGTGTTCCAGATCTTCGATTTTTGTACCTCAACAAAAAATGCTCATCAGGCTGAATAACTTTTGCTAGGGTGTCATTTTTATATTTTGTATAGTTTAGCTGGATCATTATGGTTCTGCATCGGGTGTTCCAGATCTTCGATATTTATACCTCAACAAAAAATGCTCATCAGGCTGAACAACTTTTGCTAGGGTGTCATTTTTATATTTTGTATAGTTTAGCTGGATCATTATGGTTCTGCATCAGGTGTTCCAGATCTTCGATTTTTGTACCTCAACAAAAAATGCTCATCAGGCTGAGCAACTTTTACTAGGGTGTCATTTAAATATTTTGTATAGTTTAGCTAGATCATTATGGTTCTGCATCGGGTGTTCCAGATCTTCGATATTTATACCTCAACAAAAAATGCTCATCAGGCTGAACAACTTTTGCTAAGGTGTCATTTTTATATTCCTTATAGTTAAATTGGACCATTATGGTTCTGCATCAGGTGTTCCATTTTCCAAAATCAATCATACCCTATGTTATTCCCAGGCTTAACAGCTATATAACAAAAAAAGTTTCATTCGAATACGTTCAGTATTTCCGGAGATTAGCGTGTTCAAACAGACAAACAGACACTCTTTTTTTTTCAAATTCTTACTCTATTACTATGTCTCCATCGCCCTAGATATGTTTTTTTAATATATGTAATGTACAGACACACTTTTTTTACTGTTTTATTATATGTAAGGAAAGGATTTATTTAACCACATTACAAGCTATCATACTGAAATCTTATAGTGAAAACTATAGGATGGAAAACTGTAAAGTACTGTGAAAAAAATATTTGACAAAATTAAAACAAATTACATCTTGTACATTATCTTTAGCCGTTAACTAACGGCCGGTTACAATTTTGTACCTAACAAAAAACTTATTTTTTACAAAAACTATGTGCGGATACAGTAAATTAGAAACTTTGAGTAAAAGACTTGACGCAAGAACGAAATATTTAAATTCTCTTGGATTTAGATGTTGTATCGCATAATTTTTACTATCGGCCGTTAATTTAGGGACACAGTCTAATGCGATTGACCATGAATATTGACTAACTGGTAGTTATTAACACATTTGATAATAACTACCACTTAGTATTATTCTCCTATTAATTCCGTAGTTGTAAATGAGCTTATTACGTCATTGGCTAGCAGATAGATGCGACGAATATCGTTTTGCCTTTGTTATGAATTTTTAGGATATGTCGCCGATTGTAATTTTAATGTCAATAGACCAAAATCTATTGGAAATTTTCCAAAATCTATTAGTGCCTATGTTGGAAAATTTCCAATAGATTTTGGTCTATTGACACCAAAATTACAGTCGGCGACATATTCAAAAATTTCATAACAAAGGCAAAACTGAGTAGATAAATATCAAACTCCAATATGTTCACCTGTCGTTTGGTTTGTTTTTGGGTTTTACCGACATTTCGGAGGACTGAACTGATCGTGAGCCTCAGACCTCCGTGACTACGGCAGCTGCAAAGGTGCCGAAACGTCTCGGAAAAAGACCAAAAAACAAACCAAATGACAGGTGGACATACCGGAGTTTGATATATCAACTCTGTAACTGGAAATATCAATTAATAATATATAAGTAAGTAAATATTACAATTTATCGGTTACTATTTTCCGGTAGATTCGGTGAAGAGCTATAGTATCTAGTTCAATGGAACAAAAAGTGAAAAAATTGATTTGTTTTGTCCAATGACGTCATGTTCCATGGAACAAATGGAAACTACCGGAAACGCAAGGGATCTTTTGCAAAAAAATAAAGCAAAGACAGTCTTTCGACAAAACAATAAAGGGTTTTAAAATTTGAACCTTGAATTTTTTGAATAGGCATTTTCATTTATCATCATTCAAATCCATAAATCCCTTTTAAAAATTTAATGTATAGGTAATCTATGTTTTTATGTTCTTTAAACAACGTATATTTTCGAAACCTTTATTTATGGGGTGGAGGGTTGACTACCTGAGACACGGGACCCTTTCTAGTTTAGGTGTCAGCCCACCATAGTAATTTTTTCAATAGATTAAGATTAGATAAGTTTTTCACACTGTACAACAAACTATCGCATTCCAAACTAATCACTATGTTACTTTTAACTAAGAAAATGGTGAGAAATAAATGTTATTATTATATTATTACAAAAATGATTTAAGTATTAAAATCCACTATATCCACTCCTATCTTCTTTAAAAATATAAAACACTGATTTCATAAAATTATCTAAGAAAACAAATTACTAGGTATCTATTCTTAAATAATTTATTCTCTCAAAAAAGAGTATAAGCCCGTTACGGACCGAACTAGGTATTTCATACCGTGTGTGAGTTTGATCGACACTTAACTATGTCAGGAATACGACCATCTCATCCCAAACTGGTTTAAGACAACTTTTTACTGCGTTTCAGATCAAATACCAATCGAGATTACGGATCGAAACATCAACGTCATCCGAACTGACTAGTAATATTTAGTGGACGGTGTTTTTTATGAAATAAAAGTCAGTACAGAGAGTAATAACAATGACAAACAAAAAATATATACCTGCATATTGTTTGGCAATACTATAAAGCCGAATGAAAGCGGTTTCACCCGCGTGGTTCCCGTTCCCGTGGGAATATCGGGATAAAAAGTATCCTATGTTTTAATCTAGGCTATCTACTATCTGTGTGCCAAATTTCAACCAAATCCGTTCATTAGTTTTTGCGTGATTGAGGAACAAACATCCAAACCCACAAACTTTCACATTTATAATATTAGTAGGATAACCCTATGTACCACGCATACGGAAAATTATTATAAACTATGAAAATTATCAGTTTTTTATAGTTTTACTTTTTATGATATATGTAGGTAAGGTACTGCATAGTGACAACCCTAGAACTATTTATTTATTTTTTATTTAAAGGGCCACAAACATAAGTAACAGTAATAAATATAAGTATAAAACACAGAACAACAAATTGCTTAAAGCTAACTGCACTTACAATTATCAATTATAGGTAACTCAGCATGCGTTATAGTAGTTAAAAAAAAAGAAACAAAATGACATCTTACTTAAAATTAATAAAAGAAAATTAGAAAAAAGATGAATAATAAAAAAATATATGATATTACACCTATTTAAAAGACCTAAGGTATGTAATTCTTTATCATTGTCATAAATTTAGGAAGTCTTTGAAAATGGATGTCCAGATCAGGTAACTTCTTGGAGATTTCATTAAAACTAAAACAAATTATTGTGTTTTGCTTTTGCCCATTAATGGGATTGATTATAGATAACAATAACTACTGACTACTACTACTACTACGACTACTTGATTATAGATAATAATAACAATATAGGGTTGTCAATTTGCAGTTTCCCATACAAATATTGAAACGAAATTTCGCAGCCATGTGTTGGTTTTTAGGGTTTATAATAATTTTCCATGATTGTAAAGTCCGTTCGCTTAGATAGTGTCGGTACACCCGCAAGCACTTGTGTTCAGGGACAGGAATACCGGTAAGTAACACATCCTTTCACTACGGGCGGCGCCGGCGCTTCGATGTAAACTGCCAAAATCCAAATTCACTTGCGGCTGTATGCCGCCGCACGCGGTATCCTTTGTTTATGCGGCGGCATCCTTTGACGAGAAGCGGCACGTGCAAAGACGGTGCGATAAAGGGGCGACACTATCTAAGTGAACGGACTTTATGCAAGGTACCCTAACTAGAAACAGGCTGTAAATAGGTAAGTACTTAATTTTTATAACTGGAAAATGCACATTAGTTTAATTTAAAGGTAATATAATAAAAATAAAAATTAAAAACTCTTTTAAATAAAAACAAAACGATTAAAATTACACATATAAATACTTAAATCTGGTGACAAACGCAATCACGTTTTTTATACTTTGTAGAGCAAACTTATGTGATGTAATGAAATGATCACATCACAAAGTTATATCGAGCGAGTGACCTCTTTATCTAACAAAACTGTACCTACGTCAAAGTTAACATTGTACCAGATATTTTATGCTATTTGTAGATAAATGTGCGGATATGGAAGAGCCATTTTCTGGAATGTAAATCTCGAGAGTAGGTATTTGTAGAAGTATACAAGATTACCTACACTACGCGTGTCTGAAATAGTGTGCCTATTTCGGTAAACGCCTATATAAACTACGAACTCTTGCTATACACTTCAGTGCAGTAAGACAGTACAATATTAATTTTCTTATTAAAATGCTACCTAAGCGTACCTACCTTACAACGTGTTACAAAATAACCCCTAATGTCGAATATGTTAGAGAGGGACCGTCAACTGAACAACTGTGGGACCAACTCTGAAATCGCGAAAACATAAAACAGCTGTTTCATACAAAAATTATTAATTAATAACGAAAATATCAAAATGTATGAAACAACTGTTTTTTCTCGCGATTTCAGAGTTGGTATGACTTTTATAATACACTGGCCTGCAAAACTAAGTACTACAGAGGTCTATTTTCATACAAACGAGGTAACTTTGAAGCATTGGTTCTCCGCCCAGGATTAAACGTGGTGTGATCTGATGATGGCCATCCAGGGAGTGAATGGAGAAGATTCAGATCCCCATACACACCCAATAGATCTGATCAGCATTCTAAGAGCTGTTTGGATATGTTTAAAAAAACCTCGAAAATAGCATTAAAATGTATGGAAATGCTGTAACTGATAACTCTTATCCTTACAGCTCTTAGAATGCTGATCAGATCAATTGGGTGTGTATGGGGATCTGAATCTTCTCCATTCACTCCCTGAATGGCCATCATCAGATCACACCACGTTTAATCCTGGGCGGAGAACCAATGCTTCAAAGTTACCTCGTTTGTATGAAAATAGACCTCTGTAGTACTTAGTTTTGCAGGCCAGTCTATATTCGCCTAAATAATCTTTCAATTCTCCTGTCTCCATCTGCTTTATCAGCTCCGACGAACTTTAACCGATTTATTATTGTTACCGATACCATCTCAAAGGAATAATACCGAACCTCGACAATATTCACAAAACATACCGAAAACTCCATTATAAGCGAGATAGCGACTTTTATCAGCACTATCAGTACAACAAAGCTTAAGAATGTCCGATATTACAGCACTCTTGCCATTATCGCTAAGCTGACAAAAACTAGGTACCTTAATTGCGTCCAAATTATCCTCAAATATGTCCCTATAAAGAGTCATAATAATAGTAATTACGTAATCATTATTTACTATTCAATATTAATTGTGAATCAGGCCACGTAGTACAACTGCGTCTTTATTCAGGTTACTAAAATCTTATGTTATTTATATTTACGAAGAATGAGGATTAATAACAGTTTTGAATCCTATAGTTTTATTGATATAATATAAAATCATATTAATGGCTATGAAACTTGGTGATTTTTTTTTAATCCGTTTAGAAATTTAGTTGTTAAGGGTTTGAAGGAAATGCCAAACTCAATGTGCTTTATCACGTACGGCATAAGGTTCGCGTACGTCGCGATGACGTCATAATGACCCCCCAAAATTACAGTGTTTTAGCATGTTTTAGCTCGTATAACTTCTCAGGTGTAAGAGATATCAAAAAATCACAGTTAATCATGTGGTGGCATATGCTTTCTGATGAGCCACTAAACAAAAATCGTTACTGATCCTCATTGTATGCAATCAATTATTTTTTCAAAAACAAATCTTAGAAATCGGAGTAAGATCCGGAAAAAAGGTCATTAGCGATGGCGTAACGTAAATAGGTTACGGACGCTTTTAGACTGCAATATACTTATATAGCATACCAGTTAATTGAGAAAATCTTGCATGCGAATGACGACCTTATTTCCTTTGATCGTCTGTGACGCGGCTGGTGATTCACGGTTTGTTTTTATTTAAATAATATAAAATATGCTATCGAACTGGAGTAAGTCGTACTAGATCATCGTCTACGAAGAAATTATTGGTGCGTACCGCAAGTCATACGTAGGTACAACAATATACATTTAGGCAGATACGCTTTCATTTTTATGATTAGGTAGGTACCTTACAATCTGACAACATTGATAAGGAAATAATCAATGTAATTAATGTGCGGGATTTTTTTAATTCGGTTATAACTGATTGAATTATTTATATATTACTTCCTCTTTCAATAATCAATCATTAAAAATAACACGACAGAAATATTAATTGTTGTTTTCTAGTAAATAAAAATATACTGTTCGATGTTTACGTTTTTTATGTAAATAAAGGTGCATTGTGATGGCGAACAAATTGTTAGTTTTGACCACAATATTTACTGCACTCACCAGATGTAACTATATGTAAATATCACTTGGTGAACAAATACCGTATGAATGCCTTTTAAGATTCATAAATACACTCACATGAGTGCCTATAACATTTTCCAAATTGTATTTTGTAGCGAGCCATTTAAATTTTATGGCTGTACATCTCAACATTGAAATCATTCCATGCGCGTTTAAAATAAATGTGTTCGCATTTTCTTTTTGCGGGAATTATTCTTTGTCTGCGCAATCGTGAGAAATAATTCATCAATTCACAACAGTATCGTGTAATGTACAAGTGAGACAAAGGCACAGAATGCAATCGTTGCAATTCCGTTGTAAAACGATGGTGTTCATATTCGTATTATTTTGTTATATGTAAATATGATATTTCTTGGGAAATTGGTTGCTCATAGTAAACAATAGCAACTTGGCTGCTATCAATGTTTTTTATTATTTTGCTACAATCATTTGTTGTCCATCAGCCATTTTTAATGTGCCTGCTGGGGCACAGGCCTTCCTTATGGGTGGTAAGGAAGATGGGCCATAACCTACCACGCGGGCCCAATGCGGATTGGTAGGTGTTAACGACTGCAAATGCAGCCGGGACCAACGGCTTAACGTGCCTTCCGAAGCACGGAGGAGCTCGAGATAATACATTTTTGGTCACCCATCCCATGACCGACCCTTGCGAACGTTGCTTAACCGCCGCAATCGTTGGGCCAGGCGCTAAACCACTGCGCCACCGAGCTTCTCCTCGTAACAATCATATTTAAGACACCTCTTTATTTAAACAACGTTGAATATTAAAATAACTTAAGTAAAACAGTAAAGTGTAGAAGCAGGAAAACTTTAAATTACCCAGTAATTATTTACCAGTTTTCACTTGTAAACAAGTTGGAGAGATAAGTTGACCAAAGGTACTATAACCATACATGCAAAAGCTTGAACTAAATTACGAAATCACTATTAACTTCTTTTTAATTTTCAAAGTTAAAAGTAAGTAGGTATTCTTACCGGATGAACATATTTTTTTACCTTTAATTCAAATTTATTAGTTACCTACTTTCTAAGCTCAAAGTTTACACAATTCCGTTGTGAATTGAAATTCAAAATTATCTCTTATGAATCGTCAATCTTTTTTTACCATTCATTCAACACTGTTTTAGCTGATATGAAGAACTTAATTACATATTAACATCACCTTATTTACAAAATGCCTTCGTTCGTTGACATGTAATAAAGGGAATAATTTATAAGTCCGGGGCAGGGTTCTCAGTACTTATCCTTAATCCAAAATTTCGCAAAGCATGACTCTGTACAAAGAAGATCGCGAGCTATGGCACATATTTTGGCCGGGCTGATGCAATTCGCTGCAGCGGAAGGTGAAGTGTGCACTTCACGCACGTGGTGAGATCGTGGCGATGGCGGTAGTTTCCACTCCCCACAATAACAACAAAGATAACCCACCCCTTAGCAAAACCCTAACATCTCTTATTTATTATTGTTTACAGTACCTTGTTCAATGTTGAATGTCAGACGCGCGCTGCAATTCGCGCGCAAGTATCGTTTTTGTGGTTCGCCGTCACGGTTCGATCGCGACAGTGAGAGCTCTAGAGATTGACTGGTGGTCGCGCGGTGCGCTGTCGAATATAAGCGCGCGCATCTCCCCGCGCCTGCGCCGTGGAGGGAGCACGGCCACTTTAGCTACGTTTTCGTTACGTACATACGTACGTAGTAGCCACAACGAATACGTTCGGGTTCATTCACAGAGCATTTACCGATGCCCATGTTGGGAACGGGAATGGCTCCCTCCCGTTCTCATAGTTGTTAGTGCCGATAGGCACCTCTAACAAGCGAACGAGGCTATTGGGGTCGCTATTTGCCAGTGTTGTTCTTGATACGGCAATTGCCGTATTCTACGGTAATCCAGATCGAATTTGACTCGAAATACGGCACCATTCAACAACGCTGTCCATACAAATACGGCAATTTTCATTGCTAAAATAGGCTAAAATTCATGATATTTTTCAAATTACGGCAATTTTTTATAATTTTGGGCTTTTTACGGCAATTTTTCGATTTTGAATACGGCAATCCTAAATTTGCCAGGAACAACACTGCTATTTGCTCGATTTGACTTAGATGTCAAAGACTAACAGAGAAAAACTAACGGGTACAATATAGAACACCAATCACGCCCTTTATCATTCCCTTTTTCGTTTTCAGAGTACAAGTTCTGTTCGTTTCACAATGAGTAAAAAGATAGCATTTGAAAAAATAACAAGTAGGTGGGTGTACCATGGCCACCTTAACGTTTAAACAGGTTTAATTGGTTTATTTCCTGGACAAACAAAACATACTAAGTGTAAAGATAACGCTTTGTTTCATTGTTTAATATAAACATCTGGAGTACGTTTGATATATGTAATAAATCATTATTAAAATTTGAGTTTACCACAGTAGTGCTTACAAACGGCCTTGTAAGGAACAGTGCTCCAAATAAGGCCAATTTCATAAATCAGCCATTGTGCTTAAAATTAACATTGTAACAATCAGATACTGTGTGGTTTTATACGAGGTTAAATCAAACATTTCTTGGAATCAATATTAAAAAATGCATTTTTTTTACAAAAATACTTTATTTTTCTTCATAATCTCCCTCCAATGCAATGCATTTGGAATATTTTTTTCTCGAAAAACTCCTGTATGGCAGCCATAACCGCGTCATTATCGTGAAATTTAGTTCCACGAATTTCCTCTTTTAATTTTGGGAATAAGTGCAAATAATTTGGGGCTAAGTCCAGAGAATATGGTGGGTGGTCAAGGGGATTGAAGCCAGCACAGCGGATTACGTTAAACGCTTTTTGTTTGCGTCGGTTAACATTGAGGCACCCATCTTGCCGAAACTTTTTTGAACCCCAGTGAATCAATTAAAATGGACTGAACGCTGCCAAATGAATATCTTTAGGATCTCAGCTATATGTTTAATTATATGTTTAAAGTGTAAGTGTAATGTTCTGTCTTCCAAAACCAGATTCTCAACCTTTTTGTCATTTTCTTCCGTAACGGAGTTTGAAGGCGTGGGTCATCTTTAAAGCTTGATCTTCCTCTTTGAAATTCAGCCACCCAGTACGCCACCGTAGAATAGGGTACAGCGTCATCACCTAATGTTTGCTGAATGTCCTAAAAAAATTCCTTCGTAGACATTTTTTTCAAGCTGAGAAACACTGGAAAAGGAAAGTGAAACTTAGAATACAAACAAATAACTAAAAAAAAAAGTTTTGCTGAGTATTATATCAGTCATATCAGTGTCAAATACACGTGAACAACTTTTTTATTGAATTACTTATTATTTTCAGAAAACACCAAATGACTGGCCTTACAAGGCACGATTGGCCTTCCTAGGAACACAGCCATTTTCACAACTAAAGTTAATTGAAACTACCAAATTTAAACGTCAGTAGTATAGTGCAACTAATATTTTATTAATTCAGAATAAAAACCTGAAACTAATGCCAGTAACATTATTGTAAACTTACAATTTGTTCCGGGCGGAAGTTTGATCAACGGGGTCTTACAATTACAACACACCTCGACGAAGTGACGCACTTTACTGGCGTAATGGACGCGACAAGTAAGGCGCCTTTGTAGCTTTGGATTGGTTGGATCTTTGTGTTCGCAAGTAAGTTTTGAGATCATTCGATGTTAACTGCCATTTTACGGTGATTGGTCTTACAAGGAGCATGGCCTTTCATGGTACACCCACCTTATTAAGTGGGAAAATTCTCGCCGACGACTACGGACGACCTTTACTCATTGCAATTCAATTAGCTTTTTTTAACAGGATAGATGTGCAGGAAGCGTCGCAAAATAATTAATTAAGTTATAATAGACTTAAATAAAAAAAATACTCAAATCATTTCCGAAAGAGTGTGCAGTGGAGCAATTCTAAGTGCAAAAAAAATCGCAAGTCGTACAGGACAGCCGTTTGTTGGCATAAGTACGTATACTTTAGGTCAAAAATTTTTTTTGAGGCGCAGTTCCACAGTATACATAATAGTACAAGTGCAGTTCTTAAAAAAATCCGAGGGCTTATGGTGTCTTTAATTTTTTTCCAAACTCATTTTTGTATGGTATTTGTTCAAATGATTTTTGATTTGATTTAAAACAAGTGGCTGAAACATAATACTTAATGTGATATATTTTTAGAACCGGCTCAGAAAGCCCTTTCATTCGGTACCTACCACTCACGATGGGTGGTTAGATTTTCTTTTTATTTCCCATACAAAAAAAGATGACACAATTTATCTCAGTGGATGACACCATACTCCTCTCCTATGGATTTTTTTAGAACTGCTGCTCCAACCAATCGTTTTGACATCAAGTATACGTGTGCCAAACAGGCCCGCCGCTAGCTGTTTGAGCGCCCGCGTGCAAGATACCAATTTTGCCGCCCCCTACTACAAGTGGGTGATTTCTTGAAAGATGCCTTTATCTTTGTACTTTACTCCTTATGTAGAAGTCTAGTCTAGTCGCTCTATGACAAGCGACAATTATGTTTGGACAAAATCATTACAATCAATGGATGGTGCAATGATTTTGTCCAAGCGCGATGAAAAATCAGGGGCCCTATTTTTTTATCCTTTGGCTAATTTTCTCATTCATTTGAGTCAAATGTCGAACGAAAATCAGTAGAAAAGAGCGCTCGGCGCCAAAAATTTAACTTTTAATTTATTATATAAATTAATTAATTATAGAATTAATTCAAAAGTAATATTTTAAGAGGCAATCTTTAAAGCCAGCCGAAGGATTCAATAATAGGTCCCAGGTCTTGAATGAAATCCGAGCGGAGTTTAGTTTAAACTCATAAAATCCAGGCTAGATCCCTATCTATCCCCGCTGCCAGAACACGATGCGAAGCGGTATTGGCAAGAAAAATAAATTATTTATTTCTAATAAATTATTTAGCTATGGGTCATTTTCGGCACAGCCGCACAGAGGGAGGGAGCCAAAGAGCTGCATGCTGTTCGCGAGCCGCGGTTTGCCGCTTCTACACAAGTGGGTACAAGGATAGATACATCTTTCAAGCTTCCTGAATATTACGTAATGGATCTGGCGTCGCAGCTAGGTTAGGGGCTGGCAAGGGGGGGCGTCTGCCAGGGGCGCAACCCTCAATTTGCTGACCCATAGCTAGAAAATACTCTATTAAGTCTTAGGACGCTAAATTCAAATCTTGCCAGGGGCGCTCATTATCTTAGAAATTAGTTTTGGGGCGCATAATTCAAATCTTGCAAGTGTCGCTCAAGATCCTAGAAATAAGCCTTGGAGCGCAAAATTCAAAATTTGCCAGGAGCGCACATATCATGACCCTTCTTCGACCCTAGCTTTGACGCTTGGATCGGTCGATTTGCCACCCCCCTAGACGTGCCGCCCGCGTGCGGTGCACGCCTTGCACGGCCGCTTGCGGCGGGCCTGGTGCCAAACGGCTATCCTGCACATCGATTTGCGGTTTCTACAACAAATTTTTGCTAAGACTTACTAAATGCTAAACTAGTAAAATAGGAACTAGAATGTTACAAAACAAAATGAAACGCCGTTAAAAAAAAATAAGGGAATGATTTGGTCCATGCCAAAATCAACCTACATCTTGGCGAGGACTTTTGAACTATGTCATCTAGAGAAAATTTGCTTATTGGAAACGATTCGTGTACATTCGTCCCAATTTGTCCCGAAGCCATATAGCCATAAAAGTACAGTCACGTACAAAAGCGTACAGTAAAAATTAATTAAAACTATTCTGTTCCGTAATGCGCAGTGTTCCGATTGTAAAACATTAAGCATCAGCTTCGAAAAAACTTCGCGTCTGACTTACCTCAGTGTCTTAAGACGAAAGTCTATGAACAGTGTGTGTTTCCAGTGATGACTTACGGCAGTAAAACGTGGTCGCTAACTATGGGTCTCATAAGGAGGCTCAAGGTCACCCAGCGTGCAATGTAGAGATTCGATCACGCAGGGAAACGCCGAGCATGGCTCTCTAGCCATGCTCAGCGTTTCCCTGCGTGATCGAATCAGAAACGAGGAGATCCGGAGGAGAACTAAAATGACCGACATCGCTCGAAGAATTGCTCAGCTGAAGTGGCAATGGGCGGGATGCGCAAGTGGCACGCAAGTGGCACACATAGCGAGAAGAACCGATGGCCGTTGGGGCGGAAAGGTTCTGGAATGGCAACCGCGCACCGGACGACGCTCCGTGGGTAGGCCCCCGACAAGGTGGACCGTCGATCTGGTGAAGATTGCCGGAAGCCACTGGATGCGGGCAGCGCAGGACCGATCGTCGTGGAGATCCTTAGGGGAGGCTTATACCCAGCAGTGGGTGTCGTGCGGCTGATATGATGATGATGATGAAGCATCAGCTGTTCCATTCAAAAGTACAATGTCTACTCCATCGTAATGTATGAAACAGCAGATTTTTTTCGCGATTTCAAGGTAGGTCCCATATGAAATTTGTGGTGTAGTGTGAAATGGTCTGATCAACCCCACGAGAGGTGTTTAAATGAATTTTAAATAACCCTGTATAGGTTCAAAGAGTAATAAATAATAATAGGTACAAAGATTCAAGTGAACCCATTGAAGGAAAAAAATCACTCCCCACTACAAATATGAATAATTTCGAAAGAAAATCAATATTACTTTAAAATTCTACATGAGTAGAATTTTGAACATGACCGACCAGAGGCGGCTCGTCCTAAGGTGCGCTGGTGCAGTGCACTCCCACAAAAAATCAATCAATTACCTAGTATATACTTTTATAATTCCTATACATAGTATATACTTTTATAATTCCTATACATTCATTGTATAGGAATTATAAAAGTATATACTAGGTAATTGATTGATTTTTTGTGGGAGTGCACTGCACCAGCGCACCTTAGGACGAGCCGCCTCTGGTCGGTCATGTTCAAAATTCTACTCATGTAGAAGTTTAAAGTTATATTGATTTTCTTTCGAAATTATTCATATTTGTAGTGGAGAGTGATTTTCTTCCTTCAATGGGTTCACTTGAATCTTTGTCCCTATACAGGTTTATTTTTATACATACATTTTACTATGCCTATACACTTTTTATATAATTTTACTAGAAACAATTACCTACGTACAAAGACAAAATGTTTTTTAACATAAGATTTTGTGTCAATTTGTATTGAGTGGTGCGCTGACGATTCCGCTCCTATAAAACAAAGTGCAGTAACAATGTACAATACAAAACCTTTTTGTTTTATGACTTAAAAATTAAGGTTAAAATGCATTAAAGTTACGTATTACTTTACGTTATACTTTTTGTTACTAATACACTTCTCTAACACAAACACGCAAAAAAAACAAGTTACAAACATCGTCACTAAATAGGAAGTCAGCTCCTGTACTATAAAAACCAAATTTTAATTCCGTCTACTTCCTAAACCAAAGGTGGGACGAATTCGGTGGCTTTGGGACAAATTGGGACGAATGTACACGAATCGTTCTCCAATAAGATTTTCTCTAGTTGCCCTGTTTCAAAAGTCCTCGGCAAGATGTAGGTTAATTTTGACATGGAACAAATGATTCCTAAATTTTTTTGGGTATGATTTTATCAATTACCTAATAAATGCATTTTCAGTGACCTAATAAATAATATTTGTTCCCAAAATAGTAGATCTGTCACCTAAATTGAATCACCAAATAATATTAAAACGCTTACCTAAATAATAATTAAAAATACTTTGAAATTATATCAATCATCAAATAAATATATTGTGTATCAAAATATTAAAATTGCCACTAAAACTGAATCACCAAACAATATAAAAATGTTTAGGTAGATAACTAAAAATTATTTTTAATCACTGGAAAATAATATGAATATATCAAATAATTCTACTGAAAGACGATACTTTGTTGCATCTAAAATATTTCTTAAGCCCCTCCTCTATGAACTTTTCCTTTTTGGTAGCAAGTTCACTTCTTCATCTGAACTACTCTCCTCAGGCTCTAGCATTGAATTAAGGAACCGAACTATTTATTGGGTGACAGATCTATTATTTTGATGATTGACTTACTTTTTAAAGGGCAGAGCTATAGAAAAAAGTGATCAAAATATAATTTAAGATACATATTTACATTAATCCGATGATATAAACTTAGGGATCGTTTTGATTAATATGATGACTTATATATTTCTTGGGGATTGATATTATTATTAGGGTATTGCAGATTAGTGACACATCTAAACTTAGGTGACAGAAAATATTGTTCCCAATTTTTTTGAACGGCGCTTCATTTCGTTTTGATTCTATGCATTGCGGGTTCCATAAAAAAGGGATTTTTTTTTTAATAATCAGATCCTGGCTATGTTTTATGGATCACTATAGCCTGTCCCTGCCAAAATGAAGGTTTGCATTGGCATGGACCATTTAAATCGCTTATATTTTTCTATCCCCTTTGGGACGAATTCCGAAAAATGGGACAAATATAGGACGAATTGGGGACTAATTGACAATGATAAGATTAAAAGGACTTACACTTAAGGTATCCCTTTTCCAATAAAAAAATAATAATCTACCTACCTAAATCGCTTCATAAAAAACAAAGATGTCGTCAAGATAGTTCACCCAAAATCATAGTACTTACATATTTTCAAAAACTACCTACCGAACGAAAACTTGGAAATAAAATAAGGGATTTGCTACATCTATGACCACAGACTTTATATTTTGTTATGAATAGCCAAACTTCCGGTTAGGTACGATGGAATAAGTATGTTTCCGGTTTTATTTCATTTGAAAGAAAACTTTTTGAGCGATTGTCTCTTTGAGTTTTTCATATCATACAACGAGTACATACTAGTGCGTTTAAACATTGTATGTAATGATAATGACTTGAGTAAAACTTGCAATTTTCAAATGCTTCTAATATTATATATTCATTCACATGCAATTATAGTATAAATGCACCAAAACTGCGCTAAAACTTCATTTAAAGTGGTTAGGTCCAGATATTAAGGTTTGTTTATGTCCCAAAATTTTAAACCACCGAAAGTAGTGCTTTCGGAGGTTTTTATTTTAACAAAAATTTACGTGGAAGTTTTTGGGCCCTTGGTCTAGTATTTATAGAAGGTATCACTAATATCACTATATATATTCTCTAGTAGTCATTCGTAGAAGTATATAGCAAATGTGTCAAAAACTACGAGGGAATGTAATATGATACCATTTAAAAATACTAGACTATGAATAAATAAAAATGATCCTAAAAATCCACGTAAAGTTTTATTAAAATTATTGTATTAGAATTACAATATTAAATAAAATTTACCATGCGAATTTAACATTAGAAGCGAAAATTGCAACTCATTACTTAAGCTAGTGTTTCCTAGGATGACGGTGCCGTCATATTACGGCCGTCATTTAGCAGCGTAGAACGTTGTCTATGTAAACAATATGGCGCAGTTTCTGACGTTACGGTGGTGTCGCCGTATTGTTTACATAGACAACATTCAACGCCGCTATATTGCGGCCGTAATAATGACGGCACCGCTATCCTAGGAAACCCTAGTTTTACTCATTTCATATTTCCTAAAGTTTCAACTTTTTTCATTGGGTAGGTCTTTTACAGGTTATTTCACCTGTTACAGTGTGACTGGTTGGGAAATTTCTAATAAAAAGTTCCCATCGAGTAACAGGTGTCACTCGTTGGGATTTTTTTATTAAAAACTTCCCAACCAGTCACAGTCGAGTATACATGTACAGTTAAAAGTTTCAATATTTAATAATTGGTCCAGATATTAAGGTTTGTTTATGTCCCAAAATTTTACTGATTTCTGGATTTAGAGCTCATTCATAGAATTACACGCACGTAATCAAAAGAGACTATCTTGTTTACCTACGTAAATAATGAGAACGCACGCGTCTTGCTATTTTTGTGAGTTTGCCGATTAATCAAGATTTTTTTCGATATTTTCAAACTATTGATTTTTAACTTTAAGAGTCCCCGCAAACTACAGACCAAACTGTCGGCCGTTAGTTGGAATCAGTATGAAGAATTGCAATCATGCAAGTGCGCACACTACGACCATTTGGTATCGGCCGATTCTTCATACAAAACCAACTATAGGGCCAACAATCGGCCGACAGAAAGTCTGTAGTCTGCGGGCACGCTTAACTGCACGTTCATATTCAGAAACGTAGTCTGATATCCCCATTTCATTTTTAGATATACTTAAAAATTAACGGTATATAGTGAAGACAAGATAGTAAGTAGTAGTTATTACGCTATCGTAGTAGAATGTATAACGCTTTAAAAATATCTGTTTAAATGATTGTTACTACACATTTGCTATTTTTAGCGCCGACTTTAGAGTTGATGGTAAGGCGCAGATTTCCAAATGATCGTCTATACGCTCACTATATTTCTCAGTTCGTAGCGAGCGGTCAAGTTCATTGTTATCGAGAACTAAGAGTAGGTACTTTATTACGCTATCTATGGCTTGGCGTGAGGTCTTTTATGCATTTCATAATAGCTTTCTTTAATCCTATTTATCACATCTGTCCTATATCCTGCCATTTATAGACCAATGGTGGAAAATTAAGATAATTTTACCAAAAAGCACCTTTATCATTGAAAAGAGCTGGATTTATAAATTAAGCACGGTGTTATTTTAAAAAAAACCGGCCAAGTGCGAGTCGAACTCGCGTACGAAGGTTTCCGTACCAAAAAACGGCAAAAAACACTTATATTGTATGGGAGCCCCTAGTTTTTAGTATTTGTTGTTATAGCAGCAACAGAAATATACATCATCTGTAAAATTTTTAACTGTATACAGCCTGGTGACAGACAGACAGACAGACGAGCCTTATAGTATTAGGGTCCCGTTTTTTACCTTTTGGGTACGGAACCCTAATAATCTTTCATACCGTTACGGTGAAATTCAGTACAAAGATTGATTGGAATCTGGGGAAATAATTTTAGATTGACAAAAAAAACAACGAAAAATTATCGACCTTGGGGAGACTTACCAACAATAAAAACACAAAGAGAGGCGATCGTGCCAGTAGGTGCGAGTACATAAAAATGACACAAAACTTGTGATACATCTGGGAAAATTTATTAGTACCTAATATAATTTGGTATAGAGAGCGAATGACCTAGGCACGCGTGTTAACTTCGGCCCACGCCGCATGCGCATGTTCATCGCATGAATCGTCTCAAGGGCGTGTTCACACAACTCATGTGCTTTTTGTTTCGCCCAAAAAATGATACAAAAAATATTGACGATCTGTCATTTTTGAGTAGTCACTTACTAATTTAAAAGAGGCAGGAACCATGTTAATGAACTGAATTGTCTTTTATTTGTCATTGAGATAAAAAAAAATGGAATCTTTCGGTGTGTTTTCAAAAAGAAATTTAAATTTTTTATTACGCACACACACAGGGTTACTGGATATAATTATGAGTTCGAAGTAGAAAATCTTGGTCCCACGAAATGAGACTGCTGTTATAGTTAAGTATAAATTCCTCATCTTTTATTTAAGTTATTATTTTCAGTTTTATACCTCAACCAATACTTGCATGATGTTTTTAAAATATTTTTCACGCTTAGTTACAATTATTTTTTTAAGATATTTGCTGTTATTTACAAAAAACAGGGAAAATAACAAAAATACAATGCATTTAAGGATTGTTTTTTGTAAACGCCTGTAGATTTGTCGATTTATTATCATCACTCAAAATGTTTTCCTTCCCAAAATAATAATAATAATGGAATCGACTAGTAGTTATTTTTTTTTTTTTTTTTTTTGCGTGTATACGTACTTATGGTAAACAACTCTTGATATCAAGTAGGTATCTCAAAAACTATTAACTGTTCGAGAAAAAATATCCTACAAAAAGTATTTGTTCCTAACTGACCTTCTGACCTTAGCAAGAATACGTCATATTTCCAGTAACCCTATATATAAATTAGCTCTTACTGTTTTCTGAAGTTGAACTTAACTTTGTATAAATTAAAAGTTACTATAAAAGACAATGCGTAAACAATAAGTACTCTCAAATGATATTAAAGATGAAGTCATCCTTACTAATATTATAAATGCGAAAGTCCGTTTGTTTGTTTGTTACGCCTTCACGTCTTAACTACTGAACTGATCTTCATGAAATTTTGCATACACGTTGTCAGGGGTACAGAAAAGGACATAGGGTACCTTTTATCCCGAAAAAAAGTATAGTTCCCGAGGGATAGCAAAAAACCTTTCCACGCAGACGAAGTCGAGGGCGGCCGCTAGTATTCAATAAATTGCACCCATTAAAATACATGTCAAGACCAGGCTTTACAAAATTTTACTCCGCATCGCATGCAATTCTAAATTGAGCTAACAATTTAAACCCATACTGCAGAAGGGCATATCAAGGAATATATTACGATGATCTAATCAAAACATTGCCGCAAACAGCGATGAGTTAAATGTTTTTATCTACACTCACAACGTAATGTTCAAAATATGAATTCAAAAAAGGTAATATAAATACGTACTTTATTTTAGTGGATGGGTAAAATTAAAAAATAAAGTCATTACGGTGCAGTCAACTGCATCATAAAATAACTTTTTTTCTCATTACGATACAGGGCAAATCCAAAAAGAAGGCAGTGCCGTAACATTAAAAAAAAACAACGATATTTTCCCACATATTTTCCATGATCAAAATGCACTCTATGGTAATCGATGACTTAGTGCAATTAGTTTGTTGGAAATGTTGGAATGCACTCATCTCTTTTTTTTCTAATGGAATGCGCGCCATTTCTAAAGCATTTCAAATAAAGATTTGATTTTAATTTTTACATTTTGTTATACTTTCTGAATTATGTAGGTTTTTTTATTCTTTCTTCAAAATGTGAAAAAAAATTGACTGCCCGATATTTTAGATGCAGCTAAGGAAAATGACTTATTACAAGGTAGGTACCTAGCAAATACAAACAAAGTCTTTCTCTCTTTTCTAACGTTGATCTTTTATTTAGTAGGTTCAATCCCAAATGTATGAGTGTAGATAAAGTAGTGTATGAAACTGCACATAACTAGGTATTAAAACACTCGTGTGATACTATTAAAAACCTCGCCTACGGCTCGGTTTTTAAACACACACTCGTGTTTTAATACCCCTCTTTATGTGTCAGTTTCATAAACTACTATTGAAAAATATTTAAATATCAATCATAATAATCGTTAAATTGACATCATGGATTTGCATTTTTCACCGACTTCAAAAATTCAAAAGGGTATCTATTTATTTGTCGCGTAGATATTTATAGAGGGTAATTTTTGGACCCCTTTTTAAATTTTGTCAGGGCATTCTATAACAGCAGTACAATCAATTTATGAAGTAAAAAAAAAATTATACTTTTTTACTCCAAACAATTCCATAAACAAATTGAAATTGTTGTCACTGTTTGCTCATCGCATGGTCGACCCGCGTGAGCCCCCCTCCCGCCACTCGCTTTCCCCCGCTCGCGTCTCTTGCGCGAGGGTGAGCGTGCGCGCCTAGATTTTTAGGATATAAAAGGTGGCTGAAACTGTGAAATTAAAAAGAAATAATTATCTCATCAATTTTTTTATTACTTCCTTGAACTTATATTTCATTTTGTAAAGGGGTCGCAAAATTACCCTGTATATTTTTTCTAGGTATGTTTCCCGATTACTCGAAGACGGCAGAACCGATTGAAATGATTCAAAAGTTATTACACCAGGTTTATTCCCAAATGGATTCCACTTTTTTAAACTTTGATATCCGTTCAGTAGTTTTCAGGAAACCCCGAAAATACTGTCGTTTTCGATACCATTTTATATGAATTTAGACGTATGTTCAACCATAACTTTTTTGTTTATAAACCGATTTAGATGATTCTTTTTGGGGAATATATAAATGCACTTTAAAAATAATGTAACACACTTTAAAATGTTTAGCTTCAAAATTTATTGAATGAACTATAAAAATAATGGTTTCCACTATAAATATGCTAAGCTTTAAAATTAATACTTTGCACTATACAATTTAATTGATTAGCTTTAAAATTAATACTTTACACCTTACAAATTAATTTTATAATTTTAGCACTGGTAAACAGACGTCTAGGTGCGACGACGAGCGGGCGCAGCGAGAGAGGAGCCCAGGAGGAGGTAAGGTTCTATTGTGACTAACAACGCCAGAACCGACCTGATGCCGTATAATTATGCATTATGCCACAAGTTGTTTTCATCTTTCCATCTCATTTTAACAGTGGTCAGATGGTGGTCAACTGGTCAGTCTGACATGGTTGGACAGAAACTAAATGGTTTCGGAGTCAGGACCATTGGTTGCGACACAGTTAAAGTGCAAAGATTATTTTTGTAGTGATAATATTAAATTATAGATCTATTATTATTTTAAAGTGAAAACCATTATTTTTGTAGTGATAATATTAAATTATAGGTCTATTATTATTTTAAGGTGCTGAAATACAATTTTATAGCTGTTTTCATCAAATTTAAAGTGCTATTGAATACATCCCATTCTTTTTTGTTTGAAAGAAGATACGTTATGGATTTTACCATATTAATTTGATTTTGAATCGCTTACTTAACTATCACAAAAATGAAAATAAAAAAGCTTTTTAAAAAAGAATAACTTCCAATGTGCAAATCAATTAATACTTAAAACAAAAAAAACTAATGACGTCGCGGGTCTTGAAGAATTAAAAAATGCAATTTACTTACTTGCTTTTATTGATTACACTAGCTCGACAGCACGTGTCAATAGCAACTAAGTATAAAATAAAGAAAATGGGTTGACAAGTAGAGGAGAAAACATAATAGGTTGTGTACGAGTAAGTAAGGTACACTCTTGTGTCTTTATAGGTTAGGTATGTTGACCTAATATAGGTAGGAGGTAGACAGGTACGTATGTACTAGGACATGCACTCGTTTCTTCCTTCATTCCTTCAAAGAACCGGGTATACCCCGTTCTTTGAAGGAATACAGAACTGGGTGCATGCCCTAGTATGTACATACGGGAATATAATAGGAAGAGAAGTAGAAAATAATTAATGAATGAATGGTTAATTTATAACAAAAATTTTATACAGATGTTTTCTCCTATGGAAGTCGAAATAACTCGGACTATTTTAATATTTTGTTGGAGACGGGAAACCCCCAGTTCCTCTAATAGTTACATTACACCCGCCGGGCAGTAATCACATTTAATTTAAGACAAATACAATATAAAATCTATTGTTTGTCAGTCACTTGGCAGTCAACTTGAGGACAATATACTGCATTGGGTTTCTTAACTTCTAGTATGGCCACCCCTTTACCGCTTACCTTTACCACAATGTCCACCGATCTTGATATATTACCGACTGTATCAAAATGAGACGAGCACACACGTTCGTTATCAGGTACTGCGGTATAAACCGGTTCATTCCAGTACGCGTATTTATTATCACACACTAACACTGCAGTAGGATATAAAATAGCCAATTGTTTTTATTAAGCAGAGTATTTTTAATTAGTTGAATATGAACTTTTGCCAGCCACTGTGTAACCAACAAAAACGTCAGAATATTAACAATTTTCTACGTTTGTGGGACTTAATATAATTTAAATATTTTTCAGCGAAACATACAAAAATGGTTTAACTTTGATATAATATTTGTTACGTGTCTCATGTCATTTCATACTTCGTCAAAAATAATTATGATTGTTTTTTAAGTTTAAAAAAAATCTTACTTTAGGCTGGTAACGCTAAAAAAAATGCATTCGAAAGAAGCGTGTAAGTAATTCATTACATTATGAAAAAAATCGGAAAATTAACAGGTTTGTGATAAGATGTCGGTTTAAATATTATATTACATTCGGAGTAGAAAATAATTGTGGTGTGTCACGATTCCGGATACAATGTTTGTCCAAATGTTTAGATACTAATGTGTATATAATGGTTTCACCAAAGTTTTTTTTTTTGAATCGGTACCTTTATTTATGTCATCAAGTAAGTATATGAAGGACGTACATAAACGTTTCCACATGATGATTTTGTATTCTGATTGAGTATCATTAATAATTTATTGTACATCCAGAACTAATCTATTCTCAGAAGGCTTATGGTGATATGTGCTCGGCATTTAAAATATTTTTTATGTCTTGACAATTAATGTTTTGTACATGAGGTGATTTTTAATAGTACGCGTAGTGAGTGTGTGCCATTAAGATTCACTTTTCAAAACAACATTTATTTTCCTTTAATAAGTTTGTTTCATATAAAAATGTTTATATACAAAGTGCTCACTTCCTATTTCGTACAAAAATAGGTGTCATCAGTGACAAATTGCCGAATGGTTTGTACCTACTGAAAAGTTAATCTGTTTGTCCGTTAAGTATTCTTTGAGTGGTGTTGTTATTTAATTTTTTTTTTGTTGTTCTAGTGGTAATTACTCGTATCTCTACCGTCACGAATTACAGAGCATACTGTTTATAATTTATTTATATCACTTGGGCATAAAACGTTTGTGCTTCGACCTATATGAGGACAGCTGTGAACGGGATGGGTCGTTGAACCTTATCTTATGACACAGCAAATTCCTTTGTTTCCCGACCATTCAGAGCCTGTACTATCCTATAAGAAGTGTAGCTAGTATGTCAATATCTTGTATAACAAAACAATTTATGTATTAGAGGTAAAAGGTAAGACTTTTCATAGAAAGTTATCAGTTTATTACATAAAATCATCATGAAAATAGCCATTGTTGTCATAGTAATAAAACTTTCCCAAGTATTCTCGGTTGTTATCGGAAAACAGACGTAGAAAGTTACTATATTATAGTGATATATTACTGTTTTCGTTACCATAATTATTACATAATCAACGAACCGTATAAAGAACCGATACTTAGCGACAAAAGCATGTGCATTAGTTTTTATCTCTGTACAACAATATCAGATAGGTACACTTATCAGCGATACAAATGCGTATGTAAATATTCCACAACGGACTAGGTATATTATTAGATGCGTGCTATTTCTGACCGAGAAATTAGTTAGGTAATGAAATGGTAATGAACATTTATTTACATAGTTTAATGAAGGTCTCGAGATTTTCTCTGCTAAACAAAAGAATAGAAATAGAATAGACAAAGAATATGTTTGTGAACCAAATTAAATAACACAATACTTAATTATCTTCTTAATTATTATTAGCTTTATCTAAATGGAACAAAAAGGCTCATACTCAGCATAAGTTAAGGCACACAAAGTGTGCCCTAACACTGATCTTGCGTGCTCACCTAGAAACCTACAAAAGACATCTGTTAACAAAAGACAATGGTGTAACAAAGACATGCATGCACACCTACCTACCACTATGAATAGAGTAGGATGTAATGGTCACTTATATTAGATGAGTAAGTAAATGATTGTTACTAGGCTAACTTTACCAAGACTGTAACGTTGCGTTCGACGGCTTGATTACACATATCTACAAGTGGCATCATATGACGCAAAACTATCTGTCTGCTATGCCATTCCACTTAAATATCAGATACAAAACAATGAAGTCAATAGTTTTCGCAGTTTACATCATATCGGATACTTCATGCAACTGTCTGAGACCGACGCTTTCGATAATATTTTTATAAACAAGACAGTTATCATGCGGTTACTTACACGCGAGGTTTACCAAGAAATTCCACTAGAACCAGCTGATAATATTTACGTCAGTATTGAAAATAATGAAGTATCTATTTATTCTTCTTTTCATTCAAAACAATAGTAGGAAATCTTATGTGTACGTAACTTTAATACCAACCACAACCTCCCTATTCCCAAAATCATAACATAGGTAAGTAGGTAGTTAGGTACCCTACCTATTTGGGATCAAAGAAATATCTGTAGGGACCTGTATTTATCCGCGTTACATAAAAGATCTTTCCGGAATAGATCCACATTACACTTTAACATCAATCAAATTAATATCTCTGAAGGAAAATATTTTTTGTTAAATTATTCCTTATACGTGGGGCACTCTGAAAGTTTTGCGCAGCCTATAAATAAAACATGTATATGTAAACTTATATATTTATTGCGTGTTTTAAAACGTATTTTAACAAAACATATTTTCCATTACATTTTAAAAGGTTTTTGATTCGTTCAAACTATTATTTTTGACATACATATACCTAAGCATCATTTGTCTGAGGTCATGTTTTTCTCTCGGGATTTCTCTGGCCCCTTAAATGTGTAATTTCTCATCGTATCCACAGAATACCTAATTCGTATCTTTAAATTCTAGGATAATAAAGAAATCGCAAATGTAAGGTCTAAAATTAATGTGGAATGGATCATGAACGGTATGCACTGAAAACTTGTCAGAGTTCGTACAATAGGATGTCATTTCTTGGTCTTTGGTTGCGAATCGCAGTTGCGAAAACGGCCGGAGGGGTTTTTCCTTGTTTACCTTTTACCATTGAAAATGGTTATCAGATGCAAATCGCCTGAGACGTATTTTTGACCATATCTCCGAGGATTTTGAGAGGGTCGAGATGGAAATAGTACCAAAAGTTGAGGAATTTATCGAGACACGTGTAACCACCTATGTTCTGTGCGTGTAACACACGTTTGAATTTTGAAAATCTACTGGTAACTTTTTTAAAAATTTTGCAAAATTTCAAAAATTCCGGATTTTTTGGGGGGTGTTTGTTTACTAAATTGCAAATATTTCGAAAATAAAACTAACTGACTTAAGAAAAAATTAAAAAAGGGTCCTAGGTTATTAGTTTAGCTAGGTAGGTACCAAATGGCGAAATAATTTTGAAAATCGATAAATAATTGTGACCTGAAGGTGGTCCCTTTAGATTTGTAATTCTAAAAAAAGTGGTGTTTCCGTACATAAAAAGTTATGTAGCTTCTATGATTATTGACCGATTGTCAGGTAATAGTGTTATGCAGAAGCAGACGAGAAGTGCATTCGTTGGAATTTTAAAAATCGGTTAATAATATTTCGGCTGCGTCGAAGCAGTCAGCGGGCGCTTTTGTGACACGAACGAGGCGGAGCCGAGTGTCGCAATCGTAAAAATAAATAGGCACTACCTAGGTAGGTACATAATTTAAAAAATAAAAGAGGATTTTGCATTTGATTTGATTTTGGTTTTTCGTATACTTTTGTATTCATTTTCAATGCTCCGATTCTTGCTGGGACTGCAAAATCTGTGATTTTTTTAACATTAAATGGTAGTAATCTACTGTGTTTTGTCCCTGAGGTAGGTTATTTCAAAATCCGTCTGGGAGAAAAAGAATGCAGTCAAATCACTTGCTCACGATTCTCGCCAGTCTAATTTTATCGGTTTACTGTCGACTTCGAACATCCATATAAAATAATGTTGCTATCTTTCTGATTCCGGAGCAATAATCCATATTTTATTTTAAATTGCAAACTTTAACAGCATATTTTTTACGTCCACTTAGTCTTTACATCAATCAATTCGAGCCCGTTTTTTTACATGGTGAGTTCAAGAAGAATCCAGCGGCAACAAAGTTTTCTAGCTTTTGAATGCTAATTAATATTTTCTTAAATTCCGTCATCCTAGGAAACCCTAATTTTATGTTTAAAAAACATAACATTCTATAGGTATTCAAATACTTATTTGTGAGTTGCCAGATACGCAAAACAATGGGAGTAACATCAGTAAAAAAAAGATTAACTACTAGGTAGTTAGGTACCTATACGTTACCTAGTTAACTCTTTTTTGGTGGGGTTGGGGGGCTTTTCTATTCATCTGTTTATGTATGCCAATTCTCCAAGATTTAATAAGAAAATCGATGACTAATATCAATCATTTTAAATTTTTGTTTAGTGATGTAATACAACAAGTGTTTATCTTTAAAATATGTACTTATTCAAACATATTTCACTGTTATTATCTATAGATGGATATCTCGATAATATTGTTACCAAGTGCCGTTGACTGATAATATCTATAACTGTATCACAATCGGCCGGCGCGTTTTAAAGTTTTTTATCATAATAAATAATCAATTGATTACAATTAATGAACACACGTTAAAAATAACACGCAAAACCTATTAGATAACCTTAATTAGGCAATTCGTTTTGTATATATTTCATCGATTATCGGTCGTGTCTAAAATTAAATTTTCTTTGCACTCTTGAGGAATTTAAGGTTGAAATGGCTTTATACCAACCGATCTAAGTTGAATATTTTCTAATACTTAATTGTTACTTACTTCATGATGTGACAATGTGACAATAAGTTAAAATCGATGCAGATACAAAAGATGCCATGGAAATTTAAATTGAATGATTTTTACCATTTTCTATATAGGTATTGCTTAAACGATTTCTTGCAACTTAATAAAAATTGCAACTTATGGGCCATTTAGTTACTTCAATGCCTACTTCATCATTTATAATCATGATCATACTATTCAATCATAGCAATCATATATTAACGAGCTAGTTTTGTGACAATTTCTAGCTTCAATTGCTTCAATAGCCCAAGCCGCCAAATTGCCGACTTATCGTGCAACTCTACTCAATGCAAAACTTGCACCGTCTTATTCAGAGATGTTTCACAAAGCTGGGGTGCAAGACTGTTCTAACAAAACCTGGTTTAATGCTTGTAAACAAATTACAATGCACCTTTTAATCCTTAAACGGTGGGACCCGGGACTAAACGTTAAACTGTTCCTCTGAATACGATTTGCGCTAAAATGGCGTTAGTCCGCAGTCTAACGCCATGTTAACTTTGGCCCTAGTTTAACGAACGCACTCTGAATAAGACAGATAGTGTACCTAGCAGTTGCTAATACATTTCAGCAAATGCTGAAATTGGCAATGATCCTATTTACAAATTAATTGCAGCAAAGTGTCGCATATTTCAGCTATAGTATACATACAGCAAGATGCAATTTTTGTAGCCTGTTTACGGGCCGCATAATATTTCAGTTTTTAAATACGAATAAATTCTTTTGTTTTTTCTTATACACCACTTTGTTACATAACATCCCAGAATCATAGATCCAGTGCTCTGATTCTGGTGACCCAGTGGTGATAAAATGCGACGTGCGTCACTGTTTGTTTTGTTTGTGGCGTGACCCGAAAGTTTCCAGAAGATTAATTGTTTCTCTCGGCTAATCAGCGATTATCAGGATGTAAGCGTTTAACTGTTTGCGTGTATGTATTCATTGTGTAGCACCATCAGGTGTTTGATAAAAGCTAAATTCTAGTTATTTTTGCAGTAGCTATGTCTATGGTTGTTTGATAAAATAAAGTATATTGATATTTATTAAAGTTCAATTTGCGAAATTTGACCATAAACATTATGAGAAAAACACATAGGTTTGGTACCCAACAGGTATTGATGATCAAAGGTACCTTCCTAATTATAAATTTGCAATAAGTATCACTAAAGCTCGTCGACATAAGTACGGATAGGTAAGCGCTACTAAAAAAAACAGAAAACCTGTTGAGAAACAGAGGAGAAAAAGGTATTGAACTTTTTTGTCTTTGTCCATTTATTTACCTATTTCACAGGTTCTGGAATGTCTGGATAGCACCTACCTACTTTTTACTTAATTTGTATAAAATTATTTTTATATCTGGAACATTTCAGAAAAAATGATAAATTGGTCAAGATGAAAATTTTACTCTAAATAGTCGTTCCGTCCATTTTCATCCTTGTAAAAATTCATGAAGCTTTTAGTTTTTTTGTATTATCGATTCCGTAATTTTAATCTACTAATAGCGAAAAGATAACAATAACGGGTATCTGCAAATTAAATGTCTTGTGTTACTAAAATTTCTGTAACTTTACTACAAGTTTTCTGGTAAGTACGGTTTTTGGTATCGAGAAAGTTATTAAACTTGTCCTAGTCTCAAATTTTAGACTTATCATCAGCCTATCATCGTCCACTGCCTTTGTTCAGCAGTGGACGATGATAGGCTGATGATTTGTCTCAAATTTGTGGCTAGACAACCTATGGTGCTGACAGACACTCTGGCGTGGCGACAAGTGTACCAACAAAAAAAAACGATGATTTTATTATTATTTTTATTTTTACTTGCATTGATTAAAGTCGCTGTTACTTATTTTTCTTTTCTCTAAATAAGACTCGTCACTTCTGTAACCTCCTTTCTCCCTAAATTCTATAAAATAGTAATTTTTAGTTGTTTACTACCATTTTACTGCCTTTATTCTCATAAGGACAGATTCACAAAAAGACAAATTCTCAAAAGGACAGGATTATACACGTAAGCAGATAAAGAGAAAAATATGGAGAAGGTTTAATTTCTACTTTGAAGCGGACTCTGTAAGTACTTACCTATAACAATTTCCTCACCCTTCTGCAAATTCACGTTGTTCCCGTTTTAGAAAACTTTGCAAAACTCTTCGGTAAAGCGTTGGTTAGAGTTATTTTAACGCACTGATGTTTTTTTTTCGTCAGAGGGGACTCCCTTACGTCATACTTTCATTTGTTGACTCTGTAAGTATGTACTTACCCATAACAATTTCCTCACCCTTCTGAAAATTCACGTTGTTCCCGTTTTAGAAAACTTTGCAAAGCTCTTCGTTAAAGCGTTGGTTAGAGTTATTTTAACTCACAGATGTATTTATTTTTATAATTTCAAGCGTCAGAGGGGACTCCCTTACGTCATACTTTCATTTGTTTGCTTGCTCCGATTGACACACAATTCACTTTGAATTTGTTTTTCCCCGTAGCGGCAATGAGAATGACGTCACTTTATATTTCCTACGTACTTAGAATTTGTTGCCTATGCAGTTTGATTGTTGACCCAAGCTCACCAACTACTTAAGCAGCTGATTAATTTTTAACTACCTGTTTTTGACAAATTTTCCATAGGTACCTACATAAAAGCGTCAAAAATTGTCGGTTAAAAATTAATCGACTTTAAACTTTTAGATTTTTGCATTCACAATGCTATTTTTATATTAAGATGAATAAATAATGAAAAATATTAGAAAAAATCGGCTCACCCGTATCCCGTCTAAGTTGCTACGGGTGAGCCGATTAATCGACTGTTTAATTGTTGGTGAACTCCAGCCTTGTGTTTAAAACTATCTCAACTTGTGATTTCAAAAAACTCCTTCCTCACGCTGTCATCATTTTCTATCAATATTTATTCGAACCGATATTGATATTTCTTTAAATTTTTCTTTACACGCTGGCTGGAGTTACAAGAAAAAAGATAAGTGTACACCTTTTATCCTAGTCGTGCTCAACCTCTCAGACCAAATTCTGAGCTCAACCTAAAGACACACAGCACACTCCTTCTGATAAGTAAAAAACAATGATTATCTTATTATGTGTTATTTTTCCGTTGGATAATAGGTAGTATACTGGTAACTTGACCATTGTTTAGTAACGTGCTTTGTTTGACATGCCGATAAACGCATTCAGTGAACTTCAGAGGTTACGAATAGCTCGATATCTGTGTTGAGTCGTGCGTCACAGTGGCCGGGGTCAAACACAATGCTTAGGTAAAGGCAGCCTCAGTAGCTTGAACAGTTTGACATTATGTCACACCAATTACTACATTATGTAGATTTATCGAAGAAGCGCAATATACGAGGTTATTTTTAGTTAGTACGAAACCTCTCGTGGGGTTGATCTGACCATCAAACCGAACAACTTTCATTATGGGACCAACATCGAACCGCGAAAAAAAAATCAGCTGTTTCTTATATTTTTCGTGACTGTTTTTTTTTCGTGATTTCGAGGTTGGTCATGTAATGAAAGTTGTTTAGTTTGATGGTCTGATCAACCCCAGAAGAGGTTTTGTGTTAACTAAAAATAACCTTGTAGTTAGTGTGATTCTGTGGTGTGACATGATACTGTGATCGGCTACACTGACCGGCTGTTTGATCTTTTTATAATTGTTGGAAGTAGGGTAATTACAGTATAATCACACAATATGTAGGTAAGTACAGCAATCTGTATTACCCACGCATTGTAAACCGAATCAAATATAGACTGTAAATACTCGTATTACCTATTGGATGTCTTTTTAGTAAAATAATAATTTATATAGTTACTCGTCTTTAGTAAAATGTATTGGGTATACCAATAGAGATGGTCATCTATCCATATGTAAAACGACTGACCTATTCCCCATTCATCCGGATGAGTTTTAATAAATATTGAAATACCTACAGTAATTTCCCTTTTCATTCGAAAACCAGAAGGTATGCCCTACTCATCCGATTATTTTGTAAACGTAATATACTTAAAAATAAAAAGGGTCGGCAAATAAAAGTATTTTTTTTAATTAGTTGTTGGGTTAAATTAAATATGTAATAGCACGAATAAGTGAATTATCAAATTTACAATAAAAATAAGACACATTTACATAATATTACCTACCTACCGAGATATTTAAATAGTTTTTTTATTATTATTTAATTTGATATTAGATTTAAATGAACGCATAAATGAAATCAAATAATGTGCATTACAATAAAATGAGCCGGCCGATCAAGTCTATTCCGATCTAATACCAAAAACTAATACCAAAAACTAATATCAAATGGTATTTGTTTATTGCCGCCGTTATAAAATTTCTATTCCCAACGAATACCATTCATAAACGAATCTTAAAACAAGTTAAATGCCTAGGTACAGTTTGTATTACAAAGTGATTGAAAATTTGGAATTAAATTTTCTCCATATCTATCTATGTTATCCTAGTACTTTGGTGACGTACTAAGAAGAAGAGATTTTTTTTTTATTAAAAAGGATTTATAGAAGTTAACCTTCTCCATATTTATGTGATCCTGGTACTTAGGTGACGTACTAAGAAGAAAAGATATTTTTTAAACTCTTCTTATATATTCACCTCTAGAAAAATTGCCGGTTATGATCGATCATTATTAAATTATTAAAAAGCAAAATAAATTGTTTCTGTGATTGTACCAAATGTTATGTTTTGGTATTCGTTGGGAATAGAAATTTATAACGGCAATAAACAAATACCAATCAATAAATCATTACAAAAACTACTTATTATATCGATATAAATTTAGCATTAGCATTGATGTTTAGAAAATTTTATGTAGATTTATTTCATCTTTAATTATTTGCTCCTATCTGTATAATAGTTTTTCTGTAAAATGAAAAAAAAGGAAAGCTGTTGGCATTTGGCATTTTTGGATTCAGCGGGGTCGAATTAATAAGAAAATATCAGTTACCAAAAAGTAATACTATTTGCTTCTAGAACTTCATTTTTTCAAATTCTGCTCCAGTCTATATATACTTAATTTGGTTTTTTATTATTCTTTTGAAAATAAAAATCCCGAAAAAGATTACTACTATTTATTAAAAGTTGCGAACGTGCTGGAATCCTAGATACGTAAAAATGATTTTTTTTAATATTTGTCTTTACTAAATGTAAACTGTCAAAAAGATACAGAACATTTTTTCTGCAGTCTGTATCTTTTTCTTGTTCCATTAGTTAATTAACACGCCGGATGAATGGGGAATCTATTTTCAGATGAATGGGTAACAATTTATTTTTATTTAATTTTCGGATGAGTGGGACATATTAACTCGGATGAGTGGGGAATGAAAATATTTCGGATGAATTTTGCGGATGAATGGGGAATAGATCAACGACTGTACAGGGTGGTCCAGATAGTGACGCCCAAGTTGTTTTTTAGATTATTCACACCTGGGTGCATCTAAAAATACCCTATGTAGGTATGTTCCGCGATTTTTCGTAGCTTAGAAGTTATGATTTTTTAAATGTGTTTTTGCGAATTTTCTACCGGATGGACCAAAAAAATCATAACTCCTTTCATATTAAGAATTTTTTGGATTTTCTTTTTGCAACATAATTGTCTTAAAACACTGTTCTATACATAAAATAATCAACTACACAACACCCAGATAAGTTCCTGAAAAAAGGGTCGAAAGTGAAAATTTTAGGTTTTACTTTGACGAAGTCACATTTTAAAAATTCTTTTAAAAATACAAAATGGATATTTCATAAATTCAAACTGATTTTAATAAAAACTTAAGTGGCTTCTTAGCTTAGCAAATAAAACAAAAAAAAGTGACTATTGATAGGGCATTTTATGCTGAAATTGGCTGTCAAAGTTTGTAGGGTGAAGATCACTATCAAGAGTCACTTTTTTTGTTTTATTTACTAAGCTAAGAAGCCATTTAAGTTTTTAAAATCAGTTTTAATTGATAAAATATCCATTTTGTATTTTTAAAAGAATTGTTAAAATGTTACTTCGTCGAAGTAAAACCTAAAATTTTCACTTTCGACCCTTTTTTCAGGAACTTATCTGGATGTCGTGTAGTTGATTAATTTACGTATGGAAGAATGTTTCAAGACAATTATGAAGCAAAAAGAAAATTCAAAAAGTTCTTAATATAAAAGGAGTTATGAATTTTTTTGGTCCATCCGGTAGAAAATTCGCTAAAACACATTTAAAAAATAATTACTTCGAAACTACGAAAAATCGCGGAACATACATACGGTATTTTCGGATGCACCAAGGTGTGAGTAGCCTAAAAAAATATTTTGGACGTCACTGTCTGGACCACCCTGTATAAGGTCTTTGTAGATTAAATTTTATTTCATGCATGCTTTCGAATAATAACGAATGACACTTAGCCCCTTGGTGAAAATTCCCTTATATACATATAGGTAAAAAATACCCAATATTATTTATACAACAAAATTGAGCGCTGAATTTATCGAGGAAATAGGTGGGTAAGTAGGTATATCGATACAGAATTATATTTAGGTGAATGATGCGATATTCGCATGAAGGAAATCATGATTATTTTGTAAGTAGGTGTAATATAATTATGCAGATATTGATAATAGTGAATCACTCTGACTAGAAGGTCACAAGCACTTATCATTCGTCATAATTTGATAATATAAAACGAAGAATTTTCCTTTTCACAGATTTCTTGTCCGACGACTTTTCTCATAGAATAACCCTGAAAAAGACTGAGGGAACATGCATAAGTCACCGATTCTGATAAATTTGAGCTGATTGATCGCTGCGGACACGTATAAAAACATGATGTAGGTATCAGAAAAAAAATAGTTTTATTACACAGGGGTAAATATTTTTTTTTCATTTTCAGATATAATTTACTTAACAGTCGGATAGAATATCAAGTAAGAAATAATATTTTGTATTACACATAATGTACTTAAACGCAATATTTAGGGAAATATTTGAAAATTCTTGGCTAACTCCATTATAATGCGCCTGAAGTGGCGTCACAAATCATGAGCGTTTTGTATAGAGAGTTTTCAGCGGGTGCTGATGCGTGCTAACTTCAAGTAACTATGTAGGTATATCACGAGAAAAAAACGCAAGGAGAAAGTTTTGAGAAAGTTATTACAATTGATTTTCTCACGCATTATACTTTTGATTACTTATGATACAAAAAAAAATGATGCATGTTCCCTAAGGTATATGTAGTACTTAATATACCTTGGTGGTAAAGGTATCAATAACAGGAGTCAATCAGTAGTATAACAGGAGTCAATAATAACAATTTTAACTAACATTTCAACTCACGATTTTGCTAAGAAACAGCGGATTTTTTTATAAATCCGCAGCAATTTTTAAACTAAGTGGCCGATTCTTGTGACATCTGCCATAATGGTAGGAAGTATACTTTCTACGGTTTCACTTAAAAAAAGTAAAAATTAATAGATCCTCAATTTTCTTACTTTCTTCATAGTGTTGATCACTGGTGGTTGTCCATTACTGGTGCTATCACCCTAGGTAACTTTAGTACTTATAAACTCATTTTAACCTTCACCTATAAAAGTGAGGATAAATAAACAAGATAGATACGTTTCAAGGCCCCGCTCACGCTCAGTGCTGATAGATAATACTTTTAAAGGAAAACTGTGTTTCTATTACTTGCATTGCAAGTTCACTGAACCATCTAAAGCTGCATCCACACTTGTATCATTTTGGCGTGTCAAATCAGATCAGTATACTGTATCAAAGAGATGATGTATGATAAAGATACGGTGATCTGACACGCCAAAATGAACAAGTCTGGACAAAGCTTAAGTATGACAACCAGACTTCGTAGCTACACACTTCTTTCATTCGTGTTTTGAAGTAAAATGACCTTGCCTAATCTTTCAAAATACATTTAAATGTTTGGATTCCAGAATTGTTACCTACCTAAAGCCAAAACAGGGTCTAAGCTAAGATAGCAAGGTCACTTAGATATATAACACAGAGACCTTTTGCTCTAAATTTACGAAGAATCGTGCCCAACAGTGGAATAAAAAGTAGCCTATGTCCTTCCCCAAAGTCCCATCTATATCCGTACCAATTTCGTAAAAATCGAAAGCGTAACAGACAGACATTTCGAATTTATGATATTAATAGTATGGATTATAAAACTGTAAAAAAGCCGTGTCTGTACATTGAAGTTAAACATATTCCAGAAAAAACAAGTTGAATTAGGGGACCGGGACGAAACCATTACAAAAAAAATGTTTTGCCTCTTTTTCTGTTTGTCTGTTTGTTTGTTCTGTTTGTGCACGCATCGCCCAAAAATAAAACCGCCCAACGGGTTTTAATTTTTAATTGGTTTTAAGTTTTGGGGTCGAAATTAAAATCTATAAGCCATGTTTCAACTAATGCAGGTGGGTAGAACCAGAGAAACGACTTGAACTCTTGGTACCTGGGCATTTTTATAAAAGTTTGTACGGCGACAAAATGAGGACAAAAAAATTATAATCGTGATATTGGTGTTTTTCTTTCTTCAGACTGATTCTATTATATCTTAATTTGATTAAAAACACAAAAAACAAGATAAAAATGAGGTAGATCTTGGCAATATTGCTATTTAAATGGTTAGTCACCTGAAATCTGCTTCCGCTGCGTTACGCATTATATGTTCCCGTTTATAGGTTAATTCAAAGAAAAATACAATAAACAACAGTTGTTTATTAAAAGAAATTAATCAATTTATCCAAAAAAAAATACCAAAAACATTTATATATAATAGAGAAACATAAAAAATCAACTTTTTCTATCCTCTGAGAAACACTATGACAAAATTGACATAATAAAGTTTGGTTTATTTGGCAAAAAACGAGATCTGAATTAAAACTTATAGAATTAATTATTAATACTTGTATCAAGTAGGTTAATATTAATTAAACACATCAAACACAATCAATAACAATAAAATAAAATCTTAAATGATTTGCCTCAACAGGGGGACTCTCACTCAGTGGAAGTGTATGGAAAAAGTAAGGCATAGTTTACATAAAACACTTTGTACTATAAAAAACTAAAGTAATCTTACAAAATTTATAACTACCCACCAAAACAAGTATCGCAAATGAAATCGTTATAACAGTCTTTGGGTAAACCATAGCAAGTTAAACAAACGAAATTGTATATGCCATACATTTTTTCCATAATATCATTGACTTAATTGCGTTACTAATTACGGGGAATGTAGACGTGGGTTTATGTTCCGCTGAGTTACAAAAGCCCATCCAATGAGAGAATGTTTCTCAGCTGACGTAACGGATTTTAGGTTAGGTCAAGTCGTTGTTACATTTTGGTCTAAAAAATGTGTCTATCTTAATCAAATTGCTATTATATACCGAAATTATAGACCGGAAATCTTAAAAATAATCTAAACAACAGTGAAATAAGCCTACTTACCACGTAATCTTCGTAAATCAGTGGAATTTTGTAACTCACTCCCTACGCAAAACTATCAGTTGTGACTTCCCATTCAAAACTGAACGAAAGGAGTACACATTACAGATCTGTTTTCTTTTTCAAAGGGTTGCTAGGTTTGAAAATGCATCTTATGTAGTAGATTTTAATCGCTCCTTATGAAATATTTGCGTAACTAAGAGGAATTTTCCACAATGGCCAATTTTTAGGTTTTGTATTAAAACAAGTTATTCAAATTATTTTGTATTACAACCAAATAGTAAACAAACATAAGTTAAAAGTACATTTGACGATCTTTTTAACAACACCGAAACTTTATAAATAATATTTTTTAAATTCAAATTACGAATATTAAAACTTTTGTATAACAAGATGGGACAATGGTAAAACACACATATTAATTCATTAATTTAATTTTTTTGTTTAAAATTAATGCTGTAAAAATATTATAATACATTCGTTAAGATTATTTAGAATCCTACTAATCTAACAAACTATTTTTTTTTGTAAAAAAACAAATACAGTTTTAAGTTATATGCTAATTCGAACATGGGACAACGTCAAATCGCCATGTACAAACTTTTATAAAAATGCCCACCTACATACATACAAGCTTTAAGGAGGTAGGTTCCCGCGGGCTGATTATCTAATTAAAAACCACCTAGCGACTGGTTGCAGTTCACAGATGATCGTGATCCATTGCTATCTATACTACCAGCACTTAGTAAAATATTTGAAAAAAAAAAATATATTCCCAATTGTTAGATTACTTCACATACAATAATATACTTCATAAAAATCAGTTTGGATTTTCCAAGGGTAAAAGTACTACTGATGCGTGAATTGCACTTCTCAAACATATTCTTGATGCTTGGGAAGAAAAGCAAGATGTAATTGGCATTTTCTGTGACCTTTCTAAGGCATTCGATTGCGTTGATCATCATCAAACACTATTAAAGAAGCTAGAACATTATGGTGTCTCTGATAAATCAGTTAGTCTTATGAAATCGTATTTGTACAATAGAACTCAGAAAGTAGTGATTAATAGAACTGAATCTACTGGAGCCCCCATCAATATGGGTGTGCCACAGGGATCAATATTGGGCCCATTGCTGTTTCTAATTTATATAAATGACCTTCCCAACTACGCGAACAATTTATGTGAAACAGTACTATTTGCGGATGATACTTCTACAGAATAACTGTTCGGACGAAGTAAATAGTGCCCTCTCTAAAGTTTCATACTGGTTTAATAGTAATAATTTAGCACTTAACCCCAAAAAAACTAAATGTGTTAATTTCTCATTACCTAATGTTGAGCAGACAAAATTAAATATTAATTTGAATGACGATGAAGTCGAGTTTATCGAGAGCACAAAATTTCTAGGTATCAACTAGATTCTCGACTGCAATGGGATCCACATATTGAAGCCTTATCAAGTAGACTTAGTTCAGCGGCATTCGCTGTTAAGAAAATAAGGCTTTTAACTGATATTGAAACGGCAAGGTTAGTATACTTTAGTTATTTTCATAGCGTAATGTCGTATGGACTGCTATTGTGGGGCTCGGCTGCCAGTATTGAAAATATTTTTGTACTCCAAAAAAGAGCTGTTCGCGCCATATACAATCTACGGCGGAACGATACCTTGAGAGAATTGTTCAAAGAAATAAATAGGTATTTTAACTTTGGTAGGCCAATATATTTATGATAATTTAGTTTATGTAAGGAAACACTATGATTCATTTGCTAAGAACAGCAATATTCACCAGTTCAATACACGAAATAAAGATAAACTTGCCGTTCCAAGATTTAGGCTTGCAAAAACTACAGGTTCATTTATGGGGAAAGGCATAGCCTTTATTAATAAAGTTCCACAACAAGTGATTGATCTTCCTTTGCATGAATTTAAAACCATGTTAAAAAAACGCTCATGGGTTATTATAAAGTAGATGATTATCTTAAAGATCTAAATGCGTGGAAATGATGTAACACATAACTTGCTAATAAGTACTTTGTTGAAGTAATAATATATAAAAAGTCTATGTTGTTGCCAATAATCCTGTCACCCTGTTGAATTGTAATTATCTGGTAACGATATATTCAAGTTTGTAAATATCGTTACTTATGGCTGTTACAGCTGATAAGTTTCTTGCGCCGTTCTTCTTGTCAGCTAAAAAAGTCTGGAACGGGTGGTAGGAAAATATAGACGATTCAAAAGTACTTAATAATTAAGTTTATTTGAATAAAGCTTATTTGACTTTGACTTCTTTTTGGGTTATAAAAAAAACATGCAAAAGAAAAGTGGCAATGTATGTCAAATGCAACCGGTCGCTAAATAGTTTATTTTTAGATAATCAGGGTGCCGGCCGGTCCCTTTTGTTACCGAAATTCTTACGTAGACGGAGTCGTGGTAACGAGTAAATTACTTAATTGACTCATTATAAAATTAAGCAGTTTTTTAAGTACTTACCTAACCTAGTAGTTTTTATTTCACAGCTTTATCTAGATCTAGAATGTTCATAAATTATGTACCTTTAATATAAGCTGGGGACTATGCTAATCTTTGCTCGCCGTCTCTTATATTTCAACAAAAGGAACCATCTCTGACAGTTCCATGGCATAATTGCTAACGTTAGCAGAACTGTTATTATCTCCAATTAGTACAAATACGTGTGCTATGTGGGGTAAATGAGACCGACAATTAGTTTGTTAATATGCATGTGCGATGTACTTGCATATTGTAGTGTCACCTTCAATGAATTGCCACTTATGCATGTTGTCATCTTTTTCTAAACTGAAACTGTTTTATTATGTAAACACGGGAGAGACGTAAAACAGGTGTAAAATCTTATAGGTAAAAAAACTACCTATATTTTTCGTTGCATTTCCCGCAGCGTGATAACCTCATGTCGATCGGTCTTTCGTTAGATGAACACACAGACCATACAACAAGAAGTTGAACACAATAAGTACATCAATACATTACAGCATGCTTGTTAGTAGGATTGTTATACCGAACAAGCATCAGAGTGACAAACGACAAGTGTTCCCCTCCGGGCCAATTCTGACCAGTTCAGTTCAGCCATATCTGAGGCCGATTGTACCCACACGAACCCACAGAATATATATACGTATAATAGATAATAGATACCTACTCCACAGGGCCTTTATTTATACTACTTGCTTGTTACAAAAAATCCCCTAAGCCCGAATAAGGTAGATATAGGGACCATCAAACTGAACAACTTTTACTGTGGGACCGACTCTGAAATCGCGAAAGAAAATCATCTGTGTTTCATACATTTTGATGTGTTCGTTATTAATTATTGCACGAAACAGCAGAATTTTTTTTTCGCGATTTTAGAGTTGGTCCCATTGTAAAAGTTGTTCGGTTTGATGGTCCCTATCCACCATATTCGGGTTTAGGGGTTTTTATGCAACACTTTACGTAGGCTTTGTTGTACCATGGGCAACAGCGCCGCTTATAACCAATCCTAAGGTTTTCCTAGCACAACATACGTTTAGTTCGATATTCTGTGGTGCAGGGGCGATACGCACGCACACGAATTTTGTGTTGCTAACTGGTTAAGCGACGCTGTTGTCCATAATACATCTAAGGTAAAGTATAACCAGAGCTTTACTGTGGTATAAAAGGTAATTGCTCCAGTCGTCATATGCCACAAATACTGATTGCGTGCGGCTAATAATTTGAAAACGGTTGAATTGCAGCTATCAAAGGAGCACCTAGTTCAGCAATCACGGTGCGGTGCTGCGGATGTGGGGCTGCTTCACCGAGATGAAGGTCGCCCTCCCCTCGATCGTCGATTATCTACTTAGTTGATGCAGTCCCCTACCCATAGACGTCATGAAGATTTATTTGAAGACTAGCCGCCCACGACTTAGTCTGCGTGGAAAGTTTTTTGCTTTCCATCCCTGACCGCCCCCCTTCGGTACGCCCGTCGCCCATGCACAGAGGTTTTTCGCTCCGTTGCGTTACCTGTAAGAACGTTGCGCTCAGTTAAGACTATTGACCTTACCTAATCATGACTAAGGCCCGTATTTATAAACCGCTCTCAACGTTAAGAGCTATCTTGAGATCATACTCGAGATGCTGTTTTAATTAATAGATCACACTTAAGTTCAGGTTTAAGTTCGTGGTATCAACTGAGATCACTCATATTAATAAACAAAACTCTGCACTTGAGATCACTCTTGAGATGCTGATTAAGAGCGTGTTTGCCAAGTGCTGCAAAACCGTGACTTGAGAGATAAAACGTCTACGTGGATAAAACTATGGAGTTTCAAAATATGTACCATAAACGAAGTTAATCATTATGATGATATTATTGATTACGAACGAAATTACATAAATTACGAAATTAATTAGTAATAACAATTACGATTTCCCGCCAATTTTTTCCGTTTTTCTTGTTCATGAAACAGAAAAGGCAAAGGCACATTTGCATCATACAGCTACAGAATAACATACTTACATACCTACTTAAGCCAAGACTTTTCATGCATTGCCTTTGCATTGCCTATGTACTCGTATTGCTCACTTAAAGTTGAACTGAGGTAATACAATAAAGTGATAGGTATTTTATTTATGTTTTAATTCTTCAATGCCCGCGCGGCATGGGAGTACAAATTTATATTTAAAAAAATGTAGTTTCAGTTAATTATTCTACAAAGCTTAAACGAAACATCAATCTCAACTCAAAAATGTCATGTTGCTATATAAAAACCACGGTTAACTTAAGATCCTGCTCTTAAGATCGATCTTACGAGCTGAGATCGATCTCATTTGATACGCTCTTGATATCTGACTATTAATTAATAGGCAACTTAAGTTGTTCACATCTTGAGAGCGTATCAGCTGAGATCGATCTTGAGATCGGTATTGAGAGCTGTTTATAAATACGGGCCTAAGTATAGTTCTTGTATAGGTAGGAAAAGACAAAATAGTTTAGTATCATTTCTCACGTCCGGACTACAGCTGGGCCACAAAAAAAAAGTTGGAAATCTGACTTTTTGACTATGCCATGATTAGGGCATGGATACCGGTATACCGGTATACCGAAATACCGGTATACCGGTTTTTTTTCGGTATTTTGATACCGGTATTTGAGAGTAAGATACCGGTATTTCGGTATTTCGAAAAAAGATATATATTTTTGCAAGGGTGTTCAAAGACTATGCAGAACGTTCAATTTCTATGGTTCACAGTGTTGTTCATACAGCAGATGAGTTTACGATATGAAAACTCAACGAATCACGAATAATCACGATTATAGGAAAAATCACCACTAAATCGACTACGCAAAACACTGCACGAATATAGCTAGTATTTAGATGGTATTTAATGATATTCCTTTTAGTTGTTCGTTTAATGTTTTCATCATCATCATATCAGCCGCACGACGACCACTGCTGGTCTCATTCAAGGATCTCCGCCTCCCTCAAGGATCTCCAAGACGATCGGTTCTGCGCTGCCCGCATTCAGAGGTTTCCCGCGACCTTCACCAGATTGTCGATTCGCCTTGTCGGGGAACTTCGTCCAGTGTGCGGTCACCACTCTAGAACCTTTCCGCCCCAACGGCTATCGGTTCTTCTCGTTATGTCCCGCCCACTGCCACTTCAGCTGAGCAATCCTCCGAGCGATGTCGGTTACTTTAGTTCTCCTACGGATCTCCTCATTTCTGATTCGATCTCGCAGGGAAACACGGAGCATGGCTCTCTCCAATGCGTGCTAGGACCTGGGTGACCTTGGGACCTACTCCTTATGAGACCCATAGTTAACGACCACGTTTCACTGTCGTAAACTATCTTTTATTATAGATAAATTATCTTTATATATAGATTTTCGTCTCGAGACACTGAGGTAAGTGGTAAGTCAGACGCGAAGATTTTTCGAACCATCCAGAATGCTGCCCATCCGAGTAGGATTTGACGAGAAATCTCTTTCTTGAAGTTGGATTTGCCTAACTGGACTACCTGTCCTAGGTTAGGTATACGTAATGGTCAACAACTTCATGTTGAGAAACAATGCCCGCACATCTGAATGTGCCTTATTATGCTGTGTATAGCAACCCTTATGTTTTTTAGTCTGTGGTTACCTTCCTGCTCTTGGGTTCTCTGAAAAGTGTTTGCTCGGTCGCTCGTTATTAAAAATGTAAAATATAATAAATATTTCTGGAATTAAACAAGTCGTTATAAATAAAGTGTTTTTAATCTTCAAGAAAAACCTCAAAAGTGGTAGCAGAGCGTAGTTATTGACGTCTTCAAGTTTGTGATCGCGACCGCGTGCGCCGGCCGGCATTCCTGACAAATATGGCGGAAACAAATTTTCATATAAAAATCAAACAGTTTGCGGGTGAGGACTTCGCCATATGGAAATTCAGAATTAGTAGCATCCTGCGGGAAAATGAATGTTTGAATGCAATTGAAAATGCGGCTTTTGCGAGCTGCCCTGAAAATAAAAAATTGGAAGCCCGAGCGCAAAGCATCATTATAAGTGGCGTCGCGGACAGCCATATTGACTATATACAGGAAGAAAACACTGCTTACAACATGATGCATAAATTGGAACAACAATTCATGAAAAAAGGAACTCGTAGTAAATTATTCCTGAGACGGCAGCTAAACACCGTCAAGTACAGGGAGGGAACACCACTGGCGGAGCATTTTGTAACACTTTCGAAGATGTTTGGTCAATTAAAGGACGCAGGCAGTGCGCTGTCAGACGAAGAAAAAATTAATATAATATTACTGTCAATGCCAGAAAGTTATGAAGTCATAGTAACAACAATCGAGTGCCTCCCTAATGTGACTCTAGATATAGTGAAAGATAGACTGCTAGGAGAAGAAGAAAAAAGAATGAAAAATAGTACAAGTTCAACGGAATATCACAGAACCAGTTTCTTATGTTACTCGTGTGGAAAAGAAGGACATAAGCAATATGAATGCAGAGAGAGACAAATTGAAAGAAATCAAGGACCAGCAAGAGGATATGGACGAGGTAATCTGGTTGGTGAATCAGGTTCAGGGCGTTTTGGTAACCCAGCAGCCCCGAGAGGACATAGACAAGGATCTGGACGAGGTAATCTAACAGCACAGAGAGGTTTTTCAAGAGGTCGAGGATATTCGAATAGAGGTCAAGGACGGACCACTTGGAGAGGTCAGTATGGACCGGGACGGAACTATTCTGCACAGTCTTATGCTGCATCGTCGAAAAATGATCAAGCATTTTTTGCTGGAACAATTAGTGAACAAGTGAAACATAATAAGTGTTATGACATGATATGGTGTGTAGACTCTGGATCGTCCGATCACTTAACAAATGACAAAAGTGTATTTGCAGAGTATATTGAACTTCAGCAACCAAAAATTATTTCAGCTGCAAAAAATGGTGTGAGCTTGATGGCTGTAGGTGTAGGAAATATCAGCGCCAGATGTTATGTGGGTAAGAGACCAATAGATATTGTTATTAAAAATGTGTATTATGTGCCAGAATTAAGAAAAAACTTGTTGTCAGTATCAAAAATTGAGCAATTGGGCTATAGAGTTGAATTTTTGAAAGGAGAAGTCAGAATTTATAAATATGATTACTTAACATCTATAGGAAATAGTGAAGGGTCTTTGTTTACAATTCATATGCAAATAATTAACGATGAATGTAACTTAAGTGATAGTCATGATAATAATGTGAGACAGCTGTGGCACAGAAGATTCGGTCACCTCGGTTTAAAAAATTTGACATTACTTTCTCAAAATAATATGGTTGATGGTATTGATGATTTAACTAAATGTAAAAATACTAACTCCTTATGTGAGCCGTGCCTATTAGGAAAAATGACAAGACAACCATTTAACAGACATGGACGTAGAGCGACTAAACCACTAGAATTAATTCACACCGACGTCTGCGGACCTATAACCCCAGTGACGCAAGAGGGACACAGATATTTTGTGACATTTATCGACGACTATACTCATTTTGTTTGGGTGTATCTCCTGTCTAATAAAAGTGAAGTTTTTAGCAAATTCAAAGAGTACTATTATTATGTAACAAACCATTTTAATACAAATATATTGAAATTAAGATCAGATAATGGTGGGGAGTATGTTTCGAGGGAATTTCAGGATTTTTGCTATAATAAGGGAATACAAATGCACTATACGGTTCCATATAACCCAGAAATGAACGGAGTAGCGGAACGCATGAACCGCACCTTGATAGAAAAGGCTAAAACAGTACTACTAGATTCTCAGCTTGGTAAAGAATTTTGGGGACATGCAGTTTTATTTTCAGCATATGTGACTAATAGGAGTCCGACTGAAGGAAAAAGTCAAACACCATCTGAGTTATGGGAAGGTAGAAAACCTAATGTTTCAAATATGCGAGTGTTTGGGTGCACTGCATATAACCATGTTCCAAAAGAGTTAAGGCAAAAACTAGATAGTTCAGGAAAGAAAATGATTTTTCTCGGATATTTCCTCTCTGGATATAAATTGTATGATATTGAAACAAAGAAAGTAATATCTGCACGAAACGTGATATTTGACGAGACAAAACTGGAAAGTGACAACTCTACAAGATATAAACTAGACAGAACAGAAGAGAATGAAAAAGAAAGCGACAAAGAAGATCAGATAAAGAATAATGAGAATGAGGAAGATGAGGAAGCTGATGAGACACAAAAGGTAGAACAAGTGACAGAGAAGACAGAAAGTTTAGAAAGAGGGAGAGGAAAAAGACAAACAAAAAGACCGGTATGGCAAAAAGATTATGAAATTGACTTAGACCAGAGTGATACGGCGTTATACGCATTACTGTCAAGTTTCCAGGACGTTCCAATGAATTTTGATGACATTAAAGGAAGAAAAGATGAAAAAGAATGGAATAAAGCTATAAATGAAGAGTTAAAGGTTTTAAAAGAAAATGAAACATGGAAATTTGTGACTGCTCCAAAGAATGAGAAATTACTGGATAGTAGATGGGTTTTTACAAAGAAGGATATAGGAAACCAAGAAATATGTAAAGCAAGATTGGTGGTAAAAGGTTACCAACAGAAGGATAAATTGGAAGATATTTACTCACCTGTATTGAAGTTACAAACCTTAAGAGTTCTTCTATCAGTTGCAGCCCAGAATGACTATGAAATACACCAGATGGATGTGAAAGGTGCCTTTTTATATGGACGGATTGATGAGGCGGTATACCTGAAACCTCCACAAGGACTGACAGTTCCAGAAGGCCAAGTTTTAAAATTACAAAAATCATTATATGGGTTAAAGAAAAGTCCAAAATATTGGTATGAAAAATTTACAGAAGTTATAACTCAATATGGTTTTATACGTTCTCAAAATGATTATTGTCTTTACAATAAAGGTAATCTATACTTGATTTTATATGTTGATGACCTATTAATAGTAGGATCTGATAAGAAAGAAATAGAGAGTGTGAAATGTTTTCTAAAAACTCAATTTAATATGAAAGACTTAGGTGACAATAATCTTATGTATCTCGGTATTAGTATTCAGAAAAAACAGGATGGTATTTACCTTAATCAATCAAAATATTTGCAAAAGGTCATTGAATCTTACAACATGGACAATTGTAAGGGGACAACTTCACCTATGGACATTAACTTTAAACTGGACTATGACTCGAGTGAAATTGACATGACTTTAGAACATCAGTGTAGGTCACTTATTGGCTCTTTGATGTATGCTATGGTGAGCACTAGACCTGATTTAGCAACAGCTGTGTCATATTTGAGCAGATTTCAATCTCAACCAACTTTGAAATTATGGCAAGCTTTAAAGCGTGTACTTAGATATGTTAAGCAAACTATTAATTATAATTTAAAATATTCTAAGTGTAAAAATGACAGCCTAGTAGGTTTTGCAGATGCAGATTTTGCCCGAGATAATGACAGAAAATCAACAAGTGGATATTTATTTAAATTGTTCGGTAATGTAGTAACGTGGAAGTCAAAGAAGCAGAGTACTGTTGCTCTAAGCACTACCGAAGCAGAATTAATTGCTTTATGTGAAGCATCTGTCGAAGCCTGCTGGCTTATGAAACTTTTGTTAGATTTTAACATTAAAATAAATAATACTGTAATTTTTGAAGATAATCAGAGCACTATGAAAGTTGTTAAAAATCCAGATCAGAAACGTTTGAAGCATGTTGATGTTAAATTTAATTTTATTAAACAAAAGGTAGAGGAAGGATTGATTACTGTGAAATATATATCTACAACAGACCAACAAGCAGATTTGTTAACAAAGCCGTTATCAGGAGAAAGATTTGTAAAACTGTGTAATATGCTTAATTTGTTTAAATGTGAAATTGATGAACCAGATGTGCGCACATTGAGGGAGAGTGTTGAGAAACAATGCCCGCACATCTGAATGTGCCTTATTATGCTGTGTATAGCAACCCTTATGTTTTTTAGTCTGTGGTTACCTTCCTGCTCTTGGGTTCTCTGAAAAGTGTTTGCTCGGTCGCTCGTTATTAAAAATGTAAAATATAATAAATATTTCTGGAATTAAACAAGTCGTTATAAATAAAGTGTTTTTAATCTTCAAGAAAAACCTCAAAACTTCAAGTGTAGTGTTCCCAACATGAACTGGAGCGGGCACAACATAGGCAATCGACATGATTTTCATCTTATCCATGTTCATCCTGAGACCCACTCTTTGACTACGGAGATCTTCGAGCATTGTATTCAGGTCTTCCAAGGTCACAGCCATAAGAACCTATATCATCGACAAAACAAAGGTGTGTTAGGTACAGTACCTAACACACCTTCGTTTTGCCGATGATATAGTTAGTAACTGGCCATTAAAATTGATACCAAGTCTATTCCAGGCAATGAGTTTAAAGATGTCCTCCAACGCAGCTGTGAATAGTTTCGGACAAATAACGTCTTCCTGTCTCACACCTCGCTGCAGTTGGATTTTTAATCTAGAACTCTAGACTATGGTACTAAAGCCTCTTCGAAACCCGGCTTGTTCGGGAGGTTGGAAGTCATCAAACTTGCGAGCGTGACGATTCGTAAAGACATGGCTCAAAAGTGAGACGGGTCTGTAGTTCTTTAAGAGGGGCTTATTCCCATTTTTAAAGAAGAGGTTTGAGGTTTGAGACATTTATTTCTCTAAAAGAATTAACATCACTTGTAAGAGAACTACACTATGATCTTAAAAATAAAACTTAGAAACTAGTAAGTGCAGCAGACAAGTTCGTAAATATTATTTTTTTGTTAGTTTACCCACATTGCATTCGTCCAACAGACATTGGATGGCAATAAATGACAATGCATTAAAAACAAACAGTATTTCAAGAACAAAATAAAAGAGTATTATCTAATGTTTTACTTGAGTTATATTGCGCCAGAAAATACGATCTAGCTACTGAATCTACCACCAGTCCACAAATAAGGAGGCCTCTCAGAGAAAGAACTGGCGGAAGAATACTCAGAAAGGTTATGTCGACCTCCCTTTTGATCCCTATCTACAAAACGAACCAACTGTATCTTGAGATCATGCAGTGTGTGATTTGGGATGGGATTTTAGTTGATGAATTATAAGGTCCCAAGCTGGTGGTACTCTCCAACCATCTTCTCTATGTAAATTTTGATATTTGTTGATTTCAATAATAGGTATTCTTAATTACCTAGGTATTACTTTAAGAAGGAACTAATTTTGTGGTTTCTAGGCAGTTGGTAAATAGTTTGAGTGCTTTTGCCATAAAGTATAGTGTAGAAATTTGCTTTAATCACTCTCCACAAACAAGACTTACTAATCGTTCTTAGAATCATTTAAAAACTAGGTAACTAGCAGTTTTTATAAAAATACCGAAAAAATACCGAAATACCGGTATACTGGTAATTGAAATTTCAATACCGGTATCAATACCGGTATGAAAATCATTCCGGTATTCCATGCCCTAGCCATGATGAAGTTGATAATTTGTCGGAATTTGTCGCCAAAAACCAGAATTTGTCGGTCTTGCGTTTAGGAGATACGTGTGGCTCAGCTGTAGAGACGTCTCTACAGCTGGGCCACACAGATCTCGAAAACGGAAGGTCGTAGCGGAAATCTGATTACTCGTATGTGTAGCCGGTAATTTGTCGGATTTTGTCGCCATAAACCAGAGTTTGTCGGTCTTGCGTTTAGGAAATACGTGTGGCTCAGCTGTAGAGACGTCTCTACAGCTGGGCCACACAGATCTCGAAAACGGAAGGTCGTAGCGAAAATCTGATTTCTCGTATATGTAGCCGGTTGTTTGTCGGATTTTGTCACCAAGAATCAGATTTTGTCGATCTTGCGTTTAGGAGATATGTAAGGATGCGCTGTGGAGACCTTTTTACCTGGATCTCGAGAACGAAAGGTCGTAATCGTATCCTCACATATCTCTTAAACGCAAGATAGACAAAATCTGGTTCTTGGTGACAAAATCCGACAAACTACCGGCTACACATACGAATAATCAGATTTTCGCTACGACCTTCCGTTTTCGAGATCTGCGTGGCCCAGCTGTAGAGACGTCTCTACAGCTGAGCCACACGTATCTCCTAAACGCAAGACCGACAAACTCTGGTTTTTGGCGACAAAATCCGACAAATTACCGGCTACACATACGAGTAATCAAATTTTCGCTACGACCTTCCGTCTTCGAGATCTGTGTGGCCCAGCTGTAGAGACGTCTCTACAGCTGAGCCACACGTATCTCCTAAACGCAAGACCGACCAATTCTGGTTTTTGGCGACAAATTCCGACAAATTATCGACTTCATCATGGCATAGTCAAAAAGTCAGATTTTCAACTTTTTTTTTGTGGCCCAGCTGTAGTCCGGAACGTTCATATCTCCTCTGCTTGTCAACAGATATTTTCCTCACGTGCACCCAAGGGCGGATCCAGCTTTGGCACCAGGAGGGGGTCACATAGTCGTGGTCAAGTCAAGAACGTATAATTTAATTTTGATAACAATAGAAGTAAAAAGTAGGTATTTTATTAATGTACGTAAGTAAAAAACTGGTAAACTGGGCATTTAGGGCATTGGCAACTTGCGTGGTGAGTAACAACAGCTACATTTTCGATAGAAAAAAAATGAAAATGAACTTATTGAGCCTGTTCTTAGAACACTTTTCTATAAAACTAATAAGGTCATTTTGATTTTAGTTACCTATTTTTTTCTATCAAAAATGTCGCCGTTGTTATTCACCACTCATGTTACCATTGCCAGATCGAAAGTCCAAAATATCTGGAAAAAATTGAACATGTCGGGATTTTGCGGTTGTTGTCGGGAGAAATAAATATATAAAATTAAAAATGTAACTTAAATGCCTGTATATAGCAAAAGAACGGCCGCGCAGCGCGACTTTAGTCAGTTTCATTCATCAATCTTGTAAATTGTGGTCTTGCCCTTCTATTGAAATAAAAACGGCCGCGCAGCGCGATTTTTAGTTAGTTTCATCCACTAATCTTGTACTCTTGCCTGTCTATACTATAGTAAAATAAAACGGACGCGCAGCGCGATTTTCAGTTATTTTCATCCACTAATCTTGTGATCTGTGGTTTCTTACGCGAAAATTATTGTTTTCTAGAGAGCTTTCGGAACAGCAGTTTATTCGGGAGATTTTTAGATTTTTCGGGAGTTGGGAGACCACTTGAAATTCCGGGAGAATCCAGGCAAATCCCGACTGTTCACGTCACTAGTAGACATGAGGTGGCAACATAATTTTACTAACTGACAGTTCGAGCTGTCAAAACACTGCATCGACTAAAGCCTCGATTACATACGCCGATTTAGCTTCCTTACTGGGGATTCAATTTCAGATTGGAAACGATGCCCCGAATTGGATCCTAGTTGGGGAATTTAAGGGTTGCCTCCCTAGCCAAGGCTATATAGGTAAGGCAAATGAAACTTTGATCATGCAGCCAAGTCTTCAGTCATATTTTTTTCTTTAGTTTGCATTTCTGCGGGTCTTTTACTACGGGCACGTAATTTGGCAAGACAAAGATGAGACAAAAGTTGCGTAGCAGCTACAAACACTAAACTCGGTGCATCTTTTGTCTCATCTTTGTTTTGCCAAGTTATATGCCGGTACCTATATCACATTATAAGTAGCCCCTAGCTAGATGATCAAGCATGGCTTGTCAATAATTTACATTGCATTACCACCACCACTACCATTTGAGTGCGTACCAAAAATTCAAGATGGGGGCCAACTTTTGTTTTTGGCCTGATTTCGATGAAACTCGGTTTTTGGTACTATTTTGGCAAGAAAATAACAACTAAATTTTTCAAATAATAAAAATCCAAGATGGCGGCCATATTTTTTGTTTGTGGGCTGATTTCGATGAAACTCAGTTTTTGCTACCTTTTTTGACAAGAAAATAACAACACAATTTTTCAAATACTAAAATCCAAGATGGCGACCATCTTTTTTGTTTGTGGGCCGATTTCGATGAAACTCAGTTTTCGCTACTATGTTGACAAGAAAATAACAACACAATTTTTAAAATACAAAAAATCCAAGATGGCGGCCAACTTTTTTGTTTATGGGCCGATTTCAAAGAAACTCGGTTTTGTAACTACTTTGACGAAAAAATAACAACGAAATGTTGAAAATAATAATAAATTCAATATACCAGCCAACTCTTTTATTTATGGTCCAAATTCTCAATTTTTCGATTTCGATGATGATGATTATTGTTACTATTTAAGTAGTTAGTAGGTACCAAAACCCAAGTGTTATTAAAATCGGACCACGAACAAAAAAATAGAACAACATCTTGGATATTTAACATTGCCTTAATATTTTCTTGTCAAAATAGGACCAAAAACCGAGTTTTATCAAAATCGGCCCAAAAACAAAAAAGTTGACCGCCATCTTGGATTTTCAGTATTTAAAAATTGTGTTGTTATTTTCATATTAAAATAGTACCAAAAACCGAGTTTCATCGAAATCGGCCCACAAAAAAAATGTTGGCCGCCATCTTGGATTTCTTAATATTTTCAATATTGCGTTGTTATTTTCTTGTCAAAATAGGACCACAAACCGAGTTTTATCGAAATCGGCCCAAAAACAAAAAAGTTGACCGCCATCTTGGATTTTTAGTATTTGAAAAATTGTGTTGTTATTTTCTTGTTAAAATAGTACCAATAAACCGAGTTTCATCGAAATCGGCCCACAAAAAAAAATGTTGGCCACCATCTTGGATTTCTTAATATTTTCAATATTGCGCTGTTATTTTCCTGACAAAATAGGACCAAAAACCGAGTTTTATCGAAATCGGCCCAAAAACAAAAAAGTTGACCGCCATCTTAGATTTTTAGTATTTGAAAAATTGTGTTGTTATTTTCTTGTTAAAATAGTACAAAACCCGAATTTCATCGAAATCGGCCCACAAACAAAAATGTTGGCCGCCATCTTGAATTTTTAATATTTTCAACTTTTCGTTGTTATTTTTTGTCAAAATAGTAACAAAACCGAGTTTCATTGAAATCGGCCCACAAACAATAAAGTTGACCGCCATCTTTTTTATTACAGAGTTCTAGTGGCCTTTTTCCGTCCGGCTTCATCATCAAACCATTTCCTATCAGAGTACTCATCAAAACCTACCTTTACATTTCCGTTAATAGTGAAAACTCATTGTTTAATCTATGTACAATAATGTTATTGTCAAGTACTGGTGACAACCCTAATCAGTGAAATCATGTCCTAATTGGGGCATAGTGTGATCGCTACATCCAATTTGGGTTCCTAGATTGGATCCCCAGTAAGGAAGCTAAATCGGCGTATGTAATTGAGGCTTTACGCCGATTTTAGCTTCCTAGCTAGGAACCAATTTAGAGTTGCCACCCGTATAAATAAGTTCAATTTTAACAGTAAATTTGCACAAATAACGAAAAAGTCAACATGTTTTATGATTTTTTATTTTCTATTCTCATCTACAATCTTAAACAATGTTTACTTTTCAGTTATAGTGTTAATTCAATTTTAAAATCGATGTTATTGTACAATATTTTATTATATATTACGGGTGGCAACCCGAAATTGGTTCCTAGCTAGGATGCTAAATCGGCGTATGTAATCGAGGCATTAGGATCCAATTTCGGGTTGCCACCCGTACTTGACAATAAAATATTGTAGAATAAGTTTGATTTTAAAATCGAATCTACACTATAACGGAAAAGTAAACATTGTTTAAGATTGAGTTTCATCGAAATCGGCCCACAAACAAAAAAGATGGTCGCCATCTTGGATTTTTAGTATTTGAAAAATTGTGTTGTTATTTTCTTGTCAAAATAGTAGCAAAAACTGAGTTTCATCGAAATCAGCCTACAAACAAAAAAGATGGCCGCCATCTTGGATTTTTATTATTTGAAAAATTGAGTTGTTATTTTCTTGCCAAAATAGTACCAAAAACCGAGTTTCATCGAAATCGGCCCACAAACAATAAAGTTGACCGCCATCTTTTTTATTACAGAGTCCTAGTGGCCTTTTTCCGTCCGGCTTCATCATCAAACCATTTCCTATCAGAGTACTCATCAAAACCTACCTTTACATTTCCGTTAATAGTGAAAACTCATTGTTTAATCTATGTACAATAATGTTATTGTCAAGTACTGGTGACAACCCTAATCAGTGAAATCATGTCCTAATTGGGGCATAGTGTGATCGCTACATCCAATTTGGGTTCCTAGATTGGATCCCCAGTAAGGAAGCTAAATCGGCGTATGTAATCGAGGCTTTACGTGTCGGAGTAGTACAATAGTCCAATAATAAATTCAAATTTTCGATGCGTTCGTTCCCAAACGTTTGCCATCCATCATCAGGGGTCGAAACTGTTTGCAGTGTCAAAAATACTGATTTTACTGACTGTAAGACTCAAAAATACTGTAAGACCAATTACCGACTTAATTTCTATGTTTAAATGTGTAGTGAGTATAAAAAGAAGGGTTTAAAACAGAGTTTGACAGGGGTGACATTTTTTATTGAGATTTTTATCATTCACAATGTTATTTTTATATATATTTCAAAAGAACTAGAAAAAATCGACCTGTAATTAAATGGTTCTCTTATACAGACGATAAATAGCCTTATAAAGCCGAATATGTTAGATGAGATACCATGCATACAACACACAACCCCGGAAAATCGACAGTTTTTTTTAAAGAAGTTTTTTCTTTAGTTCAGTGTATTTACACTGAATAGTGGCAACCCGAGACCAATTTTTTTTTTCAGTTTTATCCATTAATCTTGTAATCTTGCCTGCCTTTTGTAAAAAAACTATTTTTATAGCCAGTTTCTTCAAGTAATCTTGTATTCTTGCGTAAAAACAATCGGTCGTTTTAGTGAGTTTCATCCACTAATCTTGTACTCTTGCCTAAAAACAAACGGTAATAATAAAAAAGTGTATAAAAATGAACGTAGGTAGCTAAAAAACTGACTTTCACTGACTTTACTGACCAGTTTCGACCCCTGCATCATACAAAGTTATTTATTATAATATATTAAATTAATTAAATATTGAAGGTATGTAAGTAGTTACATAAAATCTGTATGGTGACAAAATATATAAATAAAATCATTATGTACAAATTAGTGGTTCACCTAAGTCCTGGGGGGTCATGACCCCCCCCCCCCCCCTGGATCCGCCCTTGCGTGCACCCACTGGCTTATCAGGACAGAAGCTTCTGTTTATAAAGGGTGTGTAAGAAGACTATTAACGAAGTCGAAGTCCACGCAGTCCGCCCATCATCAGGATCATTTTTGTCTTTTAGACTAACCTGGGCAATCAATAGCTAAAAAGTATCTATTTGAAGTTCAAAGTAAAAAAAAAGTTTAGGAATTTTATTTAAACTAATCTTATACGTTACTAGCGGCCGCCCGCGACTTCGTCTGCGTGGACAGATTTTTTGCTATCCCTCGGAAATCGTTAATTTTTTCTGGGTTTCTGTACTGACAACGCGTAGGTATGCAAAATTTCATGATGAGCGGTCCAGTAATTACGACATGAAGGCATAACAAACAAAAAACGGATTTACGCATCTATAATATTTGTAAGGATTTTCTTATTTTTGTCCAAAGAAACATTAGAGAAATCTGAAAACAGATTTAGGATCTTTGCCCCTGTAACCCTAAACTCAATTTTGTCGTGTCACAAACTAATTGATTAGACTGAAAAAATCATAATAAGTTTATTGATCAAGTTTAAATAGTTTTTTATGATCTGCACATTTTTTTTTTGGCAAAGTAGCAGATTTTTTAACCGACTTCATCAAAAGGAGGAGGTTTCAATTCGATTGTATACTTTTTTTTATTGTTGTTCGCGCATATCTTCGTCATTTATGGACAGATTTTGATGATTCTTTTTTTGTTCGATTGAGTATTCTTGCGATTTTTTTTTTCAAATCGGTTCAGTAGTTTTCAAGTTATCCTGAAAATACTATGATTTCGCATTATTTATATTTTAAAAGCCCCACCCGACAGGCACGTATCCAGACTTTTAATTCGGGGGGGGGGGGGGGGGGGGGGGACAACTGCATCCCGCAAACCGGAGAGTGCCTTGCCCGCTAAATTTGAATTTAGTCCTGTAGGATTTCGGGGGGGGGATAAATCCCAACTATCCCCCCCCCCCTTGGATACGTGCCTGCCACCCGACTTCAATAGACGTTATTATAACGATGATAATGCGTATCTAATGATTTGAATATTATTTCTTGCTTTTTAGAGGCAGGTCTTTTGAAGTCGGTTTTTGTTTTTTAATCAATTTTTTTATAGGTACTATAATACCCCTCAATTAACGTTTACTCCTCCACCCACTGCGCTAGCGTGCAGGTATAAAAAAACATCTTTAATAGAACGATCATCATTTATTACAAGTATCAATATAATCTTTACATTATGTCTTATAATTCATAATTTGGGGTATACTTAATTACAATAATAATAATAAAAAATACAACACTTGCACAAGCACTTGTAGTAGGTAGTTCACTCTTAGTTCACTTAATACTAAACCATTTAAGTATATGCTTGAACGAGGCTCGATCAAATCTCGGCGGGTATACTGATACATTCTATTTTTAAGCATTTAATTCATGTACCTAACTAAATCAGAGAAATGAGTCTTTTGAATATTGCCCTGACCATATTTTAATCGAGCTATTACGATATAAGTATTTTGCTTAACACAACACAACTTAGAGCTGGTTCACATTAGGTCGGACCGACAATTTTACCGTTGGCCGACTATCGAGTTTTGCTGTTCACACCAAGGTTCACACTATAAGTTGCCGGTCCGACCTAAAGTAGGTAGTACCTAAAGCAGAATGCCAGTATAATAGATCCGACAGAAATCGTGGCTGAAAGTCCAGTTAAATTGTCGTCGCCGAGTTTTATCGAATCACCCTAATGTGAACAGCGCTATTGAAATACATATGCCATCCGACACCTTTGTCGTTCCGGTAACACCGGCTCCACACGCTGGACCCAATATTGGCCAATGTATCGTTCGTTGATGCCGTTGAAAGAACATCTTTGAAACATTTGTTACAAAACCAGCAACGTACGAGGAATCTGCCAATATTGGGTCCAACGTGTGAAGCCGGCGTAAAACTGTCGGTCCGACCTAATGTGAACCCGCTCTTAAGAATATTGTGATATATTGTATATCCAGTTAATATCTAACAGGCAATCTATACATAATAACATGGGCGTACCCAGGTTCTGGGCCAGGGGAGGGGGGTATTTCTATTATATATCGCCCCCAGGCCAGGGGGCCAAATTTATTGTAAATCAAATATATTGTATGGCAAATAAGAACTTTTATTGAAAACAATTGATAGTTAGTTGGATATCCAGGGGGGGCAGCTGCACCTCCCTGCCCCCCCCCCCCCTCGGTACGCCCATGCATAATATCATTCTACTGAGCTGTCTCTGTTTTAAGTAAATATTTTTGGTATGTACCTACCATGGGCAACAGCGACGCTTAACCACTGCTAAGGTCAAAATCGCTTGCACGCCGCGCCGTCACAACCATACGTTTAGTTCGTGTAGGGGCGATACGCGCGCACACGAATTTTGTTGAAAACTTGAAGCGACGCTGTTGCCCATAGTACATACAGGGTGGCCCAATTAAAGTGTACTACAGTCAGTGGCACGAATCATGAAATCGGGTGGGGATTGCGCGGAACGCGTATTTTGGGTATGCGTTGCGGTGAGGGGCGCGGGCGGCGGGAGAGGGGCGCGCGCTATTGGTCGCTCACAAGAACACATGCGCGAACTTATCCCCACTCCGTCGAAAAAAATTTATGATTCGTGCCACTAACTGTAGCATTTGTTTTGTTAATAATTCAAAAAAAAAACAAATTATTTGGATGGCGCAATGAGCTGAACGGCGGCGACTCGATGTTCGCAGTGAGGTCGCAATCACACCTTACACCCGTACAGCCTTAATATTCTTATCCAGAGGTGCCCATATACGTCATGCTCGTGAACGGGTGCTGCCAGTGGGAATGGGTCTGCTTCTGTCTGCTTGTATTAAGGGCGTCGTATAACTCGTATATAAAAGATCTGTTTTATATTGTCTGTATGTATGGCACTTCTAACTCAAAAAATATAATTCTTAATAGCTTACCTTGTTTTGATTTATTTAATTGCAATATTTTTACTTTCTATAGTCAGTAGTTTAGTGAAAGACCTATGAAAAGCTTTTGGATATAAATTTTCAATTCGATGCCTTAACATGGGTAGTCTTAGTATGTCATGCTCTCTTTAATCATTTCTGCGGTGGTGTCGTATGAGGCTCAAATATGGTTGAGCGAAGAGATGGCTGGTTCATGCGTCATGTTCGGGAACTGGTGCTGCCAGTGGGAATGGGTCTGCTTCTGACTACCTATCTTAATGCATATTGAATTGTATGTTTTTCTTTTATTTTTATTTATTGTAACAGCCTAGACTGAATAACAAGTTCAAACTTTGAATTTAGCTTAAAATCTGTAAATTGATTAAGAAATTTGAAACTCATTAAGAAATTAGCTAATTCAATAATGTTATTTATTTGTTAATCTTTGTTAATATAAAGTCTGGAAACGATATACATATTTGTAAATATCGTTCCATCTGATTGATAAAGCTGACAAGTTTTTTGCGCCCATTTTTCTTGTCAGTTAAAAGACGTCATAATGGGTGGTAGGGTAAAAGAATTGACGATTTAAAAATGCTTATTATGTGAGCTTATTTAAATAAAATATATTTCACTTTCACTTTCACTTTCACAGTCGATCGCGAGTTTTTAAGGTAGATCACCTAGGAAGGATTTGACACTTGGCCACCCAATGCACTTTTACTTATGCAATTCTTGATAAATATTTGGTGGGTTAAACGATCAAAATGTCTATCTCTTAGTCATACATTTTTGCTAGGTCGATCTCCTTAAGAAAAAGTATGGGCACCCCTGTTCTAATCTGACGCTACCCTTGATGACTGGCATTGCCAAGATTGCCTGTGTCCATATTTTTTTGGTGCAAACGCTTAAGGCTCCGTACCGATTTTGCCGCTGACTGCCGCTCTCTCGCTCGCACATTTCATGTTTTCTCAAGATTTTGTAAATCTGAGTGCGTAAATGAAAAATGTGTCTCGGCCACTTTTCGCAATATAAGATTACAGAAATTTCAACATATATTTCAGTTTCGAGTTGCTGAAGTACAGAAAGTTATCGTTTCTAACAGTTATTTGAACTGACAAATACGATAACTTTTGCGAAAAGTGGCCGAGACACATTTTTCAATTGCGCACTCAGATTTATGAAATCTTGAGAAAACATGAAATGTCCGAGCGAGAGAGCTGCAGTCAGCGGCAAAATCGTAACGGGCTCTTAATGGTCATGTGAGAAGGCACATTCACATTGAATAATTATACGATACGCACGTTGTGGTTTCCAAATTGCGGGATGTCACAAAATTTATCCCGCTTGGTGGCGCTACTGCTGCTGGAGACCTTCTTACCCCAATATTCCCGTTTATTTTAAATTATATCAAAAAATGGTTGATAGTGACAATAATTATTATAGACGTTGGACAGTATATGAATTAAAGATCGAATTGAAAAAAAGAGGAAACCTTAATACGTTGGAAGAAAAAGGATATTTACGAAAATATGCTTAATACATCAAAAAATTGGTAGCAAAATCCAAATTACAGATCTACATCTACACTAGCGCCAAATTGGTATTAGTAAACCAACTGGTGGACGATTTGTGAATTGAGAAATGTTTTGAATGTAAAGCTGCACAATAACAGCACGTTTTCGTAACGTGGACTGCTCCACGCTAAAAATTCTCAAAAACTTACACTACTTAACTAAGTATTTAAGAATTGCTTTTACAACTAAATCTGACAACCGGTGTCAAAGTTATAGGGTTGCCAGATGATAACACTAAGATCCCGTTCACAACCGATGGTTGGTTTAGTCGACAAATGCCAACTTCTACAAATGCCAACATTTAGTTGTAATATTTTCAATCACTTTTTGATATACAACTTGTTAATGAATTAACGCAAAATGAGAAAACCGTTTCTGCGGACCATCAAGCTGAACAACTTTTACTATGGGACCGACTTTGAAATCGCGAAAAAAAATCAGCTGCTTCATACATTTTTAAATTTTCGTTATTAATTTTTGTATGTAACAGCTGATTTTTTTTTACTTGGAACTAATTAATTCCAAGTACACTCACTACTGCCATAGTATAGAATCTACTGCTCTCAGCGCCAATATGGCGATTATCAAATCGGAACAAACGATTGGTGACGTTCGCCTGTCCAGCGTACTTGTATAATGGACGTCAGTAGAATCTGGCGTTTTAAACTAAGTTGACATTTTGTAGAAGTTGGCATTTGTCGACTAAACCATTTTGCCGGCTGACTGCCGCTCTCTTGTTCGCACATTTCATGTTTTCTCAAGATTTCTTAAATCTGAGTGCGTAATTGTGAAAAAATGTGTTTCGACCCCTTTAGCAATATAATATTACAAACATTTTAAAATATATTTAAGTTTTTTGTTGCTAAATTACAAATAGTTGTCGTTTCTAACAGTTATTTGAACTGGCAAAAATATTCGTTATGCCTATTGTTGAAACTGTTTACTAAATAAGACAAGTAAAGATAAACAGACTGTAAGTACTTGTACTGTAAGTAATTTCCAACTTTTACTAAATTCATTGTTTACATTCAAATTAAGTTATAATTTCTTGACTACTTGTAAACAGACATGTAAACCAGCTTTAACAGAACGTCGATCTTCGACGCCATGCGCCAGCGCAGGTCTGTTGGCTATAATTAATATAAGCTTTGATTTGACAGATGGTCACACTGCTACTTCTTTTTGGTACAAATAAAAACTTACCAAAGAAAAAGAGCAATGTATCACATCCATCATTATTTTTAGCCGATAGACCCGCGGGTCCACAGATATTGTGACCATGTTATAAGTGTACTTACTCGATAAGATAAGGTGCGATATGTATAGAAAATCAGGAATATCATGCAGATTTAAACAAAATTTAAACTAATTATTAACCTAGGATAATAAGACGAGAAATTAAAGGCGTGTATGTCGCAGCGCTGGCAAATTCCATTATTCTCCCGTTTACAAACGGCATCTTCAGTTTATAGACGTAGTCTGTTTTAAGAATTGCCTTTCCCCGAATGTAAAATGTCGTAATTTATTAATTTGTTACAAAACATCAGTACCGCCGTTTAAAAATTGCCACGGCATTTACGGCTGTACCACAGAATATACAAGGTTATTTTTAGTTAATACAAATCCTCTCGTGGCGTTGATCAGACCATCAGACTAAACAACTTTCATTATGGGACCGAACTTGAAATCGCGAAAAAAAAAAACAGCTGTTTCATACATTTCGATGGAGTAGGATTGTACTTTTGTATGGAACAGCAGATTTATTTTCGTGATTTTGTGGTTGGTCCCATAATAAAAGTTGTTCAGTTTGATGGTCTGATCAAACTCACGAGAGGTTTTGTATTAACTAAAAATAACCTTGTATAATAGTACTGCACGCCTCCCCCGCTAAACACCGCACCGCAGTAGGTTGCTCCGTGACTTCGACAACTAGTTGCATTTGCTCACGACATAAGAGTGCAATATACGGCGTTTGGTGATCAAGGGATATCCTTTGGCAGGGTGCACCTTCTGAACCCTTAGATCACGTCATGTCAACATGATATGTCAACATATTTGGTCTGTTAACATCGTCGGTGTTAATTTTTGAGTGTAGTAGAAGGAAACACTGGCTAATAAAACAACCAAGTTGATATTGGATAAAAGAGATGGCATATGCTCACAAGTCACGAGTGATACCAAATCTTTACCATCTTCTTTGAATTCATCAATGATTTGCTTTCGGCAATTCGTAAATCACATTACGTTTATAAACTGACGACACCGTTTGTAAACGGGCGAATAATAGAATTTGCCTGCAACATTTATGTAGGGGGCATGTTGCGTTGCAAACATGTCAAAAATCTCTAATGAAGAATGTTACTGGGTCTCAATTTTATGATCGTGTAGCTAAATGTCTAGCAATACACTTGTTTTTTAAACTTTTTTAGATATTTGCATTCACAATGCTATTTTTATATTAAGATGAATAAATAATGAAAAATATTAGAAAAAATCGGCTCACCCGTAGCAACTTAGACTTGTTTTTTGTTTCATTTAAATCAAGCGAGTTGTTTCGATGTTTTAAGGGCTTGAAGGAAATGCCAAGCGCACTGAAATATGTGCTTTATTACGTACGACGTAAGGTTCACCTGTATGACCAATGACGTCATTGGTCACACAAAATAACAGTATTCTAGACCATATAACTTTTCTAATTTAAAAGATATCGCAAAAATTTCTTTGCAGTTGTTCATGTGGTCCCATAAGCTATTGGATTATGTGATTTAACAGACCCAGTAACATTCTCCATTAATTTTGAACTTTTAATATCTTCGCATTTAAGTTTAACATTTCATGTAGGTATTGCTTTTTTTATCACACACTTATTCAATTTTAAATTCAATCAATTTACACTTAAAAGCGAATTCTTAAGGTTCAAAATAACTAAGAAATTTCTGACATGTTCCAGCACCCTAATATTAGGGCCTTTAATGAAAACATTTAAGCAGTTCGAAGTATTATGTGTACACCCGATTCGGTTTCTATCGGCTGGCTTAATTGGCCAACTTTCAGCCCAAATGCAACATCTTCGAAGGGTTTCTGCATTTGGCCCCTCTTGAAGAATCCGAGGTCGCCATCACGCTTCGCAGACGAGCAGTCAGAGTATTTACTAGCTAACTTCTCAAAAGTGGCTTCTTTGTTGACAATTTTCTCACGGTACTCTGTAATTAATTAAATACTATATTATTACTATGTACAGCTTTTAGCAACAGGCTGAACTGTAGTTAGTGTAAAACTTATACCCAAAAACCATAAAAATATATTTGCAGATTAAAAGTCATGGCACACTATACCGGCAACGCAACGGCACCGCTCCAACCCAGCAATTGACTTGCCATTCGAATTAGAACATTAAATCACGTGTCGTAATAGTAGTTTATGAAACTGACACATAAAGAGGAGTATTAAAACACGAGTGTGTGTTTAAAAACCAAGCCGTGGGCAAGGTTTTTATTAGTATCACACGAGTGTTTTAATACCTAGTTATGTGCAGTTTCATACACTACTTTATGTACACTCATACATTTGGGATTGAACCTACTAAATAAAAGATCAACGTTAGAAAAGAGAGAGAGAGAGAGACTTTGTTTGTATTAGCTAGGTACCTTGTAATAAGTCAATTCCTTAGCTGCATCTAAACTAAAATATCGGGCAGAGTAATTTTTTTTCACATTTTAAAGCAAGAATAAAAAAAACCTACAAAATTCAGTAAGTATAACAAAATGTAAAAATTGAAATCAAAACTTTATCTGAAATGCTTGGCGCGCATTCAATTAGAAAAAAAAAATGAGATCAGTGCATTCCAGCAAACTAATCGCACTAAGTCATCGATTACCATAGAGTGCATTTTAATCATGGAAAATATGTGGGAAAATATTTTTTTTTAATGTTACGGCATTTGCCCTGTATCGTAATGAGAAAAAAAGTTATTTTATCTACACTCACAACGTAATGTTCCAAATATGAATTCAAAAAAGGTAATATAAATACGTACTTTATCTTCGTGGATAGGTAAAATTAAAAAAAAAACTCATTACGATGCAGTCAACTGCATCATAAAATAACTTTTTTTCTCATTACGATACAGGGCAAATCCAAAAAGAAGGCAGTGCCGTGATATTAAAAAAAAACAACGATATTTTCCCACATACTTTTCATGATTAAAATGCACTCTATGGTGATCGATGACTTATTGCGATTAGTTTGTTGGAATGCACTCATCTCATTTTTTTTTCTAATGGAATGCGCGCCATTTTTAAAGAATTTCAAAAAAGTTTTGATTTCAATTTTTACATTTTGTTATAGGTACTTACTGAATTTTGTAGGTTTTTTATTCTTGCTTTTAAAATGTGAAAAAATTAAACTCTGCCCGATATTTTAGATGCAGCTAAGGAAATGACTTATTACAAGGTAGGTAGGTAGCTAGGTACAGCTAATACAAACAAAGTCTCTCTTTCTTTTCTAACGTTGATCTTTTATTTAATAGGTTCAATCCCAAATGTATGAGTGTAGATAAAGTAGTGTATGAAACTGCACATAACTAGGTATTAAAACACTCGTGTGATACTATTAAAAACCTCACCTACGGCTCGGTTTTTAAACACACACTCGTGTTTTAATACCCCTCTTTATGTGTCAGTTTCATAAACTACTATTATGATGCAGTTGACTGCATCGTAATGAGTTTTTTTTTAATTTTACTTATCCACGAAAATAAAGTACGTATTTATATTGTAACACCTTTTTTTTTATATACCTATGGGGTAACCAACATTTGATTTTAAAGTACTTTTTATAGCGAAATTCTCGTTATAGTCTTGTAGGTTGGACAAGGAACATTAGGTATTAGATGTAGGTAAGAGTTTAGATAGGTTTTACAAAACACACCTAGTGTTTTCATATAGCTTTTGATGTGTTTAGTGTTAGTTTATTGCATGGATATTTTTACCTTTATTTGGGTCAATTTCCAGTAGTTTAACGAATGTCGGCGATTATACCGCCCACTTTGATCACAAAGCATTCACTTGAATTCATTTTAAAACATCATTCATAAAGAATTTTAGCACTTTTCAATAATTAAAGCAAATAAACTTTCTTGTTTACATATCTCACAGCTGTCTTTTCAGTTGACAAGTGACAACTGTCAGATGTGACGTTTAGCGTTCCGATTCCAGCTAACTGAATGTTTCGGACCAATTAATTTATACTTTGTTGATAAAATCAAATAAATAAATATCACCTATTTGTTATTTTAATTAAATAAAGTAAATGTTAATGTCTCGCATGCTAGTTAAACGTTTTAATATTAATATTCAGACAAAAGGTAAGTAAGTTCAGGGAGTGCGATTGTCTATGGTGTGTCTTTTGTCGATGGTACTCATTCGAGAGGATTCTAGCAAACTCGGTGGATTTCCGCCATTTCACTTTTTCGCCTGTGTCATTCAGAGAGACAGGAAATTTTCGTCATGTGAAGTGAAACCCAATCTATGTAGTTTTTTTTGGTGGGTTTCTATTAATTTAATGATGCGTTGAGCATCCCTTTAAGTGGTGAGTGTTATAATATTACGAATCTAATTATTTGTCCGTTTTTACCAGTGGTATCCAGATTGTAACCTCGTGTCGTATTGTTCTCAGGGCTCCAGCTCATCAATTTATATTTCATCATGTCTTTCATGAGATAACCTGTGATAATTAAAGCCCAAATTTGGTAAGTTTCTCAACCTTGTTATAATGTTAGTTGTAAGGAAAACCTCATATTCAATGTTGGACAATTTGGTGATTTTGATTTTCTATTGCAGGGCTCCCAGGTTGCTCCACAGTTTTACCTCAAAATTTCAAGATATAAGTACTTCCATGTTTCTCGCAAGTTTGGTCCAGGAAATACTTTCAAGGTTATGGTTTAAGCTCGTTTCGATGTAACGTCGTCTGTGCAGCGGCTTGGCGAGAATTCCATGCTATGATGTCTCATTAAAATCAGCGCGACGAGCACAGGTTAAACCGTACCATTACCATGGATCTATAAAACTAACCAAGGTATTCCTCAGCCTTCTTTCATTATCATCGCGGCAGTGTTTCTGTAGTATGTACCCGGTGAAGTAAATAACGTTCATATCCAGTACAAAATGGTTATTTGATGACATGTTCAAACTCAACCCGGAGCAGGTCAACAGCCAATAAATGTACCTACAGTCATGTTCCAAATTTATTTAGCTTCAGCGTAACTCTGGTCCATGAGCCAGAATGTATAAATAATTCTATTTTACTATGAATGTCTTGTGTTAAGATGATAAGTAATAGGTATCTTAGCATAAGTTTTTTTGAGTACATATGTGTTCGGTTCTTGACGGTCATCCAACTTGAGAGATATGGTGACGTTTGAAAACTTATTTCAAATGCGGAACCGGCCTCTTAATCTGTCTGACTAACGGGAAACGAATAGATATGCCCTCACCTTTACTTTTAAGGGTCTATAGTTAAAATCCCTACTTCTTTATATGGTTTCAATTTTATAATGAACCCAAGGGTATTGTTTTTGTAATAAATGTATGGTCTCACTTTAACCTGTTAAGGGTCCCTGTTAAACCATTTGCCCTTCGTGCGGTTTTAACATTATAATGGGTTCTCAAGGTATTATGTACTAATATAAAATGTGTGACTTCATTTTAACCCTTCGGATTCTTCGTTAAACCATTTATACCCCATGTGGTTTTAAATATTTTTATGACTTATTTTCTGCGAATCGTTGTTAACTTGGTATTAATTATACAACGTGTTAAATAAATGTTTATATCAACGTAAATATTGGTTTGATTTATTAAACTCACTTTGTTTCGATCCGTGGACAATTTATCTTTTAATTTTTAACTTTCATTGATATTAACGGCGCCCAAAATCATAATTGTTCCATGGATGACTGAGCCACGCGAATCCACAAAACCCCTTTGCTCTACCGACTAACATTTTCAGTGGGGTAATTTCCATCTATACCCCGGGGTAAAATTTTCCCATTACAGTGGCGTACCCAACGTGTGGCCCAGAAAAGTGAGATTAATAATTCAATATTTTAGTGCTTTATTTAACGTGAATTTAATTTTTATTTCAATATGGCTGAACTTAATTGTAACGTTGATTTCTTGCTCGGGGAAGAACTTGAACATGAATTATCCGTTCTTAAAGTCTCTTTTGATGAGCATAGTAGTGCTGACGAATTATGGCACTTTTTAATGAATACCTTGATACTAGCTCGTAGGGGTAGTTTTAAAATTCCTTTTACGGCTGTTTTTACTAGTTCCGAATTTAAAATTACTGTTAACCTTTTATTAAAAAGTTTTCGCTCGCGTCTGTTTAGTTTAGAACTCCAATTATAAAACGGGTTCTGTATATATATTATTTCATATGCCAGATAATGAGCACCTTACGTCTCGTTGCAATGCATCTCACCCAATTTTGTGTTTTATATATTTGTGTTCAAAATTTTCAACCCAAGTTGCGGGGACACTCCGTTTCGGACATCCGTTTCGGCATATGTTGTCTCTGTCAGTGGTTTATTTGTTGTGCGGGGGCACAGTAGTGGCGCTTGAAACCCCTTTATATGGCTTTAGTTTCAAGCCTGCCCTTGTGTTACCTTTAGCATGATGCTGTTTCGTCGTTGTTAGTTGGGTGGGTTATGTTTTTGTTGGTTTTTGGTGTATTTATACTGCGTTCAAAATTTTTTAACCCAATTCGGGGGACATTAGGTCATACTAGTCCGTTTAGGCATATGGCGTTCCTGTCGGTGGTTCATTTGTCGTGCAGGGTCACAGTAGTGGCGCTTGAAACCCCTTTATATGGCTTTAGTTTCAAGCCTGCCCTTGTGTTACCTTGTGCACGATGTTGTTCTATCATTGTTAGTTCAGTAGGTTATAACTTTGTTAGTTTTTAGGGTATATTTTATCCGCGTTACATCCGTAGGTCTTGTCGCATTTGTGTAAACCACAAATGATACCAAGGATGGTAACATTTCTGTTTTCTTTATTATGATGGCTGTCGTCCTGTGTGATGATTTGCTTTTGCCTTTGTTGTGTGTTTTAAGGTATGCTGGATTTCCACTCCTCACACTTTACTTTTAGAAGTCACTGTTTTGCATACTTCAACTTTAAATGTAATTTGCCCATGTTTGCAGTTTGGTAAATTACGTGCTGGTTTTTGTTTAACCAACCTGTGTTTAACACTGGTTATGGCTAGAACCTGGATTAGCTCTCCTTTTGTGTTATTGGGTCTATGAAACGGTTCTACCTTTTTCCATATTCACTCTTATGAGTTATTTATTAGGTTTCCCTTGATATGACTCAAGCTTTCTTTGTCTAAGTTTTGAGTCTTGAGGTGGTTTATCTTTAAGTAAAGTAGGATTAAGGTCTGCTTTGTTTAATTTAGGTTGTAGCTTTAGATTTCGTCGTTCCTCTTGGCGAAAAATTTTATCCAAAACTTTCGTTTTGAATAAAATTTTTCTTTCCCAACTAAGACGGTACTGTAACACCTTTTTTTTTATATACCTATGGGGTAACCAACATTTGATTTTAAAGTACTTTTTATAGCGAAATTCTCGTTATAGTCTTGTAGGTTGGACAAGGAACATTAGGTATTAGATGTAGGTAAGAGTTTAGATAGGTTTTACAAAACACACCTAGTGTTTTCATATAGCTTTTGATGTGTTTAGTGTTAGTTTATTGCATGGATATTTTTACCTTTATTTGGGTCAATTTCCAGTAGTTTAACGAATGTCGGCGATTATACCGCCCACTTTGATCACAAAGCATTCACTTGAATTCATTTTAAAACATCATTCATAAAGAATTTTAGCACTTTTCAATAATTAAAGCAAATAAACTTTCTTGTTTACATATCTCACAGCTGTCTTTTCAGTTGACAAGTGACAACTGTCAGATGTGACGTTTAGCGTTCCGATTCCAGCTAACTGAATGTTTCGGACCAATTAATTTATACTTTGTTGATAAAATCAAATAAATAAATATCACCTATTTGTTATTTTAATTAAATAAAGTAAATGTTAATGTCTCGCATGCTAGTTAAACGTTTTAATATTAATATTCAGACAAAAGGTAAGTAAGTTCAGGGAGTGCGATTGTCTATGGTGTGTCTTTTGTCGATGGTACTCATTCGAGAGGATTCTAGCAAACTCGGTGGATTTCCGCCATTTCACTTTTTCGCCTGTGTCATTCAGAGAGACAGGAAATTTTCGTCATGTGAAGTGAAACCCAATCTATGTAGTTTTTTTTGGTGGGTTTCTATTAATTTAATGATGCGTTGAGCATCCCTTTAAGTGGTGAGTGTTATAATATTACGAATCTAATTATTTGTCCGTTTTTACCAGTGGTATCCAGATTGTAACCTCGTGTCGTATTGTTCTCAGGGCTCCAGCTCATCAATTTATATTTCATCATGTCTTTCATGAGATAACCTGTGATAATTAAAGCCCAAATTTGGTAAGTTTCTCAACCTTGTTATAATGTTAGTTGTAAGGAAAACCTCATATTCAATGTTGGACAATTTGGTGATTTTGATTTTCTATTGCAGGGCTCCCAGGTTGCTCCACAGTTTTACCTCAAAATTTCAAGATATAAGTACTTCCATGTTTCTCGCAAGTTTGGTCCAGGAAATACTTTCAAGGTTATGGTTTAAGCTCGTTTCGATGTAACGTCGTCTGTGCAGCGGCTTGGCGAGAATTCCATGCTATGATGTCTCATTAAAATCAGCGCGACGAGCACAGGTTAAACCGTACCATTACCATGGATCTATAAAACTAACCAAGGTATTCCTCAGCCTTCTTTCATTATCATCGCGGCAGTGTTTCTGTAGTATGTACCCGGTGAAGTAAATAACGTTCATATCCAGTACAAAATGGTTATTTGATGACATGTTCAAACTCAACCCGGAGCAGGTCAACAGCCAATAAATGTACCTACAGTCATGTTCCAAATTTATTTAGCTTCAGCGTAACTCTGGTCCATGAGCCAGAATGTATAAATAATTCTATTTTACTATGAATGTCTTGTGTTAAGATGATAAGTAATAGGTATCTTAGCATAAGTTTTTTTGAGTACATATGTGTTCGGTTCTTGACGGTCATCCAACTTGAGAGATATGGTGACGTTTGAAAACTTATTTCAAATGCGGAACCGGCCTCTTAATCTGTCTGACTAACGGGAAACGAATAGATATGCCCTCACCTTTACTTTTAAGGGTCTATAGTTAAAATCCCTACTTCTTTATATGGTTTCAATTTTATAATGAACCCAAGGGTATTGTTTTTGTAATAAATGTATGGTCTCACTTTAACCTGTTAAGGGTCCCTGTTAAACCATTTGCCCTTCGTGCGGTTTTAACATTATAATGGGTTCTCAAGGTATTATGTACTAATATAAAATGTGTGACTTCATTTTAACCCTTCGGATTCTTCGTTAAACCATTTATACCCCATGTGGTTTTAAATATTTTTATGACTTATTTTCTGCGAATCGTTGTTAACTTGGTATTAATTATACAACGTGTTAAATAAATGTTTATATCAACGTAAATATTGGTTTGATTTATTAAACTCACTTTGTTTCGATCCGTGGACAATTTATCTTTTAATTTTTAACTTTCATTGATATTAACGGCGCCCAAAATCATAATTGTTCCATGGATGACTGAGCCACGCGAATCCACAAAACCCCTTTGCTCTACCGACTAACATTTTCAGTGGGGTAATTTCCATCTATACCCCGGGGTAAAATTTTCCCATTACAGTGGCGTACCCAACGTGTGGCCCAGAAAAGTGAGATTAATAATTCAATATTTTAGTGCTTTATTTAACGTGAATTTAATTTTTATTTCAATATGGCTGAACTTAATTGTAACGTTGATTTCTTGCTCGGGGAAGAACTTGAACATGAATTATCCGTTCTTAAAGTCTCTTTTGATGAGCATAGTAGTGCTGACGAATTATGGCACTTTTTAATGAATACCTTGATACTAGCTCGTAGGGGTAGTTTTAAAATTCCTTTTACGGCTGTTTTTACTAGTTCCGAATTTAAAATTACTGTTAACCTTTTATTAAAAAGTTTTCGCTCGCGTCTGTTTAGTTTAGAACTCCAATTATAAAACGGGTTCTGTATATATATTATTTCATATGCCAGATAATGAGCACCTTACGTCTCGTTGCAATGCATCTCACCCAATTTTGTGTTTTATATATTTGTGTTCAAAATTTTCAACCCAAGTTGCGGGGACACTCCGTTTCGGACATCCGTTTCGGCATATGTTGTCTCTGTCAGTGGTTTATTTGTTGTGCGGGGGCACAGTAGTGGCGCTTGAAACCCCTTTATATGGCTTTAGTTTCAAGCCTGCCCTTGTGTTACCTTTAGCATGATGCTGTTTCGTCGTTGTTAGTTGGGTGGGTTATGTTTTTGTTGGTTTTTGGTGTATTTATACTGCGTTCAAAATTTTTTAACCCAATTCGGGGGACATTAGGTCATACTAGTCCGTTTAGGCATATGGCGTTCCTGTCGGTGGTTCATTTGTCGTGCAGGGTCACAGTAGTGGCGCTTGAAACCCCTTTATATGGCTTTAGTTTCAAGCCTGCCCTTGTGTTACCTTGTGCACGATGTTGTTCTATCATTGTTAGTTCAGTAGGTTATAACTTTGTTAGTTTTTAGGGTATATTTTATCCGCGTTACATCCGTAGGTCTTGTCGCATTTGTGTAAACCACAAATGATACCAAGGATGGTAACATTTCTGTTTTCTTTATTATGATGGCTGTCGTCCTGTGTGATGATTTGCTTTTGCCTTTGTTGTGTGTTTTAAGGTATGCTGGATTTCCACTCCTCACACTTTACTTTTAGAAGTCACTGTTTTGCATACTTCAACTTTAAATGTAATTTGCCCATGTTTGCAGTTTGGTAAATTACGTGCTGGTTTTTGTTTAACCAACCTGTGTTTAACACTGGTTATGGCTAGAACCTGGATTAGCTCTCCTTTTGTGTTATTGGGTCTATGAAACGGTTCTACCTTTTTCCATATTCACTCTTATGAGTTATTTATTAGGTTTCCCTTGATATGACTCAAGCTTTCTTTGTCTAAGTTTTGAGTCTTGAGGTGGTTTATCTTTAAGTAAAGTAGGATTAAGGTCTGCTTTGTTTAATTTAGGTTGTAGCTTTAGATTTCGTCGTTCCTCTTGGCGAAAAATTTTATCCAAAACTTTCGTTTTGAATAAAATTTTTCTTTCCCAACTAAGACGGTACTGTAACACCTTTTTTTTTATATACCTATGGGGTAACCAACATTTGATTTTAAAGTACTTTTTATAGCGAAATTCTCGTTATAGTCTTGTAGGTTGGACAAGGAACATTAGGTATTAGATGTAGGTAAGAGTTTAGATAGGTTTTACAAAACACACCTAGTGTTTTCATATAGCTTTTGATGTGTTTAGTGTTAGTTTATTGCATGGATATTTTTACCTTTATTTGGGTCAATTTCCAGTAGTTTAACGAATGTCGGCGATTATACCGCCCACTTTGATCACAAAGCATTCACTTGAATTCATTTTAAAACATCATTCATAAAGAATTTTAGCACTTTTCAATAATTAAAGCAAATAAACTTTCTTGTTTACATATCTCACAGCTGTCTTTTCAGTTGACAAGTGACAACTGTCAGATGTGACGTTTAGCGTTCCGATTCCAGCTAACTGAATGTTTCGGACCAATTAATTTATACTTTGTTGATAAAATCAAATAAATAAATATCACCTATTTGTTATTTTAATTAAATAAAGTAAATGTTAATGTCTCGCATGCTAGTTAAACGTTTTAATATTAATATTCAGACAAAAGGTAAGTAAGTTCAGGGAGTGCGATTGTCTATGGTGTGTCTTTTGTCGATGGTACTCATTCGAGAGGATTCTAGCAAACTCGGTGGATTTCCGCCATTTCACTTTTTCGCCTGTGTCATTCAGAGAGACAGGAAATTTTCGTCATGTGAAGTGAAACCCAATCTATGTAGTTTTTTTTGGTGGGTTTCTATTAATTTAATGATGCGTTGAGCATCCCTTTAAGTGGTGAGTGTTATAATATTACGAATCTAATTATTTGTCCGTTTTTACCAGTGGTATCCAGATTGTAACCTCGTGTCGTATTGTTCTCAGGGCTCCAGCTCATCAATTTATATTTCATCATGTCTTTCATGAGATAACCTGTGATAATTAAAGCCCAAATTTGGTAAGTTTCTCAACCTTGTTATAATGTTAGTTGTAAGGAAAACCTCATATTCAATGTTGGACAATTTGGTGATTTTGATTTTCTATTGCAGGGCTCCCAGGTTGCTCCACAGTTTTACCTCAAAATTTCAAGATATAAGTACTTCCATGTTTCTCGCAAGTTTGGTCCAGGAAATACTTTCAAGGTTATGGTTTAAGCTCGTTTCGATGTAACGTCGTCTGTGCAGCGGCTTGGCGAGAATTCCATGCTATGATGTCTCATTAAAATCAGCGCGACGAGCACAGGTTAAACCGTACCATTACCATGGATCTATAAAACTAACCAAGGTATTCCTCAGCCTTCTTTCATTATCATCGCGGCAGTGTTTCTGTAGTATGTACCCGGTGAAGTAAATAACGTTCATATCCAGTACAAAATGGTTATTTGATGACATGTTCAAACTCAACCCGGAGCAGGTCAACAGCCAATAAATGTACCTACAGTCATGTTCCAAATTTATTTAGCTTCAGCGTAACTCTGGTCCATGAGCCAGAATGTATAAATAATTCTATTTTACTATGAATGTCTTGTGTTAAGATGATAAGTAATAGGTATCTTAGCATAAGTTTTTTTGAGTACATATGTGTTCGGTTCTTGACGGTCATCCAACTTGAGAGATATGGTGACGTTTGAAAACTTATTTCAAATGCGGAACCGGCCTCTTAATCTGTCTGACTAACGGGAAACGAATAGATATGCCCTCACCTTTACTTTTAAGGGTCTATAGTTAAAATCCCTACTTCTTTATATGGTTTCAATTTTATAATGAACCCAAGGGTATTATTTTTGTAATAAATGTATGGTCTCACTTTAACCTGTTAAGGGTCCCTGTTAAACCATTTCGTCTGCTTACTGGTAAACTATGTTAAGTGCACATTTTGTGGAAACGAGATAATAAGATTTGAAAGTTTAAATAGATTTTTGACTATCTTTCAATTCAATTGTTGTAGAATGTAATATGAAATATTATTGGTAATATATTAACCTTTCGTTCTGTATATTTGTAGCAGAACTTATTTGATGAGATTCAACAAAAAAATATAATTATGTTGATCTAGGCAGTGCGCTTAACTGGTTTTACCTGTAATTGAAATATATGAAATAAAACCTATATTTCACACTATTTTTTTATAGTTTTAATGAAAAGTACATACTAATATTAAAAGTTAGCCATGAAATAAAAGAAAAATTGCATGGGGAATAAATTCATGGAATTATCGAAAAAACTACTGCATTTACCTGATTTTATCTGAAAGTTTCTAAAGAAATGTTGTAATTACCATAATGATTTTCCATAGTAATAAGTTCTTTCAGCTTAAAAATCTGTTACAAATGAAATAAACAATTTTAAAAACATCATTTTAATGTCACATTAGTCTAAATATTGTAAGAAACATAATAAAACCATAAAACGCTAAAACCAATAATGAATACCTCAGAAATAATCAATCAAGTATCCAGGTATCAGTTTAGCATCAGGTTATGGTTAACGGCAGGCTCATCGGTGGCAGGCAAAGACGAAAACCATCCATGGAATTCGACAGGGATAACCCCTTTATAACACATCGCCAAGAGATTTTTTTCTTGGCATTTGTTATAGGCAAAGGCTTTAGATAGGCTTGTTTCATGCGGTTGTTCCTTGTCCCTGTGCCTTTTGGTATGTTACTTGCAGTCTGGTTTCTTCCCGAGACATCGATGGAAACAAATTCTTCTTCTTCTATCAAAGTTAAAAAATATTTTAGTTGGTTCTGACTTGAGGTACTTACCTATCTTTCCTATTCACTATCTTTATTTTCAACCACTTGACTGGTTGTCCATTGCAGTCTTTTGGCTTATTAAAGATCGTTTCCTCGGCTAATTTCTTGAGATCATAGAAATCATTGTACTTAAACTCTCTGGTTTGGTCTGGTTTTTGCAGACTCAATGCTACTGTGCATACTATCAACTTCCGTGTAGCTATGTCTAGACTCAAAAAAATGTATTCAATTTGTTCTGTTGAACAAAACAAATTGAACACAATTTTTTTCTATGATTTCAAGAAATTTTCCGAGGAAACGATCTTTATTAAATCAAAAGACTGCAATGGACAACCAGCCAAGTGTTTGAAAATAAAGAGAATTAAATACCTCAAGTCAGAACCACAGTTTTATTAATACTACTAACAGTTGTCCGACTCATGTACTTGTGCGGGGCAACGATGGGGGTACGCGGGGAAGTGAGCGGCAGAGTCGGCGAGCGCAATCTCCTCTAGTTTGCGCTCTCTTACTTGAAGGGGTGTACGTTTTAAGAAGCGTAACGAAATTCCAGAACGTCTCATAATGGCTTACTGATTTGTTCTGTGTTTAATTGTAAATCCACGTCAAGGTTTGATAGGGACCCTCAAATTGAATAACTTTTTTATTATATTATATTTTTATTCTTTCGTTATTACAAATTCAAACTTTTATGTGATATATTTGAGTAGTTTTTGTTGTGACAACCCTGACCTTTGACGGAGTTTCTGTGTGTATACCTACACAGTGGCGGCATGCGTTTATCAACAAAAGAGTCGGATTACTGGTAGGTTCTTTATAATACTGTGTCAGAACCAACTAAAATGTTTTTAACTACTAGTCCGAAGAATTTGTTTCCACCGATGTCTCGGGAAGAAACCAGACTGCAAGTCACAGACCAAAAGGCGCAGGGACAAGGAACAACCGCATGAAGCAAGCCTATCTAAAGCCTTTGCCTATAACAAAAGCCAAGAAAAAAATCTCTTGGCGATGTGTTACAAAGGGGTTATCCCTGTCGAATTCCATGGATGGTTTTCGTCTTTGCCTGCCACCGATGAGCCTGCCGTTAACCATAACCTGCAGTTGACGAAGTTTCTTCGGAAGACTGAGACCAGATACTTGATTATTTCTGAGGTATTCTTTATTGGTTTTAGCGTTGGCTGTTATTATTATGTTTCGTACAATATTTTGATTGATGTGACATTAAAATTATGTCTTTAAAATTGTATATTTCATTTGTAACAGATTTTTAAGCTGGTGGAACTTATTACTATGGAAAATCATTATGGTGAGTACAAATTTTTTTTAGAAACTTACAAATAAAATCAGGTAAATGCAGTAGTTTCGCACGTGTCACTCGTATAATGCCAGAATTTCACTAGAGATCTTACAGGTAAAACGTGTTAAATGCATTTATTATCATTTGCTAGACCTCAATTTATAGAGGCTACGTGATTACCCTACTGGTAAAAAAAAGCACATGTATGTTATCATACTTTACCAGTTTATAAAGACGAACTTGGTATATAATGGAATGTCAAGAAAAAAACAATAAATGTATTTAAATCTATTTGCCTGAAGTTTTTGTTGAAAAAAAAGTAAATAAATGCATTTAATCTATTTTTCCACACTGTACACGTCGTGAATTAAAATACTAAATCTACAAAGAAAAAATAATAAAGTTATACATCATCTTTTACTTGTGTCTATTTCATTATAACCTATTAATAAGTAGATTTACGTCGTTTTCATAGTAGAATTATAGAAATACTTTGCTATTTATAATATTTTTAGTTACGTAGCTTGGCACTAAAAAGTCCTTTCACTTATCACATTTTACCAGTAGAAAGAGCGTCGAAAATTACAAATACTGCATTAATATCTCATTTTTGATCAAAAATGCATTTACCATTTTTTACCAGTAAGCAGACGATTTGCCCTTCGTGCGGTTTTAACATTATAATGGGTTCTCAAGGTATTATGTACTAATATAAAATGTGTGACTTCATTTTAACCCTTCGGATTCTTCGTTAAACCATTTATACCCCATGTGGTTTTAAATATTTTTATGACTTATTTTCTGCGAATCGTTGTTAACTTGGTATTAATTATACAACGTGTTAAATAAATGTTTATATCAACGTAAATATTGGTTTGATTTATTAAACTCACTTTGTTTCGATCCGTGGACAATTTATCTTTTAATTTTTAACTTTCATTGATATTAACGGCGCCCAAAATCATAATTGTTCCATGGATGACTGAGCCACGCGAATCCACAAAACCCCTTTGCTCTACCGACTAACATTTTCAGTGGGGTAATTTCCATCTATACCCCGGGGTAAAATTTTTCCCATTACAATATTACCTTTTTTGAATTCATATTTGGAACATTACCACAGTATATTTATAAGTTTTTCAAACAGTAGAGGAGCTAACGTCACTTAGGCCCTTTTGTCATTGCACTCCGACGGATCGCTAGGGTTGGCATTTTCCGGCCGTCTCGTGGAATGCTACGCGCGAACGCTATGGAAACAACTGCGAGGCGATGTCACAACCCTGACCAAAGTACTGCGAACTTTGCTTAGAGCTCTTAGAGTGACGTCAGCCGTCAAATTCGAACGTTTCCATGGAGCTCTCATACTGTTTGAAAAAACTTATATATATACTGTGACATTACGTTGTGAGTGTAGATAAAATATATTTCATAATGTCAGCACCCTGCCACTACCATACATCAAGCGAGCGGACCGCGCGCTTACAGCACGCCGACCGTGTGCTTACTGCGCGCTGACTCAGAGTCGCCAGCGAAACAACATCGTAGCGTAGGTATGTAAAAATAAATAAATTTAAAAAATATTAAAAACACGCCCGCCCTGCCAAAAACGAACTAAAAAGTTAAAAAAACAAGTGTCATAGCAGTCTGGGGACCGTTTTGTGGAACAATTTTTAATCAAAGAGGTGCCCCGACTTCAATGACACTTTTTTTACTTTTTTGTTCGTTTTTGGCAGGGCAAGCGTGTCTGTTTTTAATATTTTTTTTTATTTATTTATTTTTATTTCACACGTTATAGTGACAAATTATATATTATGTAGTTTTGAAATGTACTCAATAAGGCCTTTCATTTAATGCCCATATTGTAATAATAGAAAAAAAAACGCCCTCAGAGGTTTTTTATAGAAAAAGTTTTTAAGGCTTATGATCTAGTATTTTTAGAAGGTATCACTACATGCCCTCGTAGTCATTCGTAGAAGTGGCTAGCAAATGTGTAAAAAACGGCCACTTTTAGCAGTTTTGCTATCTATTTCTAGCAGTGACTACGAGGGAATGTAATGATACCCTGTCTAAAAATACTAGACTGTGAGCCCTAAAAATTCCAAGTAACAGTATTAATATTTTGTATTAGAGTTATAATCTATACATATAATAAAGCTGTAGAAAAGTTTTGTCTGTACAATGGAAATATTTTGAAAAAAAGTGGTTGGGGTGTTTAATAATAACCAGGAGAACCCATTTCTAACATTTTTGGAATTTTTGTCGGTTTGTCTGTTTATCTGTATGTTTGTGCGCTAATAACGTAAAAAACGCTAACCCAATCGTGATGATGTTTACATACAAATATACTGTGTATATTGCAATATAATCAAATCTTTATTTCATCGCCATCGGTTCACTGAATCAAAAGATATACGAATTTAAAGTTTACGATGAATTCGTTGTAATAATATCATCGGGCGAATGATACTGTTAGAACGACCGACCAGCGGTGTATCCGACATCTGGCACAGTATCATTATTGACCATTGTCAATGTCTAAAGTAAACAAAAACGTGTCGAGTTTTGGGTCTATTGTAATTTCTCAGAAACAAAATGCACGGGCATGCAGTAAAATCATTCGCTTGGGCATTCGAGAAAATCCGTAGGGAACCTTTAACCAGGACAAAAGTATTCTATACTAACTTCCGCCCGCGACTTCGTTCGCTAGGACATTCGAGAAAATCTTTAGGGAACCTTTAGGGAGCCTCGCTAGATAAACATAGAATTCTTTTATCCTGGTTAAAGGTCTTCTAAGGATTTTCTCGAATGTTCACGCGAACGAAGTCGCGGGCGAAAGCTAGTATTAAATAAAATTCACCACTTTCGGTCGGGAAAGCTCCTTAAAACTGAAAAAATAATATTGAATTTGAAAGGAATCAAGGGAACTTACCTTTCAGAATGTCCATTGCCTCATCTTTGCTTCGTGTTATAACACTCTCGCGCCACGAAGACGGACGTCGACTGCCCGAGTGCTTCACCAGGAGGTGGCTGCACTGCACCTGGTCCACTCCACCGCTGTCGTCGTCATCTTCGTCTTCATCCACCAACGGAGCTGGGTTCACTGGCTTGTCCCATTGGGATTTTTTCGTATGCTTGTTTAGGTAATAAGTCATGCCTGCAAACAAATATTTTAATGTAGTGTGATAAACGTATGATAAAAGGTGGTTGTAATCAAGGACCGGAATTACCGTTAAAAAGGTTTTTGATTAGGTATTTAATAGACTTGTTTTAAAAAACTCTATCAATACGGTAACCCTATCGAAAATTCGAAAGGGTAACCCAGGTAAGCACTTACCGAATCCGATAACCCTATCGGGGAAACCCTGTGAAGGCTCTATGAACGGGTTTTAAAACGTGTTCAAGCAATTTATACTTAGTCCCACCCACCAGGGTCGAAGGACCGGAACCACTTACCGTTAAAGGGGTTTTTGATTGGGTATTTCATAGACCCTTTATGTGCAGTAGTTCGGCTGTTAGTCCGGTTAACCGAACTAATGCAACTTTTTAGTTGCATTAGTTCGGTTGATTTTAATCACCGAACTGTTGCAACTATTAACTGTTAATAGTTCGGTTGTTAGTCCGGGTTAACCTAACTAATACAACTTTGTAGTAATAGAAATCATTGCCCATGGCACTACAGATCAAGTGGCACTACTATTTTTAACCGACTTCAACAAATTAAACGGACGAGGTTATTAATTCGGTTGTATGTTTTTTATTTATAAATTTTTATTTATTTTATTTTACAATTTCCAATAACTTTTTTCTTTCCTTTGTAATTCGTCACCAAAGTACCAGGATCTCATAAATATGGAGAAAGTTAACTTCTGTAATTTTCATTTTTTTTAATCAAACAAAAAAAACATTTGAGTAGTGCTACACTTAAAAGTAGCAACAGTTCGGTCGGTCGATTGAAATCAACCGAACTAATGCAACTTTTTGGTTGCATTAGTTCGGTTGATTTAAATCACCGAACTAATGCAACTAAAAGGTTTCATTAGTTCGGTTAACCGGACTAACAACCGAACTACTGCAACTAAAGGTCATAGACTTGTTTTCAAAAACCCTATCAATAAGGTAAGCATATCTTCGACTAAGTGTATCGAAAGGGAAACCCTATCATTTGGTAAGCTTTTTAATAGGGTTTCCCTAACAATTGGCTTAACCAAAAAAGGGGTTTTCTGGTCCCTGATTGTAATGAGCTTTTATTTCACTTTTAAGATTACTTTCAATTTTGTTAATCTAGTAAATTCTGGTATACCTACACTACATTATATGTTATACTACTACATGTACATAATAGGTATAATACTTTAAATTTCTAGCAGCTGGCATATTGTGTAACTCGTACACGGTTATTTTTAAAGTATATCTAAAAATGAAAAGAGGTGTTCAGACCACGTTAATGAACAACTTTTACTATGGGGCCAACCATGAAATCGCGAAAAAAAAAATCAGCTGTTCCATACATTATAGTCGAGTCGACATTGTACTTTTCTATGGAACAGGTTAAAACAGGATTAATAATAACGGTGTATTGTATATGCCCCTCTTTAACTGATTCGACATAATAACACCAGCGCCATGGCACTTGCTACGGCATTTAGCTGAGTGGAGCCCCTTTCGGCAGAGATTACTAAAATTTTGTGACTATTTAATAGTCATTTTACGTCTTTAGGTAGCATACCAATAATATTTAAAATGCACTTTTATGTAAATGTATCTATGTATTAAAAAATGTTTGTGTTGCAGTCTGACAATAAATGGAAGTGACTGATATTAAATTAAAGTACCTTGTAATGTAGTACACTAAATAAAGATTTTACAATGCAATTAATCAGACAATGATTACCAACTTCAGACCAAATGTCCACCAGCCATTTTTTAATGTCCCAACTGCTGGGGCGCAGGCCTTCCTTATGGGTGGATAAGGAGGACGGGCCATAACCCACCACGCGGGCCCGATGCGGATTGGTGGGTGTTAACAAATTCAGCCGGGACCAACGGCACAAAGTGCCTTCCGAAGCACGGAGGAGCTCGTTAAAATACATTTTTGGTCGCCCATTCCATGACCGACCCTTGCGAAAGTTGCTTAACCTCCGCAATCACTGGGCCAGGCGCTAAACCACTGCGCCACCGAGCTCCTCAGACTACTTGTGGTGGCACAAAATGGTGTATTTTGATGTGTGCACCATACATCATCGAGTGAGGACCACTGTCATTGTCGAATTAATTGCATTGATCCATCAGAGAAGCAAGGTTAGTTTTGTAACTCACTGACGAGATGACCAAATGGAATATTATGTACAAACTAGTGGCCGCCCGCGGTTTCACCCGCGTGGTTCCCGTTCCCGTGGGAATATCTGGATAAATATTCTATGTTTTAACCTAGGCTATCTACTATTATATTATAAATGTGAAAGTTTGTGGGTTTGGATGTTTGTTCCTCAATCACGCAAAAACTACTGAACGGATTTGGTTGAAATTTAGCACACAGATAGTAGATAGCCTAGTTTAAAACATATAATACTTTTTATTCCGATATTCCAACGGGAACGGGAACCACGCGGGTGAAACCGCGAGCGGCCGCTAGTGAAGTAATAATTAAATCAAGAAGTATTTAATTAAGTGTTAGTTAATGAAGTAAATTACACACCTGTACTTCTGCTTTTGCGCTCCTCCCATCCTTCTGGTAAAACGTCTTCTTGATTGGAAGTCATGATGATACTGGATAAACTGCAAAAGGAGTAGGTAAAACGATAATATTAAAGCTATATACTTTATCTATTGTTATTTAACTTATGTTAATTAGACCTATTCTATTGTTTTTTAAGGATTTAAAACAATCCGGGTAGTCTCTCTCTTGTCTTTTCATCGCTTGAGGGTAGGCTCACGAGTAGCTTCAGTCCCCCGTGGCCACGGCAGCTGCAAAGGTGCCGAAACATCGGGAAAATCAAAAATCAAACCAAATACCAACTAATTACCAAAGTACTTGCAATAAAACCGCGATAGTATCCGTTGTGAAAAAGTGTTTTATTTCATACATACTACACATTAATTTTAATGTTTTTAAAAAATAAAAATCCCTAGGGTACCTTTGACCGAGATAAAAAGTATCCTATGTTTTAATTCAGACTATAAACTGTTTGCCAAATTTCATCCAAATCAGTTCAGCCTTCATAAAAAGTAAACATACACACCAACAGAGAAATTCCTCCTTTTTTGAAGTTGGAAAAAATCATCGGATCGCAGTAGATTGTGCTAGATTTTCAGTCTACCGTGGTAGATTGACAATCTACTACAATCTATAGCAAACCCATATTTTTAACAGACTTCAAAAAAAGAGAAGGTTCTCTGTTCGACGTTCGTCTATTTGTTTCTTCGTTTCGTTTCGAATGTCCATCCGGATGTAGTCGCAGGAGGAAACTAGTTAAAAAGAAATATGCGCTATATTTTTAGAAATTTTCCGAAAGTAGGTACCTACTGCATAATAATTTCAATGTTGTTTTTTTTTTAATAAAAATACCTAGGGGCCTTTGACGAGCTAAAAAGTATCCTATGTTTTAATCCAGGCTATAAACGGTGTGCCAAATTTCATCAAAATCGAACAGAGAACCTCCTCCTTTTTAAAGTCGGTTAAAAATATCGGATTATAGTAGATTGCGATGAGTAGACTGCAAATCTGCGATCCGATATTTTCAACCGACTTAAAAAAAGGAGGAAGTTCTCTGTTTGTCTTTCTGTTTTTTTAATGGTTTTTTTAATGTCCACCCACGCGGATGTAGTCGCGGGCGGAAGCTAGTTAAAAATAAATGTAAGTACTATATTTTTTAATGTTTTGAAAAAAATACTATTTACCTCGAAAAATAGGTGCCAACCCTAAGCCAGACCAAGCCAGACTGACGTAGATTGACAATCCAGCACGATCTGATCACGCAGAACAGATCTCGAACAACGTTACACAGTGTAAACTCTGTCAATCTTTGTCAGTCTCGCACGGTCTGGATTGTGTGTGTAATGGGTGCCTTATGGTGTGACTCAGTCTGTCTGTCTGTCTGTCACTGCTAGATATATTGAGAACTAGGGTTTGCCCAACTAAAATATTTTGCAAATAAGAAAGAAATAAAAAATATTTTTTTATAACAGGGACTGAAAAGGGGTCCCAAAAATTTTAAGTGGGGCTACTAGGGCATGTGGGGTATACCATATGAATGAGCGCTGTTTGCACATTATCAAACATTATTTTGTTTTTTTACGCCGCATAGTTTTCCATTTATGATGAAAAATACCGTCACCCCCTTATCTCCGAAGTTTGCAAAGAGAAAAATCTGAAATAATTCTATGTGATAGTAGTTTATGTAAAGATTACAGGTAAATAAAACGATGTCTCAATATAGCACACTTTTTTAGAAAATTATTATCAACAATAAATACTTTAGTTTCACTATTGGTCAAGAGATGGCGCTGACCCAAAACTGCAATAATAATTTTATTAATCTACTAATGGTACGGAAACCCTCGGTGCACGAGTCCGACTCACTCTTGACCGGTTTTTTATAATTTAAATAGGTATTGACTTAGCTAGTGAACTTACATAACAATTGGAAAGTATTTTTATTTTATTGTCTATTATGAAACTATTTATATACTTAGAATAATAACACCTAGAACGATAGTTCTCTACAAAGCGCACTGTCAAAAGTGAGGCAGGTAAAACTGCCAAAATGGCCCCCGTTTCCTGATTTGTATTCTCCATTATTACCTAATCATAACGAATAAGTACAAAACAGTTTAAATTTTCCTACATTTATTAGATTACTTAGTTACTATATTATTGGATTATAGTTACGATTAGGTAACGTATGAAAGATATGAATCTGAATACTAATCCATTCTGGCTTAATATTAGTTGCCTCACTTTGCATACGACGACACGGCTTCTAGGTGTTATTATTCTAAGTTTATAGGTAAATGAACCTAAGTATTTTTCTATTATTTTATCTATACAAGAAAGAATGGTAAATCGGTCTGTAGTTATTTATATCTGTATATGTAGGTACCCTTTTTATGTATTGTATTGGTCGAATAGTGGCAATCTTAAGTTTATCAGGATAAATTGAATTATATATGCAAGTATTAATCAAATAAGCAGATATCTGTTTACTGACGTACAACATATCAGAGACACGAATCCCATTAAAACCGGGACTTTTCTTATTATTTTAATGCTTAATTATTGTCTTAATCACTTTATCTTTATGTAGTTTCATTGTTAAATCAGTTTTGTTTGTGTACAAGTTTTCATTAATCAAAGGCTTATCACAGGTAGAAATTATGTTTTTAACGTTATCTCGATATCCTCTTGCAAAGTTATTATTGGTTTGATTATATCCATGGAAATTTTTAATTATAATGTCTTCGATAGAATTAGTCAATTTACCATACAATAGGGTATTTTCCACATTTTTGAAAACTGCTTATATTTAAGGATTGGGACGAACAATTTAACAGAAAAATAAAAATTAATTAATTAATGTCTTTTTTTCTCCATTAAACCAATTAAAATCAAATTTATTTTTAATTGTTTTGAATTTACCGTCAAAACGCTCGGTTCACTGACATCTACTGAGTGACGTCAACTTTGTGTCAACTATAGAGTAAATTGCAAAGTAAATTGTAACTTGTTTACACAAAGTTGACGTCACGCAGTAGACGTCCTCGAACCGAGCGTTTTGGCGGTAAATTCAAAAGCATCAAAAATATATTTGATTTTAATTGGTTTAATGGAGAAAAAGACATTATTTAATTTATTTTTATTTTTCTGTTAAATTGTTCGTCCCAATCTTTAAATATAAGCAGTTTTCATAAATTTGGAAAATACCCTATTGGTTTATTATTCACCATACAATTTTATTGGGTACACATTTGATAATGATATATATGAATACTTATTTGTAACTTATGTTGTAAATAGCTTAGTGTAGTCTATGTGCACCTTATAAGCCATATGCGAATACCTGTTAATAGCTAAGTAGATTTAAGAAATTGTTTCCATACAATGTATAACTGCTGTTGGTATTCCGTACATAATAAAATAAATAATAAATTAAAATAAATGGCAACTTATTTAAACACGAAATATTAGTTTTGTAATTATTGTAGTTAGTAATAATCGAGCCTGATAAACATTGTTAATGACGAGTTGAGGTAGCATTCCTAGTAAATTGAAGGTTTTTATGTACAAACAGTATTAGTCCTCCACCTTTTCTTCGTGCTGCATCTCATAGTTGTTAGTTCGAATGTCTTGACATAGTCAGCAGCCGAGATATTGGCTTCTGTTAAGCAGAAATTAAATGGTTCATCAAAAGTGATTCATTTTCGATGAAAAGCAGTGAATTGTGACCAGTGAACGACTTTTGTATAGGCACATCAGTGATGAAAGATGAAACTTCATAATTAGACACTTCCTCAGTGAAGCATCGAAAATGAATGTAAAAATAAACCATCTAATTTCGGCTTAATTGCAATCAGGCTGATAGTTTTTGAACTACTCGTAGTTAACTATGTATTCAAGTTGAGTTGAGATGCATATGACAACGTCTTTGATGAGGTCATTCCAATTATCTACATTTGTTCCCTTTATTTTAGGGCTTTGGTTATCCATTGAGATGTACATATATAGATAATTTGTCGAAGTTAGATGTAATGTATAGTACCAAATCGGGGTAGAGGAACTATTATTTCTCACTGTCACTCTTGTTAAAATCAATCGCCAATCTCTCTATGTCTTCTATCGATCTCATAATATAAGCTTTTTTTTTCTCAGCCCTTCTTGCCTGAATAAAACAATTTTTGTACCAGATGAATTTGAATAAACCACTCTTGGCTTTCCATATCATATCATAAACGAGTTAGGTGCCTGGTGTTAGTGATTCGTGAATAATTATTTTTGAATTGTAACAGAATCCTACATTTGTGGTATTCAGCTCAATGGTCTTGGTGGCAGCCAACCATCTTTGAGGCCATTGGATAGTAGGTACAACCACAATAGGTCTGATCATATTTGGGTCATTCCATGACAAATGTTACTGAGGGTAAAAAAATAAAAATGTTCTTTTCGCATTAAATCTGATGAATTTTGAAAGAAGACAAAACTAAAAGAAAAGCGTAATTTTTAAGTTAATTGCCGTCAAAATCTGTACTTAAGTAAACTGGCTATGACACTGACGTCTGGTCAATGGGCTATGACAAGGCTATGACCATTGAAAAAAAATAAAAAAACTGTAATTCGTTTTACCATGTTGTGATTTGAGATTATTTAACATATCGGTGGATTGCGCAACAGCCTCGAAAAAAATGATAATTATTACGTTATAAATGTGTTTTCACTTCTCTTGCTCAAAAAGTCCGTCATTGTAGGGTACAAGAGCCAGGATAAAATAGCATAATTACCCCTAGGGGATAAAGTTTTTTCTTTTTTAATGTTTGTCTATTACCAATGAGCCTACTAAAACGAAAAAGTCTTTATTCATAATCACGAATAAAGACTCGCTCGACTTAATACTGTTTCTCATTTTTATTTTTGAAAATGGAACTAAAAGCAGCGATCTCTTCGGTGGAATCATAGACTTATTTATACTCTCTTTAAGTTTAAATCGTAGAATGCGTGCATTGTGTTTCTTAGCTGGGCACTGGCGCGAAATCTTTAGAATTTTTCTCTAATTCCAAACTGATTGAATTGTGTGACTGTAAGTAAGTAATACTTAGGAACGAAATAATTTTAATCTTTTGCCGTCAAGCACAAATCATATATTTAAATACTGTATGAAAAGTTTATGAAGTGGAGGATAGAAAAACGAGTGGATTCGTTTACGGAAGTATAAACTAGGTATTTAATATTGTATTTATTTTCTCGCAATCGTAGTGAAAAGTAGAGTGTAACACACGACGCTAAAACCCATTGTAACTCGGTTTCTATTTATTCCCTCACTAAAGCTCGGGAATAAAACTACCTCGTATGCAATGGGTCATTTTAGCGTCTTGTATAACAATCTACTATTTCTTGTTACTTTGGAACTGTGACACCCGAAACGGAAAATCAGGTAATTGTTATAATAATAATAATAGAACTTTATTTTTTCCATATAATTTACATTTCAAATGGTGACAAGTGTTAGTATAATGTTTTAATTTGTAAGTATTATTTTTTTAATTTTTATACAAATTAATAATTATATGGATCCCTTCTTGGTGAAAGCCTCCTCCATCGCTTGCCAATTTTTCCTGTCTTGGGCAACCTTCATCCAGTTTGGCCCAGCGATTTCTATTATGTCATCAGCCCACCGTTAATATGGTCTGCCTCTGTTTCTTTTTCCTTCGGGCCCCAACCATTTTGTTACCTCCAGCGTCCATCTCTTATCTTTATATCTGGAGATGTGACCTGGCCAGTTCCACTTCAGACGTAGAGCGTTCTGAAGGGCGTCTGTCAGTTTAGTTCTTCTTCTTATCTGTTCATTTCTTGTTTTTTGTATTTTTCTTAGATGTAACATACTCCTTTCCATAGAGTGCTGACTTGCCAGGATTATGTTTTTTTATTTTTTTGGTGTATGTCCAGATAATTGTTATATTATTATAACTTACGTACGTACGTTACGTAGTTGATACCTAGAGATTAATAAAACACTGATTTTGTCCAAAGTGTTTAATTTTTGTACTTGTAACACCCGAAACAGAACCAAGGTAACACTCGAAACAAAATATTTTTTTATAAAAAAATAGTAATAATTACATTATTTATGACAGTGATTATGTGGTACATACTTAGTTAGTAAATATTATACTTTTGGAGGCCTGTAATTTTTATGAATGTTTCCCTTAGAAAATTCGCTGAATTTCTAAGAAATGTAACAATGGTCAGGACATAGAGGCAGAATCGTGTAACACCCGAAACGCACACTTTTCGACTTATAAAATCGTTATCTATATGCAAAACTGTAAAAATTTTACAATTTAGATAAAACAACTAAAAACGTAGAGAATAGGGCATTTTAATTGCTAAAACATTATTTCAAAATACATAAAAACTTAGACTTTAGTTGTACAAATGTAACACCCAAAACAATGGAATGACCCATTTGTAATTCTTGTATTCTTGCCTTTTTTGATCAGATCAGTTGGGTGTGTATAGCGATCTGGATCTCCTCCATTCACTCCCTTGATGGCCAACATATAACAGTCAGGGCGGAGAACCAAGGCTTCAAAGTTTTTTTCTATTTATTTATTTGTTCATAACATAACAATTATAAAGGTTAAAAACTAGACACGCTTTAAACCTATTTGAGGTTTATATTGCACGAATGAGTCGCATTACAGTATTATAATGTCACTCACTTGATCCCAATATAAAGTATTTTTAATAAATGTTTACAGGTCTTGTAGTTCTTTAAGATACTATTTTGCAATGTTTGCGGAAGCCTGTTTAATATATTGGGTAGCGTATATTTCCACGTCCTTTTACCATATTCATTTTTATATTTAGGTAGAACAAACATTGGTGTACTGTTTAGTTTGCGCAGTTTACTATGCCTAACTTTAGAAGTTAGGGACTCAATGTGATGGTATTCCTCAAGTACTATTTGATAATTAATTTTATTGAAAGTTGACATAACTCTGCAGTGCTACAACAGCCCTCTATATTTTTTCTTAAATATTTTGGGATAATTGTTTTAAGTATGCTTAGTTGAAGTTTGTTTATTAAGTCAATATTAGTTTTATATGTTCGACCATAGCTACTGAGTCCATAACCTATTATTGATTCACCTAATGATAAGTATAACATTCTTAGTATATTGTAAGGTAATTTAAATTTAAGGATAGAAAATTTAGCACGAAGTGATCTTAATTCTCTTACAAAGTTACCTCGTTTGTATGAAAATCAACTGGTGTCTTTGATTATGTGGACACCACTGTATATTATGGTTAGAGAATAGGGATCTATGGAATTTTAACCAAACTATCATCACCGCACGGCTGTGAGTGCTTGGCTTCTACACAAGTAGAGTGGGGTGCAAATAACAGTCATCTTTCATGAAACCACCCACTTGAGTAGAATTAAAAACAAAAATAAATGGGGAAAAGTTAAAATTAAGTTTGGTTTTCAAAAGATAATTGTGTTGACATTAAGTTTGCCGACCACGGATCCACAGATCGGCTGAGGGAGAACTGAGCTTAGGATAGGACGAGTAGTACCAGCCGCCCGCTACGTCCTAAGCCAGCCAAGACTGTAAATCCGCCACTGACCGTGGGTGGTGCTAATTTTTAAGCAATAATTTTGTTTGCAATTATAAAAGAAAAGAAGAACCCAGACTGGGGCCAACCAATCTAATATAGTGACTTTCTACTCATTCAATTTGAATCGGACCCAACCTAGGAAAAGCAAAGGAAAAGTATGAAGTTGTACTATTATGTATTCTGTAGATAAGAACGCAGATTTTAAGATCTCGCCGTCTAAGTACTTACATTTAATTCACGAAACAGTTTTTATATAAAAATCGCCACGATTCCATTCACAACCACAAATCCACGCACATATCACAGCAAATAAAAAACATAAAAATTCAAAGAACAGGCAGAGCAAAATGACTGAGCATGAGTAGCAGGGGCACACAGAACAACACAAACGGTAGAATAAAAACTAGCGTCATCTCTTTATCTTAACCATTACTTTTACAATAAAGTCTTCAAATTTGCCAAAAGATGTCTCTGCAATCGGACTTATAAAATTATTTTAAAAAGATGAAAATAAAATCATTTTTTGAGTATGGCCATAGTGCGAATTACAAGAATGATAAAATACCAACACTCAAAGTCAAGGAATTTATAAGTACTTCGTACAATATAAATTCCGTGCTCGAAGTAATGACCCAGTAGCACCAAGTAATGACCCAGTAGAATATACCTAGTTAACGCCCAATAGCGTAACGAACTACCACACCACCACCATAAACATGACACTATAGTACGAGGCAAATATCTTGTCTTGAAATCGGGTGAGGATTGTGCAGAATGCGTATTTTGGTTATACGTAGCGGTAAGGTACGTACGCGGGTGGCGGGAGAGAAAGCACAAGTGCACATGCACAAACTTATCCCTACTCCATCGAAAAAATGTCAAGATGTTTGCCTCGTACTGTACACTATCGTTCGACGAATACCTACCGAGTTCTAACCTAGCCAAGTTCACATGTTTGTTTTTGGTGCTTTTTGTTTTGATTTATTCTTTTTTTGTTATTTTTTTTTGTCAAAAGTAAATAATATTAAAAATAAGTCAAAAAATATATGTATAATAAGAAACAAATAAATACTTTTCTGCCAATTATAGTAGATTCGTGTCAGTAGTTGCGCATCGATTTCCAGAGGCGCTAGTGGACTTTCAAAACAAAATTATTGTAAAGCCTCGATTACATATACCAATCTAGTGTCCGATTTAGGAATCCAATAGACCCCCTGCGCTCCACACTCCGCAAACCGCACTCCACGCTCCACGCTCCGCGCTCCGTGTTCCCCTGTTTGCATCGGATCGCAAATGCGGAGCGCGCTCCGAGGTTCGCGGAGCACGGAGCGCGGAGGTTCGTGAACCTAAGTGGGGGCACACCTTTTAGAGCTGTCACCAAGCTGCCACCCGTTTAATAAGAAATCTATCGCAATCGCTTTCGTTTGACAGATGGATGTGACACATTGCTGCATTTCTTTGGTAAGTTTTTATTTGTGACAAACAGAAGCTTCAATGTGTTACACGCTGAAAGCGATTGCGATAGATTTTTAAATTAGACAATAGAAAGGCGGGTCCATAGCGCGTGTTTTGCCCTACACAATCAACAAACCATAGACTTAGAAAATTTTTCGCTATGCTCAAGTAGACGGACAAAGGTGCAAGTGAGAAACTGATTCTTACGGCTTATGCGATGTGCGAGAAAGAGTAAAAAAAAACTGGCAGCTGAACCTGGTTTGACTTCATTTATCATCGTTTATCACCTTGGTGAAAAGCGTCAACAAGATTATTTTGTAATTTTAATCACGATCGGGTCGGTTTGGCTCTCAAAGCTATATAAATCAATAATGGTGTCGTGTTCTGTACTGGATTGTAATGTTACTGACGACAATAACCCAAATAAACACTAATTTCACAGGTAAATATAATTGTACTATTACCATTTTCATAATTCATATTTTAGTTGAATATATTCCCATACACACTAAGTTATATACTAATATGATGCTATTAAACGCCTATTTCCTAAATAAAGGCTGATTTCTAAACATTATGTGTTAGATACAAAGATATTATGTCCGTGAACTTGAGAAAATAAGGCGTAGATATTGATAAAAAATTATCGATATCGATACTCATGTCGATGATTTCCAATATAACTTTGTTTGTCTTTGTGAACACTGATAGTTTTATTTAAAGCTGCTTGTAACCGACAGTTTTCAAATGGTAAATTATACCAACTTAAGTACTAATTTAACAATTATTTCCAGGTTTTCTGTAAATCCAGTGATTAAATTAAACTGGATAAATGTCATAAATAAATAAGCAGGGAGCCTCAAAGGAGACCTTAAGAAATATTTAAATAAAATTGTTCAAAATCTTGTTTGTGTTTTATTTATTAGAGCAATAATACAATATGGTTATCGACAACCTAAAATGGACTTAAGTGCATCTCTAAATTCACGCACACGTTTACATATTTACAAACACTGGCTCATCTCACTTTTGGTTTCGCAGCCAAGCGAACTCTGTTCGTCTATTCCAGTGGATGCAACAAACATTGTTTCGCAACTTTCGCGAAACAAAATCCTCATCCTCATACGTTTTTTTTTGTTGAATGTTGAGATGTTTTTTGTTGATTGTGTAGAGCAAAACACGGGCTATGGAGCCGGCCTAAGTTCAAATTTTAACAGAGAATTTACACAAATAACGGAAAGTACAACATTGAAAATGATTTTTAATTTTTAATTCACATCTCCAATCTTATCTTTACCTTTCCTTTGTAGTGTATATTCACTTTTAAAATCGAACTTATTATACAATATTTTATTGTCAAATTAGAACTACCCGAAATTAGTTCCTAAATCAGAGGAAATATAATCAGCGCCGCGCCCGCCGTTATGTTCTTGCGGAATCACTTGTCTCTTTTTCTTTACGTGTACAGATTATGGAAAATAACCTTACTTCTGCACTTTTGCGATGTTTTTCGTTGTCTTTTCATCATTATCTTTAGCACAATTATCTTTATCCAAAAATATGACCCGCGACAAGCGCTTTTGATGATATTCTGATTTGTTTTTACAGTCATCTGTGAGGTTTATACGCAATTTAATACTTGTAGCTACTCTGATAATCTCGTTAGTTTGTCGTATGTTTTTTCTGTGGCTACAACCTTACGTTTTCTATACGAAAATAATATATGGCCCGCACAAACCATGTTTTCCTATCATGCACCCTTAAGTACTCAGTAACGATCATTTGCGATTGCAATTTTTACGTCATTGACGCTCATTGATGCGAAAATTGATAATTTAGACGTGCAATTGAAGCGATTGTCAATTCCTCCAACAATGCGTGGTTTTCCATTCACCGGCACGGCGACAGCGACAGCAGTCAGCACGGCGACGGATGGCGACGGTTCGGTGCCGGTACAGACACACACTTAAATTCTACAACACGTAAAAATGATGTTTCAAGTCGTCGTATTTATTTGTTGAACAATATGTTAGGCTCAAAGATTGAAATCGGTCTTAGAGTCTGGCCAACGAGTCGTGTCATCTCAAACCCGCGGTAAATTTAAAAATTTGAAACTTTATTCACTCAAAATACTGCAAAATAGCAATTTTAGACTTTAATTATATTGTTTTAGCTTGGTCTTTTGTCAAAGTGTATATACCTAAGATAAAATTGATATTTTGTAGTATTTTGAGTAAATAAAGTTTTGAAATTTTAAATTTGCCGCGTGTTTGAGATGACACGACTCGTTGGCCAGACTCTACTTACACTAGCCTGCACGATCAGTAAATACCACGGAATGGACAATATGACAAAAAATATTTTGTCAAAATAAAATAAAAACCTTTCTAGATTTGCTCCTAAAACTGAAAAACCTCAGAAGTGCGAGATTTTTCTCGCACTCCTGAGGTTTTTCAGTTTTAGAATTTTTAAAGCAATATTTATGGAGAAAATAAATGAATTGTAAAAAAAACCCTTAGCCACTCACATGATCGGCGGTCAATTTTTGCCAAAACGAGACGATCAAGACGTGATTCACGGATATAATTCATCCAAAACGACAGACCGTCAAAAAAGTGTTGTCTCGTTTTGACGCATTAAACTGTGCGCCTATTTTAATGTTCCTGACTTTTTCTTACTATCCAACGGTCATTCCATTCATATATCACTCCATTGTGCAGCCGTTCCCTTACAAACTACTGGCAGTTGAAAGTGGAACTTATTGACAACTAGGAATGTACACATTTGCTCAACAGTTTTTTGCTTATTTGATGATATTTACTGTGTTAATAAAATTAAATACCCTCTGTACTCGTCAATTTAATAAATAAACATACTACGGGCGGGTGGTAAAATTTTGCAAAAATCTAAACATTTACGTGGTTTTTTCAGCTATCAAAATCGAAGTGTCCGTCTGTGCCCCAGTGGCCACGTCTCAAAAGTAGTTTTATTCGTAGTTTATAGACAACAAACTACAGAAAATAACTTTTTAAATGTTGTTTTGTTGTCTTAAGAACCCATGCCAAGCATAAAATCTGCTAAATTGCGAACGATTTTAAAATGATTGCAGTTTTAAAAGTGAGCGGAGTTCAAATTGTAATGGTCGGATAAATTTATACCAGGTGTCAAGGTGTGTTTTTCTTAAGGGTAGGTCGTCTCACGGATCACGAGAAGTGATTTGTTTTGTATAGAAGTACATAGATATCGTGTTTTTGTATTCGCAATTTGTAACAGGCTGATTTTTAAGAGGTGAAATTGATGGCTGTATGTATTAATTTCAGGGCTAACCCCAAAATAATCACTTTTTAAATAAAATTAATTACTTTATAATTCGCTAGAAAGTGTAAAAGAACAACATGATTTTTTAAATAATAAACGTTTCTTAAATTACTTACTCATTTTTGTTTTCATTCAAAGAGGGCAAGACTCATTACGAACGGTATTACGACCCTTAAAAAATCCCGAAAAAATAATCTTTAATAAATATTAAAAATTTCCGAAAATATTAAATTGACTTTCGGAGAAGATTTATCCGAGAGTGGATTGCGTTTAGAATTGTATGATATTTTACACTATAATCCATACATTTAAGGTACATAATCGTATGAAATGGCTTGGCTAGATAGTATTCTTCACAAAAACAAACATAACCAGACACCCACACATACAAACAACACTGGAAAAAATGAAATGAAGTATGACTACGCACACTGTCAAATATTAGTGCTCGTTTCCAGATCATATTTTAAAGTGATATTTTACTTAAATGTAATAAATCTCATGTCAGAACATTCATAATATAGTCTAGTTTTAGTGTAAAGGTCTATTTTTGGTTTATAATAGAAACAGTAAATATAGTAAGCGATTAAGACGACGCCTCGTGAAAAAATTTTTTTACAGGCTCCGCCCACTCACCCCTCGTATCCCATAGTGACATTCTGCCTTCAATCGTAAAGTTTGATTTTCGCGCCAAATGCCTGTGAGGTTTCATCGAAAGTTTAAAGAAGAAGAATAGAGAAACGATGGAGTCGCAATACATTGTATTTAGAACATTTTCTTTGATAATTTAGGTATCTTCAAATTGAATGAAAAATGAAAATGAATACAAATACCTAACAATAGTTTATTAATTGTAAAAAAATACTATTATTATTAATAAAGTTGTACCATTCGGCGTTTTTCAATACATTTGCGAAAAACAGATTTGTAACTTTTGCGACAGAGGTCCATTTGGGGCCATCCATAAATTACGTCACACGTTAAGGGGGTCGATGACGTGTGGAGGGGTCCTAAATTCGTCAGTTCCAATTCAATAATTATTACTAGATATAAATCGTAAAATATGTGACGCCATCGTTTCTAGTTTTGCCCTTCAGAAGTGCGAGAAAAATAGTTTTAGAATTTTTAAAGCAATATTTATGGAGAAATGGAGAATGTGACGTCACAGCTCGGCACGGCGAAACACACACCTTTGCTCACATTTTTTTATCTGGCCTACCCACATAAAAGAAATAGGCCATTCAAAATGTCACATAAAGAAAAATGGGCAAAAGACGCGTTTAAGCCCGACCATTGGGTTTAAACACATAATTCCCCCCTCCCCTCCCCCCCGTAGGAGCTAAATTTAATTAAACAGATTTTATGCAATATGTTGTGTTTAAAATGAAGATTATTGAATTTACTCAAAAAAGCTTGTAATATGGTAATTATTTTGACAACCTTCTTTGAACAAAGTCGAGGTTGCCGTGCTCCTCCGATGGTGACGCAGCAAAGTTGTATGGGATATCATTATTGTCGAGTTTTAGCCACCAGCAATTTCCTTTGAGAATCCATTATTGTCGAGTTTTGTTTCAAACATAGTTGGCTGAAAATACAACATTGTACAACGCACTTGACGTCGTTCATAAACACATCCCGCTCGCACACTATACGCCACACCTATCGCTCTCTCATTCACACTTGTTGTGGTAAGCGTGGTGAGCCGCCATTTTCAATCCCATTCTTTTTCTGCGCGTGTGTTGTATTATTGTATGTAGATGCATTATCGCTTCGCCAGGTATTCAGTGAAAAGGGAAGTACTTCCACCGAGCTAGGTGACTGTGCTCGGGGACCGCGGTCCAACCGTTGATGGTTGGTAGTTGTATATGTTACAGTCAAAACTCATATCCGGTCAAAACCACTTTTGACTGCAAAAATCAGGCAAAAGAGGTTTTGACTAAGGACGTTGGTCAAAACCACTTTTAACTGATTTTTGCAGTCAAAATTGGTTTTAACTAATGACGTTGGTCAAAACCACTTTTAACTGCAAAAATAATGGGTAGTATCGATTTTGACCAAATTATGTCGGTTAAAAGTGGTTTTGACCACGAATTTTAGTCAAAACTGCTATTAAGGGGGACTAGGAGCCTATTTAATAATTAAACAAGTGAAAGCTTTAGAAATGATGAGATATAAGTAATTACAATTTAAGCTTCACACAATTCAGTTTATGATCACCGCTCTATCCCGCCCAGCTTCACATCAGTGAAACAGTGAACGTAACCTAAGCAATGCTAACGCATTTAAAAAATAATAAAAATAAAAACTACCTGTTAATTATTTTTATTTTTAAAAGTAATTTATAAGTTAGCATGGCATAAGTTGCGTTTCCACTGACGTGGAACTGGGCGGAAAAGAGCGGTGATCATACACTGAAATGTGTGAAAAGCCCGTTTCTTTCCACCTAGCTCCACTGCACAGTTGCTGTTCATTTAGCTCTACGCAGACTAGACAGGTGTAGGTATCTAAAGTAAAAGCCCATGAACGCAAACAGCTATATCCTCCAAAAACTATCAAAATGACATAGTTTCAATATTATATTTAGATTAAAAAGTAAAATAAATATTTTGAGATCGAATTTCTGTATATTTGCAGTTTACAAGGTCTCGGTACAATGTCGAATGAATTTTGTATAGACAAAACACTTAAACGTTATACCTTATAAATAGTTTTATGAAACTTTTTTGATAATTTTTCTGGTAATTTTCACTAACCTCCATAACTTTTTATGAGTTTTGACCGATAGTAATCGGGCAAAACCACTTTTGACTGAGAATGTTGGTCAAAACCACTTTTGACTAAGAACGTTAGTCAAAACCACTCTTAACTGCGAAAATCAGTCAAAACCACTTTTAACTGAGAGCATCGGTCAAAACCACTTTTGACTGTTTTTTTCAGTCAAAAGTGGTTTTGACCGGATATGAGTTTTGACTGTAACATATATATGCAAAGTCGCTAAGAAAACTCCGATAGCGAGATAACTTATACTATGGTACTGGCTTCAAAAGCATACTTTTTCGAGCAACAGTATTGAAAATATGATTTGATTTTTGAAAATCTACAACTACTACCACTTTGTGGACCGTTTAATTAGGGATGGAAGAGGGGAGGAGGAGGAGAAGCCCCCTTCGAAGGAAGAGTTGCAGAGCCTAATGATCTTTGAGAAAAATGAAAATGTAATTTTGAGGCTAGGTATTCTAAAATGACATAATTTCAAAAGATTAGGTCATTTAACGGGGGGCGAACGAGAGAAAAAGAGGAGAGTAGAGAAGGTGCCCATATACCCCATATCCACCACGTTTTCTGTTAAAAAAATTATGGTGTGTAATTTTTTTCTGTTGTCTGTTAAAAAAATAACCTCCTTTGCGCTCTCCTTAAACTTCTAAGCTATACTCGGGACCTACAGGGGTAAAGCAGGTTCGATTCCTAACTAAATTGGGGTCAAAACAAAATGGCGTCGCAATTTTCTTTTAGTTTCATCTTTTTTTTTCTTAAACTCCAATTTTACTGCTGTAACACTGTGTACAACAGCCTTTCTAATCTGTGGATAGCAATGAAACAAAACGTAACTGACAGCTATATTAAAAAAGGCAATTAGTCAATACAAAATAAAAAAAACTGGATTTCAGATTCTTTTTCTCAAAAACTACAAGATTCTGCAAGATGAAACTTTGGGAAGACTTGTTATAATAAAACATTTCTGCTGAAAATTTGTCATTATCAAAAGCAACGGTCCAGGGTTTGAGAAAAACTGATTTTGCTGGGGTCACGTTTTAAACATTACCCTGGCAAAAAAAGTTGTTTCAGCCTGGAACCAAATACATTAATAGATAGCTTTTGTTGCATAGTAAATGTTAGCAAATAGCAAAAATTGTGTGTGTTATTTAAGTTTTTGCTGTGGTAACGTTTTGGGATTTCCCAGATCTCGAAAACGGTTCAACGCAGAAGTTTGAAAAAAATGCCACTAAGAGACCTTAATTTGTTTAAATTTGTTTAAACGTTAATTTTTTATTTGGTTGTCGCAAACCAACGTAATTAAATGGTTTCGAAAAACAGAAAAAAACGAATTTGCAAGTAAACTAGTGCACTTATAATTAAATAAACAGCTGTAAAAAATAGCCGTGGTAGACACTTACTACGTCAAGAAGAAGGTTTAGATTATTATTTACATTTATTTATGGTTGAGTGCCTTCAAAGTTTTAACTTTCGTGAATCATTCATTACATTCTTTAAAACTACTATTAATCGCGTAAATGTATTCTTTGATATTAATAAACACGATATTAATTTATAAAATAGAAAACTAGTAAAATCTTTGCAATATGAATTACACTTTTCTTCATAACTGTACAAAACATCGGATGCTAAGCTGCTAATTTGCAAAGATAACCCGTACGTATGGTGCGGTCGCTTTTTAGTGACCTTTACAATTTGGTCGGCTTATTCAAGAATTGCTGTCTCAATCTTGTTTTTGTTAAAACTTTCATGATAGGCGTAATTGAAAGCTGAAATTAACAGGAAGGAATGTTAATGAATTACTTAAATTTGTTTAATGTATGCCATGTGTCTTAATGTTATGGAAACTGTGTATTCGATCGCTAAAGCACGACCGGTCTAAAAGGACATGTCCTAATTTGGGCCACGTCTATGTACACCACCCTCAAAGATGGAGAAAAATATGCTGATTCTGAGAAAAATACAAATATTTTTATAGAATGCATGGTTAAATGGTTATTAATAAAAACAGATCAATATTTTTTACTTGAAATAAAGCGTCAAATATGGCAACTCTCCGTTAAAAAGCCGTCAGTGGGCGCATTCTGCCAGACAAATCGTGGAGTCATCGATTGCCATTTTTAACCATGGAAAGTATAGCGGTAGTGAGTGTTTCTACACGGTGCAAGTAGCCCGCGCAAGTTGAGCACTTGCGCAAGTTACATGCCCCGCGTGGAAACACGTAAAGCGGGTCTAGCTCCATAGCATTGTACACCCGCGCAAGTAACCCGTGCCTCAACGTGCGCAAGATACATGCACCGTGCAGCACTCTTATCGCGCGACCGACGAGCGAGTGTAGGAGGCCTGCGGCTTGATTGCTTTGTCTATTTTTTGGTTTATGACGTCAGTGCACTGTCCATCCTTGTCATCGTGTTATGATATGACAAGGACGGATAGAGCATTGCTTTCGCTTTGAGATAGGCGGTCTAGCTGCCGGTATTGTTCAATATTTTACTTTGCATGGTTAAAATGTACTCTCTATGGCGATCGATGACTCAAAGATTTAACTGGCAGAATGCGCCCATTGTCATTGAGTTCTACCTACTCTCCTAACACAGACGTATAAGAAGTTGTTAACATCTTCCGCCATGATGCTTTTTTTATGCGTTTTTGCATTTTGTTTTATGTTCCTTCCAGAAAACAAAGCGATTTTAAAGAAATTGAATGATTAGAAACTGTTTATCGTGTCTTTATCTATTTTTTGGTATACTGTACAAAGACGTGGCCCAGACCTCATACATTTTTGGACATCACCTTTATCACATTTGTTTATATCTTTATATCCTGTAAAGTTACAAAACCTAAAATTCTTGACGTAATAAGTGTCTACCACGGCTATTTTTTATAGCTGTTTATTTAATTATAAGTATACTAGTTTACTTGCAAATTCGTTTTTTCTGTTTTTAGAAACTATTTAATTACGTTGGTTTGCGACAACCAAATCAAAAACTAACGTTTGATGCGTTTGATGTTTGTTTACTAAATTGCAAATATTTCGGAAAAAAAACTGACTTAAGAAAAAATAAAAAAAATGGTCCTAGGGTATTATTAGTTTAGCAAATGGCGAAATAATTTTGAAAATCGGTTTATAATTGTGACCTGTAGGTGGTCCCTTTAGATTTGGAATTGTAAAAAAACGGCTGTTTCCGTACATAAAAAGTGATGTAGCTTCTATGATTATTGACCGATAGTCATGGTTAATAGTGTTAAAAGATGCAGAAGCAGACGAGAAGTGCATGCGTTGGAATTTTGGAAATTGGTTAATTATATTTCGGCTCCGCCTCGTGTCACAATCGTAAAATAAATAGGTACTACCTAGGTAACTTTAAAAATATAATAGGACTTTGCATTTGATTTGATTTTGCCTTTTCGTAAATTTTTGTGTTCATTTTCAATGCTCCAATTCTTGCGGGAACTGTAAAATCTGTGAATTTTTGTTGATTTTCTTTAGCAGGCAGTTGATTAACACGCCCTCTAGCAATAATTTATATATCATTAGAAAGGTCTGTTAAAGACAAATATTTGCTGTCAATTTACTTTACATCAATTGTTAATACTTTTGGAGTTAAAGGTTATTAAAGTATAAGAGTGGTTTATTGTCTATGGGAGTTGATCTACCACACCTCTAGAAATGAATGATATATCATAAGAAAGGTTTTTATATGACAAATATTTTCTGCAAACATACATTCTATTAACTGTTAGTATTTTTGGAGTTTTAGGTCATTAATATTAAAAAAAATGGTCAAGTTCAGAGCGTTATAACTCTCAAAGTACTAATAGTTGACGATTATTGTAATACAATAAAGTGTTTCAAAAAATACCTTTCCAATAATGTAAGATTTATTGCTAGAGGAGGCTTAGATCAAAATGCTCATCGTACTAAAGGACCCCCGAAAAGTTCAAATAATTTGACTCAAACCTTATGTTCTAATAACTAATAAATTAATAATAATAATAAATATAAAACTTTATTGAAGTGATCTTACATCACAATTAACAACTAGTTTAAACATAGATAATATAGGAAAAACAAATTACAAATAATTATTAAAATAATTTTATACCTACTATGTGCTTGATCACATGCGATGTTGCCGTTCTGCTCAACTTCAGGGCTTGGTAATAATAGAAGGCTATGGTTGGGCGGTAGGGCTCCAGGTGAGTGATTGACGTCGCAGCTCGGCACAACAAAACCTCACGTTGTACCAACCTTTGCTCACGTTGTAGGCAACATAAAAAAATAGATCACTCAAAATATTGTCAGCCTCAAAGATTGAGGGGTTTTCAAATTGACATTAAAAAAAAAGAAAAGTAACTATTTGCCTCACTAGATGGCGTTGATGGTAAGAGGGAAGTCAAAATTGGTATTAAAAAATACTTTGAATCCCCTATTTTTTTCAAAGCCATCTATCGAGCCTACAGCTTTTTGCCATTTTGAAAAGCCCTCTATCTTTTATGCCGGGTCCATAGCGCGTGTTTTGCTCTGCACAATCAACAAAAACATCGCAACATTCAACAACAAAAATAAAAACGTATGAAGATTTTGTTACGCGTAACAATGTTTTGTTGATTGTGTTGGGCAAAACACGCGTTATGGACACGGCCTTAAAACATAAAGAAAAGTATTAAAAAAAAACTAAAATATGAGCGCATCTCGTATTTCATTCTCTCTTAAGGCACATGACGCCACGTGTTAACACATCGTATTTATATTGACGTGTTATAAGATAAGTGTGATCCTAGTGCATACAGTTTGGCCATTAAGAGTTTTAATAAAATAAAATGGAATTAAAAAATTTCAGTACTAGGTATAGTCAGTGCTGCCAAATTATTCGTGATTTTGACTTGTTTACATAGAAAATGGCGCCCTCAATTTTTGTCAACTCTTTATGGTCAAGCTGTACATTTACTATGAAAACCGATTTCATAATTTTCATATGACGGCGTGTTAGCACGTGGCGTCTGATAAAAACCTATAGAAAAGCAAATAAAAAGGGCATGTTATTTTTTGTTGTATTGACCATTTAGTTCGGTAAATACTGATGGACAACAGTATACTGAACGTCTATGGTTCGTTCTCATGCTATTTTATCGATTTTCCGGTCTGTGCTGTGGTATTTCCGGCAACACTGCACTGCACTGTGGATTTGTGGATGGAAGCGATCACTCCCACTGAAAAAAAATTGATCACCAACCAATTAGTAAAATTGATAGTGGCGTGCGTATTTAATTGATATCATTCGAAAAATTTGTACATACTTGTTTCTGTTGTGTAACCTTCGAATTTCGATAGATTTCCATCGGGGCACGGGCGCACGCGTCGTAAATTATAGGTACCACCTACCTACTTTGCTGAAAAATGATTGAGTTCACTATAAAGACGTTGGATTCCAACAATCATCACTTTGCGGTGGAAGATGAGGTGAGTTTATCGTTTTATATTGTTGTAAAAATATAACGTATTCATTATTTTGGTGGGAATATCATTATGTCGTTATCACCGTCTCATCTACCTATCTTGTGTCAAGTCACTATAAAACGTGATGAAAACATGCTCATTGAATCTATTGTTGTCCTGTAGTAACACAGAGGCAGTCACATAATTAAAGACACCATTCGGTTATCATACAAACGCGTTAACTTTGAAGCTTGCCTCTCCGCCAAGGAATGACCTAGCTGTGATCTGATGATGGCTATCCAGGGAGTGAATGAAGGAGATCCAGTTCGCTATACACACCCAACTGATCTGATCAGCATTCTAATGGCCGGTATACATTTTGATTAGTAAAGTGCTTAGTGTTTAGTGCACTGTTTTGTGTTTAGTGTTTAGTAGGTGATGTCCCATACTGTTTAGCATACGCTGTTTAGTACAGGCTTTGTTGATATAAACTAAACACTAAACAGTCCTGTCCAGACGTGCTTAGTGCGTGTTTAGCTGCAAGTGAGGGGTGAAGGCGGGACGTGCGGGACGCGCGGGAGGAGCTACTCGCAGAAAAAATAGAACGCGCTTCTAAACACTGTACTTCGCTCGCACTAAACACTAAACAGAGACTGTCCGAACGTGTTTTTTGCTAAACACTAAACACTAAACGAGCCACTCGCACTAAACACTAATCAAAATGTATACCGGCCATAAGATATATAAGGATATGTTTTGAAAAACCTTGAAATTAGCATAAAATTGTATGGAAATTCTAAAACTGAAAACTTTACTCTCATTACTGATTAGATCAGTTGGGTGTGTATAGCGATCTGAATCTTCTCCATTCACTCCCTAGATAATCAGGTCACAGCTTGTCAATTCTTGGTGGAGAACCAAGGCTTCAAAGTTACCTTGTTTGTATGAAAATAAACTGGTGTCATTAATTAGGTATGTGACCGCTGCTGTATTCATAATAACAGCTTCTTTTTTTGCTTCTACCCTCTTCTCTTTTATCAATTTAATAAGGTCAGATAAGCAAGTGGGATGAATAGAGTGGTTAAAATATTGCAAATTGTTGACTTTTGTATCACTATTTTGTTACTCATCATTATACACATTGTTATATTTTTAAACGACACCATTGATTTTACCGTCCATGCCCAAGCAAAAAACTCGCAAGTTCAAGATGGCACCACTACCAAGTAAAAATACAATGTGATTGATTTGATAAATGTACCAGGGCCCTGTCACTCCGCGCACGAGCATGATGCGCTCGGCGTCCTCTGACAGGACAAATAGACAAATAAGACCTACGCGATAGAAAGAGAGGCAACTACTAAGTTCATGTTTTGGAGCGAAGGGAGCGCTGTGCGACCTGTTTTGCACTTTATTGTGTTGGAGCAAGGTCCAATTTATTTAAACGATTTTGCGGAGTGCTACTTCTATACGCTAGTACTATTATCTATTCTGTGAATGTACAATACAAACAACAACACCAGCAACTTCACTTGAAATTGTATGGTGCCCACAGAGTATACATTGTATTGTACCACAAGCAGACGAGGCGCACTCCACGATTTAGGTATGAAGCTACAAGTAGCCGGCGAGTCCAACTTCATATTGTGACCAAATTCATATTTCAGAAAAGATAAGAGCTAAGCGATAGAAAGAAAGGCAACCATGGGTGAATATAATTGTAAAGAAGGGAGAGCTGTGCGACTTGAATTGAATTCAATTGTGTCAGAGCCAGATATTTATTAAAATGATTTTGTAGTGTGCATCTTCTGTACTTGTGGTATTATGTATTCTGTGCCACAAGTGCTCTGAAGTTGCCGTTGTTGTTGTACATTGTCAAATTAATCACATTGTAAGTATGAACTTGATTTATCATAATAAGCTTTCTTTTTTAGTCAATGAAAAATTATATAAAATATGAAGTTAAATAAATAAATATTTAACCCATCAATACCTGGAGAATAGACTTTCTATTGTTGTCCAGATGCCGGCATCCGCACGGGTATTGATGAAATAATATCAATAAATTTTTTAGTTATATGTATCAAACATTTTTTTACTTGGTTACAATTTAGTGTCTTTTCAAAATCAAAATTCAGTTGTGCTGTGCTAACAATTAGGATGGCAATAGACATAAGGATGGATTGCAGTTTGTGAAAGTATTTGTAAGGCAAAATGTGAAATCAGATTAATATTATCTATGTTAACTTTATGTTAAACTTTTTATCAACGGTCAACGATGGCAATGATAATGCCAGTCGAAGCTCCCAGGTTCGAGCTCTGGTAAAGTCATTGTGATGATAATTTATAACCATGTCATGGATGTTTATTTATCTTATTTACCTATTTATTTTTATCTGTCCTTATCAAGTCACCATAGTATAAGTTTTGCTTAGTTTGGGACTACCTAATTGATGCGCATCACATTAAATTGTTATATGGTCTGTGATGTCGATACCTTAATTCGTAAAACGAATAATTCTTTTGCTTCCTAAGCAGAGTTATTCGTTCTGCGAATTAAGGTATTGGTGTGAATGTATAACAAAAGAAAAAAGGGCAGGTTCTCAGTTTCTTATTAAGTATTCTTTTTGTGTATGAATGATCATAGACTACTCACAAAGACAGATAAACCGCTTTAATGGTTAAAATGTTCAGAAGTATATACTTTAATTGTTCCCAAGTTAGTATAATTTTTTTAAGTTTTTGAATCAGTTCAGTAGTTTTCGGTTAATTTTGAAAATTAATTATATATTGTTTTCAACCAAAATTTGTTGGTTTTTGTAATACAAAAATATTTATTTATTTGAATTGCTTTAGCGAAAAAAATGCGAATGTTTGTCCTCCATGCATTCCTATTCACCTGATCTGATTGTGATGAGTTGTTCTGCGTATGCTAGCGAAGGTTTCTTTCTGCCCTGAAAAATAAAATATGTGTTCTTTGCATTTCTATTTTCTTCCCCCTAGCATAACCACCGAAACGCATTATGGTATAGCGGTTTTTCGCTTTTGACTGTTAAAAGACAATGGATTTGAATTCAGGGAACCGCCAAAACATAAAACGAAGAAGATGTCCTGTCCAGTGTCGATAAATCGCATATAAGAGCTAAATAGCACGCAACGTAAAACTATAACAGCTATCTCAATCTCTTATTTTTCTTCAGAATTAAAGTGTCAAATAAGTAACACAAAAGTGTGTTTTGGTTTCACGCACTTTTTGAAGTGAATTTTAAAGACTCAAAGCAAAATTTTTTGCATTAAATCTGTGATTGTTGATTTTTTGCAAAAATCATAATTTTTTCCAACCCTGATGTTTCACTTATTTCTGTTTCTTACAAATAAACCATTTTGTTTCAGACCACAGTACAAGAACTTAAAGAAAAGGTTAGGGAGCAAATGGGTATAGAACCCAATCTACAACGCCTTATTTTCTGTGGAAGAGTCCTCCAAGATGAAAATAGGTTATCACAATATGGTATGCCACAATGCTTTTGATTTATATCCTAACTAATTCTAACTAACATCACTTCACTCATTCCTCATATCACATTCTACCCACTTACATTAGATATGAAGCCGTAGAATAATAACAACCTAGAACAATAGCACTGTTAAAACGGAGGCAATTAAAACTGAGCCACTTTGGTTCAATTTTTAGATTTCTTCATAATGTCACCTAATCGTACCTATAAGAACAAATAAGTTTCAATTTCCCTACCTTTAGGGGATTTGTACTATTTTTTTGGATTTAAGTTACGATTAGGTAACATATGAAGGATATAAATTTGAAAACTGAGCCATTTGGCTCAGTTTTAACTGCCTTTACATTCAAGAAGTTTCGGCTTCTAGGTGTTATTATTCTGAGGATGTACTAATATTCGAGTATTTTTTGTTTTAAAATTTACAGATAATCTTTGTATCATATTTTGATATTTGTGTGGTAATCTAACAATACAAGTAAAAGTGGCTGGCTGGATATTGGCGATTTACTGAGTGCGCTTTCGGACCCTACGTCTGAAGCAGCAGTGTTGACTTATAGGTTCGCAGCACAAAGCATCACTCTAAGGTCAAATACCTAATGTTTTTAGCACTTATAAACCCCTCATTAATTATAGTTACGATGGGGCTGGCATGTATTTTAATACAAAAGCTCCTTTAACAATAAAGAGAAAAAAAAAAGTAAAAGTGTAATGAAATTATAAAATCACTTAGATGTGCATGGGAAGGTTGTCCACCTGGTGCAGCGTGCTCCGCCGGGCCCGGAGGGCAGGTCACAGCACGACAGAAGCAGCAGCCCGGTGCTCGGTAGCGGTAGCGGAGCCAGTGGTGCTAGCGGTATGTATTCATCTAGTTATCATAATATCTGATCGAGTCCCCCGCGTTGCATTATGAAATTCAGTACAACATTAATAACACTCGTTCGATGATATAATGAGGGAGGCGCGCGCGGAGTGTGCGAGCAAGTACTCGTTCGGATATTACGGCTACCATGACACTGGTTGTTTAAGCCTGGATTTAGTGCATGACCGATGGTGAGCGCGTACCGTCAGCGCTGACATTTCGGTAACGCATGCATATGCGCGTCATCCGACCGACGACGTACGCCGGGCGGACGAGCTCGACCGATGGTCCCCATCAGCGCGACGTAGCTGTTCGCGCGTAGGTAATAATCAGCGTTGCACTGAAGCTGTTCATAGATTTTAATGAATATAGCTACGTTCGACCGACGTCTGCGCTGACCGTCGGTCGTGCACTCAATCCAGTCAAACTTTAATGTTGACTATAAGCTACTGTTTCAAAACCTTTTATAGAGGATTAATGGGTGTTGGTTATTGTATGCCACTGTTCGAATCCTATAGTTTTATTGGTATAATATAAAACATATTCATAGCTATGAAACTTAGTGAAAGATTTTTTGGAATCCGTTTAGAAATGGTTGAGTTATAAGGATTTTGAATGTTCGATTTGATTTTGAATGCTCGACGAAGTCATAAGAACCTCCCAAAATAACAATGTTTTAGCACGTTTTAGCTCGTACGACTTCTCAGGTTTAAGGGATATCGTAAAAATATCTTCACAGTTAATCATGTAGTGGTATAAGCTTTCTGGGGGCTAATTGTCTAATTCAAAAAATCTATCGCAATCGCTTTCGTTTGACAGATGGATGTGACACATTGCTGCATTTCCTTGGTAAGTTTTTATTAGTGCCAAACAGAAGCTTCAATGTGTTACATTCTGAAAGCGATTGCGATAGATTTTTAAATTAGACAATAGAAAGGCTGATTAGCCACTAAACAAAAATCGTTACTGATCCTCAATAATAAATCTGTTAGGTATAGGCGGGATCAACATGCGCGGCCCGAGAGGTCGCTTCCACAACCACAACAGCACCCAGAATTTTAATAATCCCGATGATCCGGAGAATGCCGCCATGCAGCAAGAGATACGCCGCGTCATGGTGAATGTAAGTGGCCTTTTTATCGAACTTAGATATCGTAGAAAGAAGCTACTTAAATTGGTTCACTTTTTGGACGATTCTTTCCGACTAGTCATTCACGCTTGTAGCACACCTTCGCCGTGAAAGGATACCTGTGGCACCGCGGTAATTCCACCATAGTTCCGTTATGATATGTTTTCTGTCGACGACGATATATGAGGATCACATATACGTAGATCACGTATACGGTCGGAGCAGATCGGGTGGAATCCTGCATGAAAAATCAATGCTTTAGAACAGTGGTGGCCAACTTGTAAATCGCAACATGGCTGCGATCTACTTTAAAATTTCCTGGCCTATTGAGATCGACTTTCATTTTTGGGGTATTTTTCACTACAAAACCGGTCGTACCGTTTTGTTGCTACTTGATTTGCTACCACAAGCAAAGTATTTTTTGTTGTCTCTCGCAATCGACTGCACTGTCTCCAGAGATCGACTGGTCGATCGCGATCGACTTGTTGGCCACCCCTGCTTTAGAACAGGGGGTCAATTCCACTAATGTTAACGTCGAAATTGTGATTCAATTGACACAGTTCTTGTTTCGTAAACCCAAAACCGAAACACATTGTGTCTCTTAAACCCAAAACGGAAACACGTTATGTCTCGATTTTGGGTTTGAGAAAAAAGAACTGTGTCAAAAAGCATTACCATTTACACACCATTGAACTACGATTTTGACGTTAACATTAGCAGAATTGACCCCCAGGTTGTTCGCATTTGTTTCGCTTGTCGAACTCATGGCGGGACCTTTTGCAGTGTTTCGCGGCGAGTGTGTGCTACAGGCGTCAATTTAATAACGAAATGCTCTTTCAGTACTGACATTATTTATGTCACAGATAAACGGGTATGTACAGTACAGCTGAACATAAAAATACAATAATTATCTCATTTTTCTGTAGTCATTGGCCGGAGCACCTGATTTTGTCATCGATCACCATCACCAAATGTCTCTGTCACCCACTGCTGGCCGGCTTGAGACTATTCGGCGCATGATCGTCGAAATTAAGACTTCGTTGGCCTGCCTGCGGGCCCATATTGCTGGCGAGGTATGTATTTACAGATGCTAAAAATGTAGCATGACGAACCTGGCAAAAAATTACTACATTACTTTTGACAGATAAACAAAAAATTCTACTATGTCGGGATGTAATTTTTTACATTTTGATGAAGACAAAACCACTTTTGAGCTCGTCATGCTACAGAGGCTGATTATCCTTTATGATATCCTTTATTTATCGGAACATGTGTAGGTCTATAAAGTGTTATTTAATATCACCTACTGCACTACAATCTGCTTAAAGGGTGATAACATTGACGGCTGCTATGAAATTGCATCTCCTGAAAAATTACTGAGATTTTTGATAAAACTCCAGCCAACTTACGGAAAAAATGTTTGTAAACAAAACTCTGCGTCCTTTTCGTAATTACACATATACGTTACGTTTCATTGAATCCAACTTGGACAACAGAAGCAAGAATCAATGATATTCACATATTTATGAATCATGTAATAAAAAAAGTACTAAGGTTTATGGGCGGTTTGTTTACAAACATTCTTGCCGTAAGATGGCTGGAGATAATTATTTCTTTATCTCCTTAAGATAGTCAAGGTTGATTAGTAAAGCCAGCGGCATTTCTTCTACCTTCGAAATGAAAATATTTATTCGAAAGTCTTTTGATTATTGAGATTTCTAAAGTAATTAATAATAATAGCTTCCGAAATGTGTTTTGTGAGGTCATCACGTCGAAAGTAAAAATACAGAGGCTTATCTTATCCGGCATTGATTAAAATTTATGCATGGGGTTCATTAGTTGCTGGTTGAAACTTATTATACCGAATTAAAAATATACTCATCAACTTTGAAATGAAAAAAAACACCTGTATCCCTAGACGAAGTTGATGTGTGTATTTGTTGCTCGTATGTCTATCAAATATTTGGTTAAAAATTTAACTGACTGACAGTGCCGAGTGGTAAAATTATGGCGAAGGCAAGCCGTTCTACAAAAATGATATGATTTGCATAATGGATCGGTGGATTCTAAAGGTAAGCTGATGGAAATCTGCTTGTATGGACCCATTGATATCTGTTATCTGAGAATTAAAAATAGGCCCGACATGAGAATCCTGTTTAACGGGATGATTCTCATTCTCGTTTATTTCTGGACATGGGCTGCATGGCTGGATTTATGTTACAGTTGTTTTATCTCACGAAGGCGGGTCGGCTATGAATGTTTTTAGGCGTGCACATGCACATTATTTTGATGTGCGGAATACGAGATCGTGCAGACGCACACTAAAATGTGCATGTGCACGCCTAACAACATTCATCGCCGACCCGCCTTCGTGTGAGATTAAACATCTGAACAGGCTGCGTTGTCGGCCTTGTTGGAGCGCATTTGGAAACATAGGAGGAAATTGAGCTGTCTATCTATTCGCGCGCGAACTCCGCTGTAGATGTTGAATGCTGATTTAAATTAATTCAGTAGCTGCTTCAGCTTTTTGATTTTGACAGCTTCACTGGATTTAAGTGCTGAATTGGCATATAGCAACTGGGTTGCGTTGCGCCCCGTTTATACGCGTCCAGTAGTAATCGTTAATTTACTGAGGTGAATATGCACTAGCGATTGTCGCGTAGTGTTTGTATGGATCCATCCCACTTCTGATGTCGGAGTGTCAGGGCTCTCGGACGGCATCGAGATGGGTGGTCACCGGAGCGAAAAATAGCCGGCCGTGTATTCCGATCACTGACCTGATTTTTTTTTTCTATTTAACTGGACTGGCTGTCTGTATGATTTGACAGCAAAGTTTTTGTGCCTATTTGAAGCGCCTCTAGCGTCTGTCTAAGGAACCAATTCTAAGGAATGATGGTCTCTCCAGACACCAGACTTTAGTACCATGTCCCTCACGCTATGCTCACGCTACGTCCTACAGCGCCAAAATGGCGGAAATCAAATAGGCACAAGAACAGTTTGACAGCAGCCAGTCTAGTGGAATATATAGAAGTCAATGATTCCGATCCAGCGATGGATACTGGACGCTGTACTGAATTGCTGTATCGAAACGCGCTTACATTTACATCGATACAAATGCCGACTCAGCGCTGAATACAGTGAGAAATGCTAGAGAGTGGAACTCCTTGCCTGAGCTTATATTTCCCGATAGGTACAACATGGAGGCTTTCCAAGTCGTGAGTGAATAGGTATCTTCTAGGCAAGCGTGTGTTATTGTAGATCGCACCATCATTTACTATCGGGCGTGATAGCGGCCAAGCACTTGTTTATCTATCATAAAAAATACATTGACACTGGATCCAGCTACTGGGAACAATATAAATCAACCTGTAGTTTCATACAAACGTGAATTCTACTAGGTACTGCATAGTAAACTTTTTTTTATTACTAAATGCGCTTCGACGCGTAATTTTTGCGAATCTTTAGGTTAAACCGAACTTTTAGATGTTATTTATTATTGAAATATTTGAATATTTCGATCCTTTATTTATAAAATTGAGTAAGAGTAGCACATCAAAGAATGATGGAAATCATTTTATTAGAAATGTATTATTGCATGTATGCTTTCGCATGTATTAAGCTAGCTACCTAATCTATATTATTGTACCTTCCTCTGTCCATTGTTAAATATTATGCAGAAATAGAGACATTTTGATTATTAAAGACAAACATGAAAAAATGTATATACGTAAAATTTCTGCAAATGTTTGAGTAGTTATATGTTCTATTTGTGTTGGAAGTGTAGTTATGTTGTTGTTGTGCCTACTATAGGAAAGTTCTGGAGAACCTGCTAGCAGCGAAGCCACCTTAGAGGCAGCAACAGTGGACAATGAAAACGCGACTGGCGCCACCATAGATGAGGTAATCAAATATGAAAGTGCCGCGCTACAAATCGACAATTCTAAAGTTAGGTGTCGGTTATTTCAGCCCGATAGCCGGCGACGAGAAAGGTTAGAGACGTGAAATGATTTCTATGCATGCTGTTTGCATTAATTGTTGTGTGAACCTTTTGAGCACCCTTGATCTATTTATATTGTTTCTAAGATTTTAATGTAATTGTTTCACATACACCTATAGGTATTAAGAAAATAAATCAAAAGTATGATCCGTAAGAAGTAGAGAAGCTGATAAAATAAATTCGTTTATTTCCATCTGAAGTTAGTCGCACAGCTTTTTATTGCTTAAAATCTATTATAACCAACCGAGTAAATGAAAAATAAAGAAATTGTTCTTAAAAGTCCAAAGTAAAGTAAAGAAATACCTTGCTGACAAGGTTTCATGATTCGGTCAGTATTGTACAACTTTTCATTTAAAAGTTAGTAAATTTTTACTTAACAGTAAAAACTTACTAACTTTTAAATGAAAAGTTGTACAATACTAGCGTATTTGGCAACATATTTAAGAAATTGCCGTCACGTGTAACTTGAAATCAAAAAAGTTTTAATTTTAATGTTTAGATCTTACAATTTTTTATGTAAAAAATAACAACACTTGAGAAAATAATGCCTAATGATATGCCACCGAAAAGGTATGAGTTACTGTTACCAAGTTTATTTTTGAAGTTGTCTGTCATTCATTATTACCGAATCAAATAATATGCTTGCTAATAATGTAATAGCAAGCAGTAATTTTATAGTAATGAAATGCAAAATTTAATTATTAAATTAAGCTTCTGTCACTAAATAAACTTATAAGGCCTAAATCACTGCGTATGAACACTGCATACTGTCTCTCATCTGTGCTTCAGCGAAAATGTGATTTGATTATACTAACCCGGCTAATTTAGTCAAAAACAATATTACATACATACATATACTCACGCCTGTTTCCCATGGGGGTAGGCAAAGACTATGGATCGCCACCTGCTACGATCCTTGCACACTTCTTTCGCTTCATTAACATCATCCATTTTTTTCTCCATCGCTCCACATACATTCAGCGTAGCGAAGCGGGTCTCCGAAATTTACTTTAAGTTCTATTCAAGTTATTTGAAGGAATCGTAATATTTAAATGACCATATCATAATATTCTCGTAAAAGTAGTGAACAGTCTACTGAATTCGTTTTAACGAGAGACTTTGTCAAGAATCTTTACATATTGCCATGTTAATAGAAAAAATGAGAAAAAATATTTAAATGGGTTTGAACCTATTAGTAAGAGAGGCTGGCATAGTGGTAACCATTAGGTTTGTTTTTGACGGATATTTCGGAAATAGCGGGTTTATTATACTGTGATAGCGGCGCAAGATAAAACCTGTACATATCGATTGAGGATCTATAGACAAACAAAAAATTTCATATGATATAAAGTCCTAAAGCGCAACGTTTTTGAGATAATCTATAGATAAAATCCAAACTTATTCCCCGTCCAATACCTAATAAGCGGCGCACGATAAAACGTATACATATCGATAGAAGATCTATAGATGAACAAAAAATGTCATGTGATATAAAACCCTAAAGCGCAACGTTTTCGAGATAATCCATGTTGAGGATCCTCCAACTGCGCCGCTATCACAGTATAATAAAGCCGCTTTTTCGGAAATATCCAGCAAACACAAAAATTTTGGTTACCACTATGCGAAAATGTTCAAACTCTTTTACAGAAATGTCGAAATAATGTAAAACTATTTGAAATAAATTATTTTAAACATTTTTTTTAACCACTTCTTAGATAAAAAGACGCATCATGATCGTTCTTTCGCACACGAGTCATAGGCCAATCATTTTAGATTTTTTTGCGGAATTAATTCCCAGTAAGCTGGAAATCGTTTTATTAGCTTCAGTTGGTCCTAAATACGTGTGATCCGAGTTTGCACCTGCAGATGCATAAGCATCTGCTGAAATAAGGTCCTCAGGATCACCTGAGGACCTCATTTCAGCAGGTCAACTATTCCTGGCAGCCCTATATTCCCCTAAGGCCAACGAGACCTCCTTGGACAAAATCTGCCACGAGATATTCTCAAAATTAGTCAAAAACGCATCTGATAGACCGATGGATCCTCTCATTTGGGGTTGGAAGAGGAAAAACCTTTGCCTGCTCCCCACAATGAATACCAAGGATCCAGCTCCAGCTGAAATCCTCAACGCAGTTTCCTGCGGATGTAAGAAGGGGTGTACAGTACAGAGAAGTGCAGTTGCCGGAATGTAGGCATAAAATGCTCAATGATTTGCCTCAACTGTACTGCTCGAATTCAGCACCGTTCGAGAATGAGGGTATGTCCCACATGCCGATTGCCGTAGAAGTAGAAATAAGTGACGACAGTCCCTTTAAAGACGATCCCGATGAAGAGCGCCTCGTTATGCCATCCCGTCACAGAGGAAATAATCACTACTACGTAGGACCAGAGACAAAGCTTCATACAACCGCGCAAATCGGTTGCACCACTACAAGCACGCGGGGCATGTGTGCGTGTCCACTGGCCGCTTGTCGCGTACAAGGAAAAAACCAGGGGGCTAATTGTCTAACTTCAAAATCTATCGCAATCGCTTTCATTTGACAGATGAATGTGACACATTGCTGCATTTCTTTAGTAAGTTTTTATTTGTGCCAAAAAGAAGCATCAATGTGTTACATCCTGAAAGCGATTGCGATAGATTTTTAAGTTAGACAATAGAAAGGCTGTTTTGACAGCCAGCCAGTGGACAATCATAGGGCATCATTTGTTTTGTTAGTTGCAAGTTTGAATTTCACGTTCTTAGGAAGCTTTGTCTCTGTTCCTTTCTTTTTACTAATGTGATCCCGTCTTGAGAGCTTCATAGATGAAGGACCGTCGACACCTAGCGGCAGCTAGCTAAGTGTGGTGTCCATATAACGTGAAATTGAATTCTCTACAACTTTACTTTATACGTTTTCAATAGGAGTATCTGTTTCAAAGATATTTGGTCATGAAAAGTCGCAAAATGTAAGTTTGTATTTAATTGCCAAATTTTCCCGATATCTAACTATCGATTTCGGCTATACTACTAAACCAAATTTCAAATTTTAAATGTTCATTCGACGCAGAATTTAATCTTCTTTAATATTCTATGTTAACATTTTTCATTCGATGCACCGTTTTTGAGTTAGAAGCAAAAATCTGAAAAAAGTGCGAAGATTCCGCGGTTTTTTGGCTTCCAAAAGTCATGCACACCTCCTGGAACGGTGCAAACGGATTACACGTATTTAGGACCAACTGAAGCTAATAAAACTATTTCCAGCTTACTGGGAATTAATTCCTCAAAACGCATTTTTTTGACCTTATTTTATTAGGCTATCATAGCGTAGTCGTAATCGTATTTTCTTTCTATACGATACGATCGATTCAGTTGGGTATCGTACGCGTATCGTATAGAATAGAAGAAGGATACGATTACGCTACGACCAGTGACGTCTCTTGTTATAACAAAATTATAGTATAGTTATACTTAATTATAATAAAGTGGTAGAAAAGTTGATCTGTTTGTGGTTCTGCTTAAACACAATACTTTTTCATTGCTTTCCACACGGCTTCTTTAAACCGTGTCTATATTGTTTACTGACCATATGAGAATATTAATCTTTTTTATAAATTTATGAATTAGTTAGTAGTTTGCATGCCTTCACTGATTTGTTGCTTGTGATATTACTTAAAAAATATTTTTCCGTAACAGAGCGAGCCGCAGTTGGACGAAAATGGCGACGAAGTCCTGCCAGAAGCACCGCCAGTACGTTTCCATCCCCGTCGTAGGTAAGTCCTTTGTCTAAATGCTATTTACATGCTCGCGATTGTATTTTAATTGTATTTAATAGAATCAGGCGTTACCTTGCGGGAGTCCATTGTAAAGGATACGAAAACAAGTGCACCGCCCGCCCGCCCGCCCACAATTAAATGTTATGCAAATACCTGCAGATATACTGACAGTAACACACCTTATACCCTTTCATCTGTACCCTTATACTCATACTTACACCTTATACCGATACGTGTTTCGATAGTTCAGATATACTGACAGTAGCACACCTTATACCCTTTCATCTGTAGCCTTATACTCATACTTACACCTTATACCGATACGTGTTTCGATAGTTCAGATATACTGACAGTAACACACCTTATACCCTTTCATCTATACCCTCATACTCATACTTACACCTTATACCGATACGTGTTTCGATAGTTGGTATATGTTCAAGTGTTGCTGTCAGTGTGTCTGCAGGTACATAATTTTGCGTAGCATAATTGTGGGCGAGCGAGCATTGCACAGATTCTTTGCACATAGTGTCAAAGTTATTGCTAAATATTGTTTTCGCATCCATTATTCCAATTTTAATTTTCACAAATTGGGTGTTCTGTTCAATAAAAAAAAACAGCGGTAAAAGTGTTTGCTTGCTTAGCATTTAATTTAATTTTTACATAAGGTCGGCCACAGTGCAAATACCAAGCGCCAAATTGTAAATTTTTCAAACCAACGTGATCTGGCGACTAAGCGCATGAGCGGAGCGGCGCTCCAGGTTAGGCATTTCTCGTACAAATGTTTTATTTCACGCGCCGGACTGGGTCGATGTCTTTTTCGCACTCATTGAAATCAGTGCTAGCACAGATAATATAATACTATACTAGTGTGCTAGCTAGGTATTTTACTGAACTTTGTTTCATAGGAGCGCAATCTCTGGCGCTCCACTCGATACAACTTACAAATTCTTATGCTAAATTACATTTTAATCTTTATACTTAAGTAATTGTTCAGATTACAGGTTTAAATTCGGAAATACAGGGTATCTATTCAAAATGTGTTTGTACAACAATATTTTTCAAAAACTAACAATCTCAATAATTTGACCCCACTTAAACAATAAATAAGTCTGTATTGAAGTGATATGAATAGTTAATGAAAATGAAATGTTACCTTGTTTCTTTTGCAATAAGAATCATAAGTTCAGTTTTATAAGCTAAGTAATAATAATGAGATAATTTCACACATAAGTAGATAATAATGTTTATTTCTTATTGTTTACACATTCATTAGTAGAACAAACTATTTGTTTGTGTCCAACCACTGAAGTAAACCCAAGGTTATCTTAGATTCCTTTTATTTCATTAATACTTTAAATATTGAATTTATATAATTGTTATGGTATTTTGTAGCCCTCTGACTATGGAGTTGGAGCGGTGAGCATTTGATGTCTGTATATCTGTCTTAGTTATCCATTCAATGTTGATTCAAAATTCACATACAAACATATTTTCGTTATGTTCAACTAGCGGCCGCCCGCGGTTTCCCCCGCGTGGTTGCCGTTCCCGTGGGAATATCAGGATAAAAAGTATTCTATGTTTTAATCTAGGCTATCTTCTGTCTGTGTGCCAAATTTCAACCAAATCCGTTCACTAGTTTTTGTGTGATTTAGGAATAAACATCCAAACCCACAAACTTTCACATTTATAATATTAGTAGGATTAAGTGTAACGGCGGTGGTATATTTTAAAAATACCTTGGTTTGTGATAGAAACAGATCTTTAATAATTTCCTAAATAAAAAAAAAACACCAATGTACTGTCCTTTTCCCTATTTGACTTTACTTAAGATTTAGATAAATAATATAAGTACTAGAAAAGTCAAAGACAAAGTCGAATACGGGAATTCGATATGATAATAATAATAAGCTATAGTCACCTATGCTCGTGGTGACTGCTGTCTGCAATATAAGGGTGCGTTTCCACTAAACTAAACACTAGCTCCGCTATGCACCGCCCCGCAGCGTCGCTTAGCGGTGTATGAATTGACCACAGTGGACACGCCACTCGCCAGCCACGCAGCCTCAGTTAATGTCAAATGGTCAAAGGGGTTCTACGATGTCACAACTGCAATAATATAAATAAAGCTTTGAAATCAATTGCCTTAAAATGATTTTTATGTAGTTTTGTAACACTAAAAAAAAGGTAGTAAAAGGACATAATTCATTTTGCTCCAAATGTGAAAGTGCCGGTCAAAAAGAAAAAGTGTGATAGATTTTGTCCACCTAAGCATTTCTTATTATGACACCGAAGCTGTAGCACCGCTATACTAGATTTTAAATAAGTTCTAAAAGTCTGTCTTTTCATACATTTTGGCACAAATGTAAAAAAGTCGGCCAAAAAGCAAATTCTGATAGATTTTGTCCGCCTAAGCATTTTTTTATGGCACCGCAGCTGTAGCACCGCTGTACTTGATTTTAATTGAATTCAAAAAGTCTGTCTTTTCATACATTTTGACACAAATGTGAAGCGGTGCTACAGCTCTGGTGCCATAATAAAAAATGCTTAGATGGACAAAATCTATCAAAAAAAGCTCTTTCGTTATTTGGCCGGCACTTTCAAATTTGGACCAAAAATGTATGAAACATGGATGATGTCCTTCGTTTTTTTTTCCTGAAGGAGTCACAGGGTGGTGAGGGTGATGCGCGCCCGTCACACACAGCCTCGCCATCTCGGTCAGCTGATCGAAGAACTTGACAGCCTCCAAGAGCAATTTGCGCCGTTTCGTGCTACTTACGTAAGGCTGCTACGCGCTGCTAATGATCCCGAGGTAAGGAACTCTTGTACTGGCAAGAATATTGTTCAAGTATTAAATGATAAACTGTTTTGCCAATGGAAGGATAATTTGGCTGATTTACAAATCGTCCACCAGTCGGTGCACTACCTAACTTGGCGCTAGAGTACATGTAGACCTGTCATTTTGTTGTTTTCTATGTGGTTGCTATACATTTTTGAATATTAGAAGCGAATTTTTGTAAATAAAAATTTTTCTTCCAACACATTTTGGTTTTCTTACATCTTTAAGGGTAGTATTTAATCGGGTAACAATTAATTCCCATTTTGGGTATCAAAACAACTGAATATAGCGTACTGAAATACTAAGGGCGATGGACTGAGACTGACTACAGATATTGAAGCTGGGTGAATTTAAAATACAGATTGAGTTACTAGTTATTAAGAACTGGCAAACAAATTTCTATTTTGTGGACAACCGAAGGGCACCCAAAACATTTAAAATTTGGCATGATATTTTATTTAAAAAACCGACGAAAAGCGACTACCGACCTACTTGGTATAATGGTTGCCCACTCACTATTTTTGTCACTCATTTAAATTATTTATCTCCCACATGTAGTTGCTCGTTTTACGTATTTTCTTAATTCACAGTTTGTCGCCCGTTTAGTTAATGGGGTGTGATACTGAGAAACTAATGGCGCCACAAGCGACAGTCCCAAAATAATTTGTTGTTTTAAATGTTTCATGTCATTTCTGACGTATTTTAACCAATCAAAACCATTAAAAGAGGCCGGGTCGCCGCTGGTGCCATCTGCAATTAACTTTGCGTGATACACCTCATTATTCGCGAACAAAATAAACCGCTGCCGAGATTAGTATCAACAGTCGCCTTTATTATTTCCAGTCACCCAATGGAGAAGTTTCCTAGTTTTTTTTATTCGCTATTATTAAAATTAAGGACAAATTATGCACAACTGTGAAAGAATTATCAAATTATCACTTTTGAAAATGGCATCGTACAGTCGTCATATTGATTTATTTAAAAAAAATATAGCCAGTGTCACTCGGAATGATGTTAGGATTCTAACGATACCCCATACATCCAAATCCGTTGAGCCATTTATAGGTAGAAGTTATGGTGGAATAAAGAAACTCACATACCCACAAACATACATGAACCCTGAACACATATACACACCTTTTTGGGCAGTCGTGTAATAATACATTATTATTTTTTATTTTTCTGTTCCATCATGTTTTTATACGTGTCCGAAGCGATCAAGCTTAATTTATCAAAATCGGTGACTTATGCACATTCCCTATTAAAAATATCCGTTTTGGCAGCCACCGCTGTATACCGACGAAGAGAGACAGAGCAACCAGCGCACCGCGGACATGGTGTCCGACCTGCTGCACAGCTTCGCGCACGCGTACCACGCCATCAGCGACATCACGTTCACCGTGGGCCAGCGCAACCCGCGCCTCAGCGCCGAAGCGGCCGTCACGCGCCATTTGATACCCATGCAGGTATATCTATGGCCTTTTTTATGCACAACTAGGGTCACCATCCGTCCGGATTAGTCCGGATATGTCTCGACTTTTAGCACACCCCGGGCACTCCATACAAGCGTGAAGCGTCGCGTTTCAACTACTATTACACAAACGCTACACAGTGATGTTTTTACACACGCGCAACTGCGTGAAGTCTAAGAGCTATTGAATGAGTACACGATTCGGCACACGAACTCGCGCGGTGGGGTGAGGTAATTGATTGTGGGGCGGGGTGGAGTTTCCTTTCTGTACTCATATCTTATATCTATTCTGTGCTTTTAGTCTATTGTCCGGACTTTGTCCGGCTTTGTAATTTGCCCGGCTATGTAATTTGTCCGGCTTTTTTAAAATTGGGCGGTGTAATACTAGTCAAATAACACATAGCAGTAGTAGTAGTGTTCAAAACGAAAAACTCAAAATATATGGAGTCTGGATCTATCTGTGAAAATGTCTGGACTTTTATTGAAGTGTCCGGCTTTTTGTCAGGACTTTCCAAATTTTGAAATGGTAACCCTATGCACAACGAGATAGTGCTTGGTTTTCACCTCACCTGGAGTCCAAGTCTGCTATTGTTAACGTCATGATCGTGTTTCGGTTTTGGGTTTAGGAAACAAGAACTGTGTCAAAAAGCATTACAACTCAAACATGATTGTAACACGAAAGAGCAGACTTGGGCCCCTGATATTAAGTGACGATAAGGCCGAGGGTGGAATCTCACTACACCGGGATTCTTATCACTAAGAAACTGGCTATCTTACCTCTAACTGCCGGTACACAACAATTTCTTGAATTGTTGTTATGGCGTCTTAAGTGAGATGGTTGTAGATAGCCAGGCAGTCTTGAAATAAGCCCTACAATCAACCGAACCATTCATAAACGAAGAGTAAGCTTACACCCGGTTTAACCAAAAATATTGCTTATTGCTTAGCAATATTACTCCTTACGTTTGATATCTCAAAGCCTAATATTCCTAAGCCAACTTTAAAATTCAACTAGGTGTAAACTTATTCTTCGTTTTAAAGCCACTAATGACTAATTGAAAATTGCTCGATGCAATATGCATATAATATAATGATAATAACTAAATAAACAAAATCCTTATAAAAAAGTTATAATATTCCAAAGCCAGAAAAAAAAGTAATTGCACCGACGGGAACAAATGGGAACAAAATGGGACCAACCTCGAAATCACGAAAAAAAATCTGCTATTCCATACAAAAGTACAACGACTACTCCATGAAATGTTTGGTCCCATAATGAAAGTTCTTCAGTTTGATGGTCAGGGGCCGAACCCGCTAACGAATCGATTATCGAAAAGACTGCCGGGTTTCAAATTAAAACAGATAAATCGAGCCCCAATTGGTCCAAAATGGCGAACCCCAATTCATGATGTCACAGGAACATCGATATCTTCCAAATTACGTCAACAGAAAGAACAAGACGAAATTCCTTACTTTGATTTTTCTGTTTTAAGTTGAAACTCGGCAGACTTTTCGATAATCGATGCGTTAGCCGGTACGGCCCCAGATCAACCCTACGAGAGGTTTTCAATAAACTAAAAAAACCCTGTATGTGTGGTAATATACTGTAATCTTTCAGGCCCACATCAACGTGATACAGTCCAACCGCCGGCCACAATCGCAACCGTCCGCCACCACCACATCATCCACAGTCGGTTCCGGGACCACCGCTGCGGAGAGCGCATCTCCACAAGCGAACGCTCCCTCCACCACGACCTCGACCAACGCCACCGCCACGGCCACCGTCACGGCCTCTGCCACGGCCACCGCGTCGGCCACCAACTCGTCCAACGCCGACGCCAATGGTCAGGCCCGAGGAGCTAGGCAATCTGCCACAGCCGGTAAGAATACCCGTGACAAAATATACAGTGGTTTTTTGAGACGGTACATTAAGGGCAGGTACCTTAACCGTTATAGTTACAGGAATACGTTCCCGGGAGACCTTCCATAACTTTTTGAGATATGCTGAACTGCATTCACAGATTTTGGAAAATAGTTACCGTTCGCAAAAAAAAATCTAAAATACCAAAAAAAATGTTTTTATGCCAATCGATCCTATTTCACGTGAGGATCAAAAGACTACGGGACCAATTAAGGTATGAGAAGCTGAAAGGGAATCGTCTGGCTTGGTTTGGGCATGTTATGAGAAGGGATGAAAGGCATGTTACTAGAAGAGTAATGGATATGAATGTTGAGGGCTGGAAAGTAAGAGGAAGACCGCAGAAAAGATGGATGGATTGTGTGCGGAATGATATGAATGTGAACGGAGTGGATGAGAAGATGACGAGTGACAGGAAAGAATGGAAGAAAAAGACGCAATGCACCGACGCCAAATAAATTGGGATAAGAGTAGGGGGATGACGATACTAGAAACGACAGAAATCGACAAGAACCTTTCCCATTCATTTTGTACTGAAAAACGATAAATCAATGCGAAATATTTTTTATTGCCAAACGATCTTATTTCTTACTGTGATCAAAATTCTCTTTAAAGCCAACTGACCGTACCTAAGTCACAATACCGGCTTCACACGCAGGCACACTCTTTTACAACATTAGATCGAAAAAAGTAGTTTCAGTAACGTTTTCCAGCAACTATAATGGTTAAGGTACCTGCCCTTAATGTACCGTCTCAAAAATCCACCCTGTATTGTCCGATACATGGCACGCCCATTCGACGCACGTACTGTCGCGTGCTGTCAAATTCGCTTTCAGGTTCAAGATGTACACTTCCCATAATGTACACCGGTCTCAAAAGGTACATTTCCCGAAATGTCACATCCCAAAAAGTACATTTTCCAAAATGTACATTTCCCAAAATGTTCACTTCCCGTAATGTACACTTGCCAAAATGTATCTTTTCCCAAAATGTTCACTCTAAGAACAGATAGAAATAACTGATTGGATACATTTTTAAGTACCATCCTTACTAATATTATAAATGCGAAAGTCCGTTTGTTTGTTTGTTTGTTACTAGGCGTAACTTACGCCTTCACGTCGTAACTACTGAACCGATCATCATGAAATTTTGCATACACGTTGTCAGGGGTGCAGAAAAGGACATAGGGTACCTTTCATCCAGAAAAAACGTACAGTTCCCGAGGGATAGCAAAAAAACTGTCCACGCAGACGAAGTCGCGGGCGGCCGCTAGTGATCACATAAATATGAAAAGTAACTTAAAGATAAAGATAAAGATAAAGATAAAGATATTTTATTTGCTTGAAATGCGGTAAAAATACATGTGGTGTTATATTCAGAAGATCGTACACATTTCGCTACATCTAGCATGCAAATATTTTTTTAAAGATGATTATAAATGAAGCAACGAATTTAGAACATTAGTAAAAAGTAGTTTAGTTATAATAAGTGTTATAAGTACATAAAATTAACTGTCACTCCTTATCAATCAATCAGTTATTTGACGCTTAACATAAGAATTAAAAATAAATGGAATTAAATTGAATTAAAAAGAACATAGTAGCTTAGAATAATCAGCACAAAATGTCAAAATGTTTACAATAAATTTAAAATATCGAAAAATACGCAAAACATATCAACATGTCAATAAATAAGTCAAATGAATATATCGCTATAAAATTACAATGAGCACAAAATGTCAAAATGTAAACTTACAATAAATTGAAGAATGTCAAAAAAAATACCAAAATATATTAAGATGTCAATAAATAAATCAAATGTGCCGCTTATCTAAAAATTCTTTAACGCTGTAAAAACACTTATCCTGAAGCCATTCATGTAATCTGCGCTTAAATTTTGTCACAGGCAAATTTTGCAAACTTATGGGCAGGTTGTTAAAAATTTTAACACACATAGCGTTCGAATTTCTTCTACCTATATCGGTTCCACAGTTTGGTAATATCAATCTATGTGGGAATCTTGTGTTAAATTATTAGAAATGATCACATAAATATGAAAAGTTAACTTAAATTATTAGAAAAAAATCTTTTATATAATATTTTTTTTATCCAATCAGTTATTCCTACCTGTTCTAAGAGGCTACATTTTGGAAAAGAGATATTTTGGGAAGTTTACATTACGGGAAGTGACTATTTGGGAAATGTACTTTTTGAGAAGTGAACATTTCGAGAATGTTCCTGAGGTCCTTTTGACTGTGCGGTTGCGTTATTACAATAGAATTCACACTACAAAAATGTCACGCAACGCTTATAGCTCTCTCAGGCTCGTATTATAGAATCTAATTCAAACTCAAATCTGTCTACCGTTAGAAAAGGATGGCGCTATATGCGGTGAATAGTACTATCCCTTTCTAACTGTACTCAAGCAGAGATTTTGAGTTTGATTCTACAAAGTCATTTTTAGTTAATACAAAACCTCTCTTGGGGTTGATCAGACCATCAAACTGAACAACTTTCATTATTGGACCAACCTTAATATCGCGAAAAAAAATCTGCTGTTTCATACATTTCGATGGAGTAGGATTGTACTTTTGTATGGAACAGCTAATTTTTTTCGTGATTTCGAGGTTGGTCACATAATGAAAGTTGTGCAGTTTGATGTTCTGATCAACCCCACGAGAGGTTTTGTATTAACTAAAAATAACCTTGTATAATATAAGCCTCAGACATACTTTGTAAGTGCGGTGAGCCGCCATTTTCAATCCCATTTTTTATCTGCGCGGGTTGTACATGCATAATTACATTTCACAACTCAGTACCGGGCATAACAATAGTATTCTTTGTTTTAGATTTTGAGAATTTATTAAGAGGATTAGGTCATGTCGGAGGAGTGGAAGTAGTAATGAGCATGGAAGAAATCCCGCAAGGTGTTGGGCTTGGAAATCTCGGAAATCTTGCAAGTCTTGGGAATCTTGGGAACCTCGTCGGAGGTGGCGCCACCAATGCTGGGAACGGCACGGGCGCTGCCCAACCGGGCGCTGCCACTCAACGTTCAGAAGCTGGAGGTGTGTGATAATTGTTAATTGTTGAATAAGTGAGCAAAGTTATACTTTTCTGCTAGTGCTCACCTAAAAAAAATTGCTCTCGTGTTAAGGCGTCGTACTACCCACTACTAGCGCCGCCAACTCATTTATTTTGAGTACTCGTAAATCAAGCCATTATTTTAAAAAAAGCTAAGATCATGACCTATTAATCTGTCTCTAATCTATTTTTTTAGTAACTCTACAACAGATTCCATTCTTTCTGTAAGTTTTAAAATCCATTTTAGTTCAAAGTGTCCACCTTTGGCTAGAATGGATTTTAAAACTTACAAAAAGAATGAAATCTGTTGTAGAGTTATCAAAAAAATATTAGAAACAATTTAAAAAGGCATGACCTTAGCTTTTTTTAAATAATGGCTTGGTTTACGAGTAATAAAAATAAATGTATCGGCGGCGCTAGTAGTAGGTAGTAGGGCGCTTTAAGAGCCCGTACACATTTTGCCGCTGACTGCCGCTCTCTCGCTCGCACATGTCATGTTTTCTCAAGATTTCTTAAATCTGAATTGAGTCTGAATTTAAAAAGAAATTAAAAAATGAATTTAAAAATTTACTAAATTAATCTATAAAAATATAATTTGTTTGTATTATGAACACCACTGTGAATACACCTTTACCCTGCAGTTGCACTGATGACTCACTGCATTCTTAACGCGAACGGACTATAAGTACTTTTCACCTCTACCAGTGAAAAAAGTCCCAGCGAAATAGAGTTAGGAAAGATGATTCGAAACTCACGCATGTAAAAATCGATTTTACTACGAGTTCTTTAGCACCAAAAGCGACCTTTTCGTACTGGAAAAGTGATTAATATTTATCAATTCTTTTACGTCTTAGCCACATACAGGAATTTTGATTCGGAATTCCGAAACGGAATCATTACGAACAAAGCAAATCCATAAAAATACATGGACCTACCACACACATGCGGTAATTTTCCTTTCGAAATTTTCATACACTATCAATATTCTGTTTTGGAAATCCGAATCAAATTCCGTCTGTATGTTGTCGTCTAATGGACTAAATGGTAATTTTGACTCGCAAATCCAGCGTATTTTTGATACTTTTTATTTACATTTTCCTTTATTTCTCTGTGCAGTTGTCTTCAGTCAGATGCCTTTAGGCGGTGCTCCCAGTGCTGATGTCCTACAAAACCTTTTATCGACTGTGATTCGCCAAGGTTTGATGCCCGGGGTTGAAGGCGTGGCAGTACAGATACCAAACTCGCTAGCTGTTCAACTTCATAACCTAATCGAAACCCAAGTTCAGGCCCCTGGTCAAACCACTACTCCACCCCAGAGCCAGGCTCAAGGGCAAACTCAAACTCAGGGGCAAAGCCCAGGACAAACCTTGGCACAAACCCAGGCGCAAACTCAGGTGCAAAGCCAAGTGCAAACCCAAGCGCAAAGCCAGGCGCAAACTCAAGCGCAAAGCCCACCTCAAAGCCAAGCGACGAGACCAAATCAAGGGCAAGGAGCAGATGCAACCCCCGATTCAACTTCGGAGTCTAGACCCGGTCAGGAGGGAAACAACGCGTTTAGACCAGGTATCTTATATGTTGCTAAGCAAAATATCTTCAACATTATCATATTCAGCGAACTAAAATCTATAATAATAATAATAATAATAAAAAAAAATTTTGTACAGTCTCATTTATCCTACTTATTCTATGGAACAAGCATTGTGCTTAAAAAATGGCACCACACAAAAAATACAACTAAGTGGATGGAGCTAAAAATGCTGGTATTTATTTATGCAGCACAAAGCGTCTGTAGTACGTGCTGTTAGCTTCAAAAATGGCCCGAATATTTCACTTTGTGATACCAGCACCAAATTTTAGTGTGTTGGTAAACATGTTATTCTATCTTAAAAACCGTCGGGAGCCCACCTGTAAAGTGCTTGGATCCGGAGATATGACGTCATCAAAATGGTGGCCACCGTATTTAAAGAAAATGCGAATAATTATGATTTTATGAGCTCTATATACATGTGTAGTACGTGCTGTTAGCTTCAAAAATGGCCAGAATATTTCACTTTGTGATACCAGCACCAAATTTTAGTATGTTGTTAAACATGTTTTTCTATCTTAAAAACCGTCGGGAGCCCACCTGTAAAGTGCCTGGATCCGGAGATATGACGTCATCAAAATGGCCGCCGCCGTATTTAAAGAAAATGCTAATAATTATGATTTTATGAGCCCTATATACATGTGTGGGGTGTTAAATGAAAGGTAATCAAGTGTTCTATAATGCTATAATGCACAACATCGGCAGAATAGTATAGTTACAAAAATATTTTAAATTATATGGAAATTCAATACACAGAATCTCCTCATTTTTTTATTTAATTAACCATAATTATTAAACTTATATTTTTAATGGCAAACAAAAAATATGTCAACAATGTCCATTTAATGCAGATTTGAAAGAATATAACTTTTAAGTACGAGGGTGGATCCAAAAGTTCTAAGCCCGACCATGAAAATGAAAGAAAAGTGGGTCTGAATTAATTTTTATTTTTCGACATAGTCTCCATTTAGGTCAATGCATTTCTTCCACCTGACCTGCAACTTGTTTATACCTTCGAAAAAAAATGATTCCTGAAGGTTGTCAAAATAATCATTTACTGCGGCTATCACCTCGTTCCTGTCCGAAAATTTCGAACCACCTAAGTGTTTTTTAAATTTGGAATCTGAGGGGGCTAAATCCGGCGAATAAGGTGGATGGGGCAATATTTCGTAGCCACAATTATGGATTTCAGCCATTGTTTCAGCTGAAGTGTGAACCCGGGCGTTGTCTTGATGGAACAACACTTTCTTCCGTAACATACCCGGCCTTTTTTCTTTGATTTCTTCCCTTAGTCGTCGTAAAAGGTTACAATAATAACTTGAATTTATAGTTTCGCCCTTTGGTAAATAATCCACGAAAATAATTCCCTTTGCATCCCAAAAAACTGAACCCATGACTTTGTTGGTCGACAAAACGACTTAAGCTTTCTTTGGAGTAGGAGAGCCAGATATTTTCCACTGTTTTGATTGTTGCTTAGATTCAGGAGTGTGGTGGTGAACCCAGCTTTCATCCATGGTATCAAACCGGGATAAAAAATCCTCTGGATCCACCTCAAAAAGCTCCAAACAGTCACGGGAAATTGCGAAACGAACTCGTTTTTGTTCAGCTGAAAGCAATATCGGAACCCAACGAGCAGAAACCTTATGGAACCCCAATTCTTGAGTTACAATATTTTGTACCCGACCATAACCAACGCCTGTGATCTCAGCTATCTTACTGATGGTCAATCTTCGGTCACTCATAATAAGATCACATATTGTTTCAATGTTTTCCTTCGTGGTAGACTTTGAAGGCCTACCGCAACTAGGGTCATCTTCAATACTCTCCCGACCCTGCTTAAACTCAGCCACCCACTTTTTTACACTGGAATATGATGAAGCTGACCCAACCAAAGTGTTCACCATATCTTGATGAATATCTTTTGGTGATAGGCTTTTTTTTCTGAGGTACTTGATCGCTGCTCGGTATTAAATTTTCTCCATTATTGAAAAAGATGTCAGATAGCATCAAACAAATGTTCACAAAAAAAATATGGCTTGCAGTATCGGAACGAAACTTTGCACATTTACTATTGAAGAACCATACTAAAGAGTGAGCGTAGATTTACAAAACTGTCAAAGCTATTTCTACATTAGGCCACGAATTTTTGGATCCACCCTCGTACCTTTACTAACGATAAATAGCGAAAAAAAAATGTAGAAACGTCGCGCGCCGTCGATTTCTTTTATAGGTCGAATAAAAAAATTTTTTTTCGTCATAACAATATGGGTATCCAATAAAAGCTAATTAAAAGCCGATTCCAAATATACATTATATTTTTGTGTTATAGTTTTGACAGAAACTAAAAAAAACGCAACTCAGAAGTCTGAAATATTAGTAATTTATTAGATAAACAAAAAAATATCCGTCAATATCGACCCAAAAAGGCAAAAATCACAAACGCGCATGTAATAACGATTTTTAATATGTTATTAAGTCCCTTGAGTGCCTTTGTACCCAAGCTTCAAACCCAGAAACCCTGTGCTGCAGGTCGAAAAACTTAACACTTATTTCAGTTTCTTTAAAAAACTACCTTAAGAAAGCGTTTTTCAGGTTACTTTGTCATACACTTTTGCAAAGTTTACTAAATTTGCTACAATTTTAGCTTAACTCGAATAGTCTAGGTCTATTGGTTGCGAAGACACAGCTAATCAAATATGGTTTTGTGAAAATTTTCCATCTATGACTAGCTGTGTCTCCGCAACCAATGGTTGTAGACTATTCGGGTTAAGCTGTAATTGTAGAAAACTTAATTAACTTTGCAAAAATGTACAAACAAGTAACCTGAAAAACGCTTCCTTGAGGTAGTTTTTTAAAGAAACTAAAATCAGTGTTAAGTTTTTCGAGCTGCAGCACAGGGTTTCAGGGATGTAAACTTGGGTACAAAGACACTCAAGGGACTTAATAACATATTAAAATCGTAATTATATGCGCGTTTGTGATTTTTGCCTTTTTGGGTCGATATTGACTGATATTTTTTGTTTTTCTAGTAAATTACCAATATTTCACATTTTTGAGTTGTTTTTTTTAGTTTCTATCAAAACTATAACACAAAAGTATCAAAATGTGTACATATTACGAATCAGCTATTTATTAGCTTTTATTGGATACCCATATTGTTATGAACAAAAAAAAAATTTATTCGACCCATAAAAGGAATCGACGGCGCACGACGTTTCGACAATTTTTTCGCTATTTATTGTTAGTAAAGGTACTTAAAAGTTATATTCTTTCAAATTTGCATTAAATGGACTTTCTGGACATATTTTTTGTTTGCCATTAAAATATAAGTTTCATAATTATGGTTAATTAAATAAAAAATATGAGGAGATTTTGTGTATTGAATTTCCATATAATTTAAAATATTTTTGTAACTGTACTATTCCGCCGATGTTGTGCATTATAGCATTATAGAACACTTAATTACCTTTCATTTAACACCCCACACACGTATATAGGGCTCATTAAATCATAATTATTCGCATTTTTTTTAATACGGCGGCCGCCATTTTGATGACGTCATATCTCCGGATCCAGGCACTTTACAGGTGGGCTCCCGACGGTTTTTAAGATAGAAAAACATGTTTAACAACATACTAAAATCATAATTATTCGCATTTTTTTAATACGGCGGCCGCCATTTTGATGACGTCATATCTCCGGATCCAGGCACTTTACAGGTGGGCTCCCGACGGTTTTTAAGATAGAAAAACATGTTTAACAACATACTAAAATTTGGCGCTGGTATCACAAAGTGAACTATTTTTACTCTAACAGAAGGGACTACTGAGCACTGGTTGGTTATTAGCGACCATAATTTGTATATTCATAGATATTTTCTATACTTAAACGAAAAAATATGATATGTTATTTCTGCATATTTTTACTGCCTTCTTTGCGTCTTTTATACCATTTGACTACAAAGGACGTAATTTCTAATAAACTTTCTCTTTCTATCTTTTTTCTACAATACAAACTGCAATTATTGTAAAGAACGTTAAGGCGCGGTGGTAGTGAATGTGGCGCCCCCACTACATTTATTTTTATTACTCGTAAACCAAGTCAATATTTTAAAAAAGCACAAGTATAAATCTCTTAAATTGTGTCTAGTATTTTTTGAATAACTCTTTAACAGTTTTCATTCTTTCTGTAAGTTTTAAAATCCATTTTAGCTCAAAGTGGCCACTTTTGGCAATTATGGATTTTAAAACTTACAGAATGAATGATAACTGTTGAAGAGTTATTCAAAAATTATTAGACACAATTTAAGAGATTATTACTTGTGCTTTTTATAATTATTGACTTGGTTTACGAGTAATAAAAATAAATGTAGTGGGGGCGCCACATTCACTACCTACAGCGCCTTAACGTCAGTCACCGGGTGCGTGGTTGGCCCGACCAAAGCTGAGCGGGTTGTACGTTTTCGACCTTTTTTACACGACTGCCCAAAGCAAAAAGAGTGTTATGTGTTCAGGGTTCATGTATGTTTGTGGGTATGTGAGTTTCTTTATTCCACCATAACTTCTAAATGCCTGAACTGATTTGGATAAATAGGGTATCGTTAGAATCCTTACAGCATTCCGAGTGACACTGGCGATATATTTTTTTAGAAAAAATCAATATGGCGACTGTACGACGCCATTTTCAAATGTGAAAAAAAATTTTTTTTCTTCTATTATTACAATATGGGCATCAAATGAAAGGCCTTGATGAGCACATTCCAATACTATATAATATGTCACTAAAATGTGTGAAATAAAATTAAATAAATTTAAAAAAAACATATTAAAAACACGACTGCCCTGCCAAAACGAACTAAAAAGTTAAACAACAAGTGTTATTGCAGTCGGGGGACCTCTTTGATCAAAAATTGTTCCATAATAAGGTCTCCCGACCGCAATAACACTTGTTGTTTAACTTTTTAGTTCGTTTTTGGCAGGGCAGTCGTGTTTTTAATATTTTTTAAATTTATTTAATTTTTTTAGATTTTAGTTCGCTGATGTTATTAAATATTTACATCATAAACAATAACGTTTGTTCTACAATTTTTCCGATCCGAATAAAAAAAAATCGACTTTCCATAGAAATGTGTGAAAATGACTAAAATTTCAAATTTTCGCTATCGCTTCGCTTCGAAACATGTATGGATTTGACGTTTTAAAATTCGATTGTTAACGAAACCTTATGTCAATCCGAAAACAATTAGCGAATGTTACTTTGGCTAGGACCTTTAATCAAGTTTTGTATGAAAGGTCGTTTTTAGGGGTCCGTAGCCTAAATGGCAAAAAACGGAACCCTTATAGATTCGTCATGTCTGTCTGTCTGTCTGTCCGTCCGTATGTCACAGCCACTTTATTCCGAAAGTATCAGGATTACACAGTTGAAACTTAAATGCGTGGAAATGATGTAACACATAACTTGCTAATAAGTACTTTGTTGAAGTAATATAATAAGTCTATGTTGTTGCCAATAATCCTGTCACCCTGTTGTAATTTTCTGGTAACGATATATTCAAGTTTGTAAATATCGTTACTTATGGCTGTTACAGCTGATAAGTTTCTTGCGCCCGTTCTTCTTGTCAGCTAAAAAAGTCTGGAACGGGTGGTAGGAAAATATAGACGATTCAAAAGTTCTTAATAATTAAGTTTATTTGAATAAAGCTTATTTGACTTTGACTTTGACTTAGTAAGTAGATGTATTCTGTTAACCGCTTAACGAATTTAACATAAAAAAAAAGATTAAGGGGGGGCTCCCCATACATGGAACTGAAACTGAAAATTTGATTTTTCTTCAAACCAATACGTGTGGGGTGTCTATAGATAGGTCTTTTAAAAAGGCATTGAGGTTTCTAAGACGATTTTATTTCAAAGTCAACCGTTTAAAAGATAAACACTGCCAAAGTGGTAAAATGTGTGTCCCCCCCTCTTACTTTTAAAATAAGATAGTGAAAAATCTGAAAAAAATATATGCTGTAGTTCTTAATAAACACTTTCAACGAAAATTGGTTTGAACGAAATATAAAAATTAGTTTTTGAGATATAGCACATTTTCCAAAACCGCAAATATAACTTTGTCTTTCATACCAACACTGTGAAAAACAAATTTATTTTTGCTGACGAAAAATAATAGTGGTATGAAATATCGTATGGTATAAGGTAACTACGGAACCCTATGGCGCGTGGTCCGACACGCACTTGGCCGGTTTTTTTTGTCTGTTTTCGTAGTCGGAGAGCTAATGTTGTTGATCGTGTTAGTAATCTACTCCTGCGTGGATTTTTTTTTACAAATAACCCTGTATAATAGTGTAATAGCATAGCAGACAAGATTTGATTGAGCGAGTTGCCACCTATGCAATTTTCTTGAATTAATTTTTTTATAAATAAATATATTAACTGCCGTACAAATAGACGAAGAATAAGTTTATAATTAGAATAACCAAAAAAAATTGTTTAGGAATATGACGCTTTGAGTCTTTCGGCCGCCTATGTAACCGTATTTTGTAACCGGTTACAAAAGAAGAAAGTTTTCTCTTTTCTCGTAACCAGTTACAAACTAGTAAATATTTCAATGGACTTTGAAATATTTTTGAAATATTAGTTAGGTACCCTGAAAGAATTTCTGTTCCTATTTTGTAGTAAAGCTACCTGCTGAACCGACCATCATGACATTTTACATACACATTGTTAGATGTACAGAGAAAGACATTCATCCCGAAACAATGTATTGTTCCCTATGGATAGCAAAAAACTTTACACGCAAACGAAGTCGCGGGCGGCCGCTAGTATTATACAGTTTGGTTTCCTTTTCCACTAAACGTCTAACACTTGGCCGATATTTGGATATTTTCGCCCGATAATTCTATTAATTTTATTGTGCCACCTTCCAGATGATTTGTTGTTCTTATAATTTCTGTTTGACAACCACATTATTTTTTGCAAAATTAAGATCTCTTTTGTTATAACGCTATTTATTAAAGTATTTATTGAATCATCTCCTTTTGAACTTTTTCCTGGCAAATGGGATATCTACACCTAACGGTAATGAGAAAAGAAAAAACTTTCTTCTTTTGTAACCTCGCAGCGGTTACAAAATGTAGCTACAAAGGCGGCCGAAAATATTTTAGTTTGTAACTGGCTACGAGAAAAGAGAAAATTTTCCCCTTTTGTAACCGGTTACAAAATACAGTTACATAGGCGGCCGAAAGGGCTTTAATAGGGAATATGCATCAATTTTTTTTTATCAAAATCAATAGTATAATACGTGAGAAAATCAACTGTAATATTGAAACTTGTCTCTTGCGTTTTTTTCTCGTAATATAGTTACTTGATGTTAGCACGCATCAGCTCCCGCCGAAAACGCTCTATACAAAACGGTGACGTCACACATCACGTTTCGGTGTGTTTCGGGCGCGTTTAATATGAAGTTAGCCAATAATCTTCAATTATCTCCCTAAATTTTGCGTTTAAGTAGATATATGTCATACAAAATATTATTTCTTTTTCGATATTCTATCTGACTGTAAAGTGCATTATATCCGAAAACGAAAAAAAAATATCGTTATTTTCCCCTGATTTCATCGTGTGATAAAACGAAAATAATCATTTTATTTTATTTTTCTTTCTGTTCCATCATGTTTTTACAAGTGTCCGCAGCGATCAAGCTCAATTTTAGGAAAATCGGTGACTTATGCATATTCCCTATTAAGACGTCAAACGTAAGAAGTAATATTGCTAAGCAATATTTTTAGTTGAAGTAGGTATAAACTCTTCGTTAATTTGTACGGCAGTTAATGTTTTCATTGTGTATAGGAGGTGGAGTTCAGTTTTTCCGCACTGCCACCACGGGTCGCGCCCAGGCACAAGCATTGGCGCTGGCGAGCCTATTCTACGACCGATTCTTGCAGTGTGACAGCGCTCACGCTCGGCGCCGCCTTCAACGCCGTAGGTAAGTAAATTGTGAATTTACCGAATTTTTCCCTTCCATCTCAGAAGATCCATCGGCCAGGGGCCATACCGGCTAACGCATCGACTATCAAAAAGTCTGCCGAGTTTCAACTTAAAACAGAAAAATCAAAGTAAGGAATTTCGTCTTGTACTTTCTGTTGACGTAATTTGGAAGATATCGATGTTCGTGTGACATCATGAATTTGGGGTTCGCCATTTTGGCCCAATTGGGGCTCGATTTATCTGTTTTAATTTGAAACCCGGCAGACTTTTCGATAATCGATTCGTTAGCCGGTACGACTTCAGATCGTTATTGTAAAATTAGGAACACAGGTTTTAATCGCGATTTTAACTAAACATAGGTGTTGAACACCTACCTTTTTCCGACGTATCGACCAAGTTGCATCGGCCGTGGTCACGGGCTGACTGGAGCTGCGGTGTTACGCCTCCTCCTCTGCATCGGTGGAATCTTCATCCACCGTCGAACAGTTTTTCCAACTACCGCCACACACAATACTAACGGTGTCCCTATTCTGTATCATAGCATGTATATAGGTAGTGCGTTTGTAATTACTGGATTCCACACTGCAGATAATTTGTGGCCATCTTCCCGATCGAAGTTATTAGGATGTTTTTTAAAAGTGTATACAGATCGTTATTGGATCTCAGCGAAGATAAAAATGCTAAGTTGTGTAGTAGTAGCAGTAGAGGCAATCGGTTGACTCATACCGAGTCAACCGATTACCTCAACTGGTATGTTTTTTGAGAAGCGGGACGTGCCAAGTTTTGAGTATATTGGTATAAGAAAGCCAATATAAAGGATCAATTATGTAGATGATATGGTTAAAAATCATAACACTCTTTGCTTCGCAGTAGTCGGGTAAAAAGAAGTTCATTTTGAGATAATGCATGAGATAAGCGTAGGAAGATCATGATGACTACTCCATTTTAACTTATGTATCACACATCGACACGTGCAAATTCAGAGCCCTGATTGAAATGACCATTTCTATTTGTTTGCTACTCGAAACTAAAAAATAAGCATTAGACAGAGAATTTAGTTATTACCAAATAAAATCGCTGCTTTGCATGAATAACAACACAACTCATAATTTACCAATTTCAACATAATATGTTTTGAGTTGTGTTGTTTGTTATTCATGCAAAGCAGCGAAATGTTTTTTCTTTCTTTCTTTCATTAGAGAAACTAACTTACACATATCGAAAGCTTATTTCAATCACAGATATTGTTGTATTTAATGGAACTGACCAGTTGTAGTAAACTTGTCTGTTCCGTAATGAGGATCCGTAACGTTTTTAGTTGAGAATGCAGATTTATAGAGCTAAGAAATCCTTGACATACAGTGCAAAAATTTTTGTTCTACGACAAAAATTGACGAAGTTACGGCCAAAATAAGTGACGAAGTTCACTTAGTAGCCGCCGCTATAGCTGCTTGCTACGTCACTGTGACCGTCGCCGCCAGTTAGCCGTTGGCAGCTATAAGGCGCGCAGTGTTTTCTTTGGTTAATTGTGACTTTGAAACGGATTGAGTGTCTGATTTGTGTCTAATTCAACTTTTTAACTATATATAAATATTGTATAGTGCCGAAATGTACAAACATTTCTATTTAAATGCCAGAAAATCAATTTTTTTACGTGCCGAAAGACACAAAAATTCGTAAAAAGTTTATGTTGGTTGGAGAAAAGCTTAAACTAAAGAAGGGAGTTTTTAAATACGATGGACGGAACGGAACGGAGGTGGTATAAGCGTTTGGGGTTAGAAGTTGTTTATTTGTTTGTTTGTTTGTATGTATGTCTGTTCCCATTTTCCTCGGAAACTACTGGGCCGGTTTCAATGCGGTTTTTTTGCATTCGAAAGGTTTAATTTCAGAGCTGGTTCTTAAATATGTTTCATGGTGGTAGACCACCAGGGGCGCTGCAGCTACCAAATAATTCAGCACTTGAAGAGTTCTCAAAAACTACTAAACCGATTTCCATGCGGCTTTCTGTAATGGTTTATCAGCGATGGTTCTTAGATACTGTTATGGTTTAAGATGCTAAGGGGCGCTGCAGTTATCATGTTCCCATTATCTCCAAAACGGTTTCACCGATTTAGATGCGGTTTTCTGTAGGTTTGTAGTTTATCGGCGATGGTTTTTAGAAAGGTGTTATGGTGTTTAGCCGCTAGGGGGCGCTGCAGTTATCAAGTTCTCATTTTATCTCCAGAATGGTTTGACCGATTTAGATGTGGTTTTCTGTAATGGGTTTGTAGTTTATCGGCGATAGTTTTCAGATAGGTGTTATGGTGTTTAGCCGCTAGAGGGCACTGCAGCTATCATGTTCTTATTTTATCTCTAGAATGGTTTAACGAATTAGATGCAGTTTTTAGAGTAGATAACGTATGAATTCTTAAAAAAGTTTAAAATAAAAAGTAAGATTTAAAGTTTTGAAAAAACCCACGACATTTGTAATTTTTTTTTAATTACCTAGATTGAAAAAAGGGGTTAGGTAAATATTTTTTGCGAAAATCCCCCGACTAAAAGTAATGTATGTAGGTAGGTACTTTACAATATTTATCCATCTATTCATAAATTACAAAGGCAATAAAAAAATACTGAAAAAAATCCTTTTAAAAACACGTTTTTAAAACGGACTAAATTATTACAAAAAAAAATATATTTTTCATTGAAACCTATTACGCTCTTCTGTACTTAAATAACAAAACAAGTAAACTTATAGTCAGAATTAATATTACACTATGTGTGTGTGTGTGTGTGTGTGTGTGTGTGTGTGTGTGTGTGTGTGTGTGTGTGTGTGTGTGTGTGTGAGAGAGAGTATGAGGGAGTTAGTGCTACAAATTAGTAATCTGTTATGTATGAGTAGGTATACTAAAACTCATGAGTCTCATGACATACCAAGCAGTAAAGATTCGGTTTCTTCATATGTTCTGAGCTGAACCCATTTTAATAAAAGTTTCTTACATTCATGATGTGTCAAAAAAAAACTGACTATAAACATTAAAACAGTCTAGTAAAAAGAGACTAAAAAGTAAAAAATAAATTCCTCTGTAAATATTTATAACCATATGTAGACACCTACAGAAATTACGTCCGTTTTAATTTTTTGTTCCGATTTTTTTTTATAATTTAGTTCGTTTTAAAAACGTTTTTTGAAAAAATATTTTTTTTTCAGTAAATAATTATTTTCTGCTTTTTAGTTAACGAGCTAAGACTAAAAATATACCATTCCCTATCGGAGCACTCGTCAAGACGATTCAAACGAGCCCAAACTCGATGGGGTTGCATTGTTTTATTACAGAGTCCCAGTGGCCTTCTCCCGGCTCCATCATCAGACCCCGGAAACTATTTCCCAACAAAGTACTCGCCAAGACGATTCAAACGAGCCTAAACTCGATGGGCTTGCATGGTTTTATTATAGAGTTCCTATGGCCTTCCTCCGGCTCCATCATCAGATCCTCGGACACTATTTCCCATTAAAGTACTCGTCAAGATGATTCAAACGAGCCCAAACTTGATGGGGTTGCATGGTTTTATTCAAGAGTTTCTGTGTCCTTCTTTCGGCTCCATCATCAGACCCTGGTAACTATTTCCCAACAAAAAATTTACAAAAAATCCGATAGCAAGAACCTAAACAACTTGCAATACATTTTGTGCTGTCTGTGACTGAATAAATATTTTAAAACTTTATTATTTAAAAATATTAATTTTAGCACAAAACTACACTCTAATAATCTAACAACTCTTTGTTTAAATAAATTGCCAAATATATATGAGCAACCGCGTCGCCGCCGCCGCCGCTAGCGAGTGCCGGGCGCCGCCTGCGCTCGGCTCCATCACTGTGACGTCACACGCTCCCGCGTACATCGAATTTTACCGGCAGGAACGGTATATGTTTATTATTTAATATCTTCGTAAGTAATCGTCCGATTTGGAAAATTCAAAAAGATATATCATTCTTATGTCATAAAGAATAACGTGGATACTAGTTTTATTGAATTTGCTATAACATTACTGATCCTCATTAGTAATTTCTATTTCTTAAGAAAGCGAACAAATATTTAGAATTTTCCATTTGGATAGGGGGGCAGAGTTGATGATTGTTTCGTGTTTTAGGGAATTCCACCAGCAACAACTTGAGCAACAGGAGCGTTTGAGGGCTGACAGGATCGCCACACAGAACATAGAGGCGCTGCGTCATCGCCGCCTCGACTTGACACCGGTGAATTACACTTTTAATTAAAAAAACTACTTTTAGACGGTATCGTAAAAAACCTGATAGTGTTACCCCCTTACTAATAAAGATTGTATAGGTGTTGTATTGTATAGCTATAGCTACACAATGTTTTGTCCCTTTCTTATTCAGGGGCGGTAATAGGAAAACATGGTTTGCGCGGGCCATTTTTTAATATAGAAAACGTAAACTTGTAGCTACCAAAAAATCATACGATAAGCTAAAGAGTTTCTCTAGTTGCTACAAACATAAGATTGTATAAACCTTACAGATGATTGTAGAAAAAAAACAGAATATCATCAAAAGCGCTTGTCGCGGGCCATATTTTTGGCGTAAATAATAGCGGGAACGTATTGAATTCTACATCAAAATATACTTTAACGTACTGTGCAGTTACTCCAATAACTTTTTTTCAAGAAAGATAGTTGTGCTAAAGATAATGATAAAAAAACAACGAAAAACATCGAAAAAGTGTAGAAGTGAGGTTATTTTCCATACTCTTTACACGTAAAGAAAAAGACAGAGACAGATGATTTCGCGTAACGGAGCCTTAATGTCAAACTTGAATAGTATGACAGAGAGTAACCATTGTGTAACTATTCATCTTCTGTACAATCTTTATTAGTAAGGGGGATAATGTAAAATGTACATCGGTCGGCCAAGAAAGAGGTCTACCAGTTTTGACAAAACATCCTGTGCAATTTTGCATGGTACAATAATATACGGCGCCATTCCGAGAGACTGGTGATGGTTACGTGGTCTAATCTTGTCTGTTTCTGTGTTACCAGTCATATGAACTCAAACTCCTGACTCCCATATACCTGTAACAGTTCGTTCATTTATCTTTTCAACTTGGAACTGTTTTGTTTCCTAAGACAAACAAATTGTAATTGAAATGCATTATAATATTTTTTTAATTAATGATGGATGATAGAAAAAAAATCCATATTTTTTGTTTGTTACCATAAAGTGGCAACTAAATAGTACCGGTGTTATTTTTTTTACAAAAGATTTTTAAACATCTGTTTAACTAAACACTTTGAATGTGATGCTGTTACTTTTTTTACAGTATAAATCGACAGCATCACATTTAAACAGTGTCTAAGTTAAACAGGTACTTAAGAATCATTTGTACACAGTAGAACTCTGGATGACATTGGCCTGTGCTGTAAGTGTCATCCAGAATGACCTTGTAACCAAAATTAAAGATCGAGATCCTGTGTGACCAAAATTGTCAACCTTTACCGTGTCAATGTCACTACAAGGGAAAATCAATCATTTTTTGTTTTATGACGTACAAATAAACATCAACCGTAAAGTAGTAGACTATATTTTTGGCCAACTATACATGTTTGATTAGCGAAGTTCTGTGTTGCTTTCAGAAATATGACTTTGTTTAGGAGGGCTGACCCGATTCCCCAGCACTATTGATAAGTCAGCAGTATAATTTCACTTCTCTAAAATACTTTCTCAGTAGAAACTCCCTCCAAATATAAAGTTAAATTATGTTCTTTTTAAATAATTTTGTACTAGATGTTAATAAAATTATAATTTTCAGCGCCATATGACAAATGTGGTTCATCTATTGAACAGTTCGCCGTCACCGGCTTCATGGTTCAACGCCTTGATGGTGGCTATCGTAAGTCCTACAAAAAATACATTTTTATGCACTAATGATAATCTTTTTGACTTTATTTTATATGATAACGTGTCGTATCGTATTCCCAATTCTTAAATATGCATAATTTTCAGGCCCGTCAACAGTATATGTCTGGTTTGCTGAATACATCTCAAGGAGAGCCCGCGCTACTCCCTAACGAGTTCCAGGAACTGAAATGGCTTCTTCGCAGCTATATCCAACACCTTATCATTCGCTCAGGAAACAATGAAAGCGACAACGCTTTTCAGAGTGTGGCCGATTATATTATTGATCAAAACGAGGAGTTCATCGAAAATATGGTACGTTTTTCAAGGATTCTAGTTTCAGTTTTTCGCTGTCTGACAGCTTAAGTAAATGCTGCGATTTCAGAGTTGGTCCCATAGTAAAAGTTGTTCAGTTTGATAGTCCCTCCCTATTCACCATATCCTGGTTTAACCATTAATTCTGTTACTCATTGTATAAGCTTTATTACAAGCATCGGCATGTAACTTTAGCGCTGACATTTTGTGCGCAGAATTATTTTTTGGGGTCTCATTGGCAGGAGATGTGGTGCGGCGCTATTCGTCATGTTCCCGATTCGTCGTATTCCAGTCCAGATTCGACGTATTCCAGATTCGTCGGAATACAGTCGATGACACATTTTTTTATTTATTTAAGTATTTCTTAAACTATAATGTACAAAAACAGCATAATATACATTACATTTTAGTTCAAATATTAATTAATCTGAAGCATGTTCGTATTAAAAAAAAAACAAATACAAAATTGACACTTATTTTACTGATAATTTGTCCATTTCAGTACTTTATTTTATTGTGAGACCATTTCTGACATGCGTAACGTGATGGCGCGACATGCAAGCAATTTTAGCCTTAAAAATGGTAAAGCGTCAGTGTTATCGATTGTATGTATGACGACAAATCAGGGAATCGGCGAATCTGGAATTGGAATACAACGAGTCAGGAACATGACGAATCCGGAACAATCAATTAATTTTTTACAGGAAAATGTAACACCTATTGGGAGCGATTTCGACCCTGTGGAGTCGATCCGCGCGTTGGTTCGCTCGCGGCTGCCGGCCGTGATCGCGTGCGTCATGTCCGACTCCAACAGCGAGATTTTTGCAGCACGGTTCTACTCGATGTTCCTGCGCATTTACACGGAACTTTGCGCGCTCGTGGCTCATATGTGCGTCGAGGGCGAAAGCGGACTGCGACAACTCTATATCTTGTACTTGGTGAGTCTTTCTTACATTATTTTCTTAAACTCTAACCTAAGATATTATAAAGGTTGAACAAGACTATGTGCCAAGACTTCAGGGGACGATCAGGTCAAGTGTTTAGGATGAAAATATTTTTTTTACCATCGCCACTCTAAAAAGTACGTTTAATTCAACGATAAGAGTGAATAATAAGCGTTTTTATTCACCGAGTGAATAAAAATAATTTGAATTTGGAACAAGCGCGCATCATGAATTAGTACAAAAAAGTACCTATACCTACTGGCTGCTATTGAGCTATTCCATAGAGCCATAGTTACACAATAAAATTAAAGAAAAAAAAATATCCCGCCAAATTTAATGAGGTTCTTTATAGTGTCTTTTATCTTTGGTTTCTTTTTTATATATTAGAGGGAGATTGAATATTCAGTCTTGCATCAGTCCATTCCATCAGTCTGGTACGATATTCAGTCTGCAAAAAGACAAAGTCTATACAGACTGATGATCATTGGAAAACTTCTAATTTCACGCATGGGTCGCATGGGTCGGTTATGGGATGGGTGACCAAAAATGTATTATCTCGAGCTCCTCCGTGCCTCGGAAGGCACATTAAGCCGTTGGTCCCGGCTGCATTTGCAGTTGTTAACACCCATCAATCCGCATTGGGCCCGCGTGGTGGGTTATGGCCCATCCTCCCACCCATGTGCCCCAGCAGTGGGGACATTAAAAATGGCTGATACATACATACATACATACACTCACGCCTGTTTCCCATGGGGGTAGGCAGAGACTATGGATCGCCACCTGCTACGATCCTTGCACACTTCTTTCGCTTCATTCATATCCATCAATCTTTTCATACATGCCCTGCGGTTTTTGTCACTGCGTACACCAGCCTTTTTTATAATAACCTCTATTTGGTCCGCGTAGGTTTTTCTGGGACGCCCTCGTGCAATCGTTCCTTCCACATTCGCACAGTATATCTCTTTCGTGATTCGCCTTTCATTCATCCTCTCTAAGTGACCAAACCACTGGAGCATTCCTTTCTCAATTCTTGTCACTATATCATCTTTCAGACCACACCTTTTGCGAATCACCTCATTGCTCACTCTATCACTCAGTTTTACTCCGCATATTTTCCTCAACGATCGCATCTCTACCGCATTTATTCTGCTTTCATTCTTCTTCTGCCATACCCAAGATTCACTTCCATACATCAGTGTCGGTACCAGCACTCCGCTATGAATAGCCATTCGCGCCTTTGCAGAAACGGTTTGGCTACTCATAACCGAGTGTATAGCACCACTCACCGAATTTCCTTTCTTCACTCGTCTTTCTATGTCTTCCTCACTCTTTCCGTCCCTTGTGAACAAACTCCCCAAGTATACAAACTCACGGACTTGTTCCACTTTTTCGCCACCTAACATTACCGTACAGTCAGTCATTTCTTCATCTCTCTCAAACACCATCACTTTAGTCTTAGTTACATTCACTTTCATCCCTTTTCTCACAAAATCTTCATTCATAACCGACATCATTTCCTGCAACTCTTGCGCAGAAGACGCAAGTATAACTTGGTCGTCAGCGTAGAGAAGGCACTTGATTTGAGTCCCATTCATCACAACCCCACAGTCACGTTCTTTCAGACCTTTCATACAACTGTCCAAAAACAGATTAAAGAGCCATGGTGACGCAACACATCCCTGTCTGACACCCCTAGAGATGCCAAACCAATCAGTGTATACGCCGTCAATCCTGACGCATGCACGGGAATCCTCATAGAGAGATTTCAGTGCATGAATCAGTCTGCTCTCCAATCCGTATTCGGACAACACCTTCCATAGCTCATATTCATATTCCTGTCAACTCGATCGTAGGCCTTCTCCAGGTCCACAAAGGCACAGTAAACCTTTTTGTGCTTAGCCAGGTGTTTTTCGGTTAAGCACCTCAAGGAGAAGACCTGATCCGTGCATCCCATTCCCTTTCTGAATCCCGCTTGCACATCCCAAATACTCTGATCAGTTTTTTGCATCACTCTTTCAATCAGTACCTTTGCATACAATTTACTGACAATGCTGAGAAGACTGATCCCGCGGTAGTTTTTAGCATCCTGCCGTGACCCTTTCCCTTTGTACAGCGGCACGACCACGGCTTTACGCCAATCTTCCGGCACTTTGCCACTGTTCCAACATTTATTAAAGATCAGGCACAGCCAGGACGCAACCAGCTCTTTCCCACCTCTCAGCATTTCAACAGTAATTCTGTCATATCCTGCTGCTTTCCCTTTTTTCATGCTCTTCATTGCACTAATAATCTCATCCATATATATATCTCTTTCATCCACTTCTGTCTCTTCCTCGTCTTCCACCCTATTATCCGAGGCTTCTAGCATAGAGCCATCCGCCTCAAACAAACTCTCAAAATATTTCATCCACTCCTGTAGTACACCTTTTTCATCTGTCACTAGCTCACCTTTTTCATCTCTTATCACATTCATTTTAGACTTATGTGATCCACTTCGAGACGTTTTCACTTGTTTCCAAAACAATTTTATATTGTCTCGAAAGTTATCACAGAGTTTGAAGTCACACTTTTCTTTCATCTTTCTCTTTTTTTCGTCTACTTTTTCTTTCACTACTTTCTTAATCCTTTTAAACTCCCTTGCAACTGTATCAAAAATGGCTGATGGTCATCTATAAATACTAAGTATAAAGTACTGCTAGGAAGGTACCTATTTTTTTCTCGCAGTCAATGGTAAAAAGTAGAGTACACAACTCGTGAATAAAAAATTTCATCTCGGTCCTTTGTATCCCTCGCTACGCTCAGGATTCTACTTTTGAATCCCTCGCTACGCTCGGGATTCAACTCTAGAATCCTTCGCTACTCTCGGGATCCAACTTAGTCCCTCGAACTAAATTCCCTTTTTATTCACTTGTCGTATAATCTACTAGTATTTACCGCGCACTCCCGCACCACAGCCACAGTATTTATATATAAGTTTTTCAAACAGTAAAGAAGCTCCATAGCGTTCGCGCGTAGCATTCCACGAGACGGCCGGAGAATGCCAACCCTAGCGATCCGATGGAGTGCAATGACAAAAGGGCCTAAGTGACGTTAGCTCCTCTACTGTTTTGAAAATACTTATATACCTATATACTGTGCCACAGCGCTCTGTCTTTAACATCGGCAGATAACAGCTGACATCGGCAATTTAAAAAAAGCTTCTCCAATGAGGATCAGTAACGATTTTTGTTTAGTGGCTTATCAGAAAGCTTATGCCATCACATAATTAACTATGAAGAATTTTTTGCGATATCTCTTACACCTGAGAAGCTATACGAGCTAAAACATGCTAAAACACTGTTATTTTGGGGGGTCCTTATAATAATAATAATAATAATAGGGCAGCTTGTGGCGAGCTGTTGGTGAGTAGCGACACCACGGACCCGAATGCTCCCGGGAGTCGGTCCAGGCCCTCGTCCCCGCAGCAGGGGTGGGCCCCAAGGGGGCCTGCGGACTCCCGCCCCTGGCTCGCCTTCAACGGCCGTCCAGGGTGCAGTCGTTAGAGCTATACGCTCGCAGGGTGGAAGTGAAACATGCATAAGACGCGAGTTGGCACACTGTCGGTTGTACAGTGGGTAGAAAGCGGTGCACACCTCTACACCCTGCAGCCGAGGACACCGATGTTGCTCTCTTGCCATCGCGGCTAATTAGGAGGGCCCATTTAGTCTTTGGCTAGTCACCGCCTGCCAATTTTTCAGTCCGGAGACTATGATAAGGCAGGTGTCCGGTAGTCTCTTTCCATAGCCCAAATCCTAGTCCATCCAAATCCCAACCCAATAGCCCAGTAGTCATTTACCAGTAGATTCCATAGTTCCTGTCCACTTGCTGGGGATAGTCTCTTGAGTATATTAAACTGATGTAGTCAGAGATTAGATCCAGCAGGTGTACCACACGCATATTAGATTAAAGTCGCTAAAAATGGCCTCTACGTGTTGGATCCATATCCCCACGCAAGCCTTAAAGGACCGTGTCACTTTTGGCCTGTGAATTCCTAAGCGTACAATAATAATAATAATTCTTTATTTCGGACACAGGATCCATATACAATATACACAAAACAAGACAACACAGAGTAATAAAATCTACTTAGATTTTAGCTTATTACAGCACAAAATAAAATTGGGTAACAACCTTCGTTCGTGACAACAACACTTAATTAAATAAAAATTTACAGTCTATGTATATAATATGCTAAGTATATTTATACTTAAGAATAGATACATTTTTTAACATTAAGTTGCAATTTCCACCCATCGTTTATATACTGATGTTTGTATAAGTCTTTCCGCCAGCCCCCTAATAATACCATTGTTACACGACTGAACTCTGGACATGAACGTCGCTATTCTCTTTCGCTGTATTGCGTTAAACGAGTCAATACGAGCTTCTGTGTACATTTCGGACGCACTACAGTAGCGTTTCAAACCCATTAGTTGCCTAAAGATGTTATTATAGGCAACTCGTATATTGTCGTGGGTCTTTTTGGTATATTCAGTCCAGAGTTGACAAGTGTAGAACGTCATCGCGTCCTTATGACGAACCTTATGACGTCATCGCGACGTACGCGAACCTTATGCCGTACGTGATAAAGCACATATTGCATTGAGCTTGGCATTTCCTTCAAACCCTTACTCAACCATTTCTAAACGGATTTAAAAAAAACTTGCACTAAGTTTCATAGCTATTAATATGATTTTATATTATATCAATAAAACTATAGGATTCAAACCTGTTACTGATCCTCATTATGTGTTCTACAAGCTTGACCTAACCACCCCCTAAAATCCTGGAAAATAATTTGATTCCACCCTATATAAAACCAACTGATATTCTTTAAAGTGACAATGCCTATATTTGTATGTATAATGTTACAATTATTATAGGCTTTCAGAGTTTGAGATGCTTCCGATATCGTTCTTGTATATTGGTAATTATTGGTATTAGTGGTTCTTTTGTTTTGGTGGCATGAATGATCAGTATACTTTATCAACATTTAAAGCAATGGTACAATATTTGTGGAACAGGATGAAATCGTCGAGCAATTCGACGAGCCGATCCGCTCCACGATGCGTGTACTGGGATTGGACAACATGGTGGGCATAATGAGCAATATCACAAACCACCACGACTCGATCGCACAATTTGTGCGCAGGAGGGATGGTGTCATGCCTGATGTGAGTTATCTCTTTGTATGATTCGCTAATCACGCGATATATCGGCAGGCTGATTATCTAAATAAAAACCACCTAGCGACCAGTCATAATTACGGAATCGTCGCTGTCAAACTCGATTTCGTACCACCGATCGAGTTTCTAAGAGTGCTGCTTCCAACGGACAACTAAAAAACTAAAATATACGAGCACTTGCAAGGAAATGCTCCGAAATTCGTATTATCTAACTCAGTAACCGCGACCGGCACCCTGATTATCTAAAAAGAAACTATTTAGCGACCGGTTGCATTTGACATACATTGCCACTTTTCTTTGGTATGTTTTTTTTTAACCCAAAAAGAAGTAGCAATGGATCACGATCATCTGTGAACTGCAACCAGTCGCTAGGTGGTTTTTAATTAGATAATCAGCCCGCCGATCGCAACGATTTCGCGATTTCTTCTGTTAAACAGAAACCAGACAAAACGTAATTTCTGATTAGTTTTCGATAAATTCTTAGCCTTACCTCTAACCAAAAATAAATAAAATTGCTAGAATGTAAAACAAACTGTCCTTCAATACCTACAAGGTATAAGGTATTTGCAATTTTGTATACGAAAAAATGTGAACAAAATTCGAAGTGAAAACAAAGAGGTTACGTTCACAGAACACATATGGTCACACACATACACACTCACAGACTAGTTTTAGTAAAAAGACTTTTCAGTCGCTCCCACCGGTGGCGCTAGTTTCTATGGAGATTTTCACGAGCATAAACTAATCAGCGATCGCATACATACATAATACCAAAGCAGTGACTGGGTCGCGCGACGATTTCGAAATAATTCAGGAATCGAGTTCGGTCGCTGATTTTAGATAATCAGCCTGCGGGTCATTTTGAACTTACCATTCAAATTTCAAGGATATGTCCAGCCAGTCCATGAAACTAAACAAGTTTTTTTAAGAAACATGTGTTGAATTTCGCCACAAAATTTTGGTCATTCAATACTAAATTGAACACGTGATCTTTTTGATTTGTATGGATAGTCGATTTTTTTTACATATTTGTCCATGTGTTTCTTACTTAGAGAAAGTTGTTCAGTGTCATGGACTAAACACATCCTCAAAATTTGGATGGTTGTTTGTAAAACACAACAACCTCGCAGGATTCCATTACTGTCATAAACAATAACATTTTCACCTCTCCAGCACGAAAAGGGTGCTTTTGGCGCGTAAAAACTCGCAGCAAAATTGATTTTTGCTGCGAGCGTGAGGCAAAGTGCTTTTTTAATTTCTAACACCAATTAAAATAATAAAGAAAAAAGAAATAAAGTGACAAGGATGACACTTGTAAAATTGATATGTGAGAAAAGGATAGATAGCGTGCTTTATGGTGTCATACATGGATTAAAAAGTAAAAAAAATAAAATGCACGGATATGCCAAGGAGTTTGAATATGGCGCATGCTACACGCTCGATATTTATCGGCAATATTTATCCCGATATATATCGAGTAATATTTTGGATCGGCTGAGATGCTACACACTCGATATATATCGGCGTCATTCAGTCTCCATTTCTCACACTGGCACTGGGTAGACCATACGCGGTCCGCGCGCGCCCACGCGACCATAAGAATAAGAATAAGAATCATTTATTTGCTGAGAATGTAGGTACATAGGTACATAATAGACAATTTGACAACATTGAAAATATACTACAAATTGTGGTCATCCTAACAGATAATGGTGTAAAAAAACATATTCAACTATTATATGGACTAAATTAAGTTTATTAATTGATTAATTTCACCTAGAAAAATGCAATAATTTTTGAATTTTTTTCTGTGGCGAAAACGCTCCAAGCTGACTGATGACGTCACCTGCCTGTAAATAAATATGGCTTCAGGCGTTTGACACGAGCATAGACTTAGGATCCGCGATTGATGACTGTCAAATGGCTAAGGATATTACAATGTTTACAGGCTTGTGACGTCAACAAGTCACGTGTCCAGCGCCATAGCGTTTTTGGCGCGGTTTTAAAATTTTAAACTTTAACATAGATTTTTTTAATGAAATACATTGTTTTTTCCTGAAATATCAATGTGATGCGCCTATTACGTAATAAGGAAGAATTTAAAATGGTTTTCCTAAATTAGTCAAATAGTCTATTTATTGTTAAGGAATTTTCGGTCCAGTACATTCTGCCAAAAATTAGCATGCAAATATTTAAATTAGAGTTCAGGTAAACTAAGAATACAATTAAGTACATATTATCTTGATCATTTCACAATAAAAATAGTTGGTACCTTTTCAATAATTTAAAACAATTATTTATAAACTAAGAAGTGTCAATTAGAAATAATAAGGAATAAATCGTATGATGTCAAAAATCTGTTAAAAAATCTGTAATAGAATAATAACATTTTTCTAATCATATAGATGTCAATTACTTTTTAAATTTATAACTAGGTTCAATTCCTTAATTTTTCAGGTATGCCATGTGGCCATGAGTTCATTTCTTGAGACAGAATGATGATAAATATCAACTCCAAGACTACACGCTCGATATCTCGATAATTATCGCGCGATACTCGATATAGATCGTGGATTTCTGGATTTTTTGAAATCTGACGATCTGTATCACGATCCGTCGATACACTATGCTACACGTTCGATAAATATCGTGATCCTGGGAGCCAATTCTCGCGCCTTTGATATAACATCCAACTCGATATTTATCGAAAAAACATGGCGGATATCAACTAATATCGACATTCAGTATTCTCGTGATATCGAATGTGATATTTATCCAGTGTTAGCACTCGATACGCAACGAGTGATCAAGCATAGCCGATACAAATATCGTCTGTGATATTAACTGTCAAAAGTGTCAGTCAAAGCTAATCTATTCGTTGTATTTTAATTTTTTTAGGGAATTAATTGGGATTTATTTATTGTTTTGCTGTAGTAAAATTAAAATATGAACGCTAATGATTTTATAATAAATTTTATTGAAAATGTCGTTGAAGAGGCTGAAATTGCAGCAGAGTTCCCACGGAGACAAATTTTATGGCGCGAAGACCCTTTTCTATGGAGTGAAAAGGCTTTCAGAAAAGATTTCCGCTTTTCTAAGGCTTTGGTTATTGATTTAATAGCTGCACTTGAACCAGTCATACGTTCTACTACGCAATATGATCTTGGGGATTTGTTGGGTATCCTTTTCGTTTTTTCGTCGCGGATTCCATTATTAGTGTATAAATTTTTTGAATTATTTATTTTACATGTGATTTTGTGATAATTTATTTAAACCTATAAATGAAAACGTCATTCTATAGAGAATAGAAGGAAAGTTGACAGTTGACAGACAAATTTGTTTGTTGCGTTCTGTTTGTTCCATGAACGCTGAAACAATGTTTACTTTTCTTTGCCTGCAGCTCATTAGTTTACATAAAATAAAGTATTACAAGTATTTTACATAAATCAACAATATAAACAATATTTTATTAATATTTGTAATATTTTTTACATAAAATTTAGTAAAATAAGTAAAATATGTATTCCTCGATTATAATATGAGTATAATCAAGAAAATGGAACGTGTTTGCAATTAGAGAAGCGCCTGTCATCGATATCATATCGAGTTTTATATCGAATAGACCCGAGAATACCATTTTCTGTATGAATGGAGATTTTCGTGATATTTTCGTTCGATAATAGACGCTAGATATAATATGGAAGTCGATAATATATCACATGGACTGAGAATTGGCTCCCTGGATCGAGATCCAATTATCACGATAAATATCGAGCGTGTAGCATGCGCCTATGGATTGTTACAAGAAGGTTGATAATTCGAAATAAAGAGTATGGACGTAATGAGGTCGCATGTATGAAACAAAATATGAAAGAAATTTATTAACAAATTAAATGTTTTTTGATTATAAATAAGATGGAATATTAATGAATAAGAGAAAAACACTACGTAATGTAATCAAAACGACGGGAATCTACTTTACTGACTCTATGAATAAAACTTTTCAGCATAGGTTTGATTAGGGTTTGATCTAATTATTTTTGTGATAAATTACAAAAATGAATACGTCCAACGATGAAGATAGTTGTCTAACTCCAAAAGAGTTAGTGAACAAGTTTCTAATGCTGAGTTAAGCTTTTTACCAGGAAAGTCACGTCAAAATTTTCTCGCTGGTAGAGGTGAAAGTAGAGGTGAAAAGTTGTATGTTTTACACAAGACCAAAATTTTGTTCTGCCTCGTGCCTTTAAATCACTCACTGTGCTCAGTAGTCTATATTAGAATCACTCGCTACGCTCGTGATTCAATTCTAGACTACTTCGCTAGTTCGTGATTTAAAGTCGACACTCGCAGCACAAATTGATTTTGGTCACTTGTATAACAAATAACTATTGTTCTACGACGTTTCCGAAAACAGACAAAAAAAATCGACTCTCCTTACAAATGTGAACTCCGAACAGCTGATCGAGTTTTGTATGATAAGTCGATTTTTTTGTCTGTTTTTGGAAAAGCCGTAGAACTAATGTTGTTGTTAACGATGTTACCAAATCTACTGTTGCAACGTTGTTGGTGTTTTACAAATAACCATGTCTGTATATATAGCGTTTTATTGACACACGACTGGTAAAATCCAATGTCTTTTGACATTTAAAATTGCTAAGTACGTATATCATATCGTGTTAGTCATGCCAAGGATGCATTTTTAATGTAATGTTTGTATAGTCAGCTAAAAAAAGTAGTATTCCGAAATCTGTTGAAAGGTTTGCTGGCCTGAATGATACCAGTTGAGTTTTTAATTTTACTGATACATTGTAGGGTTACATTTAAACGGAATCCATAGAGATAGAGGATCATTTCGTTATCCGCCTGTGAAACGTGTGTAGGTATCGAGTTGAAATTCATATTAAATACTAAAATCTATGGTCCCTGGAGTCTGTAATATGTCAAGTTTCTAATCCAACTTAATTGACAGTCGTGTAAAATCGAAATTAATCTTAACCCTTTCTACCAGGTATTTACCGTCGACCTAGAATCATTAAACAAGAATTTTCAGCACAAATACAGGGTAATTTTGCGACCTCTTTACAAAATCAAATATTAGTTCAAGGAAGTAATAAATAAAAATTTGGTGAGATAATTATGAATTATTTCTTTTTTAATTCAAAGTTTTCAGCCACTTTTTATGTCCAAAAAATTTAGGCGCGCACGCTCACCCTCGTGCAAGCGACGCGAGCGGGGGAAGGCGGGTGGCGGGAGGGGGGCTCGCGCGGGTCGACCGTGCGATGCGCAAACAGTGACAACAATTTCAATTTGTGTAGGAAAAAGTTTGGGACAAAAACGTAAAAAAAAAATTTTTTTTTACTTCACTAATCGATTGTACTGCTGTTATAGTATGACCTGACAAAATTTGAAAAGGGGTCCAAAAATGACCCTGTATAGGAAAAAAGATATGGTAAAACCATAGAAATAGAATGCCAAAGAACAACAATGTCAATAAACGGGTGATCTGAAAAACGAATGTATGCATTTTATATGAGATACGTAAAATATGACTTACTTACATATGACTATACAATGGCAAAGGAAATTAATAAACTATGTTTCATACTGTTTTCTTCGTCGATAAACGAATAAATGTAGCGAAATTTGGTTTTAGAGAAATGTGTGGCAAAATCTTATTTACCTTTGAAAAGTGTGATTACTTGGATTGTTTATTTTTATCACATCACAATTACTTAGAGCACAAGACACCATGGCTCCACGATATCTTTATTTGTAATTCTAATAAGGATTAACAAATATTTTAAACAAACTGTGATTGGTCATTTGCAAGGCGGGACGCTAGGGGCTTTTACTGTAAAAAATGTTGGCACATTGTCACTTGATTCTTTATCTCTTTTTTTCACAGACCGTGTCCGTATAATGTTAACTTCTCTTTTCCACGCTTTGTTGGTCTTCTTGAGCGCAGCGAAAATTTTTCTGTCTATGGGTACAATCCTCGTCAATGCATGAATCGCCAGTCTGACTAGCACTTGCCTTTTTTTGCCCAATCTAAAACAAATTTAATATAATATGTGTGTAAGTCAATTAACTTAAAATTGTCTTAAAAATATATAAAGTTCAGACGGTTCTTAGTGTCAGGACAACGCAAGAATGATTCTTACATCGAAAGTACAAAAATGTCGTTAGTTCTACTTAGCGATGTGTTAAATTGCCAAGAAATAAAAGAGAAAGTGACGTTCACCGGCCGAGACGTTGTTGCGTTAAAAGTTATGTTACTGCGCATAAAATTACGCTTCTCATCTATGAACAAGTGTTTTAACGGGGAAATATGTATTCTTGATACTAAAATAGCATGAATGCTAAAATCTCAAAAATATGTAAAAATATTTATACAAAAGATGCTTTTGTGAATTTTGGGTAAATGCAAGACAATAAGGACTACTGAATCTAGAAATGAACTTTAAGGTGTTCAGCTCATAGCTTTGCTGACAGTACTTTTGAGTTGGATTTTGGTTGTTATGTAGTTGTCGCGGCCAAGGCTGCCTGTTCCCACGCCTATGGAGGTTTGCGCCGACGAGCCGATGCGCACGACACCGCCAGCCACGCCGGCGGTCAACGCAGAAGTGGCCCCGCCGCCGAATGACTCCCCCCCCGAAACGCAAAACCCATCCTCGTCCATGCAATCGTCGATAGTAGCCAACTGCAGCAGCCAGTCTTCGTCAAACTCTTCGCCGAGCCGACCTTCTTCGAGGTTTGTATTTCACGTGTCATCTTCATTTATTACTTTACACTTTCTCTTCTCTTTATTTTTATGTACATCTACAAAGTTATTTTTAGTTAATACAAAACCTCTCGTGGGGTTGATCAGACCATCAAACTGAACAACTTTCATTATGGGACCAACAGTGAGATTGCGAAAAAACATATCTGCTGTTTCGTACATTTCGATGGAGTAGGACTGTACTTTAGTATGGAACAGCTGATTTTTCTTTCGTGATTTCGAGGTTGGTTCCATAATGAAAGTTGTTCAGTTTGATAGTCTGATCAACCCCACGAGAGGTTTTGTATTGACTTAAAATAACCTAGTATATCTATTGTTTTATTGTCCTTCTAGTATTTATGCACCCAATCTCCCTCTGTCCTCTTCTCCTTAATATTTTGCTACTCAAGGATGCCTGGACTGCTACGTAGCAGTAAGGCCGCCTTTTGTGTACTTGTCCATGTTTATTGTTTGCTTCTATGTAATGTCTTTGTCTAGTGTGCAATAAAGCGTTTTATTATTATTATTTAACCGCTTTTCTATTGCAACTTATTAATATCAATCTATCACACAACGCACGTAACATTTCAATTTTATTGTGACACGGTTTTTAGACTATTCGTGTCGTGATGCTTATAAATTCGTAGGTCGATTTCACTTTTCTTTTGAAAATGAGTTGTATTTATGGAATTGTATAGAAAAAATGTATTCTACGCAGGACTAACAGGACGGACAGAGCCGAAAGTACGAGTTCGTCTCGAAGCACAAGCTCGGACCAAAATATTCGTTTTGTAAGTAAATCTTGTATTTATAATTTTTATATTTTGACGCATCTTTGTGTCGAGTAAAATTATTATAAATATTGTATGTTTCGAATAATTATTTTTATGCAATAAGAAGATAGCCATGAATATGTATGTTGCAAAACAAACAATTTAGTCTTCATTTGCATGTATTTTAAATAAATACGGACTTTGTGAATAAGATAAGAAATACAGACGAGACAAAACAAGATTCAATTTGATTTACAGTTTTATGTAAATAAATGAATAACATTGAAATTGATTACGAAACATTAAGGTGCTCCCTCACCGGGAGTATTCGTGTGTAATGTAACGTTACAGATTTGAGCATTACATCAGTGAAGGAGGAGAACCGAGCATTACAATGCGCACCTTGTAATGATACAATGTGTAATATCTTGATATAATATAACATAACACGCGAATGCTCATTAGTCAGGTAGGTATTATTGTAATGTAATGCTCAAAGTCGAATCTATAATGTTACATTACACGCGAATGCTCCCGGTGAGGGAGCACCTTTACATGAATAAAATAAATGACCCATCGACACGTCTCTATTTTTACACGACTGCCCAAAGCAAAAAGAGTGTTATGTGTTCAGGGTTCATGTATGTTTGTGGGTATGTGAGTTTCTTTATTCCACCATAACTTCTAAATGCCTGAACTGATTTGGATAAATGGGGTATCGTTAGAATCCTTACAGCATTCCGAGTGACACTGGCTATATTTTTTTTAGAAAAAATCAATATGGCGACTGTACGACGCCATTTTCAAATGTGAAAAAAAATTTTTTTTGCTTCTATTATTACAATATGGGCATCAAATGAAAGGCCTTGATGAGCACATTCCAAAACTATATAATATGTCACTAAAATGTGTGAAATAAAATTAAATAAATTTAAAAAATATTAAAAACACGACTGCCCTACCAAAAACGAACTAAAAAGTTAAACAACAAGTGTCATTGCAGTCGGGGGACCTCTTTGATCAAAAATTGTTCCATAATAAGGTCCCCCGACTGCAATGACACTTGTTGTTTAACTTTTTAGTTCGTTTTTGGTAGGGCAGTCGTGTTTTTAATATTTTTTAAATTTATTTAATTTTTGAATTAACAGCCATATTTTGTTTGTCAGATTTGACAGAAACGGCGCCTGAAACTCGGTTTTATACTTAGCTTTTTTTTGTCTTGTAAGGATGGGTACTCAATTAAGTTCGTAAACCTCCGCGCTCCGCGAACCTGGAACAGTGCGCCCTAGCAAACATTTTATTTTCACTTTGGCTATAATGTGTACGTGTGCGAACCAGGTTCGCATACGTGTTCGCTCACGTACACACTATTGCGGCACAGATTAATTAATTTTTTGGTGCAGGTTCGCGGAGCGCGGAGGTTTGCGAACCTAAGTGGGTACTCTCCCTAATAGATTTCGTTGCTGCACAGGTCCCACCAATGGTGATCCTGCAGCACTGGGGCGAGGAGTGGGTGCCCGTATTCACGCGCGACCAACAAACGCAGCGGCCTGACCCGCCGGAACCTTACAGCGACGCGTACCTGTCCGGCATGCCCGCCCGCAAGCGGCGCTGCGTCCGGCAGAACCGGCCGGCGGCCACGCTCGACGGCTTCATGAACGGTAATTATGGTAACTGTTAAGTTAATTAAATCAAACAAATATTAATTGAAATCTCATTAAATGTACTTTCAATAGATATCAACATTTACACAATAGAACGTTAGCTACTAGCTTAGCTTTAGCAGGTGGCCAAGTCTAAACTTACTTTCGAAGAGGTGTGATTTTTCTGACGTCGAGTTTATTATAATAAAGTCTGTGCTAATATAACGTTTGTTGGCAGAGAGTGTCCGAGAGGCGTCAGAGCGCACAAACCCCGTGGACAGCGGCGCGGTGCGGCGCGCCTTCCGCGAGCACGTGCGCAGCCTGGCGCGCCGGCGCGCCGCCGCCGCCGACGACTACGACCCCGAGCGGTACGCCTCCGCCGCGCGCTTCCTCAACGCCGCCGTGTAAGTACTGCCAGGGCCCTATTCAATAAAACTTACAATTTACATTTACAGGTAACAATTTTACAAGTTTCTGTTCAATAAAAATTGTGGAAATTTTTAAATATTTCTGTTCAATAAACATTTTCCTGGGACAGGTGACAACTCACAAATTTGTAGGAAAAACTGCTTTTTTGAACGCATTATTGTTGTGCAATTACGAAAAAGGTGAAATGTATTTTTTGACTCTTAGAATAAAAAACAGACCTTAGTTAGGTTTAAAGTAGACATACTAATCCCACGTACGCAACTTAAGCAACCGATTAAGACAGATCTAGACTTCAATTTTTATGACGGCCTCTCCAGACTCTGGAAAGGCCTTATGAAAACAAAAGACTAGAGTAGAGACTGAGAAACGCTCCAACTTGCTCTGGTTACTAAAATTTTTCGTAAAAATCACTTGACTATTATGTCCCTTGCCGTGTACTGTCATATTTCTGCCCATTTTTGTGTAATCGCCAGCATTTCACCTTTATTACTTACTTTAAACTTTATTTCAGCTCCAATAGGCAAGATCAAACTGAAAATGAAAACAAAGAGAACGGCGGCTGAATGTTCACTTCCATCGCTGGAAAATAATTTATACTTACCAATAATATTAATTATATTACATCAAACCTGACCTGCAGTCTGTATATTTTGTGCTGATTCGTTTCCGTCGATATGTCGTATCGGTTTATGTATAACGTGTATAAATTGTCGTCGTTGTATTGCCATTGTATCGAGTGCTATCATGACATGGCTCACATGTCTAAGCCAACGAGCCTAATCAGCCATTCAATTAACAGCCTACTAAAGATATTTTACTAAATGATGGCGTACGAACAGCACTGTTATGAAAATCCTGCGTGGAGCTTTTTTTATACTAATATTTTGGACTATAACTCTTACCCCATAGAATTAGGGTCTACGACTTAGGTTTAGGTAGGGTTATTTCGATGTCTTTAATTAGACGGTGCTCCCAGTGCTGATGTGCTACGTCGTTTGTTTTGCTGCTAGGGTTCGACATTTTGTCATTTTTTGACGTTTAACTTCATATTTGACTTCTTGGCCACGCGCGACATTCTCCTGTTGCCGTGTTATCCCGAGATGACCCGATTGACATTTGTTGAGCATAGACAATAAAATCGCGATATCTTCTGACCGGGCCTTCTGTCTAAAATTGGTCTAAAAGACAGTCTATTTTGTGCTTATTAATTAGATATGAACGAACATGTACCCGTTTAATCACCTTTAAGGGAGTAAAATGCCCCTAGTAAAATGGTGTTATTAGTTTGTATGGAATTCTGACATTTTCTAAGAGATGTGAAATAAAATATCTAAAGACTGAGGTAATAGACAACCGCCAAAGAAAGTAAGGAAAATTCCTAACAAAAAGAAAAGACCCCGTGAAAATTACCCGTCTCGTGGGTAACTCTCCCGTAAAAATATATGAGATCTAAGGTGGAGCCAAGTCTGGCACTATTTTATTTCATCTCATCTATGAAGATATATTTCTTATTTGGCAATCATACTAAAATTATATATATATAAACAAATACATTTCGTGATTGCCAAGTTTGCTAACCTGTAATGACCCGTAATGAAACTACCATTGTAAGTGTATTTTTTTAGTAAAAAGCTTGTTTACTTTTTCTAAATTACTTTCTGTCAACGGTCTGTGGATATTTTAAATTCTGAAAGTGGACCGACACTGCAAAAAAATTAAGAAAAGCCTAGCAGAATACACATGTTGCTCTTTCTTATTCATCATCATCATCATATCAGCCATACGACACCCACTGCAGGGTATAGGCCTCCCCTAAGGATCTCCTGCGCTGCCCGCATCCAGCGGCTTCCCGCAACCTTCACCAGATCGTCGGTCTACCTTGTCGTCGGTCTACCCACGGAGCGTCTCCAGACTCCAGACATAGTCTACATTTTGTTTAAATGGAGGCTAATCTACCATTTAGAATAGGAATATGTTATGTCTAAAAGAAATGCACTATTCGCGGCTGAATGGATTTATTGTTTATTGATGAAAATCCAATTGCGGTCCAACGGCGCCGTTAAAACAAGTAAAGCTAATTGAATGATTGATCATGCTTGATCAGCGGCCCAATCGTGTTATTTCTGAACGATTAAACCAAAACCGTTATGTTGCCATTTAGGTTATATTTGACTAAAATTATTTGGTTTAGCTTTAGAATTCTCATTTCAACTGTCCAAGATTGGCATCATGGTTAAAAATTTGCGCGGTTCGGCCCCTGGGGCTCTACCGCCTAACTCAAAGCGATAGCCAAAGTGATAGCTATACTCTGTCCGTCCTTTTCATATCATAACACGATGACAAGGACGGACAGTGCACTGACGTCATAAACCAAAGCCAGAGTCAAAGCGAGAGAGTTAGGTGGTAGGCCTGCTGGTCGATATATCGACCAGATTCGTTCGACACAAAATGTACAGACTGCAATACCTTCTATTTTATCTGCTTGGCCTATATTACCAAGCTCCATTAATAAATAAATGTCTGCATGTTATAAAGATCAATAAATTTTTAGTGGATAAGTCTTCGATATTATAAAATATGAATTTTAAACGAATAGATTGGATTGGATAGAAATAACACTTTGAACGTCAACATGGCGGGATCCCCTCTGTTTTTCAAATATTTCATGACTAGAATATAGTGCCTATTGCTGCCATTTGATGACGATGTTAATAAAATTTTGCCATCAATTTTTTTAAGAGATAAAGTATAGCTGGTGATCACCACTGGCAGGCCAGTAACGACGGATCTGTTAAAAACGGTCCTGTAAATCGGATCGCTGTGTGAGCGCACGGTAACGCCTAAGAAAAGTATAGGAGTAATAAAATTATATTCAGCACAATGAGGAATGTCCGAAAAAAAATCAAATTGACTGAATATTTTTATAGATTAGATATAAACTCCCTTACTAATAGAAAAAAGTTTCAGAATTTTCGGATGCATAAAAAAATAAAAAAAATAACTTCTCTTCGACTTCACAAATGTACAAAAGTAACGGCAGAATGGAGATTATACCTTTGCCACCTCTTGCCACAAAGACAACATAGTTTAAAAAAAATATTTCAACACAAAATGTCAATACTTTTTTAAACACTTGTTGTGTTGTGGCAGGTGGTGGCAAAGGTATAATCTCCATTCTGCTGTTACTTTCGTACATTTGTAAAGTCGAAGAGACTTTAATTTTTTGTTAATTTTCACGCAACCGAAAATTCTGAATCTTTTTTCTGTTACTAAGGAAAGCTCCCCTAGTGACAGAAAAAAGATTCATTCATTCATTCCTACCTATAAAAAAATATTCAACCAATTTCATTTTTCCCGACATTCCCCATTGCTCTGTTCTAGAATGCAGGAGTTTCCGAAGCTGTATAAAAACATGTTATTTCTTAATTAAATATTAAAAAAGAACCATGTTTAAATGCAAGCTCACTAAAACTCATTAAAATTATATGTGTCATTAAAACACCAAGTAATTATGAGTTGCCATTGATGAAACCGCCATTTTAAGACCATGCTATGCCAATGAACTCAAAAAATGGTGGCAGAATTTTATTAACATAGGCATCGGCAATGGAGGCAAAATGGCACTATATCCTAGCCACGAAATATTTCATAAACCAAAGAGGATCGCGCCATCTTGACGTTCACTAACATTTTTGTATTTATATATGGCGTCCCAACAGCTATGTGGGAAGGTACTGTAATTTATTCTACATTGCATAATAATATTAATAATATAATAATTCAATCATTTATTTCCTCATCACACTATAGGTAACTTAACTCTGGAACATATTTGAGTGAAATATTATGTGTGACCTGAAGTGTGAGAAGCTGGTTCCCGCAATAGAATTGTATGAAAATCATAATTCAAGTTTAAAACTATTTTAGTCGTAAAATGCTCAAAATGTTTATATATCTCTTTATTTGCATAAAGGGAAGGAATAAATATAAAGTAATTTGTAAGGAAATTTAATTTTTAAGTTTATTAGACAACATTTAAAAAAAATGATAATAAATTAATATTTATCTGATACCAACATGGTGGTTAAAGTAATAAGTTTTATTAGTTTCTGATTTATTAATTAATTTTAAAAATAACAGATGATCACCAGTTCTTATGTCGTTAATTTTAACAAAGTTTTAGCGTCCTGATAACTTCTAAGTTATAAAGTAGGTAGGCAGGTAGTTCCCATTCGTGTAGCTGTAGGACGCCCTAGATTTTTTAAAATTATATTTACTTTATTTACATTCATTTTTTTTATTCGTCTAGAGTAATCTGATTCCTTACATTTAAATCTGTTTAATTCTGCTCATCTCCTGATCCGCCAAATCCCATAGAAAAAAACCCCAAGCCCGTGGCGCAAAAAATTTTTTTTTTACTTCCCAAATTGAATGTACTGGCTGTACTGCTGTTATAGAATGACCTGACAAAATTTTGAAAAGGTGTCCAAAAATGACCGTGTATTTTCTAAGTAGGAGGTCGAACGGCAACGTTACACCTACATGGTATAAATAAAATAAAAAAAGCTCCCTCGCCTCGTGGGCCTTGGTTTGATTACTGTAATTTAAGAAGAATTTATATTAATACTCTGAAATCTGTGTTACGATTCATTTGCACCGGGTTCTGGGGGAATTTTCCTCGCGGGATGGGGCGGATCTCCTTTTAAATACAAAATTATATTAATAAAATGAACATATTTTTGAATTTTTAGTAATTGAAACTGTGTAAAGATTATTCACAAAGTAAAAAAGCCACGCATGCGTTATGGCAAAGAGTATAATCGACTCTGTGTACTTAATTTTTAATTTATCTGTCTTTACAGTTATGTGTTATCATGATCTTGACTGTATTTCCTATTCTTATCTGTAACCTGCACAGAGGGGGGTTCTTTGACGCGTATAAACACTGAGCATATACGCAGAGGCTCGTTCGAAACCTACGCTCCGAATGCAACTATATGCTTTAACGGCCGGCGTTCCAAACATTAGTGCGTGACGTTCGGTTAACACAACTTTCCCGTTCCAAACGGCGTCAGAACGTTAACCATCGTTGGTAAAACCATCAAAATCGGTCGTTGAAAAATGATCTGACGTTTACCTTAACAAAAATTGATAATGCCATTTGATACAATTTTGTATTTTTATGTTTTTGTGTCTTAAGTTTCAAAACAATCAGATTGCTCCTCAAGAAACAGTTTTTTATTTAGAATAAAGTTAAAATTATTCGTATTCTAAATGGAAAACGAAGTCTTTTTAATTAAAACCCTTTTTCCATTCTGTTCTGATCAACTAAACCGATCAACTAGTTGTGCCGAATGAGACCTTGTGACTTTATTCTTATCGAATCAACTATTTGTCTTTTCTAGTAAATTGATGATATTGACATTTCATTTTAAGTTCCTAACGGAACAACTAAATGATAACACAATTTTTATACGTGGTTTTTCTAGTGGGATAATTTATAGGAGATAACCCCCGCAGATAAAGAAGAAGTACCTACCAGGATCGCATAAATCTAGAGAAGGTTAACTTAATACTGGGAAGTAAAGAGAAATAGTAAAAAATATTTTATAATTTTACCTACCAGGGTCACTTAAATAAATTAACTGCTATAAATATTTTCAATATACAGGGTATCCCAAAACTTTGCCACACGAAGCGAAAGTACCTTAAATATTGAAGGTAGGAAATATTACTGAAAGAAGACCTCATTTGCATTATAAAGACAATTGGCCCTGCATTTTTTGAAAAAAAAATTTTTTCTAAACGATCAACCCAAATAGTTGAGCTGTTGAGAAGTAAAATAGTTAATACGTTTACTTCCAAACTGATCAACCAATAGTTGTTCAGTTCAGTTGATCGGAATGGAAAAAGGGGTTACGAACACAAGAGTAATTTATAAAACAACCAATCAACCACACTCTGACGATCGGATCGCACCTCAGCGCGTGCTTGATGTACATACTTTACATTTTGACGACCTCCGTGGTCGAGTGGTTTGTACACTGGTTTTCAAGGTGTCACCATCTCCTAGGACCCGGATTCGAAGCCCGGCTGGGTCAATTTAGAAATCAAACGTCTATATTGTCTCCTGGATATTTGTAGTTCCACCGTTGTTTCTGATTTCCATAACTACTTACTTTGAAATCCAACCAATCTTTGTGATGTTGTGTAATTTGTATTAATATTACATACATATGCGCAGAGCCTTTGTGCGCGACTAACAACCCAGCTTGTTATATTTCGATATGAATCAACTTCTACGCATGGTGCGTTTATACGCGTCAAAGAACCCCTGCCCTGCATCTGCAGTCGTGTTCATGAATCAACTATATCTATGCAAAGTTTCATAAAAATTTGACAGCTTTGTGCTACAATAAATTGTAAACAATCTATGACATCAAATAAGACATCATATAAGTATTAGACTAAGCGGTCACGGGATTTTTGGTAACGATCAAGGAAAAGGTTAGATTCATTTTCATGGGTTGTAGAGTGGTCCCCTAATGTGAATGATGCCGGTCTGCCTGCCCTCAGTGGTTGCAACTTCGAGTTATAGGGCTTACAAGAGGCATCATTGTTACGAAAAAAAAACGATCAGAGAAATGGTCAGTTTTAGTACCTATTCAAAGTATGGCGTCTCCGTAGCTGAAATGATGCGGTCTGCCGGCTCTCAGTGGTTGCATTTCAGAGCTATGATGCGCGCAAGTTGCAACTAATTTTTTTTTTCGTCAAACTGTTTTAAAAAAAATACTAATCGATAGAACTCTTTATTCTAATGAAAAAATGTTTTTGATATTTTGATCAAAAATGAATAGTTTGGTCGGAAAAAAATATTTTGTATTTTTTTTGTATGGAGTGAGATATTCAATGGGCTCTTACGGCCAACTCCTATTTTGTTCTGCCTCAAAACTACTTCTGCGTTAAAATTGCAAACGTTTAAAATAATCATACACTATCAACGCGCGCCCAAAATTGTACATTCGCACAGCTTGGATTTCGAAACAGTATTAAATCGAAATTATTTAGTAAAAAATGATTGTTTTGTCATTATTTATTACTTTCTCATCAATTTTAGTATAATAAAAGCCAACAAAACTTTCGGTCACTATTATTACTATGGATAACTTTTAATTATAACGATAGAAACTTTCCAGAACCTTTCCGCCCCAACGGCCATCGGTTCTTCTCGCTATATGTCCAGCCTACTGCCACTGCAACTGAGCGATGTCGATTACTCTAGTTCTTCTGCGGATCTCCTCATTTCTGATTCGATCACGCAGAGAAACGCCGAGTATGACTCTCTCCATTGCACGTTGGGTGACTTTGAGCCTCCTTATGAGACCCATAGTTAGCGGCCACGTTTCACTGCCGTAAGTCATCACTGGCAACACACACTGGTCATAGACTTTCGTCTTGAGACACTGAGGTTAATTGGACGGGAAGATGTTTTCGAAGCTGCCCGAATGCTGCCCATCTGAGTTTGGTGCTAAATTCCAAGCCTTTTCGGAACCCGGCTTGTTCGGGCGGTTGGAAGTTGCCGAACTTGCGAGCGAAACGATCAACGCATCAAAGTTGCCTTGTTTGTATTTGTTTGTATGAAAATTGAATTGTATTTCTAATTATCCATTTATTAAACATTATACATTAGGTCTTATTGCATGTCTCTAGTTTAGAAGCTATGTGTACAAAGCCCTGTAAATTTTAGTAATCTTTATTTAATATTAATTGTATTAGGTAGTCTATTCTTTAATATTAGTTAAGTCATGTTACGTGTGGTAATAAGAAGTAAATTTTCTTTAAATAAGGTGACACAATTATTTTATTAATTAAATCACTCAAAATTTTAGGTCTTCTTTGTTTCATTAAAATAAATGTAAGGACATCAGATAATGGTCTTAAAATTAGCTTTGTAAAGTGGCTTATTAATTCGTTGTATTTTAGGATGAATTGTTTGATAGTGATGTGATCTATTGTATTGTAGTTTTTCCGAGCCTGTTCGATTGGTTGATTTTTATCAAGATTACCAGATATTATTTCTAGTATGACCTATGCAAAGACTTTGTATATGTTTGAAATCGGTGAAATCGGCTTGTAGTTTCCTCTGTCTTCCTTTGATCCTTTCTTATATATCTCAATAGTATTATGTGTGACTCTGCCCATTGTCTAGGTATAATACCGAATAATATTAAGATTTTAACCAGTATTGGCCCCATCTCTTCCGCAATACCTCTTAAGAGTTCGTTAGGAATTTGGTCAGGTCAAAACAATTAATGAAACAATTACTACTCAGATATTTATAGTTTTTTTGTTGGGAACATTTTAGCTTTATATTTTAGTTGCGTTGTAATTATGGTAAATACAATTGTATAATAGACCTTATCTGAAAGTTTTATTGGATTTTCTAGTGTTAAAATTGATGAAAAAGTAATAAAGAATGACAAAAAAATAGTTTTTACTAAAAAAATCGATTTTATACTGTTTCGAAATCCAAGCTGTGTGAATGTACAATATTGGGCACGCGTCGATAGTGTATGATTATTTTAAACGTTTGAAATATTGACGCAGAAGTAGTTTTGAGGCAGAAAAAAATTGGAATTGGCCGTAAGAGCACATTGAATATCTAACTCGATACAAAAAAAACATAAAGTATTTTTTTCCGACCAAACTATTCATTTTAGACAAAAACATTTTTAAACATTTTTTCATTAGAATAAAGAGTTCTATCGATTAGTATATTTTTTAAATTCAATTTGACGAAAAAAAAATTTTGTTGCAACTTGCGCGCGTCATGGCTCTGAAATGCAACCACTGAGAGCCGGCAGACCGCATCATTTCAGCTACGGAGACGCCATACTTCGAATAGGTACTAAAACTGACCATTTCTCTGATCGTTTTTTTTCGTTACAATGAAGCCTCTTGTAAGCGTTATAATTCGAAGTTGCAACCACTGAGAGCAGGCAGACCGACATCATTCACATTAGGGGACCACTCTTCAACCCATGAAAATGAATCTAACCTTTTCCTTGATCGTTACCAAAAATCCCGTGACCGCTTAGACTATATGTGATATAGTCCCATTGTCAGTAATATCGCTACGGAGACTGGCTCAAAAAATCTGAGCAAACCCTTGGTCAAAAATATCTATGCAATTACTAATAAGGTACGAAAGAGATTAGGGGCCAACAATTTTTTTCAGGTGGGTGCCAGCATTTAAGAAAAATATTTGGTAGGCCAAAAAAAAATGTAAACAATTGTTTACATTTGTTTTTTTATAAGTCCACCAATATTTATTTCTTCGGTTTTGAAAAACAAAAGTAACTATACTTTTTTTCGATGACTGCTAGCACCGATCTCAAAAATTGTGGATTCTCATTTTTTTTTATTCGTTTTTGTTGGTTAATTTACGGTACATAGATAAATTGTAATATGTAGGTGTAAAAATAGTTTCATAATTTTAAGAGTTTCTTCATAAGTACTATTTTGTTTTTGAAATGTTAGATTTTATTAAGAACATAGTAAAAAAAAAAATACAATAACTTCTTGGCACACGTTTATTATAATTTGATTTTTAAAACCATCTTTTATAGTTTGGAATAAATAGTCTGCATTAACCCTGACATATTTATATTATAGTATAATTTATATTATAATATTACATTAAATAATACAACTCCTTGACAACGTTTTCAGATCGATGTGTAGGTAGTCTTATACGAATTGGCAACAAAGCTTCCATAAAGGCAATCAAAAACAAATCAAATTGTAAAGAACATAAAGTTCAATATTCATAGCTGCATAGACATTTGTGAATCCTAGGTTGTACGTGGTTGTACCGAAATTATTGAAATCTAGTGTATCGATATTTATGCTCAGAAAAGTAGTCAGATATTATAGTATGTACAGTTAGCGCAAAATAACTTGACCCAAACCATAGGCAATGGGCATGCGCAGTAGCAATTTTCAGTACAAAAATTGTAGTGCGCAGGTCACGTGGTACAAAAAATTGGGTCTAAAGTCTGTCCATCCTTACTTGTCTTATTTAGTAAACAGTTTTTGACAGTTGTCATACGTCTTTTAAACTTAAATCATTATTTAAAAATATGTTAGTAACTTTATGAAATTGTTATTAATTTATTAACAATTTATTTCGTAATCTATGTGTGGAAAAGTATTTGTTGTATTTTATAAATGATTATTTCAATAAAGAGTTGGGTGAAGATTGTTTACCATATAAGACAAGTAAGGATGGACAGACTTTAGTTATATTGCGCGAGCTGTACTACTGACACGGCGTCACATTATATTATTAATGTCTAAGTTTGTATAGTGATAATTTTGCTTACAATATTTTGAACCATTGGCCCGGCCAATATATTGACTGTGTACATACCTACGATAAACAATACAGACTTCAATTACTGAATAAATATTAATATGTATAATTTATTAAATACTTTTTTAACAGAGCATGTGCACTTGGTGTTGATTGATGGCCAACCCCTTTGTTCACAATTTACTTCTTTCAAATTGACGAGTGCAGCAGAAGTGAATGGCGGAAAGCAATAGCATTATGTAGTGCGGTCCATCATAAGGGGCCATCCATAAATTACGTCACACGTTAAGAGGGAGGGAGGGGGTCGATGAAGTGTGACATTGTGTGACAAGAGGGTGGGAGGGGTCTAAATTTCGTAACGTCACATTTTAAAATCATTTAAATTGAAATAAAACAAATGTCGGACTGCTGTTTTAATTCAAAAAATATTTGTAGATGTAAAATTGTAAAATATGTAACGTCGCACAAGGTTGCAATGACAAATGTGACCAGTGCCCTGTTTATCAAAACTTACAAGTCTTGTACTTTTTAAAAACAAGCATTTTCCTTCCACAAATCCATTTATCAAACGTTAAATTAAACGCTACAAATGTTTTTGTTTATTTACTAATATATTTTCACGATTTCGTTAATCAAAAAAATCAAAACTTGTAAAAAAAAAACCTGAGTATTTTTGAGGGTGTCCGGCGACTCTTCATTCCGTCTCAAAATTTTTACAAGTGTCTTGCATAAATTAAATGGAAAAATACCTATTTTACATGAACTTGTAAAAATTTTCAAGTAAATTTTACTTGTAGCTTGTAAGTTTTGATAAACAGGGCACAGCTTGACAAGGACGGGGAGGGGGTCAAAAATCATGAAATTCGTGTGTCGTAAATTAAGGATGGCCCCTATTCATCATTTACTTGTTATATTTTATTGTTGTAAAATAAACATTTAAAATAAAATTCAAATTGGTTTATTTACTTATAAGATAAGATTATAATTTCCTACAATTTTCAACAGGGCATGTTTTTTTTTTCTAATGGCGGCACGAGTGTGCAGTATATGGCTCTTATGCTAAGGCCACACTACCGTGATAGGCCAACAATTATGACCATTGATGTACCTAATGCGTATAGGAATAAGGAAAATTATGGCCATAATTATTGCCATATTACGGTAGTGTCACAGAATATATACTCTAACGCGAAAAGAAACGACACTCGAGCATGTTTGCTCGTAAAATCGCTCGCGGCTATGTGTGCGTGTCTGGAGGCGCGCGGGGAGTGGCGCCGCCAGTCACCGACTGGCCCGGCCAAGGGTTCTACTGTCGCCCGCCGCTCGCTTGTCCCACCGCAATCCGTATTGTACCGCATTTCGCACGGACTGACTAAGTGACGCAACATTATTTAGGCTGGCCAGGCCACACACAGACGGAATCCCGTTACGGAATGGACAACATTTCATTTTGAGAAAGTACTAAAATTAGAAAACCATTTCGAGATTTTAGTGTTCTAAGCTCATATTTTTCTTTTCAGAATTTTTAGTTCAGTATTTTTTACGTTATTTAAAAAAAACTAAAATCTAGTCCAAATTGGGAATGTCAGGAAGTTTGAGTTGAGTCTATTTGTCTTGTATTTATATTATCTGTGCATTCATTAAAAAATAAAATCTATTGTCATAATAAATCATAGTGACCATAGTGACAGAATGTCATTCAAGCGTATTTCTAGTAAAATGTAGAAATTTATAAAATATTCTTGTAAAAAACTTAAAAGAAAGTCATAGCATTGTTTGGGATACTTATGCGTTATCAGTGAAATGATGTCTTGTGTGATTAAAGGCTATAAATCTCGCACAGGAAGAAATAAAAATAATCAATAAACATTATGATTTCATCGGTAAGTTTATATTGTTTTAGATGTTTTTATGTAGTGTAAATAGCTTGAAACTATTAAAATATACTAATAATTTGTGCAAATAGTCGTTTGTGTCCAGTTCTTTGCTGATTTTGCAAATATCAGATTTTTTATTACATGTCGTAGAGGTTATATTATTTCGCCTAGTGATGTGCATTTCTATATCGATATTTGTTTTATTGTACTTTCTTACTTTATATTTGATGGGGACAAAAACTAGAAAACCACCACATGGCTTGGCACATCTTTCTTTTATGTAAATAAATAATAATCACGTAATTTACATTTGAAAAATTGTTTTAAAAAACAAAAAACCGACTTCAAAAACCTGCCTCTAAAAAGCAAGAAATAATATTCAAATCATTAGATACGCATTATCATTGTTATAACAACACGTCTATTGAAGTCGGGTGGGGCTGGAGTACAACTTCCTTTTTTTATTCTAAAAGCCCCACCCGACTTCAATAGACGTGTTGTTATAACAATGATAATGCGTATTTAATGATTTGAATATTATTTCTTGCTTTTTAGAGGCAGGTTTTTGAAGTCGGTTTTTTGTTTTTTAAAACAATTTTTTATTTTATTATTTTTAGTGTAAGTACCTTCTATATTAGGTATATTATTATAGGTATATTATTGGGTAGAAAAATCGGCTCAGCCAAACGTGAGATATTCGCGGAGAAACATACATTCATACAGGTCAAACTGAGAGAGAACCTTTTTTTTGAAGTCGGTTAAAAAGACTACACTAAAAGTACCCCTTTCCCAACAAAAAGAAACATCTAATTCGGTTCATAAATAACAAAGTCGTCATGTGAGTTGATGAAAATCATAGTATTTTCAGGATTTCTCTAAAACTACTGAACCGATTTGAAAAAAAATTAAATGGGACCATCTCGCAAGAAAACTCAATCGAACAAAAAAAGAATCATCAGAATCGGTTCATAAATGACGAAGATATGCGCGAACAACGATAAAAAAAAAACATACAATCGAATTGAGAACCTCCTCCTTTTTGTGAAGTCGGTTAAAAACTCAAATCAGTTGTAACATAATGTTTTGTATGTAGGTACTACTACAAGCTCAATTTCTTTGTTTTAGGCGCCACCGTTATCCAACAAAACACAAAACGTAACACGTCAGGAGAGCCTGCGATCTATCGACATGAAGCAATTACCTATTTATAGTTTGCAGTGACAACTAGAAAGAGTTAAAAAAGGGAACGCCTTAAAATAATAAACACTGATATTTTTAACGTGTTCTTTTTATTTCCTTGACTAGTTTCCGCTAGGTTTTAAACTATGTGTGTGCTCTTTATCCAAAATGAGTTCAGCCTTTTTTTCGTGATTGATTAAGAAACAAATAAATACTTAGTTTAAATTAGTTTTTGTCGATTTTTTACATTTTATATTGGATGTTCTAAAAAGTAAAAAGATGTGTAATCGACGAAATAATACTCCATTATAGTTAAATAATAAAAAAAACAGTGGGTGTTTGTCACTGTCACGTTTTGTTTGTTGAGCAGGTTGAGCAAATTTTCTGAGCAGGTTCGAAAATTATATAGAATTTTTAATCGGGCCAGTTTTTCGAAATATTGATATATTAAAAAAAACTGGCCTTAAAAATAAATTGTAAAAGTGCTTTCTAGCTGCGAATATAAAAAAAAGCTGAAAATATTTATATAAGCTGACGACATTTAAACGTCGGCTTTCTCAAAATGAAAATGTTGTCTATTATCGACATCACTTACAGAAAACCCATGCCACATCACTATCGAAATCATGGTGTCATATTGTCACAGATAAAATCAGAATTGATTTTTTTTGGCAAAAGCTACACATTTCAACTTCCTGACAATGTACTTACGCTCTTTTAGAATGAGTAAGATTTCAAACAGTGATTTAATATACAAAAAAACAATTAAAAGTTTAAATAAAAAATACGTGTCCCCTAATTTTGTATCTACTTTCATTATACAAAGTGAAAACGACATATTATATTTTTGAAAAGTTGTCCATTCCGAACGCAGCAACTGCATACAAAATGTATGGGCTTGCCACACACGTGCGGGATTTTTCCGTACGGAATCTTCATACATTGTCAAAATTTCGTTCGGAATTCCGTAACGGGATTACGTCTGTGTGTGGCCGGCCTTAATTGTTAGATAATCATGCCCAGCGGCGGGCGTTAGGCCGGCCACATACAGACGGAATCACGTTTCGGAATTACGTCCGTACCTGATTCCGTACGTACCACCACACAGTAGACGTTTTTTTTCGTTCGGAATCACAGCTCAGTCAGATGCTAGACTTTGAAGAGTAAATAAACATTGAATGAAGATGAATTATTTTGACGACGATGTACTATTTTAATGGCGATTTCGCTTTTACTTAACCTGTGCAAAAAAAGCTGTTCATGGGTAGCTATTATTAAATGTTCGATATCAGAATTAAAATAAACTTAACATTATACAACAAGTGAATAAAAAGGGAATTTAGTTCGAGCATTGTTTAGAGTACTTTCCCTCCGGGTGGCATTAAAAAATTCCACCCTGTATATAAAAAAAAATCTAAGATTTATTTTCCCCGCGTTCCGAATCACGCTCACAGCGCTGTTAGCGCGAATCCGACCAAATCAAATAGTCACAAAGTATTACACAGATAGGGTATTTGTATACCTACTTCATTTAATGGATTATACGCTAACAGTGCTGTTGGCGTGATTTGGAACGCGGGGTTTGAAGCCCTCGGCCGTCAACTCAGCGACGCGATGCGCATCTAAGGAGCGCGCTTCCCGGAAATGTGTGTCCCAACCCTCCCCCTAACTTTTAAAATAAGAGAGTGAAAAATAAAAAATAAATGCTGTAGATTTTAATAAACACTTTCAACGAAAATTGGTTTGAACAAGATATTTAGTAGTTTTAGAGATAAAGCATATCTTAAAAAATGGATAATGAAACCTCATAATCATTTCAATAGCCCTTTTGAATGACTCCTTTTTTTTTTTACTTATTTTTTGACTCAATTGAGTGCAATTGAGTCAAAAAATAAGTAAAAAAAAAGAGAAAAAAAATCTACGGAACCCTATACTGCGCGTGGCCCGACTCGATCGATATCTCTTTTCGTTTTTGAGAAGAATAAGATTCTTTGAAAAAAAACCCTAAAGAAACGGGCAAAATTAGGCGTTTTTTTTTATTTAAAAGAATATTATAAACATTTTACAAAAAAAAAAAATTGCAGTATTATAGGCCTTTAAGAAACAAATCTTTTGATGCTATTTTCATTTCTCTATCTTAATAATTGAGGACGTTAGCCCCCATAATGCGTATAATAAATGCGGAGGCCATTATAAACTTAGAGCGACGTCACAGCCGTCGGGCCGGACCGCGCCTCCCGATCAGCGAACTGCGCTAGCAATATGATCATATCTTCGTCAATTTTTGTCGTAGGACAAAAATTTTCGCACTGCATGTTATAGAACTAAGGATTCTATAACATGCTCTATAAATCTGCATTCTCAACTAAAATCGTTACGGTTTCTCATTCGAGTACTGTAACGATTCCGACTACATTTTAGGGTAATTTTTTTGCGATCATGGCAGCCCCATATTTTGACGTCGTAATATATCTATCTCTTACACCCGGTCGCTCAGTAGCGCATCTACCCCTTTTTAATATACTATATCTATGATTTATCCTCTTTTTCCATTCGGATCAACTGAACCGACCAACTGGAAACTGAACAACTATTTTACTTCCCAACAGGAAAACTATTTGGTTGATCGGTTGGGAAAGAAACGGATCAACTATTTTAGTTCTCAACAGCTCAACTACTTAGGTTTGTATCGTAAAAAAAGTTTTTTTTTTCATATTTGGTGGGTTCGATTCTAGGATACAAAAATCTTTGAATGCAGGGCAAATTATTTTTAAAATCAAAATGAAGTTTTCTTTCAATAATATTCCTACCTTCAATATTTAAGGTTCTTTCCCTTCGTGTGGCAAAGTTTTGAGATATGAAATTTTTTATAGAAGTTTACCTTAGTAGTTGTAGTTGCCCTGGTAGTTGTAGTTGCCTTGTAGATTCGTTCATGATTACCAGGGTCATATAAATACGGAGGAGGTTATGTCTATTGCTTCTCTAGTTTATGGTGCCTTTTCGTGCAGACGTTCATGAGTACTAGGGTCACATAAATACGGAGGAAGTTACTTCTATTGTTTTTAGTTGCCTTGTAGATTCGGTCATGATTACCAAGGGGGTGTTGAAAGAGTTTCTATTAAACTACCGATAGTTCATAAAGAAGAATAAAGTTTAGTTTGACGTTCTGTCACCAATAAACATGTCTTATTGAATCTAGTTTTTCTCTCTATAAAAATTAATTATGTCTAAAATACGGACAAGATTATGTCTATTGCTTCTCTTGTTTATGGTTACCTAGTGGTGCAGACGTTCTTGAGTACTAGGGTCACATAAGTACGGAGAAGTTACTCTATTGTTTTTATAGTTATAGTTGCCTTGTAGATTCGTTCATGATTACCAGGGTCACATAAATACGGAGGAGGGTATGTCTATTGATTCTCAGGTTTATAGTGCCTAGTCGTGCAGACGTTATTGAGTACTAGGGTCACATAAGTACGGAGAAGGTTACTTCTATTGTTTTTATAGTTATAGTTGCCTTGTAGATTCGTTCATGATTACCAGGGTCACATTAATACGGAGGAGGGTATGTCTATTGCTTCTCTAGTTTATGGTGCCTAGTGATGCGCGATTATTACTAATTTCAGTAATCGAATTAACTACTAATTACTAATTTCAATAATCGAATGTCAGATTAGTATTAAACTAATTTTAGTAATCGAATAATTACTACTAATTAGTAATACTTTTGGGAAGGCTCTTAAAAAAAAACGCCGTGGCGCCTATAAAATTATATTAAAATATCTACATTACTAATTAGTAATATGGTCATTCGAATAATTCGAATAATAATCGAAAATGATCATTCATAATCGCGCATCGCTATTGGTGCCTAGTCGTGCAGACGTTCTTGAGTACTAGGGTCACATAAGTACGGAGAAGGTTACTCTATTGTTTTTATAGTTTTAGTTGCCTTGTAGATTTGTTCATGATTACCAGGGTCACATAAATACGGAGGAGGGTATGTCTATTGCTTCTCTAGTTTATGGTGCCTTGTCGTGCAGACGTTCTTGATTACTAGGGTCACATAAGTACGAAGAAGGTTACTTCTATTGTTTTTATAGTTATAGTTGCCTTGTAGATTTGTTCATGATTACCAGGGTCACATAAATACGGAAGAGGGTATGTCTATTGCTTCTCTAGTTTATGGTCCCTAGTCGTGCAGATGTTCTTGAATACTAGGGTCACATAAGTACGGAAAAGGTTACTTCTATTGTTTTTATAGTTATAGTTGCCTTGTAGATTCGTTCATGATTACTAGGGTCACATAAATACGGACGAGGTTATATCTATTGCTTCTTTAGTTTATGGTGCCTAGTCGTGCAGACGTTCTTGAGTTTTAGGGTCACATAAATACGGAGAAGGTTACTTTTATTGTTTTTATAGTTATAGTTGCCTTGTAGATTCGTTCATGATTACCAGGGTCACATAAATACGGAAGAGGGTATGTCTATTGCTTCTCTAGTTTATGGTCCCTAGTCGTGCAGACGTTCTTGAGTACTAGGGTCACATAAGTACGGAAAAGTTTACTTCTATTGTTTTTATAGTTATAGTTGCCTTGTAGATTCGTTCATGATAACCAGGGTTACATAAATACGGAGGAGGGTATGTCTATTGCTTCTCTAGTTTATGGTCCCTAGTCGTGCAGATGTTCTTGAGTACTAGGGTCACATAAGTACGGAAAAGGTTACTTCTATTGTTTTTATAGTTATAGTTGCCTTGTAGATTCGTTCATGATTACCAGGGTCACATAAATACGGAGGAGGTTATGTCTATTGCTTCTTTAGTTTATGGTGCCTAGTCGTGCAGACGTTCTTGAGTACTAGGGTCACATAAATACGGAGAAGGTTACTTTTATTGTTTTTATTATTATAGTTGCCTTGTAGATTCGTTCATGATTACCAGGGTCACATAAATACGGAAGAGGGTATGTCTATTGCTTCTCTAGTTTATGGTCCCTAGTCGTGAAGACGTTCTTGAGTACTAGGGTCACATAAGTACGGAAAAGGTTACTTCTATTGTTTTTATAGTTATAGTTGCCTTGTAGATTCGTTCATGATAACGGGTTACATAAATACGGAGGAGGGTATGGCTATTGCTTCTCTAGTTTATGGTGCCTACTAGTCGTGCAGACGTTCTTGAGTACTAGGGTCACATAAGTACGGAGAAGGTTACTTCTATTGTTTTTATAGTTATAGTTGCCTTGTAGATTTGTTCATGATTACCAGGGTCACACAAATACGGAGGAGGGGTATGTCTATTGCTTCTCTAGTTTATTGTGCCTAGTCGTGCAGACGTTCTTGATTACTAGGGTCACATAAGTACAAAGAAGGTTACTCTATTGTTTTTATAGTTATAGTTGCCTTGTAGAGGGTCACATAAATACGGAGGAGGGGTATGTCTATTGCTTTTCTAGTTTATGGTGCCTAGTCGTGCAGACGTTCTTGAGTACTAGGGTCACATAAGTACGGAGAAGGTTACTTCTATTGTTTTTATAGTTGTAGTTGCCTTGTAGATTCGTTCATGATTACCAGGGTCACATAAATACGGAGGAGGTTATGTTTATTGCTTCTCTAGTTTATGGTGCCTAGTCGTGCAGACGTTCTTGAGTACTAGGGTCACATAAGTACGGAGAAGGTTACTCTATTGTTTTTATAGTTTTAGTTGCCTTGTAGATTTGTTCATGATTACAAGGGTCACATAAATACGGAGGAGGGGTATGTCTATTGCTTCTCTAGTTTATGGTGCCTAGTCGTGCAGACGTTCTTGATTACTAGGGTCACATAAGTACGAAGAAGGTTACTTCTATTGTTTTTATAGTTATAGTTGCCTTGTAGATTTGTTCATGATTACCAGGGTCACATAAATACGGAAGAGGGTATGTCTATTGCTTCTCTAGTTTATGGTCCCTAGTCGTGCAGATGTTCTTGAGTACTAGGGTCACATAAGTACGGAAAAGGTTACTTCTATTGTTTTTATAGTTATAGTTGCCTTGTAGATTCGTTCATGATTACCAGGGTCACATAAATACGGAGGAGGTTATGTCTATTGCTTCTCTAGTTTATGGTGCCTAGTCGTGCAGACGTTCTTGAGTACTAGGGTCACATAAGTACGGAGAAGGTTACTTCTATTGTTTTTATAGTTATAGTTACCAGGGTCACATAAATACGGAAGAGGGTATGTCTATTGCTTCGATAGTTTATGGTCCCTAGTCGTGCAGACGTTCTTGAGTACTAGGGTCACATAAGTACGGAAAAGGTTACTTCTATTGTTTTTATAGACATAGTTGCCTTGTAGATTCGTTCATGATAACCTGCACCCTGATTATCTAAAAAGAAACTATTTAGCGACCGGTTGCATTTGACATACATTGCTACTTTTCTTTGGTATGTTTTTTTTACCCCAAAGAAAAGTAGCAATGTATTACGTTCATCTGTGAACTGCGACCGGTCGCTAGGCGGTTTCTAATTAGATAATCAGCCCACTGGCTTACATAAATACGGAGGAGGGTATGTCTATTGCTTCTCTAGTTTATGGTGCCTACTAGTCGTGCAGACGTTCTTGAGTACTAGGGTCACATAAGTACGGAGAAGGTTACTTCTATTGTTTTTATAGTTATAGTTGATTTGTAGATTTGTTCATGATTACCAGGGTCAAACAAATACGGAGGAGAGGTATGTCTATTGCTTCTATATAGTTTATGGTGCCTAGTCGTGCAGACGTTCTTGATTACTAGGGTCACATAAGGTCAAAGAAGGTTACTCTATTGTTTTTATAGTTATAGTTGCCTTGTAGATTTGTTCATGATTACCAGGGTCACATAAATACGGAAGAGGGGTATGTCTATTGCTTCTCTAGTTTATGGTGCCTAGTAGTGCAGACGTTCTTGATTACTAGGGTCACAAAAATACGGAGGAGGTTATGTCTATTGCTTCTTTAGTTTATGGTGCCTAGTCGTGCAGATGTTCTTGAGTACTAGGGTCACATAAATACGGAGAAGGTTACTTTTATTGTTTTTATAGTTATAGTTGCCTTGTTGATTCGTTCATGATTACCAGGGTCACATAAATACGGAGGAGGTTATGTCTATTGCTTCTTTAGTTCATGGTGCCTAGTCGTGCAGACGTTCTTGAGTACTAGGGTCACATAAATACGGAGAAGGTTACTTTTATTGTTTTTATAGTTATAGTTGCCTTGTAGATTCGTTCATGATTACCAGGGTCACATAAATACGGAAGAGGGTATGTCTATTGCTTCTCTAGTTTATGGTCCCTAGTCGTGCAGACGTTCTTGAGTACTAGGGTCACATAAGTACGGAAAAGGTTACTTCTATTGTTTTTATAGTTATAGTTGCCTTGTAGATTCGTTCATGATAACCAGGGTTACATAAATACGGAGGAGGGTATGTCTATTGCTTCTCTAGTTTATGGTGCCTACTAGTCGTGCAGACGTTCTTGAGTACTAGGGTCACATAAGTACGGAGAAGGTTACTTCTATTGTTTTTATAGTTATAGTTGCCTTGTAGATTCGTTCATGATTACCAGGGTCACACAAATACGGAGGAGAGGTATGTCTATTGCTTCTCTAGTTTATGGTGCCTAGTCGTGCAGACGTTCTTGATTACTCTATTGTTTTTATAGTTATAGTTGCCTTGTAGATTTGTTCATGATTACCAGGGTCACATAAATACGGAGGAGGGGTATGTCTATTGCTTCTCTAGTTTATGGTGCCTAGTCGTGCAGACGTTCTTGAGTACTAGGGTCACATAAGTACGGAGAAGGTTACTCTATTGTTTTTATAGTTTTAGTTGCCTTGTAGATTTGTTCATGATTACCAGGGTCACATAAATACGGAGGAGGGGTATGTCTATTGCTTCTCTAGTTTATGGTGCCTAGTCGTGCAGACGTTCTTGATTACTAGGGTCACATAAGTACGAAGAAGGTTATTTCTATTGTATGTTAAGTGCCATCAACGGGATTTGCATGTCTTGGCTGTCACTCATTATTGTCAACTTATCTATTAAACTAATACTGCAATCTTAAAGTTGTATTTTATATCAGTTAGATTTGTTCATGATTACCAGGGTCACATAAATACGGAAGAGGGTATGTCTATTGCTTCTCTAGTTTATGGTCCCTAGTCGTGCAGATGTTCTTGAGTACTAGGGTCACATAAGTACGGAAAAGGTTACTTCTATTGTTTTTATAGTTATAGTTGCCTTGAAGATTCGTTCATGATTACCAGGGTCACATAAATACGGAGGAGGTTATGTCTATTGCTTCTTTAGTTTATGGTGCCTAGTCGTGCAGACGTTCTTGAGTACTAGGGTCACATAAATACGGAGAAGGTTACTTTTATTGTTTTTATAGTTATAGTTGCCTTGTAGATTCGTTCATGATTACCAGGGTCACATAAATACGGAAGAGGGTATGTCTATTGCTTCTCTAGTTTATGGTCCCTAGTCGTGCAGACGTTCTTGAGTACTAGGGTCACATAAGTACGGAAAAGGTTACTTCTATTGTTTTTATAGTTATAGTTGCCTTGTAGATTGGTTCATGATAACCAGGGTTACATAAATACGGAGGAAGGTATGTCTATTGCTTCTCTAGTTTATGGTGCCTACTAGTCGTGCAGACGTTTTTGAGTACTATGGTCACATAAGTACGGAGAAGGTTACTTCTATTGTTTTTATAGTTATAGTTGCCTTGTAGATTTGTTCATGATTACCAGGGTCACACAAATACGGAGGAGAGGTATGTCTATTGCTTCTCTAGTTTATGGTGCCTAGTCGTGCAGACGTTCTTGATTACTAGGGTCACATAAGTACAAAGAAGGTTACTCTATTGTTTTTATAGTTATAGTTGCTTTGTAGATTTGTTCATGATTACCAGGGTCACATAAATACGGAGGAGGGGTATGTCTATTGCTTCTCTAGTTTATGGTGCCTAGTCGTGCAGACGTTCTTGATTACTAGGGTCACATAAGTACGGAGAAGGTTACTTCTATTGTTTTTATAGTTATAGTTGCCTTGTAGATTTGTTCATGATTACCAGGGTCACATAAATACGGAGGAGGGTATGTCTATTGCTTCTCGAGTTTATGGTGCCTACTAGTCGTGCAGACGTTCTTGAGTACTAAGGTCACATAAGTACGGAGAAGGTTACTTCTATTGTTTTAATAGTCTGTTATAGTTGTCTTGTAGATTTGTTCATGATTACCAGGGTCACATAAATACGGAGGAGATTATGTCTATTGCTTCTCTTGTTTATGGTTACCTAGTCGTGCAGTCGTTCTTGAGTACTAGTGTCACATAAGTACGGAGAAGGTTACTTCTATTGTTTTTATAGTTATAGTTGCCTTGTAGATTCGTTCATGATTACCAGGGTCACATAAATGCGGCAGAGGTTAAGTCTATTACTTCTTTAGTTTATGGTGCCTAGTCGTGCAGATGTTCTTGAGTACTAGGGTCACATAAATACGGAGAAGGTTACTTTTATTGTTTTTATAGTTATAGTTGCCTTGTTGATTCGTTCATGATTACCAGGGTCACATAAATACGGAGGAGGTTATGTCTATTGCTTCTTTAGTTCATGGTGCCTAGTCGTGCAGACGTTCTTGAGTACTAGGGTCACATAAATACGGAGAAGGTTACTTTTATTGTTTTTATAGTTATAGTTGCCTTGTAGATTCGTTCATGATTACCAGGGTCACATAAATACGGAAGAGGGTATGTCTATTGCTTCTCTAGTTTATGGTCCCTAGTCGTGCAGACGTTCTTGAGTACTAGGGTCACATAAGTACGGAGAAGGTTACTTCTATTGTTTTTATAGTTATAGTTGCCTTGTAGATTCGTTCATGATTACCAGGGTCACACAAATACGGAGGAGAGGTATGTCTATTGCTTCTCTAGTTTATGGTGCCTAGTCGTGCAGACGTTCTTGATTACGAGGGTCACATAAGTACAAAGAAGGTTTCTCTATTGTTTTAATAGTTATAGTTGCCTTGTAGATTTGTTCATGATTACCAGGGTCACATAAATAAGGAGGAGGGGTATGTCTATTGCTTCTCTAGTTTATGGTGCCTAGTCGTGCAGACGTTCTTGAGTACTAGGGTCACATAAGTACGGAGAAGGTTACTCTATTGTTTTTATAGTTTTAGTTGCCTTGTAGATTTGTTCATGATTACCAGGGTCACATAAATACGGAGGAGATTATGTCTATTGCTTCTCTTGTTTATGGTTACCTAGTCGTGCAGTCGTTCTTGAGTACTAGTGTCACATAAGTACGGAGAAGGTTACTTCTATTGTTTTTATAGTTATAGTTGCCTTGTAGATTCGTTCATGATTACCAGGGTCACATAAATGCGGCAGAGGTTAAGTCTATTACTTCTTTAGTTCATGGTGCCTAGTCGTTCAGACGTTCTTGAGTACTAGGGTCACATAAGTACGGATAAGGTTACTTCTATTGTTTTTATAGTTGTAGTTGCCTTGTAGATTCGTTCATGATTACCAGGGTCACATAAATACGGAGGAGGTTATGTCTATTGCTTCTTTAGTTTATGGTGCCTAGTCATGCAGACGTTCTTGAGTACTAGGTTCACGTAAGTACGGAGAAGGTTACTTCTATTATTTTTATAGTTATAGTTGCCTTGTAGATTCGTTCATGATTACCAGGGTCACATAAATGCGGCAGAGGTTATGTCTATTACTTCTTTAGTTTATGGTGCCTAGTCGTGCAGACGTTCATGAGTACTAGGGTCACATAAGTACGGAGAAGGTTACTTCTATTGTTTTTATAGTTATAGTTGCCTTGTAGATTTGTTCATGAGTCACATAAATACGGAGGAGGGTATGTCTATTGCTTCTAGAGTTTATGGTGCCTACTAGTCGTGCAGACGTTCTTGAGAACTAAGGTCACATAAGTACGGAGAAGGTTACTTCTATTGTTTTTATAGTCTGTTATAGTTGTCTTGTAGATTTGTTCATGATTACCAGGGTCACATAAATACGGAGGAGATTATGTCTATTGCTTCTCTTGTTTATGGTTACCTAGTCGTGCAGTCGCTCTTGAGTACTAGGGTCACATAAGTACGGAGAAGGTTACTTCTATTGTTTTTATAGTTATAGATGCCTTGTAGATTCGTTCATAATTACCAGGGTCATATAAATACGGAGGAGGTTATGTCTTTTGCTTCTTTAGTTTATGGTGCCTAGTCGTGCAGACGATCTTGTGTACTAGGGTCACATAAGTACGGTGAAGGTTACTCTATTGTTTTTATAGTTATAGTTGCCTTGTAGATTCGTTCATGATTACCAGGATCACATAAATACGGAGGAGGGTATGTTTATTGCTTCTTTAGTTTATGGTGCTAGTCGTGCAGACGTTCTTGATTACTAGGGTCACATAAGTACGGAGAAGATTACTTCCATTGTTTTTATAGTTATAGTTGCCTTGTAGATTCGTTCATGATTACCAGGGTCACATAAATACGGCAGAGGTTATGTCTATTACTTCTTTAGTTTATGGTGCCTAGTCGTGCAGACGTTCTTGAGTACTAGGGTCACATAAGTACGAAGAAGGTTACTTCTATTGTTTTTATAGTTATAGTTGCCTTGTAGATTCGTTCATGATTACCAGGGTCATATAAATACGGAGGAGGTTATGTCTATTGCTTCTCTAGTTTATGGTGCCTAGTCGTGCAGACGTTCTTGAGTACTAGGGTCACATAAAAACGGAGAAGGTTACTTCTTTTGTTTTTATAGTTATAGTTGCCTTGTAGATTCGTTCATGATTACCAGGGTCACATAAATACGGAGGAGGGTATGTCTATTGCTTCTCTAGTTTATGATGCCTAGTCGTGCAGACGTTCTTGATTACTAGGGTCACATAAGTACGGAGAAGGTGACTTCTATTGTTTTTATAGAGAAGGAGAAGATTACTTCTATTGTTTTTATAGTTATAGTTGCCTAGATTCGTTCATGATTACCAGGGTCATATAAATACGGAGGAGGTTATGTCTATTTCTTCTCTAGTTTATGGTGCCTAGTCGTGCAGACTAGAGGTGGTTAATATAGCATCTAGCGCCATATTATAGCGCGCTATATTTACAGAGCGCACATAGCGCGCTATGTAGGTAGGCGTTATGGCGCTATGAATATCGCGCGTGGCAACAAGTAGCATCGTTGGCCGGACGGCGGCGCGGGCATTCATCGCGTGCGCGCTGTTGCTACCGGACACGTTATGCGCGTTTCTTTCGCAGCACGCTAGGTACGAGTATAATATCGCGCGCGACCTAATATTTTGTTAGTTCGATTAGGACTTTTATAACACAACTTTCTAAGTCAATTAGTTAGTATTATTTAAAAGCTATTTAGCTAAGCAAAGTTAGTGAACGGGAGATATGGTAAAAACAACCGAATTTCAAACGTCAATTAGGTCGAAAATCGCTTCCACCTGTTTTTTTTAATTAGAAAACATTGTCTAGTGATCACAAGTTAGAAAAATAAGTGCAAGCGATTTTCAACCTTATTGACATTTATCAAAATCACGGTTTTTAATGAAAAATCAAAGTTAGTAAACGAGAATACAGCAAAAAATCAACGAGTTTCAAAACGTCAATAAGGTCGAAAATCGCTTGCACCTGTTTTTTTTTAACTAGAAAACATTGTCTAGTGATCACAAGTTAGAAAAATGAGTGCAAGCGATTTTCGACCTTATTGACATTTATCAAAATCGTGGTTTTTAATGAAAGATCAAAATTAGTAAATGAGAATACGGCAAAAAAACATCAAAATTTCAAATGTCAATAAGGTCGAAAATAGCTTGCACCTGTTTTTCTTAACTACAGATCACTAGACTAAGTTTTCCTATATATATATATTAATTTGTTTTTCCGAAATCGTATAATTCAATTATAGACAGTTCTAAACCCGAAAAGTATGAAATAAAGTTAAAGTTCATTAGTTTACATTACTGCTATATTTCATATAAGACTAAAATGTAACGTATTGATAAATAACATTTTTGTAAAACACGCGATCTGTATAACGAACGACGTGTGACGTAACGTGTTGCGAAATCCAACGTGCTGCATCTAACGCGCCAGCCAGCCGCCCGCATGCTACCTGATAAATAGCTCGTTATAACATTAGCGTCTTTAATAGCGCGCTAGAAATCAATAGCATATAGTCTGTAGCGTGCTGTTGCTTTATAGGCGTTATGAACAACTCTAGTGCAGACGTTCTTGTGTACTAGGGTCACATAAATACGGAGAAGATTATTTCTATTGTTTCTATAGTTATAGTTAGCATTATTTATTATGGGGGTAGTAACGCTGGCGTTCTGTGCAATAGAAAACAAATAAAACAAACATTAAGTAAGTATATTTTGTGTCTTTATTTCTCATAATTTTGTCTAGGTATAGTTACAATGCCCACGTTTACATCAACATAATTTTAAATGTTTAATGAGAAACGAATGAGTGTGAATATACATTTTCCAGTATCCATTATTTTTAAGTTCTGTAACCTTAGCACGAACATTATATCCAAAAAAAGGCGAGTAAAAGAACTTGTGTACCTACGAGCCAAAAATCTTGACTCTTTTTCGACGCAGTGGGGATAAATTCGCGCTTATGCACTTGCGAGCAACCAATAGCGCGCGCCCTTCTCCCGCCGCCGCCGCCCGCGTACCTCACTGCTATGCATACCAGCATACCCCACGTTCTGCGCAATCCCCACCCGATTTCAAGCTTCGTACCCTAATATCTGGGAAATCTTACTTATCTTACTGGGCGGTAGGTGGCGCTGTACGTTTGTACAGAGCCACCCACCGCTATTTTGTAAATTTTTTAATACAAAATGTTATTAACTCTATCGAGATTTTAAAGTTTTTTTCTCACTAGGTGGGTATGTTCTTTGTGCTAAGGGTACAATTTTCTGAAATGTTTTTGACATTCAATCTCATTATTATAATGACACTATTGTTCTACTGAAACTGAAACAGATATGTAAATATAAACCAACAAGAGAATGAATTCGCATGCATTTAATTTTTTAATGCCTAAGAACCCTATCTTACTAGGACGCCATGCGCTGCGCTACCAGCGGATGATTCGTTTGCCGCACCCAAATTGTTGCAAAACCAAACAGATTTTGGGCACTCGTTGTCTTTACATTAATTCTCTATTTTATTTTTTGTAATGACTGTGTGTTCCAAAATAAATTAAATAAATGTAACCTCCATACATCTTACATTTGGTTGGTAACGCGACTACTGGTTGCGACACTTGCGACGCCACACTGGTATCCTACTAAGATATTATATGGCATTAAGTGTTTATATTAACAATAGACCAGGGGTGCCCATACTTATTCTTATGGAGATCGACCTAGCAAAATTTATTATTAAGAGATCGACATTGTGGCCGTGTAATCCACCAAATATCATAAGTAAAACTTGGCGATCGACCGTATGGGCACCTCTGCACTAGACGGTAAACCATCGTGGTCCATTCATGTTACCAGTTAAATCATTATAAGTATATTGACATTTTGAGTCATTGACATTATCACTATACATTTATAGTTACTCATTACAATTTTTGATAGGTACCTTTTATGGTCGCATGAATCCATTTTTGCCTACACTTACTTTAATAATGTCTACATCAACATCATATGACACTGAAAGAGATCCGTGGACAGTTGGGATAGTGAAAGAGTAATATGTTATTGTGATATTATGAGTGTTATTTTACAGTAAATTAGTACAGTATGCGCAAAATAACTTGGCCGCTCGGATGTTATCAGCTAGTGATATTTTGCGCAATGTCGGGTTCCAGTTCCGAGTGATTCCGCCCGCGCACCGTCCCCGCGCACGCCTGTGTTCGTCTACAGCGCAGCGTTCCGCGCGAAGTTCAGAACCGCCAAGTTATTTTGCGCACACGGTACTTATCTATAGATCAAGTAACTAGTAAGAACGATTCAGTACATCAGTCACAGGATTAATTAAATTGTATGTATTTAATTAATTATCATTTTACAAAAGGGATAGAAATATGTTTATTTCACTTCATTTACCAATTTGTCACTAAGCGTGACTAAGCTCAAAAGGTACAATTAGTCTTAAAGAAGAATCAGAAATTCGCATTAGAAGCGACAATTCAGATAGTGCTTACAAAAGTATTGTCGAACATCATTTCTTGTCTTAAGAAAGAACAGTCAAATTGGAAAAGTACCTATAATGGATAGAACAAGATCACATGATAGCACGATATTTGATAAAAACTCTAATATTATATTATCGTCTAGTTACAGGTAGGTATAATTTTATACCTTATAATCACATCGATTAGGTTCCTAGATAAGTTTTTAAAATAGTCAAAGTAGTACACAAGATGTAGGGCTCACAAGAAACTGTTACTAAATACTAACACTGAGCAAAGGACACAACCCTTAGAAGAGGGAATGATTATTTTGTCTATCAATATCCTCGTGGTGATAATGAAGTTAGAATAAAAATGTGCAGGATGGTGAAAGAAAGTGTCAGCAGCAGACCGGGACATGGGATTAGTGCTTCGATACCTTATCGTTTACCTAATAAAACCCATTACATGCTCAGCAAGACATCATTTTTTAAAAGACATCACTTTCAATAAAGAATATCATTAGAACTATGGTCATGTTTAAGATGATTGGTGCCCTCACAGTGGCGCCCTCACCTTAATAAAATTTATTGCTCTACTTAGTAGAATAAAAATGTATCGAAAATTCACACGTCCAGATTGAAGCTTATTTACAAACAATAACCTCAGTAAAATATAGTTCGTCGTAGTAGCAGTTAGCAAAAGTGCCAAAAATGGGCACTTTTTGCTCTTTTGCTAACTATACTTCTACAACGAATTTTTGATACATTATGTACTTACTACTTTGTGTGCAATTATAGTATATTATGTATGATACAAGTTAGCTTAGTTTGCTTATTGCACACAAGGCTGTGGGTTGCAGCCCGAGCCGCAGGCGAGGGCGTAACTCAGCCGAGTGTGCAATGAGTAAGAGCTCACGAGTTTTATACGACGTTTTTCAACACATTTGCGAGGAAAAAACAATGGTAATTTACCACACAGCAAAAAATACGACAAAAACAAAATATGATAATCATGATGAGAAAGGGCGCGCAGGTTTTTTTTGTTTTTTTAACACGCCCAATGCAAGAATATTTTGCGAAGAAAGAGGTAGTGAGCATACAGCCTACTTCAAAATTATAAATTTAAGTGATAAAATGCAAATATTTTAATATTTTATAACAAAATATTGTAAATTAGGAATAATTTGATAATAATAAATATTTGTTTGACATAATTAAGGACTTAACACATTTATTTATTCCAATAATGCATATGAATTTTCAGCGGCATAAAACCGCTTTGTTGTTACTATAAAAAATAACTGTATTGCCCGGTTAAATTGAAAATGCTCTGTTTAGTCGCATAGAACTTGTAGTAAGGTACCTATTTAACTTTGTAGGGATAATTCTATAACCAACTAGTGTTTTATATATTATTGCACGCGTTTATTATAGTTCGGTTTATGGCCCTAAAAGCGATGTATTAGGGCTCACTTTACGAGCAAGTGTGTTGAAAATTTTATTATGATGAAGGTGCTACTTTGAGGTATATAGAGGCCTTAAATATTGTTTATACTTCATCACTATAGTCGTGTTTGGAGAAATATTAAATACCCGAACTTACCTTTTAGGTCGGAAAAAAATTGAGTTAGATTAGGTAGGTTTGGTAGAAAAAAAACTACATGATTTAAAAGTAATAAATAGGTCGTTATGTATGAAATTGCCGATTTGTTTGATTTGAAGAAGTTGCATTTTTCATACTAGTATTTTCTTTGTTCATTTAACAACCGTGAACACTCATGTAACAAAACTTTTATGTACTATGGGCAACAGCGACGCTTAACCAGTTTACAACAAAATTCGTGTGCGTGCGTATCGCCCCTACACGAACTAAACGTATGGTTGTGACGGCGCGGCGTGCAAGCGATTTTGACCTTAGCAGTGGTTAAGCGTCGCTGTTGCCCATGGTACCTACTAACGTTTGAGCAATATGCTAACTTATTCCATTTACGATAAGCGAATAAAATAAGTTTTGGCTAAGTTACAACCCCTACTCCGGTCACCCTTTTTTTGCTCACAAAAAAGAGTTACTTTCAAGATCTTTTTTTTAATGACAGAAAGCTAAAAATAAGCATTTTTTTACTGATAGTCGACTATCATGGTCATAATTTGATAAGTAATATCAAGATGTTGTTAAATATTTTAAATCATAGAAGTTTTCGCACAATGGACAACAATTCATTTTGAGAAAGTATGTCGGAAATGATTTTTTATCACATTAAATATATACAATTTGTGACTAAAATGTGTGTGTTCACTAATCGTTCTAATTTAACTTTCTAACTTTCAATTTAAGCTAAAATTCGAAATTCAAATATTCCCGCTGCTATGTGAGTGGTTGTTTGCTGTAACAGTAAAGCAAGGCTCGGATAGGAGCATATCCACCGATCCCGTCCGCTGATTGGCTGGCAAAAGACACTAGAAATTTCGTCGGCTTCCGTGTTATATCGCGGCGTTGAAAATTATCAAAAAAACATAAAATTCTGAGTGAGTGATTCCAAAATCATAATAATTGTAATTATCCTATGTGCTAGCATCTATATAATCGTTTTCCAAACAATCGAGTGCGTGAGAGTGGACTTCTCTTCGTGAACAACCACGCTGGGGCCCCCCATCATCGCTCACCCTGAAGGAATACAACTGCTGTGAGCTGGAGGATACGTAGAAAGACTCAAGGTAGGTGGATAACTACTTGCGTTGGTGTTAGCTCAAACGAACCTATCACTTTTCTGAACGGCAGGAATATTCTATCGAAATTCACATCTTCCTGAACCAGATGATATCTAGGACCCATTTGCTTATCCTATAATTGCGTCGCGTTGTCACAGTGTGAAATAAAATAAATGAATAAATTAAAACATCCATACATATAAAACTCTAAATTGATTGATTGACTGATTCATTCATTGTTGGGATAAGCGTGGAGCCCTAACGGCTGAAGGTAGAGACACCATTTTTGGAGGGTAAACACCTTTCATGATGTAGATGAGCACTAAGAAAGGATTTTAGCAAATTCCCGTTATACAGGGTGCTACAGGTTGTTTAAGTTTGTATGAGAATTTGCATACGGTTGAAGTAGAGACACCATTTTTGGAGGGTAGATACCTTTGATGGTGTAGGTGAGCACTAAGAAAGGCTTTAAAAAAAAATCCGTTATACAGGGTGCTACAGGTTGTTTAAGTTTGTATGAGAATTTGTATAGGGTTGAAGTAGAGACACCATTTTTGGAGGGAAGATTCCTTTCATGGTGTAAGTGAGCACTAAGAAATGATTTTAGAAAATTCACGTTATACAGGGTGCTACAGGTTGTTTAAGTTTGTATAAGAATTTGTATAGAGTTGAAGTAGAGCCACCATTTTTGGAGGGTAGATACCTTTCATGGTGTAGGTGAGCACTAAGAAAGGATTTTAGAAAATTCCCGATATACAGGGTGCTACAGGTTCTTTAGATACCCCACAATGGTATGTTTAAATGAAAAAAATAACGATTTTCTTTGTATACCACCACATCTTTATGTTGTCACAGTTTCTACCCCCATCTTATATATTCGTATTCAGAACATCGTACTGCATGCATTCATACCACATTTTCCTCTTTCCGACATGAATGATTGTGCGAAAACTAACTTAACACCTGATTTTTCCGACCTACTACTAACCAAGTTCGTGTATTTAATATTTGCCTAAACGCAACCTTAGTGTACTATAGTGCAGTGCCACCATTGCACGTTCTTGTATAAAATCTCCCAGATTCATCTAAAAACCGTTATTTTGAAGTAGGACACAGTATCCTAAATACGATACGACCAGCTTTTGAGAGTGATGACTTTTATTACTATCAACATGAACTTGTATTTTATACGCAATAATTTTAGAGCTTGCGTAGCTTAAAGTATTTAGTAAATCATTCATAATTATAATAATATCCGACTTTATGTAAGTATAAATCCTTTTATGACAAATTACCCTTCCTTTTATAACAATTTCTTCTCTACTCATATTTTTATATATCCTAGATCACATTCACTTAGCATAACTATAAATATGGTGACAGATTTTAAAATAGACTAGAAATTTCAGATAGAAGTAAATTTTGTTCAATATATAAAGATAAAGAATATATTTTAATGTATATAATAATTATACAATATTAAATAGCAACAATGAAGGCAAAGTTTTCTTAGGACAGGATTTACGACATCAATATATTTTATGTTTCATAATACGCTATTTTTTATAATTTATTATACTTGACAGTTACAGTAAATTAATTTATTCAAGCTATTTAGCTTATCTATATAATCTCACTTTCTGGACATCCTTATTAGATTATCTAATAATACTCCCCACCTGCATTGTCAAGCTGTATTTAACCTGCATTCCGTTACGTTACAAAAATATCATGTCATTTTTTAAACAAAAATGTGTTTTTCCAAATTCCCGGTAGGTACCTAGGTATATATATATTTTAAAATAAAAACGTTATAACTATTTAAATAGCATAACAGTTCAGACGTATGGAATATATTTCGTGTGAGCAGGTACTTATGGACATTATTCGTTTAGATATTTTAAAGGTACGATGATTGCTGGTATACATATAATTGTTAACATTTACCAAATGAATGGATTTATATAGTCTGTTTATCCTTACTTGTCCTATTAGTAAACACATTTGACAGTTGTTATGCCTTTTAAAAAATCGTTGTTTAAAACTATGTTGTCTTTTTAAATCAACTTTTCACTAATAATTTGTAATTTCTTTCGTTAGGTATCTATGTGTGGAAAACTATTTGTTTTATTTTATAATTGATTATTTAAATAAAGAGTTGGGTAAGTGAATCTTTTTTACCAAATTAAGACAAGTAAGAATAAACAGACACGTTTGTCTTTCAAAATTTACATTCGATCAAATCTTGTAGGTGTCACTTAATTTATCGTGACTTTTTTAATTAAGTATTTTTTGAATATAGTTCATAATAAATTACGTCTTTAACTCTTGAGTGCTGCTCAAACGACTGTCTATTACTTTCTTGTTTATCCTACTAATATTATAAATGTGAAAGTTTGTGGGTTTGGATGTTTAGATGTTTGGATGATTGTTCCTCAATCACGCAAAAACTACTGAACGGATTTGGATGAAATTCGGCACACTGATAGTAGATAGCCTAGATCAGGGATGGCGAACCTTTATGTATCAACGTGCCATTTTTCTAAATGTTAATGTTTAATGAGGTCATAGACGTGCCGTCATCCATCAAGTCACAGCGTACCTAATGCATTTTGAGATCGGTGACGTGCCCAAAATATTGTGTCGCGTGCCATCGATGGCACGCGTGCCATTGGTTCGCCATCCCTGGCCTAGATTAAAACATAAGATACTTTTTATCCCGATATTCCCACAGAAACGGGAACCACGCGGGTGAAACCGCGGGCGGCCGCTAGTAGATAATATAGTATTTTATATGTTTGACAAAATACGCACTGCTTTATAGAATAATCACAATTATTAAAAGTTGTTTATGTATTAACTATTATTATTTGTGTATCTCAAATTACTTAGTTCTGTATCTACGTTTAGTTAGACCAAAAAATATTTTCAGTAGTATTGTATAATTAGAATCTAATTAAAGTATAAAATTACAATTTTGGCACCTTTCTTAAAACGGAATTAAAAATTTCCTTTTTTAATAAAAAACATATAAGTAAAAAAACCTGTTCCACACCCTTATAAACTTAAATAATAAAAAAATACATACGGGTTTCTTATTTATGACCAAAAGACACTTTAACGAAGTCCATTTCACCAATACTATCAATTGATAGCTATTATCAACGTGTTCCAAATAACCTCTAGTGCCGAATATTGTAGATGAGGACCATCAAAGTAAACATCTTTAACTATGTGACAATCTCTGAAATCGCAAGAAAAAAATTAAGCTGTTTCATACATTTTCATATTTTCGTTGTTAATTTTTGTATGAAACAGCAGATTTTTTTTCGAGATTTCTGAGTTGGTCCCATAGGTAGTAAAAGTTATTCAGTTTGATGGTCCCTATCTACCATCATTAGGAGTTATTATGTAACAGGTTGTATAATTACGTTACGATACGCTTATATATATTGATTGATAGCTAGTTAAAATTGTTGATAAAAAAAAGTTTAATTTCACCTTCGCACATAAGAATACTAAAAGAAATGTTGTACTCGTACTATCGGTGACATGAGATTTAGAGAATTTGATTTTTCGGTCAAATGGCCTATCGATCAAATACATAACCATCGGTGAAATAGCTTTTCGTTGACTTGACGTTCTAAAAGCTTTTTTTTAAAGAAAAACCTCCTTCAAAAACCTTAAAATGAAAACAAAAAGAGCTTTAAAATCATATAGCTCTTAAAAGCAAGAAATAGTATTAAAATCACCAATTACGCATACCAATTTTAATAAAAAACGTCTATTGAAGTGGTGGGTGGATGACAATTTTTTTATTCTAAAATCCCCACCCGACTTCATCGACGTTTTTATAAATTACGGTTAATAAATAAATTACCAAAATCGTGAAGGTAGTTAACGCAAAATCATAGTATTAAAAATACTTAAAAATTATTGAACCGATTTGAAAAAAATAAATAAATGGAACCACCATCTCGCAAGAAAACTCAGACAAACAAAAAAATTATCATCAAACATCAAAATCGGTCCATAAATGTCGAAGATATGCGCAAACAACGATAAAAAATATACAATCGAATTGAGACCCTCCTTCTTTTTTGAAGTCGGTTAAAAAATGGACTTCGTTGAATTGTCTTTCGGTCATAAGTACAGAACCCAAAATGGCCTCAGTAGACATGAGTCACACGACTCTTTTGGTCGTCTCGGAAGCGATGGAACGATACTTCTGAGGCTTGAGTGTAGTTTTCAAATGTCCAAACATATTTACTATTGCGTTAAATCTAGATCTTATTGTCATAGTAAAAGGTCTATCATATAAAGAGGATCCGCCAAAATTGCCCCTGAACTGAACCCGGCGCAAAATAAGTGGGTCTCAGATTACAGGGTACAATTATTAGAATTATTGTAAAATGTCGTTACTCCTAAATTCGGTTGCTAACATATTTTTATTGGCAGGAGAAGTTTCATAGGCGCTATATATAGTTAGGCGGTAGATGTAACAAATACATTGTTAAGGAAACAACTGCATAAAACTAAAACAATTAATAAATTCTGCTTCTAAAGTAACAAAGATTACGAATCTTAATATTTTTTTCACCACTAAAAAGGCGCTTTTGGGGCGTAAAAACTCGCAGCAAAATCGATTTTTGCTCATTTTCGGATATACTGCACTTAATAGTCAGATAGAATATCGAAAAGGAAATAATATTTTGTATGACACATATGTGTAAACGCAATATTTGAAAATTCTTGGCTAACTCCATAATAATGCGCCTGAAACGTGACATGAGTGACGTCACAAATCTTGACCGTTTTGTATAGAGCGTTTTCGGCGGGTGCTGCTGCGTGCTAATTTAAAGTTGACGTTAATGTTACGAGAAAAAAACGCAAGAAAAAAGTTTTATTATTGCAGTTGATTTTCTCACGCAATTTTTTCAAAATTTGCTTCCAGTACGTTAGATATAATATTAGAAGTTGTTTGGCGTATGTTTCATAAGAATTCATTTAGTGGTTTTTTCCTGCAAGAGCCCAAACTTAGTATGTTTGGAAAATTATTTTCCGATTTTTTTCAAACCAGTAGCTGCAATGTACTAATATTATATATTTTTGGAATCAGCTCAAAAATCCCTTTCATTTGATATGTTTAAAAAAAAATAATCTAATTCCATAGTAAAAAAGATTGTATTTTATCTCCCCCCCCATACAAAAATCCAAGATGGCTCCCCTTCTTAAAATGATCTAAGGGTTCAGAAGGTGCAACCTGCCAAAGGATATCCCTCGATCACCAAACGCCGTATTTTTTATTCAGCAAACCGGACAATTTAATATTGTATTTTATTTTCGTAGAGATTGTATTTTAGTTCGTAAAAGTAGATTGTAACAAACACACGGCGCTAAAAACCCATTATTACTCAGTTTCTATTTATTTCCTCACTGAATCTCGGGAACAAAACTACATCGTATACAATAAAACATTTATTTTTAGTGCCTTGTATAACAATCTACTATTATACAAAGGAAATACCTATATAATTAAAAAATATTGATAGGGTGAGTTGGGAAAAGATCGAAATCGATTTTTGATGAGACGAGCAGTGTCGTATTAAAGTCTTGTAGAACAGTACACATTTGTGAAAATATTTTAGTAGTGAATAAAAGATAAAGTATATTTTTCTATAATATCGATAAAATCCTGTTAAATCTGTACCAAAGTAGAAAAAATCTAAATAAAATGTATTTTTTTCTGCTATGGATGAGGGAGGAGAGGAAAGGGTGACGGGGAAGGATCAAAATATGCACTATATCATGCATAATATAATGCACTTCCACAAGAAATAACTTGTTTAGAAAAGAAAAACCACTTTAAAGATTCGTTAAAACAATATTACCTAGATAACATTTATAGTCCTGTCAATAATCTGTTGCATGTACTTAAATAATGTAATGTTAGGTTTACTGTATTATTATGTTGATCAATTTAAATCTACCTGAAGTGGCTAACATCAGAGCGCATGCGGTGGGTATAAAAATTACTCTTTCTTTGCTACATTATCGAAAGAAGTTGTAGTAGATCACTGTATATTGTAAATTTAATTGCACTATATAGGGTAAGATTAAAAAACTCGAAAAAGTTACGAAAACGTAGCGCGGAAATTTGCAAAAAACTACACTAAATCAGGAGTTAATGGATAGCGTTTCGCCTTACCCCATTTATAGTCTTGCATCACCCTAAATGTGTATAAATAATACAAGTTCATTCATACATATTTATGAACTTTTCCTCAAAATATGTTTTTTTACATCTAGCGCCAATGAAACCTCATAAAAAAAAAAACAATGTTAAAACCGAATTCAGAAATAACGATAGTAGGTATCGTTATTTCTGAATTCGGTTGCTAATATTGTTTTTTTTATTATTTTTACAATATTTCTGTAATCTGAGATACAGTTTTTTTGCGCCGGAGGGAGCTGCGATATGGAGGATCCCCTTTAACTCGAACGCAGCATTTAACAACTTACACTCAGGCCTCAACTTCCGGTCGGTGCTACTGCGATGCAACGCGCAGATTACGCAGAAACACGATGGCTCAATCAATTACAGTAGCCAAAGCTAACTCTTTGCTAAAGCTAGGGTTTCCTAGGATAGCGGTGCCGTCATATTACGGCCGTAATATAGCGGCACCGTCATCCTAGGAAACCCTAGCTTAAGGGTCGGTTTCTGAACCGGCTGTTAGTCACGCATTTTCAAATGACAATTGAACGCAGAGAGTCACAAACTCTTACCGCTATTGTTATTGGACTATTGGCCCTAAGGATTTTTATTTGGGTACTAACACACAACCAATTTATGAAGTTGAAAAAAAATCTGATTCATAAGAACAAGACCGGCAGCTTATGTACATATTTTTTCTTCTTATGTAACTAAGTAAAGTACGTATAGAATCGAACAACTCAATTGCAACTTATAGTTGATTCCCTCAAGATTTTCCATGTATTTCGAAAGTCGGTAAAAAAAGTAGAACCTCCGCAATCAGTTCATATCGAACATACTAAGAGCTTGTTTATAAACATTAAACAAGTAATGGTACATTGATTTAGAAATTTCACTAAACTAGTTAATGTTCTCGAACCTAAAATTATTAACGTAGTGCATAAAAGCGATAACTTTGTGGGAAGTGCATGACAGTGCGAATGACTTGGTGATATTCACGTCACATAGGTAATTGTTTTAAAACGAAGCCACATTTTTACGAAAAATAAGGTGAATCGCACACGCCACGCGCCGAGTGTGAGTGTGAGTCTGCAGCCGCAGACTTCCATCTGCGCAAATATTCGTGCGGTTAGCCGCAATCAAACATTCTCCACTTGGAACCACAATTTGCATGTTGTAGAACTAACCAACTCGGACGATAAGGGAAACCGCAGGAACAACGGATTCAAACGGCTTTCTCCGCTCACCCTTTCATCGAAGATTCGACGTGTGAGATTCGCCTCCTAGTTATAAGATAATTATTGCCTCAAGGGTACGCTTATCAAAAATATCACAGTGTTAAATAACGATACAATGAAAGAAAGGTGACGGAGCTTCGTGGCACTAATCGTTAAATCAACAAATCATTCATTCGTTCAGTGATCAGACATAATCAAACGAAACTAGTTGGTATCGTGTATCGACAAAAAGTCAGCATGCACTGCATTCTTTCTAAATTAAAACACTTTTTATATTTAAAACACCCGATCAGAGTTTTCTCGGAAGATTTTTAATTTTGAACGTTAGGCCGATGCGTTGGTAGGTGACTAATACGAGTGTGAATCTACGTTCGGTATTGCTTTGCTCGATCGTTATAGAAGCTAATGGATTTGGTGTAAGGAAGGAGAGGCGAGCGGCGACGAGCGCGGACGGGTGACGCGGCGAGCGGCGAGGTGCGGCACGGGCGTGCGGTGCGCGGGCGCGTCACTCGGCGCGTCGCTTGCGCCGGCTCGCACTCGGATTACGCTACACGCTCTAACGTTAATCAAATTCTCTTTATGTACGCCCCGAAAACAGCTGGTACTGCAAGCAACCACAAAAAGGTGATTAAAATAAAGCACGTGCGAAGCCAAGCCCGCGGCCCGACGCCCCCGCCGCCGGCCGCGCGCCCCGCCCGCTCGCTCTACTACTCTACCAAGCTCTACGCACTATGCCCGGTTCTGCACGCTCTACTCTACTACAAGTTGTCCACTAACTTTCCAATGATTAATCCATTATCGCCAACTAAGCGCGTGCAAAGCGATCAGCTAAAACTGTTTGAAACAACGCTAAAGGTACACGTCTCTTATTCACAAACACTCGACGTAAACTTTGAAATACTTACTAAAGACTACCGTAGTGTAGTTTTCAAATAACTTTCCAATGAGAAAAGTTTTCATTATTAATTGGTAAGAGTATACACTCACTTCGTGCCTGTGGTATTTTAATAATGCAATTTATCTTTTTCGTATGTCCACAGAGACTGAATCGGGGCGTCACCAAAAATGCTGGGTGCAAATTAAAAGTTTCCGAGCATTTGTGTATAGGGCACGGATAGGTGTCGCTAAATTACTTAGATTGTCCAGGCCCCTACTCCAAGGCGATTAATACTCTTTTTTTAAATTAGTTAATGATGGTTAATGAATGGCTGAGACGATATCAAATACGTACCTTGCGGAGCAAATCAGCTTATTCGCGAATTGTGTACCAGACCAGGTTATGTTTCTGATATAATCTTGAAGGAACCAGAAAACTAATTATCTACATTCATTAAAATTATAACTAAATACAAGCTAAAGTGTAAAAGTTTGTAGTGTATACCAATAAAAAAAATTTTTCGTACAAGGATCATTTTGATAGTATGAATAAATATTTAAACACACGTGTGTATCAATCAGTTATGTGTGCACGTATGAAACACTTACTACGTGATGTGGCATTACACGTGTTTATTTAACCAGGTATAAGCGGGACAATTCCATCATGACGCCTCCCTAGAACCTACCTCTGAACATTTTCAAAGTTCAACAGTGTTTAACAGTGTTTACGTATATTTTCAATCATTTAAAGATTATCTTTTGGCATTTTATAAAATTTCATTGCCAATGATATCTCAATGGCTTAAGTACTTCTACATAATAATATTTATTAATATATTTTAACTTTCAATATAATAACAGAAGAAGTTAATGCCTATTAATTTTATAGTAGTATCTAATAAATATAACAATACCATATCACAGCACCATTATACAACATCTTGCTGTATACCTACTACCATTTTGGTAACATTTCTTTATCTTTATTCAAAACGTTAATTATACTTTATTTTTTTTATTCATTGGACATTTTTGTGTTTGACGAAAGAAGTGATATGTCCACATTATACCGATTAAAGCTTTACAATATCCCTTTTTCATACTTTGGCTGGCATACCTACTTCTCGAAGCAAATGATCGTATGGTCGTAATAAATTAGTATAGGTAGATATGTTATAGTCAAACTTCGAAACTACGGCGCTTCTAGGTTTGGCTAGTCAAACAAAACCTCAGATTTGACAAGAAGTTTTAGTCAAACCAATATGCAGCGTGTTTCGGCCTTTGACTAACGAATTTATGTCTTAATCATAGGAGAATCCAACTTGGACAGTCAAACATTGTCAAACGCAATACAATCAAATCGGGGTTTGATTAATCATACCTAAATGTGTTAGTTTAGTTCATTGATTTTTTAGGTTTTATATATTTTTATAAATAATTAAAAAACTATTTGATAATTATTAATGTTTTAACGACAATAATAATTATTGTGAAAAAAGAAATATATGTCTTGTTTGCGGAAGTAAGCTACATATATTTTTTACAATGGTTTGGGACTTCCGCCTAGTGACGCCTGATTCGATAAAATACATACAATAAATTGTTTTTTAATGTTTTTGTAGTAAGTTGTTTTAAGTATTTTTTTGTAATCAAAAAATACTCATTATTTTGACAGATGCGTTGTGGCATTTTGAGTTGCACAATACCAATGTTTGATCATTTGCATTTTGAAGAGCAACATGTGCAGTGCAAATCGACAGGTCACGAGAAGTCACACTTAGGATAGACTAGGCAAAGTTCGAAACAGATTATTAGGTAAATTTACTTTTGTCGTTTGACTTAAAAGTTAGTACTTCTATGTTTGCCTGAAAATACATCAGTCAATGGCAGAAATTTGAATTTATTGTGGGATTTGCCGAAAAGTGTTCGTCAAACCTAAGATAAACCAGTCATTCCGCGAAGAAGCTTCATATCGATGTTTGACTATAACATTTAAACAGAAAATCTCCACAAACGGAGCGTGTCGAATCAATAGTAATGTAGTAAGATCGCAAATAAATCTAAGGTTACAACACCAATAGTAATAAAACTACTGAATATAGAGGAGTCGGACGGGGATCACCAGCGGCAGACTGAGAGACGGGCACGCCTGCGCACCGGCGAAGAGTCGTGAGGAGGAAAGTCAAGGTGCGGAAACGTCAACTCTTCGGAGGTCGCGAGTGGCGGCGATGGCGTGGGCGTTTAGCGCGTGAGTGTTATATTGAGCGAGGGGCATTTCCTGACGGCCATCGCAGTGTGCTGGAGCGCGTTGTAGCCGGCGGCGGTGGCGCCCTGGAGGCCCTGGAGCGCGCTCCAGTGCTGCGCATGGTGGTGCGCACTGCTATGAGAGTGGGAGCCCACCGGCAGGTGCCTTACCATGCCGCTGCTCAGCTGCTGCAACAGCCCGGAGCCCTGCGAGTTGCTCAGGCAGGCGGAAGGGCGCCGCGACCTTATCGACTGCATCGACGATGTTAGCAGGAATGGCACGCTCGAAGATGTGTTAGGCATCGAACCCCCCTACACGCATGCAACAAACAGAACGTTAAGTTCTATAAAACATTGCGATGCGATACGCATCCACATAAGTAGGTAAGTATACTTAATAATGAATAAATACATTTTTATAATATTTGGGGCTCCATACAGTAAAGTAATGACGGGTAAACATATACGAGTATTATGATGGTAATGAGTTTAGTATAATATGTAATGTAGTATGTGTTATACATATGTTTAAAAATGTTTTGACTTATAGTTAGATCTAAAACTAACTTCTTACTGTACCTATTGCATTTAGGTAGGCTTTAACTACTTGCATGCCTTAAGAATAGGTACGTATTAGCATTTAAGCGTTTTGGGTTTATGAAATTTCATGTGAATTAGAAGTATTCGCTACACTACAAAGTGAAATAATGTTGTACGGAGATGTTGCCGAGAGTGGTATAAGCTTTTGACTCTGTGTCTTAGGTATACATGAAAGTTTGTGAGTTTCAACGATATAGGCAACATCTTAGTGCAGCTAATCAAGACAGTGATGATTTTATGATATATATATATATATAACAGCAGAAGTAAATATGCGTCCGCGATGTCGGCAACGACATACACGTAAGAGAGGAACCATACTCACGATCATGCTCCGTGCAAGCTGCGTAGAAGAACAAATAGCAACAGTAAATGAGATAGCGTTTAACGATAGGCTAACAGCCTTAATGATACGAAGAGGTGATGATCATTATTACATTGATCAATTTATCATTATTACATTGAACATTACATAAATTCTCAAACTAAGTATATTACGCCCTTCACTACATAAGAGCGCATACATAAGTTACTATCGAACATATAACATCAGTGGTCTTAAATTTTCAAAGATTTAGGTATAATTTGGAAAAGATTTAACTTGTGTTTGTAGCTTCTTAAAATTAAGTTATACCAATTGATTGATATCCAATGATGTATTCCAAGAAGGTTTGGAAGACAACACCGAATCAGGACGGACCACCGCTGGTGCACACTTGCAGTCAACAACACTTTAGCATTGGGCAGGGGCCGGGAGCGTCAGGCCTCCGGGTCCCTTGCACGACAGATGGGCACATTCGAGTCGGTAAGGTGTTCATGCAACGCAGTTTCTCACAATACAGTACGAACATGCACCATTTCATTGTTCTTGAAGGTTATGCCAGTGTTAGTCGGTTCGCAGGAATGGAAGTAATAGCGTTGATGTGATGCGATGAGAGGTCTAATGATTGGATAAAGACAAGTCGCTGTAACATTACGCCAACCAGGTTCGTGCAGATGTACGTGTATGGTGATGGTGTGAACAAAGAAACACTATCTCCCCAGTCGGTTTGGGAACAAGACGCGACCGTAGAAGAATAGACCACATCAATGTCAAGCCGTTCCAAGTCGACATTCACTAGAGGGATCGGAGGGTTGTCGCAGCCAGGCTGTCGTTCGCGTTGGACATCACTTACGACGCATTGCGACGCCGACGGCACGGATAGGCTCGAGCCTGACCCGCCTCGTCCCCTGTACTGGTAGCCCTGCCAAAATAACCACCGTCACTTCACTCAAAATACACCCATCGTTTCCTTTCAACACTTTTAAGTTTCACGAGAACACTGTAGCGGGGCACTTTTTCTCTCTCCACCGTCTTTTTAACATGCTTGAGTAATATTTGTTTTTTTTAATAAGATGTCAGTGTGTATGTGTAGAGAACTCAAAAGGCAGACGCTACTAAATCAAATAGTGGTACTTACAGTAGGCGGTGATAGGTTCACCGCTGATCCTCGGCGTTCTTGGGGACCGATGCTGGAGTGGCGGCGCGTCGGCAATCCAGAGTTACCTCCCGGAGTCCCTCCTGGGGATGAGGCGCACGACGGAGCGATGCGGATCTTGGGGGTCATCAGGGTGTTATCCGAAAGACGACGATTGGGGAACGCATTTGCAACGCGCAAGAAGTTGTTGTCAGCGTTAGTGGAGTTGCTTGAACCGAAAAACCATTGGCCAATCCCTGTGCCTGCAATCAAATGACATAGATTCATGGGTGCAAGCGAAAGAATAGAGTTTCTTTTTATCTATTCTATCGTTTGACTTTTTAGTAGTACCGGCGGATAATGCTCCTGGGCTGTGGTATGAAAGAGATAAAACATGTCATCCTTACTCTTGAAGCCTCCTCCAACGCTGCTGGTAGGCGCAGTGGAAGTGGTGACAGAATTCTTGCGGGCCATGTCCTCGGCACTAGATGTCTTGCGCTGTTCAACGCGCAGGTTGGGAATGTTGAAAGGTGGCACGTTCATATTGTCAGTGCTCATCTGGTGGCGAAGCGGCCGGTGGCGATCTGGGCTCGGCAGCGATAGACTTTCCAGCTTCAACTTGTAGCGCTGGTTTTTGTCAATGTTATCCAGCATGTCGTATAGAATCTGGGAAGATTTTATGGTCATGGTTTACTTTTAACTCATAGTAAGTATAAATAATTAAACTTTTGTATGGAAATGACTAACGACGGGTTTTAAATTCCAGACATAGTATAAACTGACATGACAGGCCTAACCTCCTAACCCCTGGAGGAAAAGTATTTAATGTTTCCGAATTCAATGAAAAGTAGTACATAATTGACAAAAAATAATGAAAAAATATTTAAACTACAAAAGTACTTACATATGTTTTCCAAAATAATAATAATAGATTGTTATACAAGGTGCTAAAATGACCCATTGTAATTTTAAATAGAACCCGAGTTACAATGTGTTTTTAGCGCCGCGCGCCGTTTGATACACTCTACTTTTCACTATGATTGCGAGAAAATAAAATACAATATTAAATACCAAGTTTATTCTTTCGTAAACGAATCTACTCGTTTTTCTAACCTCCACTTTATAAACTTTTCATACAGTATTTAAATAAATAACTATACAGCAAAAGATAAAATTATTTTTTCCTTTTTACAGTCACACAATTAAATTAGTTTGTAATTAGAGAAACATTCTAAAGATTTCACGCCAGTGGCTTTTTTTAATTTCTTCCAGTCTATCGCAACTCGTGAAGAAAAAAAATTTATATGAAACGGGGTAGAACTTTAATGGCGGCTATATTTATCTCACTCTTTCGTCATAATAAAAGAACCCTGTTTTGGCATTTGGCGTGTTAAAAGTGTTAAAAATTTTGTATGAAGTCCCGTCTCTTATATATAACGTAGTGATTTTACATTCTCTTTGATTTCTTCTGTAGCACCTACGCAACACAATGTAAGCATTATGCGATTTAAAACTTATGTTCATGGAGTATGATTTCACCGAAGAGATCTCTGCTTTTAGTTCCATTTTCAAAAATAAACATGAGAAACAGTACTAAGTCGAGTCTTTATTCGTGATTATTCTATCTATGAATAAATACTTTTTCACTCCTCTTGCTCAAAAAGTCAGTGTACAGTAGCTGGGATAAAATAGCATAATTACCCCTAGGGGAAAAAGTTTTACTTTTCAATGTTTGTCTATTACCAATGAGCCTACATACTAAAACGAAAAAGTTTTTAAATAATCACGCTTTTTTATTTTTGAAAGTGGAACTAAAAGCGGCGATCTCTTCAGAAGTATCATAGACCTATTTAAGTTTGGCTTAGGTTTAAGCAACCACCAGATATAATGAAATATAACGCCCAAAAAATCGTAAGTACTTACTTACCAGAATTTAATCCCCATTTTAATATGAAATTATAACCAATAAACGTATAGTCCGCTAACGTAAAAAAGGCAAGTATCTTCAAAATAATAGCTGAGCTACCCAAAAAGGCCACGCATGCACCAAATATGTACTCGCATTTTATTAAAAAAAAATATCCAAATATGTTACATAATTTTATCCTAATAAATCATTGTTTACCCAAAAAATATAAATGAAGTTCTAAAGGTTTACCGATACACCGTAAAATATTTACTAAAGGCTATTTATACAAACTCAGGAGTACGTAAGTTCTTACTCAGAAAAAGTGAATATTTTATTTTTGTATCTACTGTCTATCAGCCATTTTTAATGTCCCCACTGCAGGCAGGGGCACAGGCCTTCCTTATGGGTGGTAAGGAGGATGGGCCATACATAACCCACCACGCGGGCCCAATGCGGATTGGTGGGTGTTAACGACCGCAAATGCAGCCGGGACCAACGGCTTAACGTGCCTTTCGAAGCACGGAGGAGCTCGAGATAATAAATTTTTGGTCACCCATCCCATGACCGACCCTTGCGAACGTTGCTTAACCTCCGCAATCGCTGGGCCAGGCGCTAAACCACTGCGCCACCGAGCTCCTCCTTGTATCTGTTACCGGCAATGTGTATAATCCGGCATTGTATACAATACCTAGGCATTGTATACAATGCCTGAAAAGATCAGGCAATGTATGATATTCATTTTATACATTGCCTAGGCATTGGATACAATGCCTGCTGGTCCACCGGCAATGTGTAAAAAAAGTTTATTTCTGTTGTCTGTTATAAAAAAATAACCTCGAAATTTAAGGCTCACGCTCCGCTGCGCTACGCGCTCGCCTTAAATTTCTAACCTAACCCGGGACCTACAGGAGTAAAGCAGGTTCGATTCCAAACTCAATGAGCCCCCCTCGAGCCCCCTTCGATTTGTCTTCAATTTGCCTTCAATACACCGTGAAATTTTAATCATTTGGTTCCCGCCGTGGTGTGGTTCCACTCAGGTGTGGTGTGGTTCAAAAACAAATCAGCTGTTCCATACAAAAGTGCAGTACCTACTCGACCTTAATGTATGGAACAGCTGATTTTTTTTTGCGAGCAGGAGTGTTGGCCCCATAGTAAAAGTTGCTTGTTATCATGAGTGGAACCACCCCACGGCGGGAACCAAATGATTAAAATTTCAGCGTGTATAATATATCAATTGCCAATTTGCCTTCAATATAATATACTTGGTTATATGCATACATTTTATGCCAAACGTAGTAATATATTTGAGTAGTAATGACACAAAACTTTGCTAGTTAAAATTTGGTGCACGCGTGGCCTTTTTGGGTTATGAAAAGTTTTTGTAGTGCAGGCATGACTCAAATAGCCTGAAAGATTTTGGTACAGGTTTTATTTATTTGTACATTTTATATTTTTTTTGGATGAGGCTGTTTGGGGTAACGATTGTTTTTTTGGTGGTCATTAAATTTCATCCCTTTAAGTTTAAAAAGTAGAATGCGTGCATTGTGTTGCGTAGCAGCTACAGAAGAAATTAAAAAAAGCACTGGCGCGAGATCTTTTCTGTTGCCGTCAAGCACAAAGCATTTATTTAAATACTATACGAAAAGTTTATGAAGTGGAGGATAGAAAAAACGAATGGATTCGACTCTTTGGAGTAGGTACATACTCAATGTTAGAAACAACTACCTATACAGACAAGACATAATGTAAATATAAAGAGGGCATTTTTCAAGAAATTATCCACCACTACAAGGCCAAGAAATCCAAAGTTTTAACGAGGGAAGATATCTAGAATTTCGTAAATAAGGCACCACTTGGCAACACCGTGGAGTTACGTACTTATTGTAAACATTTTACTATTATTTTCATCAACTAAACTAAATCTAACCAAAATACAGTTTTAATACCCTTATTTTTTTGTTTTACAGGTTGCCTTAATTTTTGAGGTAAGCGGTGCCTACAGGAGGATAGAACTGGCTTACCACATCCAGAATTTTACAAATAGTACATTTAAGTATTAATAAATTAAACAATTTAATATTGTATTTTATTTTCTCGCAATCGTAGTGAAAAGTAGAGTGTAACACACGGCGCTAAAAACCCATTATAACTCGGTCTCTATTTATTCCTCGTATACAATAGGTCATTTTAGCGTCTTGTATAACATGTCACAATGTCCTAATGCATAACCCGCCAGGGGTTAGGAGGCTAAGATAGACAGGTAATGCTGCCAATTTTTTTTCTATCAAAACACGTAGTTACTTAACGTATTAATTTAAAATTATTATAAATCAGCTTTTAGAAACACTTTTAAAAATTTAGTCAGAAATTATCTGGCTATAGAAAAACAGCCTTACGTAATTAATATATAATAAAATTATATAATTATTGTAATCTACCTCCATCAGGTTAGTGAACTGATCAACGTTCAACGCAGGATTCACAGTTTGAGGAGCCAACGATGGTATCATCTTGGTGGCCATGACGTTCGTAGTCAAACCGAATTTCCTCTCCAGAAGCATCGATTTGTAAAGTTCTGTAATAAACGGCACCTTTGATTGTTTAAGAAAATCGGATCAAATTGTTACAATAGTCGCAGAGCAGAAACAACTCGCTTTGACAAGGCAGCAGCAAACAATTTAACTAGCACAATCGCTTTGAATCTGAGAAAACAGTACAATAATTCAATAACATGAGACAATCGCTGTGATTCGCCAATTATGAGGAAGTTATACTCACTGACGACACGATTGATGATATCTGGGTCACTGAGCCTCATGTTGAGGAGGGTTGGTATCACTTGTTCCAGAATATGGTTCCTCTCGAGACGTAGAAGTATTTTCTCGTAAAATCCCAGAATGAGGCTGATGATTTTAACATCGCTTTGGTTTTTCTCGAGCAGGATTTTCACTTTGGCCAACACAGTGCCATGCAGAGCTTTATCGTCGATATAATCTGACACGTTTTGCATTGCAATCAGCGAAGCAGTCTGGAAACAAAGGTATGTAGTCAACGAGAAAATTTAACTATGTAGATAGATACTTGCAATTTCACGATAATTTAAATCCTTTGTAAAGTAGGATGATTTGCTGATTAATATATATATTTTTTATTGCGGAGAAAGTTTCAAGATTCCCTGGAATATTTATATAGCTCGTCAGATTCCCTCCTGAATTTACATACCGACTTGACACTGGAAAGCCCACCCAATGTTTGAATAGATAACGTTAATAGTTGCAAGTATAAGTAGGATCATTTATGTAAATAGGCGCTATAAATGTAAATAGAAATAGCAATTTTAATAAAATTATGCTTTTAGTAACAACCGAGCAAAATTTAATGAAGCGCAGTTGCTTGCGAGTGACGTGTGTAAACTAATATCCGAGATCACGCCTTGAATTATTGCCGATAATTACGGCGTGTCAAAGCGAGATAATCTAACTAAACACAATTATGTACCTATACCACAGAATAAATAATAGTACAAGTTATATATAAGGGCTTATAAAATTTAAATTAATTTAAGGGTTTATTGATATAACTTATGGTATATTATAAGGGGACAAACAACGTCAAATAGGTACATAGTTTTTGATCAACGATTTCACTTAGTATACTTGATTTATCAGTTCCGAAAAAAGAAAGTAGATTAGTACTCAGTTATGTGATTGACAAAAACATGATTTATTTATTTATCAATTTGGAACACCAACATTATACCTATTTCAAATACATGGGTTTCTATTATATGGCTTCGTTACTTATAAGTGTACACATATTATACAGAATAAGAGCAAAAAAAACATGATACTTAGCTAAAACTTTTCTCGATAGAAAAAAAACCTAAGCGACCCCAATTTTGTAGGTTTTTTTTGTTTTATTTCAGAGCTGTTCCAACTAATAATAAACCTATAACAATGAAACTATAATAAAAAACCTTAGCTAGTTCTTTTGTTTTGTAATGGCTAGCTAGTTTTCCAAAATAAGAATTATTAGTTATTATAGTTAAAATATAAGTTGTTAATAATAATATCGATAATTTTTACTATGAAAATTTCTTCGACCTTATCAATTTAATACAATCTTAGTGATGGAAAGCTTCTTTGTGGCAATACTTGAGAGATGTTTTCATGTTTTATTTCAAACGAAGCGTTTTTCCAAAGGCGAATAAAAACATAATTATTGACGTAAACTTCAGCTTTTGAAAGAAAACAATCTTGTTTCAGTTAGTTATAGAGAGAAAATATACCTATACAAAAAATATATTCAGTTCTTTTGAGACAAATATAATCTGTTAAAGAAGAATTTAAAAAATTCTGGCAAAGGCAATTTCGAACAAAATTTCAGAAGTAAAGAATGAGAATACTACGCATTTTTTTACTTATAGCGGGTGTTGTCAAGGATTTATTTATTAACAAAATATTTAGATTTAGATTGTCTGTTTTATAAATCCATGTGTCTATTTACTAATTTATGAGGGATTTTCTAAAAAAAACCTTCAATGGCTCATGCATAGTTATTTCGATCATTTTTATTTAAATTTAAAAATAGATTATGATTGGAATATATTATGTTACCGACAATGTATGAAATGCAGGCATTGTATACAATGGCGCTTTTAGGCAATGTATGAAATAGAATGAATATTATTGTCTATTTCACACATTACCTAGGCTAGGCAGTTTATAGCATGACGAGTATCATAATATAGACTCTGAAATAATGGAAGAACACTATTTAGATAGTTAAATAATGATTTCAATAAACTTTAATACGACAGTCTAATTTTATTATCGCCAGAATAAGTTTTTACTAGCAGCTTGGATGCTCACCTGTATTTGATTAGTGTTGTTATCCAAAGCACTGTAGAGAAGTGGCATCACTTCGTTGTTCACGTCGTCCTTCTGGCATTTCTTCAATATAACGTGCAAGTTTTCCAGAATCGTCACCGATGCTTGAACGCTTTTCGGCGAGTTCATCAAATTCCTAGAAAAACGTCTTTATGATAAAATTGGAATTCTGCTCGTAAAACAGGCGCATGTAAAATAAATTTTAACATGATAAAAAAAATCGCGTAGCTAGAAATAGAAACAATTTCGCAACCAACCTGTCAAGGTGGGAAATATTTTTCCAGATGTTGTGCACATGAGGGATGTTGTAGAACTATTTACTTATTTCCTGTTAAATATAGTAAGGTTGTAATTGGTAATAAGTGAGGCTTACTTCAAGGTTGGTAGGACATAATGAGTGAACTCATCGTGTGTGGCTTCGTTTGTAAGCCAAATGATGGGTTGCAGAACAGCTGCCAGCACCTCGGCGGTGCGCACTTCCAGCTGCAGGGCGGGCCAAACGTGTTGCCAACGAAGTTTCTGTAAGGAACCGATTCATTTTGAAGTGAATGTTAAGTCCATCAATTCGTTAAACGCCAAGCGAAACACTCTTAAACTTAACGCACAACTTGTAAAACATAATACTTATTTATACTTTGAACGCTCTGTGATTGTGTTCTAGGGTTGCCAACTGCCACTACTTGATTTACGGGTAACCAGCAAAAAAAGACGGGTTTTAGACTTTTTTTTTACGGCAGACAATTAAAACAACTGTTTTTTAGAAGATAATTTAGACCACAGATTCTTTTACCCCGTATTTTATTTTTGTAGTTGCTGATATTTTCATATTAAACTGCCACCTAGATTTCTTCCCTTGTGCTAGCTAAATCTTGTAGATCTGGAGTGCCTCATAATCCTAGGTCTAGGTCGTATCTTTCCAATAAAAGATCATGACGATGTTGAACGTTGCGATTCCAGGAACACTTTTGGGAGTGATCTTACACCCCAAAATCTCTGGCCGATTTATTGGTCACTGCACCTGGACCCTGAGGCTATACCTGCAACCTGCTCGCCTGAAGTGAAGCTCGGGCCTTGCATCGTTACCTGACACCTGGAAGACCGAGGAGAGTGCGGTACCTCTATGCCATATCAGTTCACGTCTTATTATGACCTAGGCGACCCTAATTTAATTATACCCACGCTTATAATTCTAATATAAATAATTATTAAACTTGTATTTCTTATAATTTGCCGCATTTTAATTTCATTCTTTTAAAATAAATGCGACAATACTTAACGGGTTTCTGTATTATCTTAGCTTAAAAAACGGGGTAACCCGTAAAATACGGGGCATTTGGCAAGGTGTTCCCTTCTTAATATTCGCGGTAAAAATACATCAAAGCATATTGTTACAAAAAACAACGGATTAAACTGCTTTTTATTCTCTCGGCAGAGTTCGTAGGATGAAGATCTAATGATATCGTAATTAAAAAGTTAAATATTGACGACGTAGCTCAAAGGCAAACAGCGAAAGAGACGACCTACCTAAATTCAGAGATTATAACTTGTTAATTAGTTTGTGGGTTACAACAACTGATTGCTTCGAATTCACTAATCAAATTTGCACTTAATAATGATAGAGTAAATAACTCTAAATGGATTTGTTTATTATTCTCATTAATTACTCCTTGAATGAAGATTAATTTTAAAAACTATTGTGAGATAAATACTGGCATCGCTTGGTTGTTTCACTGATATTATAAATGTCCCTTATAGCACTACTGGTAATGCTGAAGGAATAGCAGTTCCCCAAGGCAGTACTGGCATCGCTTGGTTTTTTCCTGGGATTATGAATATCCCGATGGCACAACTGGTAGTGCAGTGGTAAATAGCAGTTCTCCATGGCACTACTGGTAGTGTCACGTGGTTGTGCTACGGGTTAGAAAAGATACAGACAGTTTTTTTTTAAATAAAATTATCTAAATAACATTTGCAACAAGCAGTTGTGAAAATTGTTTCAATGATTTCAGAAGCTTAAGAATCAAAAATGCACTGCAACATACTTACACGTGTTTTGTTTACGCATTAGTATTTTATTATTTTCTATGTATGAAATAAATGTATACATTATTCTAGTTCTTTAAGTCCATTGTTTTATTCTAGAAACTTTTATTCCAACCAGTCGGAGCATAGTTTTGATAATTTTGAATGAGAAAATAATTGCCTTTTGTTTAAGCAAACATTTAACGTAAATATTTCTGCTAGAAACTTTTATTCTAACCAGTTGGAGCATAGTTACGATTATTTTGAACGACAAAATTATTTCTTTTTGTTTCGTAAGTAAATATTTCGTAAATAATTAACCAAAATTAAACAACGAATTTGTTTGTTTTATTGTTTAAAACTAATATAAATTTTATAACGAAATTATTAAAATATAATAAAGTATGGCCTAACCACTGGCTGCGGACCACGCGCAGCGGCGACAGGCGATGTAACGCGCAAATTCTTTCTTCATTGCGTCCTCGACTTACTCAACTCACAGAGTCTCGTTCACAATTCGCGAAATAACGTGCCTTGTATTAGGAATTCGGGCGTCGTGTCGCCTGTCGTCGCTGCTCGTGGCCTGGCCGCAAATTGTCTTTTTCCCATGAACTTTCAAACAACAAATTCATTAAATCTCGTTATCGCTTAAAAGGTGAAATCTCAAAACCAAAAATTTTTGTGCAACACAACACCAATTTGCGTATGCTATCTACAGAAACAATAATAAGTAAATGGATTGTTAAACTGTGATAATATTATATTATAGACAAGATAGGTATAATGGCGAGGATAATATTCCTTTCCTTTAGGTACACGACCAAAATACAGAAGATTGTAAGATAATGAGATTCCGGCGTGATCAAATATCTAAGGATTGTGGATACAGTGTACATAGGAAAGTCAACGCGTAGAAATTAGACTAGACATTTTAATTACTCGCAATGGCAAATTCAAAGTGATATTCTGAGACGAATTCGCATCGCAACAAAATTGTTAAGAAATGTATACGTACCTTCGGTATGTATGGCAGCGCATCAATCAGTGTGGTGCGATAGAAGTGGCTCTTCTGGTTGGGGTCTTTCATAGTGATGACGTCAAGGAACTGCATAGCATGTATGGCTGGTTCACTCTGGCATCTATAAGCGTGGGTACTTCAATTTATATTCAGTAAAAGACGTTAAGTATAAAAATAATGGTAATTAACATTTTTAAGTTCGTTATGTTATGTATTCATTGCCCCTATTTTTTTTTATCTTACTCTATGATTCATTGTATAGGTACTTCGATCATCTATACCTGAGGATATTGCATGACAGTGGCATTCGTGACACATCCCAAAGTCAGCCAAAACGCAAGTGTGGCTGAATTTTCATTTTAGTATCGCGTGATCCGTCAATAGAGTAAAATGACAAAGTGCTCTATATATATTGCAAAAATCACTCCTCAATTTGGGTTAAAAAAAGATGGTATGACATATGACCGGTAAGTAAAAAAAATTTGGATCGAATTTATCCAAAAACTATCTCAAAAAACACTTCAGTTATTTAAATTTTAAAATATAAAACATAAAAAGCAACCAATCTTGACGTAATCGGGACAAAGTATTTTTTTTGCGAATGGAGTCGCCAATTATAATATTTTTTTTATTCGTAAAGAGAATAATTTCAATTATATTTCTTCATCAGTTTTCCACAAAACTATGAAATGGGAGAAAAATGGCGAAATCTACAACTAACTTTCGCCATTTTTCTCTCATTTGGCGAAAGTTAGTGGCAATAGAAAGAAACAATCTGTCTACGTATCTTACTTCATCATCATCATCCTCCTGTCTTTATCCCAATTTATTTGTAGTGCTCTACACAAAATAAAATTTTGCGCTCGTAGAACGACCACTATTGGGGTCGGCGCAGCATGTAATACATACTGCATTAGGTTTTGGCAAAGTTTTACGGTCGGCCGCCTCCCTGACACCAACCCTCCTTGGGAATGCTGTTGTTGACAGTTTCCTCGCTACCATTCGAGTGACCCTTTGTGCGATGGTCTGCACCGGGTCCCTAAAACTTCCCTCTATCGCCTTCTACGATACCCACGGGATGAGATGGGACAGTCCTATTCTTAACCGGAACTGTGCGCGTGTCTACGTATCTTACTTAACGTATCTTAAATTGTAAGAATTGCATTGTTTTTTTTTATATTAACTTGTATGTCCAGTGATTAATAGTTATACTGCAAATCTTACGACAAGAAGCAAGCGCATTTTTGAGTAATAGAAAGTGTATCTGAACTGGTTAAAAAACTATAATTAGCTTTCGCAATAATTATGTATCCGATCCGATAAATGTAAATAGTTTATTTTAATACCCTACTTCATTGTGTGTAAACTTTTGTTAGTTTATGATGGAAAGTAGCCTCGATTTAAATGCTAAGATCATTTTTAAGGTTGACTCTCTGTATGAAATGTACAGAGAGAGAAAAGTAGCTTTTGACGAGTTCTTGTCGGTTCTTCTAGTTACAAGTTCTCCCACTTAGGGATTGCGAACTGGCGTGGCTTCTTTGACATTTACAATCACCTGCTTGTTTTACTGAATAAATGATTTTAAGTTTGATTTATTAGTGTAATAAATAATTTTGCAATCTTACTTGTTGTTTACTTTGAAATATGCTTTTTCTTCTTACTTTGTTCACTCACACAGTTACTCTACTCACTCTTTTTTTCAGGTTTTAATCAATCAATAATCATTACTAAGTAGGTATACCTCCTCAAAATAATATTTTAACGACTTACAAATGACTTTTCTCTAGTAAATTTAAAAACATGTAATAAAAATAATAAACATTATTTTAAACTTTCCGGAAAAATTATAGATAAAAACGCATCAAAACCCATTGCATAGGTACTTTAAAAGAACTAAACGAACAAGCAGACAGACGCGGAAGGCAACAGTTTTATAATTGAGTAGAATCACCTCCAAAAAAAATCCGAAAATCTGATAGAAAAATAATTGAATTAATAGCATTTTGCTACTCCACTGCTCTACTTTGTTCCTGAAAGCCTTCTGTCAGCTTCTAAAATTAACTTATGTAGCTTTAACTGGCTGTTTGTTTTACATTACTGCTTCATGACTGAAGAAATTTTATAGGACTTAAGTGTCAGCAGCAATGTATGAACAGAGCAAGTCGAAGCATAATATGGTTCAATTCGACGTGTGTGCCACATTTCAGTTTTGCTAATGTATGACGGGCTGCATCCTTAGGTATATCGTATTTTAAGGCTCCGTTCTGCGGAAATATTTTTCTTTACGTGTAAAGAGTATGGAAAATAACCTCACTTCTGAACTTTTTCGATGTTTTTCGTTGTTTTTTCATCATTATCTTTAGCACAATTATCTTTCTTGAAAAAAGTTACCTATTGGAGTAACTGCACAATGCACAGTGCGTTAAAGTGTAGGTATTTTGATGTAGAATTCAATACGTTTCCGCTATTATTTACGCCAAAAATATGACCCGCGACAAGCGCTTTTGATGATATTCTGATTTTTTTACAATCATCTGTGAGGTTTATACGCAATTTAATACTTGTAACAACTAGATAATCTCTTTAACTTGTGGTATGTTTTTTGTGGCTACAACTTTACGTTTTCTACATAAAAATATGGTCCGCAAAAAGCATATTTTCCTTTCATGGACCCTAATTGGTAGATTTATTATTTATAGAAAAAAACTGTCTTACTAATTTTATGATTCTAGGACCTAGGTCAACGGGAATCATACTTAGATTATGATATCATAAATAATTTATTTCGCATCTTTGACTCTGAATATTTATTAAAAAATAAAAGCCGTATCTTTTGATTGAGTTGACTTAGTAGAAGATTAATATCTAAAGTTTTTACAGGTTTAAAAGAGCTACGTTTGTTTAAAAAGTACAACTTGATACCTCTAGGTGATCCAGAGAAAATATTCTTGTCAGGCAGACAGACAGGCAATTAAGTGATCTTTTAGTGTCCGGACACGAAAGTGGCGGCGGCCGAGCGGTGGCGGGGCGGCGCGGCAGCGGAGCGGCGGCGGGGCGTGGCGATGAGAACGTGGGCACGAAACTTAGCGGTCGGTCAGCCGCGCTAGTAGTGTTGTGACAGATGGGCTAAATACCATTAAGGGCCCATGGACCTACCGATTTGACCTACTGGTAGGACCACGGTATACCACTAAAGTAACTTCTTATTTTTTTTATTTCTATTGATGTGTCAAATGTGATGTTGCTATGGAAAAAATTTTTTGTTAAATCAATACCGAAAAATATTCAAAGGACGAAATATATCCTATGTCTAAAAATTTTATTTAGTTCGAAAAAATGGTCTAAGTATAGGCGTTAACTAGTTTCAAAACCGGATTCTTTGCTCATCTTGTGTTTTTTAAATGATGTCCAAGATGCCGACATCCATACTGAATAAATAGGTACTACCTAGTAATCAAACAGACACTATTATATTATTCAACACAACACTACTGTAATCGCAGGCTACCAAATCCAACTAGTTTGTTCATTTGTTTTCGTCGCTCTCCTCCCGCCCGTGCATCGCTCGTCGCCCCGCGCCGCCACCGCCCGTTTCGTGCGCGTCTCCATACTGTGCCATACTGTTGAATGCATCGCCGCCGCTCCGCTGTCGCGCCGCCCCGCTGCCGCTCCGCCGTCGCAGTTTTCGTGCCCGGACACTTAAAGGTTCTGTTCTTTCCTTCGAGGTGCAGAACCCGAAAATAGCGGTGAAAATTGCAAAGGGAATTGTATTTTTATTTTTTTATATTTTTGTTACATGACGTAAGTGTTTTGTAAATTAATTGGCCTAACTTCTAAGAACGACGTAAAGTATGACCTCGGAGCAACGCAATAATAAAAACTTTCTGTGACAAAACGAACACAGAGTGGGCGAGCCGTGGGCAGTCGTGGAAAATAAATGAATACATAATTAACTCCGTACAAAAACTTTGACACTAATTTCGTACATCTTAAAGGGAAGAATGTAAAAAAATCTACTTCAATGTTTGTAATTCTTTCTCCCAGGGGATTAATGTATAAAAAATGGGAGAATATTTTTTCGCTCGATTGCTTCCCCACTTACGCCGGAAGTGCTAATGTTTACAAAGCCAATAGCGGAACAAATACCGACTGTGGTCGGATCGGATCGGTGAGTCTTTGTTCCCGAAGGTTTTCCAATTAGAGTGAACATTTAGTGATTAATCAATATAATATCTTAAGGCGCTTTGTAAAAAGTGGTTTCTGGTTTGATGGTCCTATTTTTCGGTTTTTCACATATATCTCAAAAACTATACATTCTAGTGACATGGTTTTTTTTTAATGAAAGCTGGTTAAATTTGCTACATGTTTAAATTTGTATTTTTTTTGATATCTTGTATAGTTTTCGAGATATTCACTATTAAAAGTCTGTAATTTGATGAAAAAAATTTTTGCTTCACATTTTTGTTCTTTTTGACCGGATAACTTTTCAACGGTGCACCGATCTCTAAATAGCACAGATACTCATTTAAAGTTATACTTGCAGGCCCGTTGACCATTTTTCATGGAAAAAATATCTTGCTATGACCATGTTTGTGCATACATGAGTGTCTACACAACTTCTTTGGCCGTGCCGTTATTTCCCATGTCTTTTGGGGTCGGCCCTCCTAGTCTTTCTTCGCCACTCTGGGCGCATCTGTGTCATTTCCGGTTGCAGTCCCGCCTTTTTCAGATCGTTTCTTATAGTCCCCATCCAGGTAGTCGGCCGCCTACCTCGGCCTCGCTTAGGTTCTTCTATGTCCATGACGTATCTTGTCATATGCTCTTTTTCGCGCCGCATAACAAGACCATACCACCGCAGACGAGTCTCAGTGAGTTTGTCAGCTATGTTAGCAACTTTTAAAGTACCCCGAATATGCTCATTTCTGACTCTATCTTTAAGTGTTACCCCCCCAGACCACCTCAACATCTTCATTTCTGTCACGTGGAGTTTCTGTTCTTCACTTTTGCGCATCGGCCAGCATTCGGACCCATAGAGTAGGGCAGGTCTAATTGCCCGTTTGTATACATTGCATTTGACTTCCACGGGCATCCTCGGGTCGCAAATTACTCCAGTTAAAGATCTCCATTTCAGCCATCCAGTATTAATCCGGCTTTCAATATCTTCAACAACGCACGCGTCGGACGTTAGTACTGACCCTAAATACTTGAAGTGGCTAACTGCTTTCAGAGGAGTGGTATCTATACACGGTGGCTGTGTTACACCGGTCGTTGATTTAGATAAGTTGCAATGCATATATTCCGTTTTGGATTTGCTTACTCTGAGTCCTCTACGTTCTAGGGCTTTGCACCACAAGTTAAGGTCGGATTGAACCTCTTGCATCGTTTCCGCAATGAGAACAATGTCGTCTGCATATAAAAGTGTCCACGGTGCAGGTTTCTGGAGATCTTTAGTGACGTAGTTCATTACGATATTGAATAGTAGTGGACTCAATGTCGATCCTTGGTGCACTCCCACATTAACTTCGAATTCTTCACTAATGCCCGCAGGGCTGACGATTTTGGTCTTAATGTCGTTGTACATGTCTTGAATAACGAGAATGTAGTGTTCTGGGACAGACTGTGCACGTAATGCTTGCCAAATCAGTTTTCTCGGTACTCTGTCAAAAGCCTTTTCGAGGTCAATAAACACTAAGTGCAGGTCCTTTTTTAGGGCTTTATATTTTTCCATGAGAATTCTGATTGTGTGAATGGCATCTGTGGTACCGATTCCCTTTGTAAATCCACACTGATTAGGTGTTATTTCAGTGATTTCTACCATTCTGTTAGCAATAACGATATCCCAGATTTTGAGGGCGTGAGATGTGAGTTTAATGGCGCGATAGTTTCCACAGTCAGCCACGTCACCTTTGTTTTTGTAGAAAGGGTATGAGTGTCTACACAACCTTTAAGTGAAAATAAAGTTTATTACCACAGTGTGACAACGTGACCTAGCTGTAGCTGAACGATTATGGCAAGCAAATAAGCCCTAGATCTGGTACGGGAAATTAGATACGAATTTTGATAGAATATGCCGTTCAGAAAAGCATAGGTTCATGTGAGCTAACACCAAAGTAAGTAGATATCCACCTACAAACTTTCAGCTATGCAACCTCTACAGATTTTTTAGAATCATCATCAATCAAAAATATTATCTTTCCCAAAAAACTGAGCACGTTTCTACCTAGCAATGCTCGAAAAAAATTCAAGCATGTCTTTGCGTGAAGACCGACATTATATTTAGGTATACAAACCAAAATCTACTTATTCATCTTCCTGTTTCTCAATACTTTAATTTATATAATAATAAAAAGAGATCTTAATTATCCCGTATTTCAACAAAGCCAAGCCATCGTATTAAATTCTTTCTGATTTACATTGCAGTAGATCGTTTAAGTTTCTATGACTTCTAAACTTAGCCCAGACAAAGTTATTCGAAGAAATATTCACTGTGAATTTCAGTATTTGAGTGGATAAAACCACTTTTATTTACCGTTTAAAATTAAACTCTATCTTATTACTGCTGAGAAGTTTCTTAAGCGTTTATTTATCTCATTTATTGAATAGCGGCTTGAGAATTAATTTTAAGGTCTAGCCATAACAAGTACCTAAGAACTTAAAACTAGTGGCTCTGTGACCTGTAGTCCTCGCGTCTGTGACATTTTTGAACTTTTTCGTAATGGCTGTAATAGGATTTTAACCCATATCTCCGCCATTTTGAAAATATTATAAAAACGAAATCGACAAAAAAATCTACATAAATATAACAAGAATCGGTTGAGAAATACGACCTATAGAAAAGAAGGGAACAGACATCGGGACAGCCAGACATATGAAAGCATTTTTGTCCAAGCTGAAACGAGAACGCTTTGCTCTCGCTTCGCGCTCGCTCTATTTTTCAATTTGCAGAATCAATAAAGTTGCATACGGTCCATCCATACTCCATGATTATAGTCTCTGTGGACATATAAAAAACGTATCTTTCACTTCACCACGTTAGATTGGAAATAATTTTATAAACAGATTATGATAATACTCATTGAAATTATTTATTAGATTTAAGTTTGTTTTCCTCAAATTCCGTGCCGTCATGTTACGGCCGTAATTTAGCGGCGTAGAACGTTGTCTATGTAAACAATACGGCGCGGTTTCTGACGTTACAGTCTCGCCATATTGTTTACATAGACAACATTCAACGCCGCTATATTACGGCCGTAATATGACGGCACCGCTTTCCTAGGAAACCCTAGCTTTGTCGGCGCCGATAAGCGTTGCCTGTAGTCGGCAACGAGTAACGACGAAACCTGCGCATATAAGCGCCGATCAGCGCCGATCTGGAGCTCTACCGATCTATATTAATATGAGGTCCATGTAAATGTTGACACTTAAAAGTAACCAAAAAAAAACCTTTAAGTCCTAAGAAGTTTACAATGCTATGAAAAATTAGACTATACTTCTAAAAGAACTACATTTCCTTAAAAAAATTAAAATGTAACTGTCCTCTGGTAGTTGCTGATTTGCGTGGACCGTTATAAATTCACTAGCACATCTCTTAATTCGCGGCCCTGTGTTATGTCATCCTAATGGGGAGGAAAAGCGCAATTTTATCCCGATAGGTGGCGTCTGGTCTTTGGTACCCGGCCGCCTCAAAGAAAGTGTCAAAACATATGGGAATCTCTTGGAGTATTGCACTTTTTAATTTTATACTGAGAAAATGCCGCATTGTTATGCATGTAACTTGTAAAATATTGGAGTTCATCGATTTCCCAGTAACAAAAAAAAATAGTGGGCAAAAAAATATCAAAAAAAGATGCTTTTCCCTCGATTTTCTCCTTTGCTGAGTCTGAGAAACATTATAAATCAAAAGGAATGTTTCATGAATTTGATGAAGCTTCGCCAAAATAAAACAACATTTGAATTATAACAGCTTTGTTCTTTAATATTTCAACCTCAGCAGTTTCTAACATATTTATAACTTGGATGAATTTGATAGGTATATCAAATATGGAATAAGCCCAATATTGGGGCCAAACAGAGAATTAATAGAATTTTATATGCCAGAGTCATTCAAGAAACTTAGAATAATAAAATAAAATATGATAAAACGGTTCGTGTAATTTTGGATGGTACAGAAATTCCAGTACAGAAACCTGAAATTACTATTGCACAGAAGGCATCATCAGGCAACTATAAACACGGAAATTCACACTCAGTTGCTTTGTTAAAATTTAAATCATATGCTTCTAATCTGAAATAAAAAGATTACTTGTAAATCTTACACGAAATTTAAAGAAATGTAATGCTTGTTAGCAATTTTTTGTAAGTTGCTATAAACTTTCTTGCCTGTTGTTTCGGCTTTTCTTTTCCGTAATTCTTCTTTTATATGAGCTAAAGTTAGCATAGAATACATTGTTTGTCCGCAAAACCGAAAAAAATACAATCTAAGAAAGTAAAATCACGTAATACACAGTCAAGACAATATAAGCTCAAACTGACAATTGTTCCAAAGACTGAAGCGCCATCTGTAATTCACTTTGCCTTCGCCTCCCCATTCAAGTTACAACTAGTCGTGCTCCGGCGGCCAGGCAGTTGCTTGTGTGACGGTGCGCGAGTTTTCTAAAAATGGAGGTAAGAACCTCGTTGCGTGGATTTGGTTTCTCAAAACTTTGATTGGCGTGGTCTAATTTTCTCTGGTCTTTGTGAATTTATTTATTTAATAAAATATTGTAGTGAACAATATAAGGTAACGTTACTTATTTTCAAAACACAGTTTATTTGCTTAAAAGGTTTTTGTATATTTTTAGCATAAAGGATTTATTTTGATTTACGTGGTCGTGATTTGCGTAGTTTACGTAGTAGTTTTGACCCACGCAAATAAATTTTTGACCATGTAAATGAAATTAATTTGAATTTTGTACTAGTTTATGGATTTTATTTATTGCATTTATCTAATAATTGCAAATTTGTTTAAATCTAACATAAAATGTCACATTCAATAGGTTTCTAACTTTATCAGTAATAATAAAAATTTTTGACCGATTCTGATAAAAAAACGATTTCTGCCTTAGTAATCTACCTACTTTTTACTTTATAATAACACAATAACTTTTTCCAATATAAAGTAACATTAAGTAACTCATTTGAGAAAGTTAAATTACATTTTTTCATTTTAGTGGGTGTATTTGTGATTTGCGTGGCCTCCATTTATTGAATTTCAGTTATCTCGGTAAGTATATCGCTCTCTGAGGTGCCTCTTCTATAAAAAAAAATACTTTTACGTATATTTTAAGATTCTGATATTAAATTAAAATAAAAATTTGATTTGAAAATTGTCACGAAAATCACCAAAGAATGCCTTACTCGGAGAAGCACCCTATTACGGACGTCGTTAAAAAGTACAAATAAAATCCAAAAACCATGAAAATAGGGACTTGACTTATCAACGCCCGGAATATGAGACACAATAGATCTTCTAATGTTGTCCGGACGCCGGCGTCCGCGCAGGCATTGATGAATTAAAATGTCAACATTAACTTCATATCGATGTTCTTAGGCCGTATACAGAAAGAAAGCTGGTAGCTGTAGCCGATTTACCAGCGCTTATCAGCGCTGGTCCACTCAGGTAACCGGCGCAGGCATTTATATGAACAAGCAACGATAAGCGCCGAACATCGCCGACAAGTTCCGAGAATCTTCGACACGCGCCGGTCAGCGCTGACTACGTTGAGTACGACATTCTGCTTCCATCTGCTTGATTTATGTTAACTGTTACCAGAATGAACTAGCGCCGATAAGCGCTGGTAGATCGGCACCGGCTACCTGCTTTCTTTCTGTATACGGCCTTACGCGGTAAAGAGTTATCGCCGGCCAGCGCTGGGCCGCAGCTTTTTTATAAGCGCCGCCGATAAGCGCTAGTAAATCGCTAGTAAAACGGCGCCGGTTAAGCTAGGGTTTCCTAGGATGACGGTGCCGTCAAATTACAGCCGTCATTTAGCGGCGAAAAACGTTGTCTATGTAAACAATACGGCGCAGTTTCTGACGTAACAGTGTCACCATTTTGTTTTACATAGACAACATTCAACGCCACTATATTACGGCCGTAATATGACGGCACCGTCATCCTAGGAAACCATAGCTTTACCCTTCCTACATACAGTACGTCAAGATAAAGAACAAGCATCTTGTTTTTGCTTTTCTTAGGAATGACGTTGACATTATTTCATAAGAATAAAGTTGAAATTGTAATTGACTTTTAGAGGCAAACTACTGTTAGTTAATATTTGTAAACGATTGTTTCCGACTTAGAGCAATGCGGGTCGAAGCCGGCGTTGCTCTAAGATTTCCGATGTTTTCCGATGCACATTCTTTATTTTTAATTATTTACCTTTATTGCTAAAATTACAGCAAATGGCAGACTTAATGCCATAAGGCATTCTCTAACAGTCAACCGATCTTTATCTTGAAGTACTGTACGTGAATACGCACTACGTAGGCACTCAAACGGTTACGCTCTACCGAAAAGCCTATTAAAGTCATAAGTAAATGCTATGGATAGTTAAATTAATATTTGTACGGTTATTTCAAGATAAAGTTATAACAGTATTTACGATTGCCTTAAAAATAAACGAGCTTATTTTGGTAGTCTATAACGTATTTCGTGGACAATTTAATTATTTTGGGCCAACCTACATTGTAGTCATCAAATCGGTCTACAAACTTATTACTCCGATATAATCGTTAAATTATATTATTACGTTTTGAGTTTTGAGTAGTGAACCATATTTATTTAATGGAATTGTAAAACGCGTTATCATCACAAAATAGTCTGTGTTATTTAGCATACATCAGATTTTTTCTAAATATTCGAGGGTGGTTTGATAAGTCCATGACTTTTTAATGAAGAAAGACTTTTTATCGGAATATTTTATTTTATTTCTCTACATAATCTTATTATAGCTCTGCGTATTCAGTCTAACGAAGTTCCTACCTCTTTAACCCATTATTTTTTTCTTTCATCGCCTGAGAACTGGTAACTGAAATGAGGGCCCATTTCAGACACCACCTTTTGGCTTCATGAAAATCTTTGCCCGCTAAGACATTTATTCATATATGGTAGGAGAAAAAATCTCACTGGGGTTGAATTTAGAGAATAGGAAGGAATCATCTTCATTCGATGAGTTTTGATGTCATGAGTGCCGCCGAGAGGGTCGACAGGGTCATTAAGAAAAGTTAGAAGTCGCTTTAGCTTTTTGTTTCCAAAAGTAAAAATCTTTTGCCGAATTTGAAACAAAGTAGTGTAAAGATGCCTTTTTAAGACACAAAAATAAATTATGAAAAAAAGTATTTCTTCTCTTCAAATTCATAGACTTATCAAACCACCCTCGTATCTTTCATTATAAATATTATAATATACTTCTAAGACGTGCAGTTCATTAGAAATAAAAAACACTTTTTACGGATTACAGCACGTACTTATATTGGTTAATTCAGATGTCACTTTAGAATTATTTAGTTTTGATTTGTTGGTTTTTTAGCCTACTCATATTTTTTATTGATGGAGATTTCTAATACTTATTTCTTAAAGCAGGTGGTTGGAAATGAAGATCGACGATCGATAGGTTGTCTTTAAACACTGGTAATTATTTTTAATAAACAATCAAGATTGTGTTTCGGCTTTATAGTATAGCTATGCGTAGTACAGAAGTATACAGGTCGAAACAACTTCCAAGAACGTCGATGTAAATTGTTTTACAAGTTCACAACAAAGTCAAAGTTAAATTAGATAGGAAATAAGCAGGCTAAAATTTTCATAAATACAACGTAAGTTTTTCTTCAGAAGACAATGTCTGATAATAGTATTCTCCTTTTTTATTTTTTTAACAGCATACCATGTAACGTACTTTCATATAACTATTAGATTTTTACAAAGTAGTCTCTTTGATACCTACTGTGTACTGTGTGTATCATCGTTTCAATTTATTAATGCAATTAATTATCAACTGTATCATTGTTCCAGAATTATCGGTTTACATAACTGCCTATATAAAACATACACCAACTATACTATAGCTAGGGTTGCCAGATTGGAAGTCCAAAATATCTGGAGAAAATTTGTAAATGTCGGGATTTTGCGGCTGTTGTCGGGAGAAATGAGAAATAAATTTTTACAAAAAAATGCCTGTATATAATAAGAAAACGGTCGCGCAGAGCGATTTTTAGTCAGTTTCATTCACTAATCTTGTAAGTTTTAATCATGCCTGTCAATTGAAAAAAATAACGGCCGCGCAGCGCGATTTATAGTGACTTTCATCCACTAATATTGTAATCTTGACTGTCTATTGCAGAAAAACGGCCGCGCAGCGTGATTTTTGTCACTTTTATCCACTAATATTCTACTGACATTGTAAAATAAAATGGCCGCGCAGCGCGGTTTTTAGTCAGTTTTATCCACTAATCTTGTAATCTGTGGTTTTATCCGCGAAAATTATTGGTTTCTAGAAAACTTTCGGAACAGCTGATTTTCCGGGAGATTTATAGATTTTTCGGCAGTCGGGAGATTACTCGAAATTCCGGGAGAAACCAGGCGAATCTGGCAACCCTAACTATAGCGCCATTGTCGTTGCACCGTGTCTAGGTAACATTGGTCATCCCAGAAATCTTGGCTAGTCATAATAAAGAAAACCGTTGCTAGATTGATTGCCTTTAAAAAGTAAATAAGAGGAATCATATCCTAAAATTCAAAATAGGTAAACATTCTAGCTGGTGGGACTGGACACAGGACCACGGAGCGGTATCGTCACCCTACGGTGCCGTCATTGTACTGACTCAAAAGCGGGCTACTGGGAATTTAACCGCCTCTGTGGTCTAGTGGTCCGCCCACCCGTGTAAGACGCAGGGGTCTAAGGTTCGATTCCCAGGGGGTACAATTTGTACTCGGTTTGGTTGGTGGTAGAGTCTGGTCAACGAAAGATGAGACTGAAATGGCAGCGCCTTTTCCCTGTTAAATTAACGTTTAGAGGTTAAGTTATTGGAAACTGAACGTTAAAATAAGGCGCAAAATTTGTTTCTTTTTCAACCGAGTCTTATCTTTCGTTGAGCAAACTCTAGGCCTTATTTTAAGCCATATATGTAGATTATAGATACCACCATCTATAATCTACATATTGATAAACAACATTTTCGGCAGTTACAGGTAAAGCTAGGGTTTCCTAAGATGACGGTGCTGTCATATTACGGCCGTAATTTAGCGGCGTAGAACGTTGTCTATGTTAACAATACGGCGCAGTTTCTAACGTTACGATGTCGCCGTATTGTTTACATAGACAATATTCAACGCCGCTATATTGCCGTAATATGACGGCACCCCTATCTTAGAAAACCCTAGCTTAAGATAGCCAGTTCCTCAGAGATGAGGATTCCGTGCGCTTCCACTTTCGACATTATCGTCACTAACCATCAGATGAGGTAAAAACCAAGCACTTTCCCGTTGTGCATAAAAAAGGATGAAAGTTAGTGACGCCTTTTGTACAAACTTGAAGTACTTGATGAGTGGCAGCAGCTGCGTGGTGGGGCGCGGGTGGGGGTCCCGCGAGAGCAACCTCTGGACTGCCTCCTGGAGCGCGGCTGGCACGCGGGGCAGCACAGCGTTCACTTGCTGGTCCAACTAGGGGGCCAAGCAAAAAAAGATATCATAAATAAATTTAAAGAAACAATTTCATCATATCAGCCGCACGACACCCACTGCTGGGTATAGGCCTCCCCCAAGGATCTCCACGACGATCGGTCCTACTTGGCCCGCATACAGCGGCGCACCGCGACCGCGCACCGGTCGGTCCACCTTGTAGGGGGTCTACCCACTGAGCCTACCCACGGAGCGTCGTACGTAACCAACAATAGGGAATATGCATCAATTTTTTTTTAAATCTTAATCAAAAGTATAATGCGTGAGAAAATTAACATTAATATTAAAACTTTTCTCTTGCGTTTTTTTCTCGTGATATAGTTACTTGAAGTCAGCGCGCAGCAGCACCCGCCGAAAACGCTCCATACAAAACGGTGACGTCACACATCACGTTTCAGGCGTGTTTCGGCGCGTTTAATATGGAGTTAGCCAATAATCTTCAATTATCTCCCTAAATTTTTGCGTTTAAGTACATATGTGTCATACAAAATATTATTTCTTATTCGATATTCTATCTGACTGTAAAGTGCATTATATCCGAAAATGAAAAAAAAAATATCGTTATTTTCCCCTGATTTCATCGTGTGATAAAACTAAAATAATACATTTTTTTTTCCTGTTCCATCATGTTTTTATAAGTATCCGCAGCGATCAAGCTCAAATTCATCAAAATCGGTGACCTTATGCATATTCCCTATTTATCCAGGCAATATTTTGTAATAGTCAGTAAATAAGTTACCTTCTTATAATCATACATTTGTGACGATTGTATATCTATCTAGAATTTATGGTTAAGTTTCTAAATCATTTATTTATACAGGCTGTTTGGCAATAAATTGGTAGATGTGGTACAGACAACCCCGGAAAATTATTACAAAACCCTGAAAAGCACTACATGGCTAAAAAAATTTGGGTCTCTATTTGTATGGAACACTGCTAAGTGACAACCCTAGACGAAAATAGACTATTGTTTAGATAATGGGCAAAACAAAACACAATTTTGATATATGGTTGCCACTCTATAGATTATCATAGAATGAAAAAAAACATAAAAGTGGTGGTTTTCAACGTTTATAATATTTTTAGGGGTTGCATGCATATTATCCTATCTACTCTTATTAAAAGGTTTTATAAGGTTACTAGCTTTTGCCCGCGACTTCGTTCGCGTGATTAAGATAGTTTTGCATTTATTTTGAAAGACATGGATTGCCAATATACCTTATTTATCTGTAGACCTGATTTCACACATTTAAAACTCATAAAAATTCATGTACAAACTGGAACACTCTGTAGCACCCTGTATAATGGGAATTTTCCAAAACCCTTTCTTAGTGCTCACCTACACCATGGAAGGTATTTACCCTGCAAAAATGGTGTCTCTACCTTCATACAAACTGCAACACCCTGTAGCACCCCGTATAACGTATAACGGGAATTTTTCAAAACCCTTTTCGTAGTGCTCACATACATTATAAAAGGAATCTACCCTCCTAAAATGGTGTTTCTACCTTCAGCCCTATATAAATTCTCATACAAAGTTGAACAACCTGTGGCACCCTGTATAACGGAAATTTAACAAAACTATTTCTTAATGCTTACCTACACAATGAAAGGTATCTATCCTCCAAAAATGGTGCCTCAACTTCAGCTCTATACAGATTCCCATACAAACTGGAACACCCTGTAGCACCCTGTATAACGGAAATTTAACAAAACCCTTTCTTAGGCTCGTATTACAGAATCAAACTCAAACTCAAATCTCTGCTTGAGTACAGTTAGATAGGGATGGCGCTATATGCGATGAATAGCACCATCCCTTTCTAACTGTACTCAAGCAGCAAGCAGTGCTAGAGTATAATACGGACCTTAGTGCTTACCTACCTACACTATGAAAGGTATATATCCTCCAAAAATGGTGCCTCAACTTTAGCCTTTATACAAATTCCCATACATCTGGAATAGCCTGTAGCACCCTGTATAATGGAAATTTCACAAAACCCTTTCTTAGTGCTTACCTACACTATGAAAGGTATCTACCCTCCAAAAATGGTGTCTCTACCTTTAACCCTATACAAATTCTCACACAAACATGAACAACCTGTAGCACCCTGTATAACGGGAATTTTCTAAAATCCTTTCTTAGTGCTCATCTACACCATCAAAGGTATCTACCCTCCAAAAATGGTGTCTCTACTTCAACCGTATGCAAATTCTCATACAAACTTAAACAACCTGTAGCACCCTGTATAACGGGAATTTTCTAAAATCCTTTCTTAGTGCTCATCTACATCATGAAAGGTGTCTACCCTCCAAAAATGGTGTCTCTACCTTCAGCCGTTAGGGCTCCACGCTTATCCCAACAATGAATGAATCAGTCAATCAATCAATTTAGAGTTTTATATGTATGGATGTTTTAATTTATTATTAGATGTTGACTTTTTTATTGCTTTTCCTTGAGAGAAAATTTACTATTATTTTTTTACGTGAGCGCAAACCCTACTTTCCTCAACAACAAGCAATTAGTACTTGTAGCTGCAGCCGCAAAGCTGCAATACATTTCATGAAGATTTCGTTCATACGACGCGCCACGCTTCGCGCGCGTCGTTACGTCCACTCTCTCCGGTGACCGCTGGCTACTAAATCGAGCGTCGCCGCGCGCGCCTGTTTTGTCTGTGCGCGGGGCGCGGGGCGGGCTCCGCCCACGCGCCGCCGCGCGCCGTTGTTGATAGCTCGCAAGCGCCCTCTACCGTTAATAGATTTAAGTTTTACTTTATCGTTTGATTTTATATACTAGTTGTAAGCAATCCTTTAGTACTTAAGTAGGTTTAGTTTTTACAAATATACATTCATTTTTACAACTTCATCGGAGTTTTATTTCAAGATAGAAGATAGAAACCTCAGAGCTCCTAAGCCGACAAAGCCAGTAGCCTAACTCTAGATCAGCTAAAGTGGTGACACCCTCGTTTGAATAAGCAACCTTCAACGAAAAAGGAAGACGAATCCCTGCGCTGAAGCTATCAAATCAAGCCTACTATATCAAGCACCACCATGGAGTCAACAGCCTCACCTTCACTAATGCAACTGCTCACCGAGGAAGTGCACCGGCTCAAGCAAACCATCGCCGAGCTGAAAGAAAGCGCGCAATGTCCGCCACCACCCAGACGCCATCCGCCTCGTCGCTACAACGAACATCACAACCGTCGTCGCAGCCACAGCGTCATTCACCAGCGAAGCCACGACGACGCCATCAAACAAAACCAAACGTTAAACGAAGCGGGATCAGACGTTCTAGGCAAATCATACCGTCTCTTCGTATCCGACAAGAAATCAAGACTGAAGTTTCTCATCGACACTGGTGCCAACGTCTCAGTCATTCCACGGAAGAGAGGGTCAACAATGAAGCCACTACCATTCAACTTGTATGCTGCTAATAACACCACTATAAGTACTTACGGCGAACAAACACTTGAACTGGATCTGAACCTACGAAGACCGTACAAGTGGAAGTTCATCATCGCCGACGTCAGCAAGCCAATCATCGGAGCCGACTTTCTCTGTCATCACGAACTTCTCGTCGACATGAAGAACCGAAGACTGATCGATAACGTCACAAAGTTATCAATCCACGCTCCCGGCTGCTACACCAACATACCTACAGTACGAAGCATCGACCTAGAACAGTCATACCACGACATACTCAATGACTTTCCCGGCATCACTCGTCTCACCTCCATGAAGCTCACACCGAAACATCGAGTGGAACATCACATCGAAACAACCGGACCACCGCTGCACAGCCGCGCTCGACCCATTCCACCACACCGCTACGAAGCCGTCAGAAAGGAATTCGAATCGATGATGCAGCAAGGCCTATGCAGACCAAGCAAGAGTCCCTGGTCCAGCCCACTTCACGTCGTACCGAAGAAAAACGGAGACCTGAGAGTCTGTGGAGACTATCGCCGACTGAATACCATAACCAAACCAGACCGATACCCGATCCTACCCAGAATCAAGGACTTCACCTACCAACTGGCTGGCAAGACCATCTTCTCCACCATAGACCTGAATCGAGCCTACTCACAAATACCGAACAAAGAAGCCGACATAGAGAAGACAGCCATCATAACTCCATTTGGGTTATTCGAGTTTCCTCGAATGTGCCCAGGTCTGAAAAATGCAGGTCAAACGTTCCAGCGATTCATCCATGACGTACTTCGAGGACTTGACTTCGTATTCCCTTTTGTGGACGACCTACTCCTAGCCTCAGAATCAGAAGAGCAACACCGAGAACACCTACGCATCGTACTACAACGTTTAGAAGACGCTGGTATCACCATCAACCCGTCAAAATGTGTTTTCGGCAAGAAGTCAGTCAAGTTTCTCGGCTATGAAGTATCATCCACCGGCATCATTCCACCTCAAGAAAAAGTAACCACCATCACTGAATACCCAAGACCGAAAACCATTCAGCAGTTACGTACTTTTCTCGGTATGATCAACTACTATCGAGAACACATACCGAACGCCGCATCACTTCAAGCACCGCTCAACCAATACCTGCACAATTCGAAAAAACGTGACAAGACAGAAATCCAGTGGTCAACCGAAGCAACCGAAGCATTCGAAAAATCCAAGACATGCCTACAAAACGCAGCGCTACTAGCACATCCGCAAAACAACGTACCGCAAGCACTATTCTGCGACGCATCAAACACATGTGCGGGCGCCGTTCTGCAACAATATGTCAACAATGCCTGGCAACCACTTGGATACTACTCAAAGAAATTTTCCGCTACGCAACAAAAGTATAGTACCTACGACAGGGAATTACTTTCCATCTACATGTCAATGAAGCATTTTCGGAAGATGTTCGAAGGAAGAGAACTTATAGTATTCACCGATCACAAGCCATTGACCTACGCACTTCAAAAACCAACATCGGACAGCGAAACTCCACGTCGCGCAAGACAACTTTTATTCATCGCCGAATTCACCACCGATATTCGTCACATCAGCGGGAAAAATAACATCGTCGCCGACGCACTATCACGCATCGAAACTATCACTTGTCCGACATCAATAGACTACGAGCAACTATCAACAGCCCAACAACAAGATTCCGAATTACCTACTCTACTTCAACAACGAAACCTGCAAATGAAGAAAATCAGAATTCCGAACACCGACTGCGATGTCTACTGCGAAACATCAACATCAAACATACGTCCGTATTTACCTACTGACTTTCGCCGCACCGCTTTCGACGCCGTGCATAAGGTCAGTCACCCCGGAACGCGGACGACACGAAAACTTATTCAAGAACGCTACTTTTGGCCGTCAATGAACGTGGATATCGGCAACTGGGCGAAAACCTGTTTATCCTGTCAACGTGCGAAGATACAGCGTCACACACAATCAAGCTTATCGACATACGCCGCCTGCGACAGATTGCATCATTTGAATGTCGATATCGTCGGCCCGTTAAAAACAAGCGAAAACGGATATCGATACCTACTCACTATGATCGATCGCACTACGCGCTGGCCCGAAGCAATACCTATCAAGGAAATAACAAGCGAAGTCGTCGCCGCCAACGTCTACAATGCCTGGATAACAAGATTTGGTTGCCCAAAAACGATAACAACCGACCAAGGCCGCCAATTTGAAAGTCAGCTGTTTCGCGCGCTTACACATCTACTTGGCACCGAAAAAACAAGAACAACCGCTTATCACCCGCAGAGCAACGGAATCATCGAACGCTGGCACCGATCACTGAAAGCCGCACTGATGTCTCGTCTCGAACCGAATACAAAATGGATCGACGAGCTGCCCACCGTGCTCATGGGACTTCGCGCAGCAATCCGCACCGACACCAACACAAGCGCAGCACAGCTAACCTACGGACAAGCTCTACGCCTTCCCGGTGATTTCATCACGCCATCACCGTCACCAAACATCAACATGAATCAAGATTTCGTTCAGCAACTGCATACGTCAATCACCGCACTCACGCCAACATACCTACCGCATAGCAACAAGCGAAATATGTTCGTGCACACCGACCTAGCAACATGTGATTCCGTATTTCTACGAATCGACGCCGTACGAAAACCACTACAACCACCGTACGAAGGCCCGTATCCAGTTTTGAAGCGCAACCACAAGTTCTACGAAATTCAACTACCCGGACGAAAAGCTACAGTATCGATCGACAGATTGAAACCGGCGTACACAACGAATACCGCGCCACTTGACAACAACACCGTCAACACTGCGCCGCATAGAAACACCGCAACCGCAACAAACACAAGTCCTACGCCGAGCCCTCTAACGACGCAAGCTGAAGATCCGACGGAGCGAAGATCACGATCCGGCAGGAGGATCAACCTTCCCGTACGCTTCGCTTGAGGGGGAGTCCTGTAGCTGCAGCCGCAAAGCTGCAATACATTTCATGAAGATTTCGTTCATACGACGCGCCACGCTTCGCGCGCGTCGTTACGTCCACTCTCTCCGGTGACCGCTGGCTACTAAATCGAGCGTCGCCGCGCGCGCCTGTTTTGTCTGTGCGCGGGGCGCGGGGCGGGCTCCGCCCACGCGCCGCCGCGCGCCGTTGTTGATAGCTCGCAAGCGCCCTCTACCGTTAATAGATTTAAGTTTTACTTTATCGTTTGATTTTATATACTAGTTGTAAGCAATCCTTTAGTACTTAAGTAGGTTTAGTTTTTACAAATATACATTGTAAAAACTATGCGTGCGATGTTGGGGCCCACACGCTGCCGCAGACTGCCCTAGACCACGCACGGAACCCGCTACCTGCGCGAACTGCGGGGGCCCGCACCCGGCCAATCACCCCAGTTGCCCATCTAAGAAAAAAGAGTTTCGCAACAAAGCAGCCGGGCCTCTAGCCAAATCTGGCCCTCCAAACAAGTCTGGCCCTACCACCCGGGCATCAGTGCCCGTTCCCGAAGTAAGCGAGACAGCGCCCGCCTCGCTAATGGCCCCGGCGAACCCGCCGACCCAGCGCGGCGCAGTACCTGCGTTTAGCCACCGACGCAAGAAAAAGCGAGGCCCTCGCCCCGCACCCCCGCCACCCGGCGGAAATACCGGCGCGACTCAAGCGCCACCCACCACCGGCTTTGTGGCCAATGCACCCGCCCTCCCGGGCACGCAATTACCACCGGGCATGCAACAGATGTTCGCCGGGCTAGCGAAATCCCTGGCGGACCAATTACAGGCTTGCTGCGTATCCTTTCTAGCTCAAAATTCAACCCACTAAAGATAGCACACTGGAACGCACAAACGCTCACGGGGAAACGTCGCATGCTAGAGCACTTTCTCCGTGAGCACGACATCGATGTAGCCCTTGTCAGCGAGACGCGCCTTCAACCGAGCGCCTCTTTCCGTATTCCAAATTACACGGCTTATCGCAGGGATGAGATCTCGCCCAACAGTGGGCAACCGTACCGCGGACTGCTCATCTTAGTCCATCGTCGCATCCTACATCAGCCGGCCCCGCCCAGCGCAGCCACTTCTTTCTACGCACTGGGCATCGATCTCCGCCTGGGCGACACTGACGTCCGCTTTTACGCTGCATACAAGCCACCCGGCACCCCGTTAGACACCACAGAGTTAAGGGGCCTGCTTTACCCGCTGCCCACCGTTGTGGCGGGCGACCTTAATTCTAAACACCCGCAGTGGAATTCCACCAAAGAAAACCAGGCAGGCCGGTCACTCTACATCGACTCGGTACAAAACGATTACGCAGTCGAGGCCCCAGACGAGCCGACGCGCTACGACGCCGATGGCAACGGAGAGGTGCTGGACGTCATCGTCCACAGAGACATCTCCACTACCATCACGCAGCAGGTGTCCCCGGAGCTACCCTCTGACCACCACCCGGTGATTTGTACCTTTGGTGAGTTGCCCGCACGAGTCGCCCCCCCTACCCCGCGGACGCGCGTGAACTGGGAGGCGTTTGTCAACGAGCTGGAGGACTCTACCACCACACGCCCTATTAATAGCCCCGCAGATGTCGAAGCAGCGGCCACTGACTTAACAAAGGTAATAAGGGCTGCGCTAAATAAATCATCCTTGCACACCCACCCAAGCAACGAGCGGAAATCCGCTCTACCGCGCTGGGTGGCAGATCTCATCGCAGAAAAGCGCAGCACCCGACGCCTGTGGCAACAGACGCGCTGCCCCACCGCAAAGAGCCGCCTAAACCAATTAGTAGAGCAGGTAAAGCGGGCATTAGATAACCACTCAGCAGCCACCTGGGAGAGACACATCGATGCTGTAGCCATAGACGGGGACATGCCATCGGTTCACCGTCTATGCAAAAAGCTCTCCCAGGCCCCACAGACGCAGCGCCCTCTGCTCGACAACAATGGAGCGCCGAGATACAAAGCACAAGACCGAGCCGAATTACTGGTAGAGTACCTAGTCGGGCAATTCACTCCAAACCCGATAGTCGATAGAGACCATAACACGCAGGTAGAGTCGTATGTTGCCAGCTACTTAAGCATCAAACCTGCCCCCGCAATAGATCCCATCGTGTTGACGCCGAAGCAAGTTACCATAGCGATGTCCCGGGTAAAGCCCCGGAAAGCCCCGGGATTAGACTCGATTACACACTCCGCTCTACGCCGACTGCCGCCGAAAACCATAGCTGCCGTAACCCGGCTCTACAACGGCATTTTGCGCACTGGCCACTACCCCGCCGCATGGAAGGAAGGTAAGGTAGTAATGATCCCCAAACCGGGGAAAAATCCGGCCAAACCAGAGAGCCACAGGCCCATCACACTCCTATCTTGTCTATCCAAAGTCTTTGAGCGACTTACCTTACGCAGTACTTCACCCCCCGCGCAGAGCAGTTTGGTTTCCGGCCAGAGCACTCGACAGCGCTGCAACTCACACGGGTGCTTCACGACTTCGCCACCTGCGCGAACAAGCGCGAATTCAGCGCAGTCGTTTTCCTAGATATGGAAAAAGCGTTCGACCGGGTATGGCATGATGGCCTGCTATATAAGCTCCTGCAGTCGAACGCTCCACTCCGACTCGTCCAAGTGATTGCATCTTTTCTACGTGACCGCAGCGTGCAGGTGGTGGTAGAGGGTCACCTCTCCTCCCCGCGCCCCGTCAAGGCCGGCGTCCCGCAGGGCAGTTGCCTCTCGCCCGTACTCTACCAGGCCTACACCGACGACATCCCGGTAGTGGGCCAGGCGAAGTTGGCACTGTACGCGGACGACACGGCCTATTACACGGCATCTATTCGGGCCCAACACGCGGCACAGAAGCTCCAGCCCACCTTGGACGCACTGCCAGAATGGCTAAACAAGTGGCGGATGTCACTCAACATCGGCAAGACCCAGGCCATGATAATCGGCCGCCAGCACTTGATCCCGCCCCCGCTTACTATCGCGGGACAGCAACTGCCATGGCTGACATCGGCCAAGTACCTCGGCGTCACCATTGACAGCCGTCTCACCATGCGCAAGCACGTGACGAATGTCGTCGCGAGCACCGCCGTCGCACGCACGAAACTGCGCCCAGTACTTAGCAGCCGCCTTCCTACAAAAGTCAAACTAAACATCTACAAGACATACATCCGCCCCATCCTGACGTACGCGGCACCGGCCTGGTACGCATTCGTCGCGGAGAGCAGCAAACCCCGACTCCGTGCCCAGCAAAACCGGACCCTCCGCATCATTGCACAGGCCCCCCGCTACGTCAGGAACTCTACTATAGAGCGCGACCTCAAAGTCGAAAAACTTGATACTTTCATCTCACGCTTGTCCGCAGGAATGTTTGCGCGCAGCGATGCTTCATCGCACGCGCACCTAGCAAACATCGCCCCGGCCTACGACCGCCCGCAGCGCGGCAGACCCCTGCCAAGGGAGCTGCTACCACCCACGCAGCCCGCGGCAGCCGCCACGGCCGCCGCAGCAACCACGGACGCAACGGAGGGCTCCCGCTCGCAACATCCGCGAGCGGTCGTAGCCCCCCCTCCACCGGACTGACACCGGCCCCCTCCGCCACCGCGGAGGGGCCCCCACCACTCGGAAAATTTCGCAATTACCCACATTTAATTTATTATTACCTAACTACAAATAGTTCTCCCCTCCCACGCTAAAGTCCGCTGTCGCTCGCTGGTCGCCTCTGCTGGGCCTCCCTACGGGGTCTCACCTGGTAGGGCAGACCGCGCGACGGTGCGTGAAGAAGCGTGGAGGGGTGACTCCAACGACCGGGCTGTTTGTTAACGGCCCGCGAACCCGCTACCATGGCCATAGGTTTCGACCTGAAGCCATCTCCCCGCGCGCCTGCGGCGCGCGAGAAGACGACACCGCTTGCAAATATACATTCATTTTTACAACTTCATCGGAGTTTTATTTCAAGATAGAAGATAGAAACCTCAGAGCTCCTAAGCCGACAAAGCCAGTAGCCTAACTCTAGATCAGCTAAATACTTATTTACTGTAGGAATAATAATTATTATTTATTTAACATTTTTTAATAAGAACACTGAAATCCTGGTAAATCATAAAAGTCCCGGGTTTTTTCAAGTATACAGCCAGTTTAGCTCTTATGGCACTACAGATATTTTTTAATAGATGTCAAAAGTGGCATAGTTTTCTGTAAATAAAAAATAAGAAATAAAAATAAAGCAATTTAAAACTAAAGATTCTATTTCAAAAGTAAATATTAAACATTGGTCTTGCTTCCAATCGGTCTCATGCAAACAATTGTTCGTGTTGTTGAACAGAACAAACTGAATAATTTATTCATTACGGCCATTCAGTGCCACAATGCTGTGAATCATACAAATGATTTGTGTTTTTTGTCTGTTGCAACAATGCATATTTAATTTAGATAACTCATTAAATTAGTATTTATGTATTTTGAATACTTGAATCTTATTTTTTTTGTTATGTCAAGCTTATGTTCTCAGCAAACATAATGGATACAAACAGAGCTTACCTTAGCACCTAAAGTGTTATGAAGGTAGAGGTAGTAGCTGCAATTCCATCCCCATTAATTTCATATTGTATAATTATCATGATTTTTTATGTTTATTTTATTGTTCGTAAAATTATAAAAAAGTAGCTTTTGCCCGCAACTTCGTTCGCATGGACATTTTAGAAAAAAATTAGAATTTTAAAATTCCACTTCAGTGGAAGTGGAATTTTAAAATTCTAAAGTGGAGTGGAGTGCCACTCTGATTCGCTCCGCTACACTACACTGCACTGCACTGCACTCGCACTCGCTACAAACGTTCATCCCCTATTTCAACCCCTTAGGGGTGAATTTTCCAAAATCCTTTCTCAGAGCTCATAGCTCTACGCTATCCCAACAATCAATCAATTGAGAGTTTTGTATATATAGATTGTGAAATGAAACATTATAAACAACGCACGTATCATAAAATCTTTAATTTTTAGACCCCTAGTCTTCCAGCGACGGAGTTCTGAAGGCATTTGTTTTCATTGATCTTATTTCCTCTTTTTTCTCTCTATTCGTGTTAAGCACATAAAAAACATATATGGAGCAAAATTTATAAAAGAAGCAAATTACTGACAGCTATGAAACTGAGATGCATTTTATTTTTCGTTCGACGCGAATAATTTATGAATATTAACTGTCTGTGAATAAACAACTATTTTAGTTACATTTCTATTGTTTAGATTTTCCCAATATTAAATGTCCTCGAACAATGCGAGTCTTTGGTTACCTACTCGAACAGATCTTTTGAATAACAAAAACCTAAGTACATATTCTGACGCTGAGAACGCTACTTGTTTATTGTATTGCTTTATAAATAACAGCGTTGCGTCTAACAGGAATACACAAGGAGGCTGAGAATTTCATTACCTGCCTTGCATGGTAGTATAACAAAGAGTGGAGCGGTACGTTTCGTGCGTATAAATGGAATACTAACACACAAAAACCGGGACTTTACATGTGTCGCGAAAACAGACCGCATTTGGGACAGAAGTATGAAACCCTTTCTATATTGTGTCATATTGGGAATAGTTAGTGGACTCAAAGGGTTGCGCCTATTTTAATCTAACTGAAATTGCTGTTTGGAAAGTTATGGCTACCATTAATACATAATGTTACTGTAAAACATCGAACTTATGTATATAAATCCTAAGATTTTTCCGGTAAAACCTGAGATTTACCAACTCTTAATGGTAAAAGTTCGAACTTTTCTGTGATAATCGTTCATTTCTAACATTTACCACCATTCACTCGGTAAATCTTAGGTTTAACCTCAGAGACGAAGTAAATGCTGAAAAATATATTAATTTTGAAGGAGTTTTAAAATTATATTTTCCTTATTACTATTCATCAAATCATAATAATTTAAACAAAAGATTTGGCTGAGGCAACGGGTTATTTTAATGTAATGTATGACTCAGAATCCTACAAGATAAATAAAAATAATAATGATAGTGAAAAATAGATCAAAATGACAATGAAAAATATTTAAGGTTTTTCTTGATAGGTAATTTGAAATAAATTACTTCGTTATGACAGCTAATTCACTGATTAAAATAATCCAACATTTACCAACCGTCATAGGTAAAACCTAGCATGTGCCAAACACTAATGGTAAAAGCCCCAAAAATTTCTCCCTTTTATATGATCCTTACATTTATCAACTCATGTTGGTAAATTTTAAGATTTTCTAGTAAAACCTAAGATTTACCAATATACGGGCTTTTACAGTAACACATACAGAACTCGATTCAGAATAAATCGAATCTATTTCATTATAAATAAAGCTTATAGTTTGTATTGTGTAAAATTATTAAATTTTAAAGATGCTTACGTATTCAATTTGTTTCATGTAAAGCATTGGGTTGTTGTTGGCCAAGATGAGGGGCTTGCCGTTGTTGAAAATGGCGCAGATCACCAAGCCGAGAGAGAACATATCTGACAGAATGTTGCAGTGACCATTCGTCTGTACTTCTGGAGCTGAAAGAAAAAATTTAATTAACATTCAAAGAGCAAAAATTGTCAACCATTGTAAGTGCTTTGGTGTTTTTTACGTATGGAGTTTAGCTACACGAATACGACCTTGTCGTAGGCATTCGTTGAATGAATAGTTCATTGAATATAATTCATCGTAATAATAATAACTGTATGTTCAAATAACAGAAAATGTTGCTTTTTATAACCACTTTCTATTTTATTGAGCACCCAAAACACAGCGTATAGGGCGCTTATATAGCTTGTCCCCCATATTTATGTATAAGTCACTTCCATCATCTCGAAGATAAGTCAGTTTAATAGCTAATACCCTAAGGCTATTTAACAAAATAATTAAGGAAGTGACCAATGATTTTATTTAGTCTAAAGATAAAGTAACTTTCACATCGTACCTACTATGTGAAAGTTACTGTATCTTTATTTTTTCTAAGTTTTTTGTAATCATTAAAACACTTACCCAAAAAGTCCAGGTTCGGCTGCGCTATCTTCGCCACCTTGATGGACCAAGGTGGCACTGACATCATTTCGGTTGGATCTGGGCCGATGATGTTTTCTGGTGGCAAACACAACAATATGTTTTACCACAGTCTTAGAGCATTAAACCAACAGTATTCTATAATTTTCTGTATTTTCTTAATTATATATTTTGATGATTTCTTTCTTTAACACCTTTTTCGGTCGACTGTTAGAGAATGCCTTAAGGCATTAAGTCCGCCAATTGTATTATCTTATGCAATAAAGTTTAAATAAATAAATATACATATACGTGTATTGTATACCTATTATTTTAGACAAATATTAATAATCAACTATTCTTTGGACCGTAACAGAGCATTTTCTGGACTGGAGGGCCTGTAGTTTTGTCGCCACTAGCTAAGGACATAGCCTGAATGGAGAATATCACTGGGTCTGTTAAATCCTTAGAGCATTCAAGTTGAATGCTCAAGTGATTTACACTCGAAACTTTATGACCATGTAGCTAACAATTTCAATAACTAAGAGCCAGTAGTTTCGAAGTTATAAGGGTTTGATGGAAATGTCAAGCGCACTGAAATAAGTGCTTTATTACGAACGACGTAAGGTTCACCTGTATGACCAGTGACGTCATTCTACAACACAAAATAACAGTGTTCTAGACCATATAACTTGTCTGTTTCAAGAGATATCGCGAAAATTTCTTCACAGCTGTTCATGGGGTCAAATAAGCTATAGGATACGTCATTATACAAAAATCGCTGTTATTCTTAAGGCCAGTATAGTCGAGCGTCGTAGGCATTTAGCGCTACCTCCCTCCCCGCGGAGCGAGCCGCGCGAACGCATTTTCAAATGAACTCTCTGTGTTCTCTGACCCCGCAGACCAAGCCACAGAATATAGATATTTACTACGTGCAGAAAGGACACTCCCCGCCCGCGATTTCATGTGCCGAATCTAGTGCTCTGTCAACTCTCATGCACTGCGTGAACGCGCAATATTTATTTTGATAATTCGAACTAAATAATTATGTTTTTTATGTTTATGTATTGTTATCAATAATGTTGTAAATCAATAAATAAGTATGATGGGTATGGGTACTTACTAGGTAAAAAATACATTTAACACACACAATAAAATTATAGGTAGCTAGGTAGTTAATTCGAAGTAAATAATTATTTTTGTTTATTCGAATATTATAGTTCGAATAGGTACTTGTTGTATGGTCTCTGAGTTTGAATTAACTACTTGAATGTGAATAAACAATGAATTCATTGAGTAAATTCGTTAGTGGAGTGTCAACTCAACTGCCAATATAATTATCTACAAATAAGTACCTAAACATATTTGAGCACTCACAACAAGCTTTTTTTGTGTAACCGATATTTTATTTTAACTTTTTTTTTAATAATTTGCCGATGAAAAGGGACCTCCAAAAACGAGTAATCAAATATTAGGGTCAATTCATGCTGCAACCGAATCGAAGCGCATCGAATTGTTTGATGCAAAGCAAATTCACTCTTATTGTGTTATACTTCCCAGCAACACCACCATGGCGTAGAGATTTTTAGATAACCTCAAATGAAAGACCATAAAATGTACCTAATTGTACCCTAACTCAAAAAATTGTACCTCTGATAGTTTCAGAGAAAAAATCACTTGATTGTGGCGTTTCCAGGAAGTATACTTGTAATGATCCCCCCCCCTCCTTATTATTATTATATGAAGATGATAACTACTGACTACTAACTTGATACCTAACTTAATTATTACCTGGTGCTGGCTAACTTATGATCCTGGTGATTGTATTTTATTGGATTCTAGTTCTTACTGTTTTACTACATGGATTGGTGATATTCTAACCCTAGCATAGTTAACCTAACGCATACCTAACTACAAATCCCATTCATGTTGATTAGCCGCTAAACGGCTTCCGAACTAACTATCCCTACTTGTGATTCCATTAAATGTTTTATCTATGTTTTGCCTAATTTATTTTCCCTAACCCTATTTTATTGCATGCTAGAATAATCTAATATTAATGCTTTTGTAAGTGTGAAATGGGCGCGTAATGTCTAGTGATATTTCCCAAGTTGTAATCCGTAATTACCCTAAGTTCTCGAATATTGCTGGGTGGATATAAATATTAACTTTACATGACTAACTTTAATTATTTATGCTTCGATAGATAATGAACTAAGAACCTATTACTAAAAGAAGGAATTTACTTTGCCTGATTTTCCTACAGAATAGAAATTAAGATATTAATTGCTCATTCCAAATTGACCCAACTTCATACTAATCTGTTACTTTGTTTAATGCTTAGAAATAACTATGTTTATCAAATAAAATACCGATCTATTTTATTACGGAGGACCCTAATCCATTAGATTTCTACCTTATGATGTCATGGTCAAGCTATATCAACTTTATTGATAAATTTATTACTAGTTAGTTATAACTTCAACAATGAATTACTAGTGTCCGCCTGAAGTGTTAATGGAAAATTGAGAATTTACCTATTTTACTACTATACTATCAGTTATAAAGAATCTATTATCTATGTCAACAATGTTTCAATTCATATCTTTGGATTTATTTGACAAATTTTAATAATCATAGCCGGCCCGACTGCGGCTTTTAGAAAATCTCTAGAATTTGTTAATTTTCTAACTTTAAAAGGAATAATATTATATAAATATCTTGGAAAGTATCTTAGGGTTGCCTCTCACCTAGTTTTCTATGTTAATGCCAAAACCAATACTGAAATTATATTATGAAAATCTGAATGTTTTGCTTTTATGATTTATTTCTTTATTTCTATTCGTCTAATTTGATGTATAGATGTCCTAGCTCTGAACAAAGGATATGGAACCAACGCTTTGACTACAAGATGAGTTTAGTAAGTATGTTTTGTAACATTAAGTATGTGCTTAAACAAATGGGCTTCGCTCATCGCTATTGGATTGTATAGTTGGTCGTTGCCTATCTTCAGTTTAATGTGTTTATACCCAAAGAAGAATATGATCAGACGGTTTCCTAGTTAATGGTATTGATTCCTCATCTTACAACAAAAGTACTCGCTTTTATCACTAGGTCTCAATCATTCCTGTTATTACAACTATTACTTAATAAAATTACCACTAAATAGATATTATTACTCTTTTGATACAACCAGGGAAACAGAATTTAAGTTTGTAATTTTCCTAAATAAGCCTACTCCAATCTCATACCAATTCTTAATATTTGTTACTATACCATGGAGATTTTAATAGTCCTCTAGCGATTAGAAATGGAGATACTATAGGAAAGAGATAAGCGTTTCCTCCTACATTCCGCTGAATGAAGCAAGTACGAACAATGTTGATAGAAATTGGTCAAAGTGAATTCATGAGTTAATTGGAGTATTGTTATAAATTAGTAGGGTATAAGAGGGTATATCGAGCCATAATAGACAATAGGGTAAAAAGAGGTAACTCGAGCTATAAAGAAAGTTAAGTTTGGGTAATTCTACTCCGCTACCAAATATTAGTTTATTTGTCATATACAACGTTATTCTAAGTAATGTAAATTATCCAATGTCGACTTAGTTTATCAAGATAAGAGAGGTAATTTGAAGCAAGTTAAAGAGTTATAGTCGCCTAAAATCAAGGTATGGATAAACCCGTCTTCGTCACTGATTTAGAATTTATTTGCTATCTTTAGTGTTACTCAAAATATACAATGTGGCTTTCCTGGCTAGATAAAGAGCCCCTCCTCCGCTCAATATGGTAAGCCTCGTCATCCGAACTGGGCAACTTTCCCCCAGGAATCCAGCCAATTACAATCTTTCTTTAAATTAAGTACTATAAAGTATATGATCAATAGTCTATGTTTGTCTGTAGTCTTTCCAACAACAAGAGGACAAGCAAACTGCTCCAAGCGATTTCCCAGTTTTTCACAACTGAAATATTCTTATTTCAGTGTGATGGCTGAATTCAAAATTAAATGTAATTTTTTTTTTCTTTTTTTTTCTAAATTCTGATTTATCTTATATCAACATAAATTCAATCTTACAATTTATGAACTTAAAAAAAGGGAATAAGTACTGGAAAATCTAGGGATTTCAGAAGGAAAGTTTATTAAATTTAGGGACATATAATAAATAAATATTTGCGTTAAACCTTTCCTACTTTTGAACAATAGCTTGGATTGCATTGTCAAAATGGCATTGAATAAATCTTCTTATGATTATTGTGTGATAAACTTGATATTGATTTCCTTTAAATTGAGTCGACTGTTAAAATTGATTTAGAATATTTAACTCAGAGAATACTTTGATTCCAGTAATCGTGAACTTAACATATTCACCAATTTAATTGATACTTTCATAGTATATAAATGTTGGTCAAAGTATTGTTTAGTGCTACACACCGAGCATTATTTTGTTAATTTGCGGAAGCTTACTCAATATTGTGTCTTGTGATATTAATGAGTTGGAATTGACATGGCTCAAATAATATCACGGGTCAACATTACACCCAGACTTTTATTTAGCATTCATCCACATTTATTACCAAAATATTTTATTTTATTTATAGTCAACAGATTGAAACATGGTCAAAATTAGTAAAGTCAGCCCAATTCAAAGATATTACTTCTATTATGATTTGATAATCTATTAGTTAATTAGATTGTGCGTCCAGCTAGCTTTAGCACAATGGTAGGTAGATATTTTTCATTCACTGAAATTTATTTACAATGCCACTTCACAACACCCATAGATGCCACTGAGAATTTAAGATAACAAATTCACTAACACATTCCCATTAAACCCTCCAACTTGCTCGCATTTACCTGCCTTGACACAACCTAAAAATTGTCATACATTTTAATTTACTTTGGTCATGATCCGCCATGTTGTTTATCAAAATTAGCTTGGATGAAATGCATCACTTAGAGAACCAATAGCGGCCATTTTGTAATGCACCTAGCAATTTTCCTATCGATAAATAATAATTCGGCCATTTTGTTGAATTATGCCTAACTTATCCTACAACAATTTCGAGTCTAGAATGCTAATTTTACATTGTGACGACCTACCTAACTAGATTTTCGTTCGTTCTACATGCCTGCCTAGCAGATTATGCGCCTATTCCGCTCTATTGACGACGATTCACAGCACCAGTATCACAAACCCCCCCAGGTTTTTGTGATACTCTACCTAATTTTCGCGCAGTTAACCCTACAGTCGGCCTATGATTTTACCTGCCTAATTCAGACTACATGAGAATTTCCTATGCCAATTTTTGTGGTTCTTACCAGCGCCACACGTCGCCCCATTCCTGTACAGTTTTTGAGCGGCACTCACCTAGCATAACCTATCAACCTTTACGTGCCAGAATCGGAGGGGAAGGAGCCGATTCCGGGGCCCTAGCTCAAGGAATAATGAAAACCTGCCCTCGGGGCTTAACCGGAAAACAGAACTACGTTCTAACGGCAGCACTTGATGAAGCCTTTTTCCATATTAAGTCACGCAGGCTTACATTATGTGACTAACTAGGCAGACCAACGAATTGGCCGCCCGTTTATGACGCCACAATCATAAACTTCAATTTTACCTAGTACCCCCCTCGAAAGTCCATAGCGAATCGCCCCAGTACGACACAATCCTATTTTTAATTATTCAAGATAAAAAACTCCCTTTCCCACATTTCATTTCATATGAAATTAGTTTTAGAAAATCTATTTTCACTAATTCTTGAATTTACTCGATACAGCTACGTTAATTTGATGTAAACTTCACAACCAAACTATATATTTCAGTCAGGCTTTAATCTTACCATTTAAAGCTCATCTGAAACATTTCCCCAAAGGTTAGAAACTTGCCCGTGCAAGACCTATACACATAGACTTTCGTTTCTTTCACTTATTTGCTGACTATTTCGGTCTTGAGTTAAAGAAAAACTTGTTCAGCAGCCATCTTACAGAGGGAAGTGTGCTTGCGTCTTCTTCGGTGAGCGTCAGTAAAGGAAAGAGGACCGGCTCCCCCGCGCCCGGCCTTATATACATGCGGAAAAGTTACCTCTGCGAAAATCTTGATGACGCTTAATCTTATTGGTTCTTAATTTTTTAGAGAGCCCTGTCACTAATTTTTCTAATTTACCCAATAATGGGGTAATTTCTCCCTGAACTAATCTACCTATCACGTGAATATAATAATAGGAACCCGTAATTACTTCGATACTGACGATAGTTATAATTATAAATATAATTAGTTTTGCTTATTCTAGAATTTACAAAACTCCTCACATACGCAAATATTGTTCTAATTTCCTAATGACACAATCGATTTAACCTTCCCTGTACGTTTGAATACATCTTTTGGTCTATCACTATTCTAACCTCCCAAGAAAAATGTTATAATCAATAAATATGTTATCAGACCACTTTTATTATTTGCAATCGACGCATAGCTTTATTTAATAATAGCAAAGATTTGATAACAAGAACCCAATGATATTATGCTTAACCAACCAACCTTGGGGTATAATATCGCTAACAACGAATATTACTCACATACGTAACCTACTGTTGTATATGCCCTATTTTGTCGCCTCATCTTACAATTTGCCTCTTCAGTCACTGAATGAGTTTATCTACATACTATGGTATTTTAAAAATATTTCAAACCCTCTCTGTCTCTAACTTTTCTTTCTTGTGCAAAAGTAATGGCATCATTTTTATTTCTTCATCTATTCGCCGTTTCTATCGTTATTTTACTGAAAGAGTCACTTTTACTGAAAGGTAACCGTTGAATATCCTTCCACATAACATTTAACCTATTCATATACCTATTATTGTGGGTAAATGATTTGTAATCTCCAAGTATTATTCAGAAAATATAAAATCAATTAAAGTTTTTATTGTATTTGCAGGTTTACTATACTGAATATATGGATATCATATTTCTTACTGTAAGATAATCAACGTCGTTTATAAAATCTAAGCATATATTTTCATCTATTCAAAACAAAGGAACATTTGATCGCTTATTGATGAATCGAAAATACACCAAATCCCACAATTTCGAATATACTAGCCTTAAGATGAATCCAGGCCTTAACACCCCCGACTCATACATACATACATACGCGACCTCTTTTGCCGTTCCCCTGGCACGGAACCTTGCTCTCGAGTCCGACTCGCACTTGGCCAGTTCTTTTCCCATATTATATTACTAAGGGTACTTTATAGACTCTAACTGGTAACATTTAATTTTACACGTCACCATTGCGAATTATGATTGGCTACTTTAAAATCTGGCGCCATGTAGCTTAATCTTAGGAAAATCCACGCCCACACATAATCCGAGCTCCTGATTGGCTACCACAAACATTTTCCCTTCGTCTTTTTGTTTATGAACAAAGGAAAGCCACGATCCATTCTACGGTGTGTTGTTTTTATGTCTAGTTCCTTTACAACCTTTTACTAGTTATCGTTTCTATTTAATGTTTATTTATTACAAATATAATCATTCGTATTCTTCCTTTACTTTTAATATTAAATGATTTTACTTTATTCATAATCCCAAGTTTAATTTACAAATAGTGTTTTTTGAAATTTGCTGAAAACGAAACGCGATATGTGTGTTTACACCAAACCTAAACATTATTTTACACATCTAGTTATTAAATTATTATTTGTTTATTTTAATATTTTATAATCATTCTACTCCTTTTTACCTTTAAAATATTAATTGATATAATTTACCAAAGATTATTTCGTTCTCTTTTTTTTCTTCTCTTTAAAATATAGAGTGATTTTTCTCTATGGATTATCACTTTAGTTCCAAAAACGGCCACCAAATGTCAAATGCATTTGTCTATGTAAATGTCAACGAATTGTTTATTATTGTAGAAACATATTTTCAGGTTAAAGAAATCCCGCAAAAGTATCCGTTTTTTATATAGAAATATGATATTTCGTAAATGTTGCATTTGCAAATCGCAGTCATAGCCTACAATTATCTGTGATCAAAGAGTTTGTGCTACAAGAATACTGTTGTGATTGCAGTAATTATCGTAATGCCAGGCAATATGCATTGAAAGACAACCCAAATTGCATAAACAACCCCTTTTTTATTAAAATGAGAATAAACATCCCTTCATGGTAAGTTATTTAACGAGTTTATTTATTGATTCATCACATAACTTTATTTTTTTTTATTGCTTACAACTATTTTTTCCAACCCTGGACTTCTTTGTATCTCGCAGATTTACAAATTATCACTAAGATAGAGTTAATTGAAAGAAATGGAGTCTCCAAGGCGATAGAAAAAGGTAATACATTGGAGGCGATGGGATTATTAAGGAGCAACAAAATATCTTTCCCAGTGCCGGTTCATAGGTCAGTAACCCCTCTTATTTTTATTTTTATTAAATATTTGAGAAAAAGATAACATGTTCAATTTTGAACTGTTACAGCTCGACCCCAAAATTTATACATAGGTGACAAAACTACGTATTGGATCCGAAGTAAAATTTTCTTCTCAAATCTCAAATATTTATATTACCCCTTCTACTGTTGTTTCTTTAATATATATATATATTCGAATCTCCCCCCTCTCTCTTTAATCCTAATCATTATTATTTCTCCAAGATCAAAGAATTGTTGGGTGAGCCCTAGTGTAAATGAAATTTAAGATTGTAGAGTGTATTTAAACCAAGACCATATCAAAAATTATTAAGCGAGTTCTAAGTGTCTGTTGCTTTTGCCAATTCCGTCGTATGCATATTCAACACCAGAGTCGTACAAAATCACGGTAAGGTGTGGGTTGTGAATCCACAGCTCCTAGTAAGCCTACATGGACAAATAAGACCTTTCCTAACCTTATGAAAAAGTACGCGCATTGCGCTTCATATTTGCGCATTGTACCCCTCCGCAATCAAATATTACTCCTTCCAAACCAAAGGTTTAGCGGCGAGCATATACAATGACCATATATTTCCAAAAGCTTACTTAAGACTCTGGAACAACCCTAATACAGCCTTGGAGAGTGTGCAGTTGCCGAATATCAATTTAGCTCTTAGCTTCTTGTGTAGTATGAATTTTGGACAGCTGTTTACACCAGGACAATAACAAACTTCAACTGTGTTTGTTTCTCTTTTTTTTTTTTATTAACCTAACACCAAATAGTCCTACTGTACAAAATTCAAGTTTGTCAACTCTAGACGCCGGCCTGGCCGCAAGCACAGCCCTAGCGCTAAAGCAGTGTGATGGTCCTATCTCTTGGAAAGATAATAAGCCTGCATTCAGGTTTCACATATGTTATAATCCAAAGCCCTCCTATAGAATCTATATTTTAACTAACGTTCCTTTCTCTCAACAACTTTCATTCTTTCATTCTCTTCGCTCATCACTCTATTCATACTTCTATCCTATTTTAGATTCTCATTTTGTTCATCTTTTCTCATCACGCGGCACCCACTATCATCATTCACTAGCCTACATTTACGCCACCCAAGATTATATCATAGCTACAGACTGAATACAAAATTATACAACTAACGATGAATGATTTTGAATTATATTTGCAATGATAAGATTAAATACGTCGTCTGTCACCATATGGAATTCTACGCAGATTGCATTAAAATATCTGTTAATTAGATTGCAAATAAATTACGCAATAGTAATTACGCAATAGTAACGTCTGTACGCTTTAGATTCGCTTATCCCTAAACATTCCCCCAGTACGCATCTCTACTTTACGCAACTCTCCTATTTCACAACTATACACCGCTCCTTTCGTTAATAAATATCCCTGTTCAAACTAAATGTATTTCCTTTTATTTCAGTAATCCTGCTTTTGTCGATTATTAAATTTTGAATACCATTAGCAGTAATACCTCATAATTCATTTTATCTGTTTAGTCATTTATATTTATATATATTTATACATGTATATCTAATTGCATATATTTTAATGATTCATAAATTGAAGAAATCTCGTACATTTTCGATTCCACAAGCGTCTTTCCCTTATTAAGATACCTTTTTTCTTTCCAGTATCCCTTAATAATCTAAGATTATGTTAGTAGTAAATCGTAAAAGTTAATTCTCTTGAATATATCTACTTACTTATGAGAAAAAAAAATTCCCCCCCGAAGAAAGAAAAGCCGCCGACACTCCCCTCTATCTGACATTACAACTTTAAGCAACTCAATAATTAAACCATCCATTGGGTTTATGTAAATGTTTGTTAATTTATACAAAATTTTACTTTCGTATGACACGATAAGTTAGAATGTTAACACCGCTCTTAAAAATTTATAACTTTTCTTTAGACTGTGTTTTTTTTTCTTAAACTTGAGTCCTTAAATTTTGTAAGTTCAGATAGGCTTTTCCCGTTCCCGACAGAGTCTATATAATCATACCCCATAATCATTTATTAATCAACTCAAAATTACATTTTCATTTAGTTAACATAACATAAACATTTTGTTTCCTTAAAGTTAAACACGACATTAAACTTTACTTATAATACCTAGACAAATGTATAGCGTTAAATCTCCCTCTTTCTTTACCAGTCTCCGGATCAACAAGTAAATATACATTTTTAAACGGGTTAGCTCCAACCACAAACGGACCCTCATATAATGGTTCAAACTTTTTTGTTATTTTTAATTTTGCGTCGGATTTATTTAATTTCCTCAATTTTACTAAATCTCCTATCTGGAATTGGATGATCCTATATTTTTCATTAAATTTGGTTTGACGTAGTTGTCCTGCTTTCTTTAAATTTTCCCGTGCCTTCTCCCTAATTTCATTAATAGGTGGTGGTACTAGATCAGTCGGTATGACGTTATCAAATGATAATCTAGTAGATTCACTGTATAAAATCTCACAAGGCGTAAACCCAGTACTTTCGTGATAAGTGTTATTATAAAGAATTTCTAATTTTGGCAATAAGTCTACCCAACTTTTATGATTGGTCCTACAATAAGTCCGAAATAAACGTCCTAACTCTTTATTTACTCTTTCGGTGGTATTAGGTCTAGGATTCCTAACTGTAGTATAAATTACTCTTACCCCTTCTGCTTTCATAGTTTCTTTCCACATATTACTAGCGAACTGTGACCCATTATCTGACATGATCGCCGCAGGTCGTATTATGCGAAAGAACTTTCTCATTCTTGTTAATACTGATATTGCTGTTGCTCTTCTAAGGTCATAAAATTTCACGAATTTACTAAAGGAATCCTGAATAACTAAAATGTAACTCATACCAAACTTCCCTGATGGTAATGGTCCATATAAATCTACCATAACGAGGTCTCCCACGTTTTCAGTTATAATTGAACGACAAGGTCCTACATACTTAGCTGTATCACTCTTAGTGACCTGACAATCATGACACCCCCTTAATAAACGTTTGACCTGTTTCGTTAATCCCTTCCAAAAGAATCTATCTCTAATATATTTGATTACTTTGTACGACCCTTGATGACCCATTTCTAAATGCACCTGCCAAATAACTTCTTCCCTAAGTGAACTTGGTAAAAATAACACCCTTTTATTTCCTTCCCCAGGTGAATAATATAATAACCCGTCTACTAATGAACTCCTTCTAAAGATTTGAGTTGATCTACTATTTGGTTCGACCCCACTATTCAGATTTTTAATTATTTCGCCTATTTCTGTATCATCCTGTTGTAATTTTGCCAAATTCTTTAATTTATCGCGTAATTCTTTATTATCTCTAATTTCAGTATAAAATATCCTCGGTGAATTAGTTTTATCCTCTTGTAATAAATCTCCTTCAGGCTGATATCTAGATAACACGTCAGCTACCACATTATCCCTACCTTTTACATGTTGAACCTCATATTGAAACTGCTCTAAATAATTTATCCATCTAGTTACCCGTGCATTATATAACTTACAATTCTTTACAAATGTTAATGCTTTATGATCTGTTCGAATTATCACTTTCGCTCCTCTCAAATATGTTTCAAATTTTTCTAAACAACAAATTATTGAATAAAATTCCTGTTCCGTTACCGTCCAATTTAATTGAGCCCCCCTTAATAATTTACTGTGAAACCCTAAAATTTTTATGTCCCCTTGACTATCCATCTGGTATAAGAACCCAGCTAACCCTATTCCTGAACTGTCGGTTTGTAAGTAATAAGGTTTAGTAAAATCCGGATGATTCAACTCTACGGACCTAATAAAAAGTGATTTTATTTTCTCAAAAGCTTCTTGCTCTGTTTGTCCCCAATTCCATTTCTTGTCCTTTTTCAACAACTCACATAAAGATCTAGTATGAAAACTATAATTTGGTATAAATTTACGATAAAAGTTACAAAGCCCTAAGAAAGCCCTAACTTGCTTTAGCTTCTTTGGTACAGGGAATAATTGTATGGACTTAACCTTTTCCGGATCAGTGCTAATTCCATTAGTTGAAATGATATAACCTAACATTTTTACTTCGGTACTTAAAAATTCGCATTTTTCTAAATTACAAGTTAACCCTGCCTCAGATAACTTCCCTAACACAATGTTTAAATGTTCTAAATGTTGAGATAGCGTTCCTGTCGTTATAATTCCCAAGTCGTCAAGATAATTAACGCAAAATTCCCTAACCTCATGACCTAGGATGATACTAATCAAACGGCTAAACGAACCGACAGAGGTCTTCAAACCCTGTGGGAGTACATTATAAACGTAAGACTTCCCATTAAAAGAAAACCCTGTATATTTTTTACTAGCTTCTGTTAACCCTACTTGATAGTAAGCATTTTTCAAATCTACCTTACTAATGTATTTTGCCCCTTGAAAAGAATTTAAAACATCTAATTGTAATGGCGGTTTTTCGGTTTCTGCTATCATGTACTTATTTATTTCCCTGGCATCCAATAACACACGAATTGACCCGTCTCTTTTTAAAGTGAAAGTCAATGGACTACAATATGGCGTGGACGAACGACTAATGATCCCTTGCTCTTCCATTTCCATTAACTTGGCTTCTACTTTGTCTCTATACGCATAAGGTATTGGATATGTTCTTTTTACTACAGGTGAGTGAGGTTCCATAATAATTTCGTGTTCATAACAATTTGCTCTCCCTAATTTGGATGTAAATAGATTTTTATGTTTCATTAAAACTTCCTCTAAAGCTCCACGTTTATTTTTATCTAGATTTGACTGGTGAATCATATCTCGAATATTTTTTTCTACGTTCTCTTCAACTACTGTTTCAATATTAAAAGTTGTTAACGGATTACAACTACTGAAAGCATTCTCGCCTTTATAAAATTTAAATAATTTTTTCTCATTCCCTATGATAATTTCTACCCCTTCTTCCTCTTTATTAAGTTTTATTGACGCTTGATTTTCTTTCATCCAATCAAATCCCAATATCAAATCAGCACTAAAACCCGGTACAATTAAAACAGTTAAATCACATTCAAAAGCCCCTATTCCTAACGTGACCAAAGCAATTTTCTTTATTTCTACACTTTTCTGACCTACTGCAGTTTTAATAAGAAGTGGTTTAATAGGCATAGTGGGTATCGTTGGCCTTTTCTCTTTTAACCTATTCCAAAACTCTTCTGAAACACATGTTATATCACTACCTGTATCCAGCAAAGCTACTAGGTTTTCATCAAATATTTGAACTAATAATTCAGACTTGAATGCTGGAGTATCTACCCTATTTGTGACTTCCTCATCAAAAATTGCGTGTACGCTATTGTCAGTATCGACCAAAAGTTGTTCTATTTTTAATTTTAAAATCTCTACTATTTGGCTAGGAATGTTTTGAACTAAACCCTCTGGCTCACTATATCCTAACCCCAATTTTAAATTATTTTCTTTCGGATACGTACAAATAGGTATCTTAATTCCGGTATTATTTCGCCCTAAAGATTCACCCGGACACCAATTCATTTTAACCATCATATTATAATTTAGGTCCCCTGTAGTTGAAGCTGACCTGGAGACTAAAGCATCAGCTTCCACTAGTTTAACATTTCGCTACCATCTACATTAACATTATTATTATTTAAGCTAACCGCTTGTATTTGATTTTCTCTTGGTTTCTGCCATTGCCTATAGTTTTGCTGAAGGCCCCTCTTCTTCTGTTCCCAATCCTTAGAATTCTTAGCTGCCGAAGTGCTCGGTGCTTCTTGCTTCTGTATGTTGTCCATACTTCTTAAAAATTCCGCCGCTTCTATTATATTTTCTATCTTGTTTGTCACGAACGCTTGTTGAATAAATTTCGGATAATGCCGAATGATATCGCTAATTAATTGTTTTTCAGGAATGTTGTAGCTTAACATCTGCGCCTTGACTGTCAGCTTCAAGAAATGTTCTACCATGGTGGGCGTCTCCGTCCTATTCCATACGCCTTGCACTATCTTCCTTCTCAACTCATTTTGCTCATTCTCTCCCCAGTATGCTTTTAAGAAATCTACTTTAAAATCAGCCAATCCTGTCCATCTTCCTTTATATACTCTAAACCAGTCCTTCGAACTCGAAGTTAAGCAGTCTTGTATTAGGCTTAATTCGTTTTCAGCCTTTCCCGCCTTTTTTAAGTAAATTTCTAAATCTTCAATGAAATCGACTGGATGTATCGACGAATCCCCAAATTTAGGTCTATCTAAATTTATATTTTTGACGTTACAAATGACGTACTTCTGAATATCTTCCATCGCATTAGGCTCCTTAGTCTCATTCCTATTTTCTATTTCCACATCGTTCATCGGCGTTACTTCGACTACCGGCGATTTTTCGACTTCGCTAGTATCCTGATTAGAACCTTGAGTCCTTTTGACTTCTTCGCTTAGGTCATCTATCCTCTTAGTTAACACGCCTACCGTGCGATTCAACATTCTTTGTATTGTCATCAATTCGCGCGATCGCGTTACCTTCGGTTTCACTATCGTCTTTACTAGCCGCTGTCGCACCTCTACCGGTTGAGGCCCTCTATTTTCTATAACCTCGGATTCCGACTGTCGGGAACTATGTGGACCCTCTACTATTTCCGCCGGCTCCTCGGATGATTCATACCGCTTTGGCGCGCGACGAACTCGGACCGGTTTCCCCATGGCGAGTTTTAATCGTTCGTTGCCCTCAGTGTAATGTCAGATCTATATAAAATATTAGCACACATCCTTATTTAGCTTGGTTTTATAATATCCAAAGATTGGATACAAAAAAACCATGCTTTCAAATTTTTATTTGTCCGCTATAAAGTTTTTTTTTTTTTGTTTGGGGTATTTATTTTGGTTTTAACATTGCAGCTAATTCTAATTTTCTACCGAATTATCTATTTGGTTAGTTTTAATTTAATTGTTTGTATCTTTTTTTCAAATTCCTTTTTTTTTCATTCCGTTAATTTTCCTTGCCTACGCCTTCCCCATAAAATAAATTATAATGTAGATAGTTATAGCCAAATACGGATAAGTTATTTTTATTCTTTTTTTTTTTTTTTTTTTTTTTTAACAAAATAAAACTCTACGCTAACTCTCAAAAACTCCTTCCTCATATACCTCGAGTCAAGAATTAAAAGTTAAATTTGGACCAATGCATACAATAGTTCCCAAATAAATCTAACATTTAGTCCATATCTAGTCGTAGATGGACACATCAAAAGGCGCCATAAATCTAATCGTATTAGTCTATCTACTTATATTTTTTAGTAACAAAGCAATACAAGCATACTTGAATGATTTAAAACCGTACACTAAACAAAACCTTAATAGCAGGACCTTTCCTCAGACGTGCCGTTTGCAATGTCATCACCACGGGAAACAAATGTCTAAAGTAATTTTGTAACGTACATCCAAACTTGATACTCAAACATGTCTCTATAACTGTCAGCGATAACCTAAACAATTCACTAAGAAATTATTCCTCCGTAACTCTAGTTAAAAAAAAGTCGCAGACTGCTAATAATCGCTGTTTAAGGTTTACCTGAATCTTCATTGTTACTGCACAATTTTTATTGAATTTTTAATTTTGACTTTTATAACTAAACATCACCTACTCAATATATACATACTTTGGCAACCTGACTATTTCACTAAGTATCTACTATAGATTTTTTTATTTATTTATATTGAAGAACCATTTTTAAACCCTTGGCTCTTAGACTAATTCTTCTATTCCACAATAACAGCTAGGCTACTCCGTTAGCCAGATATCCACATCTACAATAATAATCTCAAGATATGTGTCAACGCTCCGTCCGCTAAAATTATTTTGTAAAGAATTTTTATTTAACTAGCGGCTGTCTTTTAATACTAAGGTTGCGTAGAAGCATCTGTAAGCAATTATCTAAGTTCATTTGTCTGCTTTAAAAATGCTATACAACCTCTTCTTGAATTAACTTTAATCCGTTAGCGCAAATCAAAATGTTTAAAAATTACCCCTTCTAAAAACCACAATTAAACCGTCTCACTTTATATGATAATTGCAATACTCTTTTATCAACATTCTCTTAAGTATTCACTTCTCTTAACTGTACTAGTTGACACTTAACCAGCTGAGTTCTAGTCGACTAGACATGCTTCGCTCACTTAATTTCTGCTTTTAAATTTACATAGTTAATTCGCGACCCCCCGTTGTCAATACATCACTTTTAAATCTGTCTGTTTTAAGGTATTCTCAGTAAATCTCACTTTGATATTTAAGTACAGTTATCTGATATTTTTCTTCAATTGACATTACAGTCAAGTTAAAGATTATATTTATTGTAAACCATTTTATATTTCCTAGGCAACTTTATCAGAAGTTTTCCTATAGCTCTAGTCAAATCAATAAGTATTTTAGGCATAAAAAATTACTCACAATCAGTTATTTTCTGAATTGCATACCGGCTCCAATCTCATTGTTATTGTTTACACCTTTAAATTTTTATCACATAATCACAATGCAACATTTATTCCACATTGACCCACATAACCTTTATATCATCATCACAGTCAAACTTTCACTAAAACTTGTTTATTTAACCATTGTTTTTCAATAACTAACTTTATTATAACCTCTTTTTCTGTTTGTTGACATCAGACTAGTGTGGCCAGCTTCTGAACGCAAAACAGACTAAATTGCAGAAAAAAAAATGAAAATTTACCAGTCTCATATGAGAAAAATTACACCGGTGAAAAACTAACTCTCGCAACATGTTTTTTTTTCGCAATTGTCATTTCGACAAACGTTAAAGTCGTACTACAATATTTTAATTGAAACCAACCTAAAGGTAATTGTTAGCTACGCTTAGCAAATGCCGATAATTTTATTACTATGGAAACTCTAATGAAGCTAAAAGAGCAATTTTACTTAATTGTCTTAACATGACATCGACACCGTTAGCAATAATTACTTATATCCGCCAACTTAATTACCAAATCTCTATGTCCGAACGGTCGCGAAATTAGACGGAATTTGTGTTAAGCACACTGAATCTGACCACACTATAGAGTGACTTTTGCCGTCAGGTTGACGTTGACAATTGAATGAAGTTCTTAGTTGAATGACAATGAAACAAAACCCCGTCCGTCTGCTCGTCCGGCATTCGTTCTTCTATCTGACATTCGTTCTTTATTTTCTGATTTCTTTCTTTAAAGGAAACCGCCTTAAATGTCTTTTTTATCGTAACCCAGACGATCCCTTATCCTTACTAAATCCTTTATATTTATTCAACCCATAAAATCTACTATTTATCAATGTAACAAATTTTTTTTATTTCCATGACTACAAGTCTTAGTTTTCACTAACGCCATCTATGATATTTTTCCGTAGACCTATTTCATACTAAAGCTACGTTCACGCTTGTCATATCTCAGAATTAAGAACAGACAGTGCAACCGACATCATAACCTGAGCCATTTCGAAGAATAATAGCTTATTATATTTTATCTTATTCATTTATCCGACAATTTAACTTCCGCATTCAGTTTTCTTAATTCAACCGACCCCAATTCCTTTCAAGACATGAGCTCAATGTTCATCATGCTATCAATATCATAATCGAAATCCGGCGGTAATAAAACGCTCGACAAAAACCCGTCTATTCTAATCATTCCCGAAATAGCATAAAGAAAATAACAATAACATTTATGCTAATAGAATATTTCTAGATTAGTAGATTTTCTGTTTCTTTTATCGATTGCTAGTAAAATTTTAATTCTAGATTTTATTTATGAAGTCAACTTTATAAAATTTAAATTCTAAACATTTGCAATCAAGAAAGCATTCAGTTTAACCGGCCCAACGGGACTGCTTAAGCCGTAGTACGAAAGTAAGGCAGTTCAATACAAACCCCGCTATAAAACTCATCAAGGCCCATAAACACAATCACACACCCATTTCGATACTCAACATTTGATTTTAAAATCGCTGTATGGGCCGCCGTGGGCCAACGTGCTAACATGTTTTAACTGTCAGATTTTTTTTCTAGTCTGTTTATTTGACAGAACCCCTCTTTCTATCAGAATCCTAAGTAATCTTTGTCACGACGTGATTTTCTTATGTTTTTAACCTAAAATTCACGATGTTTTTACTCAAGAATAAATTTGTACTTGTTGTATTTGTACACAATAACCAAAGGAAAATGAAAATAGCGCTTTTTAGTGGTGAATTTCATTCCTACTACAAAACTTCTTGTAAGTATAAAATTTTCGGTTGGCATTTTTTTTTTTGATAAAATTTTCTGTTTTCATTGTGAAACCTTTATGGAGTAAAAATGTCCATAAAATCAATGCCCCTCTACCAGCTCAATGTTACTTTACCTCAATCAATAAGAAACCCTTTCTCAAACGCTAAAATATAACTCCATAAACATTAATGTGAACTACATAACCTATTCTGATATTTTTCTTTAATTTCAGCTATAACCAAAAGGATTACATAACAGATCGCACACAAAAGATCAAAATGGATGCTACACTACAAAACAAGGAACATTCAATCCACAACCAGCAATATCGTTCCTATTTTCTCAGCAGCAAAATGTGACCAAAATCATCTTATCTGTATTTTGGTCACTGCATTTCACATTACAAAAGCCTGGAATTCGTTGAAGTGGAATCTATGCTAAAAGTATGTAAAACTACTAATTCTGGTCACGGCATCTCACAAAATGTAATGCTCCCCCCCCCCCTAACAAAACTATAAACTATATGATGAATGATACTATGATGAGACCTAATGAGAGCTAACGATACCTACCTTACCTAACGCTTATTATACCTGGTGATGGAATTTTATTGGATTCTAGTTCTTACTGTTTTACTACATGGATTGGTGATATTCTAACCCTAGCATAGTTAACCTAACGCATACCTAACTACAAATCCCATTCATGTTGATTAGCCGCTAAACGGCTTCCGAACTAACTATCCCTACTTGTGATTCCATTAAATGTTTTATCTATGTTTTGCCTAATTTATTTTCCCTAACCCTATTTTATTGCATGCTAGAATAATCTAATATTAATGCTTTTGTAAGTGTGAAATGGGCGCGTAATGTCTAGTGATATTTCCCAAGTTGTAATCCGTAATTACCCTAAGTTCTCGAATATTGCTGGGTGGATATAAATATTAACTTTACATGACTAACTTTAATTATTTATGCTTCGATAGATAATGAACTAAGAACCTATTACTAAAAGAAGGAATTTACTTTGCCTGATTTTCCTACAGAATAGAAATTAAGATATTAATTGCTCATTCCAAATTGACCCAACTTCATACTAATCTGTTACTTTGTTTAATGCTTAGAAATAACTATGTTTATCAAATAAAATACCGATCTATTTTATTACGGAGGACCCTAATCCATTAGATTTCTACCTTATGATGTCATGGTCAAGCTATATCAACTTTATTGATAAATTTATTACTAGTTAGTTATAACTTCAACAATGAATTACTAGTGTCCGCCTGAAGTGTTAATGGAAAATTGAGAATTTACCTATTTTACTACTATACTATCAGTTATAAAGAATCTATTATCTATGTCAACAATGTTTCAATTCATATCTTTGGATTTATTTGACAAATTTTAATAATCATAGCCGGCCCGACTGCGGCTTTTAGAAAATCTCTAGAATTTGTTAATTTTCTAACTTTAAAAGGAATAATATTATATAAATATCTTGGAAAGTATCTTAGGGTTGCCTCTCACCTAGTTTTCTATGTTAATGCCAAAACCAATACTGAAATTATATTATGAAAATCTGAATGTTTTGCTTTTATGATTTATTTCTTTATTTCTATTCGTCTAATTTGATGTATAGATGTCCTAGCTCTGAACAAAGGATATGGAACCAACGCTTTGACTACAAGATGAGTTTAGTAAGTATGTTTTGTAACATTAAGTATGTGCTTAAACAAATGGGCTTCGCTCATCGCTATTGGATTGTATAGTTGGTCGTTGCCTATCTTCAGTTTAATGTGTTTATACCCAAAGAAGAATATGATCAGACGGTTTCCTAGTTAATGGTATTGATTCCTCATCTTACAACAAAAGTACTCGCTTTTATCACTAGGTCTCAATCATTCCTGTTATTACAACTATTACTTAATAAAATTACCACTAAATAGATATTATTACTCTTTTGATACAACCAGGGAAACAGAATTTAAGTTTGTAATTTTCCTAAATAAGCCTACTCCAATCTCATACCAATTCTTAATATTTGTTACTATACCATGGAGATTTTAATAGTCCTCTAGCGATTAGAAATGGAGATACTATAGGAAAGAGATAAGCGTTTCCTCCTACATTCCGCTGAATGAAGCAAGTACGAACAATGTTGATAGAAATTGGTCAAAGTGAATTCATGAGTTAATTGGAGTATTGTTATAAATTAGTAGGGTATAAGAGGGTATATCGAGCCATAATAGACAATAGGGTAAAAAGAGGTAACTCGAGCTATAAAGAAAGTTAAGTTTGGGTAATTCTACTCCGCTACCAAATATTAGTTTATTTGTCATATACAACGTTATTCTAAGTAATGTAAATTATCCAATGTCGACTTAGTTTATCAAGATAAGAGAGGTAATTTGAAGCAAGTTAAAGAGTTATAGTCGCCTAAAATCAAGGTATGGATAAACCCGTCTTCGTCACTGATTTAGAATTTATTTGCTATCTTTAGTGTTACTCAAAATATACAATGTGGCTTTCCTGGCTAGATAAAGAGCCCCTCCTCCGCTCAATATGGTAAGCCTCGTCATCCGAACTGGGCAACTTTCCCCCAGGAATCCAGCCAATTACAATCTTTCTTTAAATTAAGTACTATAAAGTATATGATCAATAGTCTATGTTTGTCTGTAGTCTTTCCAACAACAAGAGGACAAGCAAACTGCTCCAAGCGATTTCCCAGTTTTTCACAACTGAAATATTCTTATTTCAGTGTGATGGCTGAATTCAAAATTAAATGTAATTTTTTTTTTCTTTTTTTTTCTAAATTCTGATTTATCTTATATCAACATAAATTCAATCTTACAATTTATGAACTTAAAAAAAGGGAATAAGTACTGGAAAATCTAGGGATTTCAGAAGGAAAGTTTATTAAATTTAGGGACATATAATAAATAAATATTTGCGTTAAACCTTTCCTACTTTTGAACAATAGCTTGGATTGCATTGTCAAAATGGCATTGAATAAATCTTCTTATGATTATTGTGTGATAAACTTGATATTGATTTCCTTTAAATTGAGTCGACTGTTAAAATTGATTTAGAATATTTAACTCAGAGAATACTTTGATTCCAGTAATCGTGAACTTAACATATTCACCAATTTAATTGATACTTTCATAGTATATAAATGTTGGTCAAAGTATTGTTTAGTGCTACACACCGAGCATTATTTTGTTAATTTGCGGAAGCTTACTCAATATTGTGTCTTGTGATATTAATGAGTTGGAATTGACATGGCTCAAATAATATCACGGGTCAACATTACACCCAGACTTTTATTTAGCATTCATCCACATTTATTACCAAAATATTTTATTTTATTTATAGTCAACAGATTGAAACATGGTCAAAATTAGTAAAGTCAGCCCAATTCAAAGATATTACTTCTATTATGATTTGATAATCTATTAGTTAATTAGATTGTGCGTCCAGCTAGCTTTAGCACAATGGTAGGTAGATATTTTTCATTCACTGAAATTTATTTACAATGCCACTTCACAACACCCATAGATGCCACTGAGAATTTAAGATAACAAATTCACTAACACATTCCCATTAAACCCTCCAACTTGCTCGCATTTACCTGCCTTGACACAACCTAAAAATTGTCATACATTTTAATTTACTTTGGTCATGATCCGCCATGTTGTTTATCAAAATTAGCTTGGATGAAATGCATCACTTAGAGAACCAATAGCGGCCATTTTGTAATGCACCTAGCAATTTTCCTATCGATAAATAATAATTCGGCCATTTTGTTGAATTATGCCTAACTTATCCTACAACAATTTCGAGTCTAGAATGCTAATTTTACATTGTGACGACCTACCTAACTAGATTTTCGTTCGTTCTACATGCCTGCCTAGCAGATTATGCGCCTATTCCGCTCTATTGACGACGATTCACAGCACCAGTATCACAAACCCCCCCAGGTTTTTGTGATACTCTACCTAATTTTCGCGCAGTTAACCCTACAGTCGGCCTATGATTTTACCTGCCTAATTCAGACTACATGAGAATTTCCTATGCCAATTTTTGTGGTTCTTACCAGCGCCACACGTCGCCCCATTCCTGTACAGTTTTTGAGCGGCACTCACCTAGCATAACCTATCAACCTTTACGTGCCAGAATCGGAGGGGAAGGAGCCGATTCCGGGGCCCTAGCTCAAGGAATAATGAAAACCTGCCCTCGGGGCTTAACCGGAAAACAGAACTACGTTCTAACGGCAGCACTTGATGAAGCCTTTTTCCATATTAAGTCACGCAGGCTTACATTATGTGACTAACTAGGCAGACCAACGAATTGGCCGCCCGTTTATGACGCCACAATCATAAACTTCAATTTTACCTAGTACCCCCCTCGAAAGTCCATAGCGAATCGCCCCAGTACGACACAATCCTATTTTTAATTATTCAAGATAAAAAACTCCCTTTCCCACATTTCATTTCATATGAAATTAGTTTTAGAAAATCTATTTTCACTAATTCTTGAATTTACTCGATACAGCTACGTTAATTTGATGTAAACTTCACAACCAAACTATATATTTCAGTCAGGCTTTAATCTTACCATTTAAAGCTCATCTGAAACATTTCCCCAAAGGTTAGAAACTTGCCCGTGCAAGACCTATACACATAGACTTTCGTTTCTTTCACTTATTTGCTGACTATTTCGGTCTTGAGTTAAAGAAAAACTTGTTCAGCAGCCATCTTACAGAGGGAAGTGTGCTTGCGTCTTCTTCGGTGAGCGTCAGTAAAGGAAAGAGGACCGGCTCCCCCGCGCCCGGCCTTATATACATGCGGAAAAGTTACCTCTGCGAAAATCTTGATGACGCTTAATCTTATTGGTTCTTAATTTTTTAGAGAGCCCTGTCACTAATTTTTCTAATTTACCCAATAATGGGGTAATTTCTCCCTGAACTAATCTACCTATCACGTGAATATAATAATAGGAACCCGTAATTACTTCGATACTGACGATAGTTATAATTATAAATATAATTAGTTTTGCTTATTCTAGAATTTACAAAACTCCTCACATACGCAAATATTGTTCTAATTTCCTAATGACACAATCGATTTAACCTTCCCTGTACGTTTGAATACATCTTTTGGTCTATCACTATTCTAACCTCCCAAGAAAAATGTTATAATCAATAAATATGTTATCAGACCACTTTTATTATTTGCAATCGACGCATAGCTTTATTTAATAATAGCAAAGATTTGATAACAAGAACCCAATGATATTATGCTTAACCAACCAACCTTGGGGTATAATATCGCTAACAACGAATATTACTCACATACGTAACCTACTGTTGTATATGCCCTATTTTGTCGCCTCATCTTACAATTTGCCTCTTCAGTCACTGAATGAGTTTATCTACATACTATGGTATTTTAAAAATATTTCAAACCCTCTCTGTCTCTAACTTTTCTTTCTTGTGCAAAAGTAATGGCATCATTTTTATTTCTTCATCTATTCGCCGTTTCTATCGTTATTTTACTGAAAGAGTCACTTTTACTGAAAGGTAACCGTTGAATATCCTTCCACATAACATTTAACCTATTCATATACCTATTATTGTGGGTAAATGATTTGTAATCTCCAAGTATTATTCAGAAAATATAAAATCAATTAAAGTTTTTATTGTATTTGCAGGTTTACTATACTGAATATATGGATATCATATTTCTTACTGTAAGATAATCAACGTCGTTTATAAAATCTAAGCATATATTTTCATCTATTCAAAACAAAGGAACATTTGATCGCTTATTGATGAATCGAAAATACACCAAATCCCACAATTTCGAATATACTAGCCTTAAGATGAATCCAGGCCTTAACACCCCCGACTCATACATACATACATACGCGACCTCTTTTGCCGTTCCCCTGGCACGGAACCTTGCTCTCGAGTCCGACTCGCACTTGGCCAGTTCTTTTCCCATATTATATTACTAAGGGTACTTTATAGACTCTAACTGGTAACATTTAATTTTACACGTCACCATTGCGAATTATGATTGGCTACTTTAAAATCTGGCGCCATGTAGCTTAATCTTAGGAAAATCCACGCCCACACATAATCCGAGCTCCTGATTGGCTACCACAAACATTTTCCCTTCGTCTTTTTGTTTATGAACAAAGGAAAGCCACGATCCATTCTACGGTGTGTTGTTTTTATGTCTAGTTCCTTTACAACCTTTTACTAGTTATCGTTTCTATTTAATGTTTATTTATTACAAATATAATCATTCGTATTCTTCCTTTACTTTTAATATTAAATGATTTTACTTTATTCATAATCCCAAGTTTAATTTACAAATAGTGTTTTTTGAAATTTGCTGAAAACGAAACGCGATATGTGTGTTTACACCAAACCTAAACATTATTTTACACATCTAGTTATTAAATTATTATTTGTTTATTTTAATATTTTATAATCATTCTACTCCTTTTTACCTTTAAAATATTAATTGATATAATTTACCAAAGATTATTTCGTTCTCTTTTTTTTCTTCTCTTTAAAATATAGAGTGATTTTTCTCTATGGATTATCACTTTAGTTCCAAAAACGGCCACCAAATGTCAAATGCATTTGTCTATGTAAATGTCAACGAATTGTTTATTATTGTAGAAACATATTTTCAGGTTAAAGAAATCCCGCAAAAGTATCCGTTTTTTATATAGAAATATGATATTTCGTAAATGTTGCATTTGCAAATCGCAGTCATAGCCTACAATTATCTGTGATCAAAGAGTTTGTGCTACAAGAATACTGTTGTGATTGCAGTAATTATCGTAATGCCAGGCAATATGCATTGAAAGACAACCCAAATTGCATAAACAACCCCTTTTTTATTAAAATGAGAATAAACATCCCTTCATGGTAAGTTATTTAACGAGTTTATTTATTGATTCATCACATAACTTTATTTTTTTTTATTGCTTACAACTATTTTTTCCAACCCTGGACTTCTTTGTATCTCGCAGATTTACAAATTATCACTAAGATAGAGTTAATTGAAAGAAATGGAGTCTCCAAGGCGATAGAAAAAGGTAATACATTGGAGGCGATGGGATTATTAAGGAGCAACAAAATATCTTTCCCAGTGCCGGTTCATAGGTCAGTAACCCCTCTTATTTTTATTTTTATTAAATATTTGAGAAAAAGATAACATGTTCAATTTTGAACTGTTACATACTTCCTGGCAACGTGACACTGTACCAGATTCCAATTGATCTTATAGTAATGGCCAGAAATTGTACTTAATTTGTACCCCATTCAATAAATGAAACATGCAGAGTTTCGATAAAAAACATTTTTAAATCTACTCTTATTTGACCTGCAATACATGCAACGGACGTTGGGAAGTATACTTCTTGGCGACGCCACGCTGTACCAGATTCCAATTGATCTCATAGTAATGGCCAGAAATTGTACTTAATTTGTACCTCATTCAATTATTAAAACAGGCAGAGTTTCGAAAAAAAAAATAAAAAAATACTCTTACATGATTTGATCTGCAATACATGCAATGCACGTTGTTATTGATATAAATTGATGTTTGGCTAAGGAATTATTTTGCATTATGCAGTAGTAAGACCATAGAGGCAACCGCCTCTGTAGTCTAGTGGTTTGCCCACCCGTGTAAGACGCAGGGGTCTCGGGTTCGATTCTCAGGGAGGTACAATTTATACTCGGTTTGGTTGGTGGTAGGGCTTAAGTCAAGGCCGCCTGAATAGCTACCACCATCTTACCTACAATTACTTACAATTAATTTGGTACAAATTAGTGACATTCATTTGGTACTATTAAGTACAATTTATTCGGTACCATATAGTACAATTTTATAGGTACAATTTGTACAATTTATTTTAGAAGTTATTTCTCCGAAACTGTTCACAGCTGTGATGGAGGATGTCTTGAAGCTCTTGGACTGGAAAAGACTCGGTATCAACATTAATGGCCAGTACCTAACTAACACACCTTCGTTTTGCCGATGATATAGTTTTTATTCATGGAAGACTTGAACACAATCCTCGAAGTTATCCGTAGTGCCTCCCAGAAAGTGGCTCTTAGAATGAAGATGGATAAGACGAAAATCATGTCGAGTGCTCATGTTGTACCCACTCTAGCTCATGTTGGGAACACTACACACGAAGTTGTTGACCATTACGTATCCCTAGGACAGACAGTCCAGTTAGGTAAGTTCAACTTCGAAAAGAGATCTCTCGTCGAATCCAGCTCGGTTGGCCAGTATTCGACAAATCTTCGAGTCCAACTTACCTCGGTGTCTTATCTCAAGACTAAAGTCTAAGTTGTGTGTGTGTGTGTTGCCATTGTTGACTTATCGCAGTAAAACGTGGTCGCTAACTACAGGTCTCATAAGAAGGCTCTCACCCAGTGTGCAATGGAGAGCCATGGTCGGCATTTCCCTGCGTGATCGAACCAGAAATGAGTATATGCGTAGGAGAACTAAAGTAACCGATATCGCTCGAAAGATTGTTTAGCTGAAGTGGCAGTGGGCGGGACAAATTAGCGAGACGAACCAAAGGCAGTTGGGGCGGAAAGATTGGAATAGCGACCGCGTACCGGACGACGCTCCGAGGGTAGGCCCCCGACAAGGTGGACCGACGATCTGGTGAAGGTCGCGGTGCGCCGCTGGATGCGGGCCAAGCAGGACCGATCGTTATGAAGACCCATGAGGGAGGCCTATACCCAGCAGTGGGTGTGGTGCAACTGATATGATAATGATGACTAAATACTATTATAAAATCATAATAAGAAAAACCTCTATAGCTGTTATATATATACGTATATACGTCTCTATATATGTATATACGTCTGCATCTTACACGGGTGGGCGAACCACTAGAGCACAGAGGCGGTTGCCTCCTTGGTCCTACTACTGCATAATGCATAATAAACATCAGTTTATATCAATAACAACGTGCATTGCATGTATTGCAAATCAAGTAAGAGTTTTTTTATATCGAAACTGCATATTTTAATTATTGAATGAGGTACAAATGAAGTACAATTTTTGGCCATTACTATGAGACCAATTGGAATCTGGTACAGCGTCGCGTTGCCAGGAAGTATACTTCCTGGCAATGCCACAATCAAGTGCGTTTTTCTCTGAAACTATCAGAGGTACAATTTTTTGAGTTAAGGTACAATTAGGTACATTTTATGGTCTTTCATTTGAGGGTATTTAGAAATCTCTACTCCATGGTGGCGTTGCTGGGAAGTATCACACCGTCGACTCGTAGGTAAAGTCGTGATTGGTTGACACTTGATTTTGAGCCGTGCATCCTCACCGGCCAACGTACATAATTATTTTTCTCCCTTCAGCAGACAGATTCACCCAGGTGATTTATGTGTACCCTTAAGTAAATTAATGCACCCAGGCTAAAAGCAACCTCATTATCACCAGCCTATTCATGTTTCAACTGCTGGGGCATATTAGGCAATAGCCAGAAGAACAAATAATGTCGGGGAAAAAGTGAAGTTCGCTAAAATTTGTAGTGATAACTAGTAAAAAAAAAAACAGGTGCAAGTGATTTTCGACCATATTGACATTTATCAAAATAACTGTTTTTAATGAAACAACAAAGTTTGTGAACAAAAATATGGGAAAAAAACAACCGAATTTCAAAGTAAATAAGACGACTAACGCTTGCGCCGATCTCGGCAGTAAGCAGCAGTGCGCTCCAAGTTGAACCGTAATGTTATGACCAAAAGGCTCAATTTGAAGTGAACGGAAAATTGTCGCGACCGCATAGCTGTGCGGAAGCATACTTTTAGGCTGCGTTCAAACGATAACACACGACCCGACCTCAACCCGAACTCAACTCAAACTCAACTCAAACTCACCTCAACCACAGCCCACCATGAAATACATCGCTTACAATTTTGAGTCTTATGACACTTTAATAATGTCCTGTGTAATGTCCAGGTGAGTTTGAAGTGAGTTCTGTTTGAGTTCGGTTTGAGTTTGATTTGAGTTTGGGTTGTGTACGGGTTGAGTTTGAGTTGAGTTCGGGTTGAGCGCGGGGAGGGTGCAGTTGCATCGACAAAATAAAAAAAGAGCTTATTAATGTGTCATAAGATTCAAAATTGTAAGTGATGTATTTCAAGGAGTAGGCTGCGGGTGAGTTGAGTTTGAGTTGAGTTTGAGCTGAGTTTGGGCTGAGTTTGGGTTGAGGTTGGGTCGTGCGTTATCGTCTGAACGCAGCCTTACGGTACAGTCAACGGCATGCTGGGCTTCCACAATGTGTCAAATTACTTCAATCATTTTTAAACTTTAAGTCGAACAGTTTAAGGTTCAAAATTCATTATAGATTTTTGACAGTTTTGTACTTATGGCTTGATATGCTGCTGACTGTACTTAGTTTTCTTCTTCATCTTCCGATATAAGTAAAATCATTGCAAAGTCAACCATTTTATAAATTATACGATAGGTATATTTTTTATTTTATATTTTATTTATAGATAAGTATTTATTTCTTAAAAGTCATCAAAATTAATTACGCGTTAGCTTGTACTTGGTTGCTGTATCCAAATACCTACCTACCTACTCTATGCATTTACAAATTAAACTAAATTGGTAATTTACACTAAATAAAATTTTACACTTAGATTACCTACTGCGTTTCCAAGTCTTATACTACTCTTCGAGTATCTAAAAGATTCTCAATCGACTAGACGCGAGAGGGGGAACACAGCGCGGCAGCAAAAACGACACAGGTCCTACGCCGACGACGCCTCGCAGGCTACTAAATCAAGATTCGTCGTGCGTTTTATTATATATTAATTTTTAAATAAACATAAAGTCACTTTTTGAAAAAGTAACCGTAAAATATTCTGCTATATGTCATTACCTTTTTTTCTATATATTATTTGTGCGTAAGAGATTTATAATCTTTAAGTATTATTCAAAAAACAATGAAAATATTCATTGTCTTTGCACATTTTTATAGTCGAGTGAAAATACGAAAATCGTGTTTTTAACCGTAAAATAATCAAGTTCGATTATGAAACTACAACATATATTTTTATCTGCTCAAAATAAATAATGCTTGATTGTTTAAAACTGAATCAAAAATAAGTTAATTTGCAATATACTGCCCTTAATAGGGAATACGCATCATTTTTTTTAATCTAAATCAAAAGTATAATGCGTGAGAAAATTAACTGTAATATTAAAACTTTTCTCTTGCGTTTTGTTCTCGTGATATAGTTACTTGAAGTTAGCGCGCAGCAGCACCCGCCGTTAACGCTCTATACAAAACGGTGACGTCACACATCACGTTTCAGGTGTGTTTCGGCGCGTTTAATATGGAGTTAGCCAATTATCTTCAATTATCTCCCTAAATTTAGCGTTTAAGTACATATGTGTCTTAAAAAATATTGTTTCTTATTCGATATTCTATCTGACTGTAAAGTGCATTATATCCGAAAATGAAAAAGAAATATCGTTATTTTCCCCTGCGTGCGATAAAACTAAAATAATATTTTTTTATTTTTTTTTTCCTGTTCCATGATGTTTTTATACGTGTCCGCAGCGATCAAGCTCAAATTCATCAAAATCGGTGACTTATGCATATTCCTTATTGTGTTGATGAATTAAACTTATAATTAAGTAGGTATTTTAATTGTCATTTGAGTATAGGAAAAACAGCAATTTTTTTTCCTTTATTCTGTGATTGGAAAACTGAGAGAGTGAGTTTTCTTGTTATAAAATTAAATATACATACTTTCTCTTTGACATGCAGTCTGGAATTTGTTATTATATACTTGAATTAACTGCTAGTCAAGTACATAACAACAACCAGATTTAAACTCTCGCTTTAATGTATTTATAGATTTATTGGGCACGTGTATATCAATAATGGTGACCTTGACGAATCGCATTGATTTCCCAGTGGAGGCAGATTATTACGTTGCATTTATAGAAGCAAGCACGGGCAGACCGTTGTTCCATTTCTATTATAATTTTAGCAACGATTTGTTGAGATCAAGTTAATCTAGTGTGAATGGATGCCGAATTCATATTTGTTTATTTTAGATGTATAAATATAAAATGCTTAATTAAAGAAAAAAATATCCTTAATATACACAAACTGGAATATTTGAAAAGGAAAAATACATTGTAAGAGCTTCACTATTCTTTTATTTTTTAAATAATTGAATGGAGCAGATCTAGAAGCCAACCGATCTGATCAATATTCGAAGAGATGTAAGGATATTCGAAAAAAGCTGCAAAAGTACCATTATTATCTAATGGGTATCCTGAACATTCTAACTTGAATAATATTAACTATTGTGCAATATTAACTATTGTGCAATATTGACTATACTTAAGTGCAATATTAACTATTACTCCGAATGTCTAGTTCTAATTATAAACGTACATATTTTTTTCCTGTCGGCACTTACTAAAAAGGCCCAAAGAAATTATTTCCTTTGTTCATTTTGAATTTTGTACTGCTGTATCGCGATAAGTATTGGGTTAAAAATAATAGTTAAACAACAAAAATTTAAGGTAAAATGCAATAACAACTTTGTGATCAACACTTTTCTCGAGAAGCTCATGGTTTTGAGGATATAAGCGAAAACTTGAAAAAGTTAGGAATTTCAGAGGTCTTTGCCTCAAAAAAATTGGCTAAGCGCGATTATTAGGTATTCCTGTAGCACCACCGAGGACACAAAAGTCATATTCATGATTGTTTCAAAACCTCCTTTTTCATTTTTTTATGTTCATCGTAATTTAGATTTTAAGAATATGATGTTTTGCGAATATGATATTTTGCTAATATGAGGTTTTGAGAATTCAAAACCTTATTGATATTTCATGTTTTGAGAATATGATTTCAGAATATCATGTTTTGCGACGGAAGGAGTCTGTGTACGAGTTACTAGCGCAACAAACAAAATATAACTACTTATTGCCTTTTCGAATGTGGCCAGCGGGATTGTCTTTTTGTTTTGTGCTACTAGTTTGATTTCCGGAGTAGTTATCTTTGTTCCAGCAGTTCTTGATTCTTTAAACTTTCGTGGAGCTCGGTGCCGCAGTGGTTTAGCGCCTAGCCCAACGATTGTGGAGGTTAAGCAACGTTAGCAAGGGTCGGTCATGGGATGGGTGACCAAAAATTTATTATCTCGAGCTCCTCCGTGCTTCGGAAGGCACGTTAAGCCGTTGGTCCCGGCTGCAATTGCAGTCGTTAACACTCACCAATCCGCATTGGGCCCGCGTGGTGGGTTAATGGCCCGTCCTCCTTACCACCCATAAGGAAGGCCTGTGCCCCAGCAGTGGGGACATTAAAAAATGGACAAACTTTCGTGGGAGAAAACGTTTCATTTATTGATTTCTTGGTCGCAGTTTCACTTATTGTACCTATACTTTTCTACTGCACTCTCATTCAATAATACAAATGGGTTCTTCCGAAGAGGAAATGTAAAAGCTATTACTCTCGATACTTGTTTGTACCCATCTGAAAAGATTCATTGTCACAATGCTGTTAAGTTTATTTTGACCTATCCAGCAAAAAAGGTCTTTTGGCGCGTAAAAACTCGCAGCAAAATCGATTTTTGCTGCGACGTGAGGAAAAGTGATTTTATTAATTTTCAACACACTTGCTCGTAAAGTGAGCCCTAATGCATTGCTTTTAGGGACATAAACCGAGCTATAACAAACGCGTGCAATAATATATAAAACACTAGTTGGTTATAGAATGATCCCTACAAAGTTAAATAGGTACCTTACTGCAAGTTCCATGCGAGTAAACAGAGCATTTTCAATTTAACCGGGTAATACAGTTATTTTTTTAGTAACAACAAAGAGGTTTGATGCCACTGAAAATCCATTTGCATTTATGGAGTAAATAAATATGTAGATCTTTAATTAAGTCAAACAAATATTTATTATTATCAAAATTATTCCTAATTTACAATATTTTGTTATAAAATATTAAAATATTTACATTTTATCACTTAAATTTATAATTTTGAAGTGGCTGTATGCTCATTAACCTCTTTGTTCGCAAAATATTCTTGCATTGGGCGTGTGAAAAAAACAAAAAAAAAACATGCGCGCCATCTCATCATGATATCATTTTGTTTTTGTCGTATTTGTTGCTGTGTGGTAAATTACTTTGTTTTTTCCTCGCAAATGTGTTGAAAAACGTCGTATGAAACTCGTGAGCACTTACTCATTCTCATTGTACACTCGGCTGAGTTACGCACTCGCCTGCGGCTCGGGCTGCAACCCACAGCCTTGTGTGCAATAAGCACCTAAGCTAACTTGTATCATAATGTACAATACCACTATCATTTTTCGTTAGCAAAAATAACATTGTTTTTCACAGTGTTAGTATGAATGACAAAGTTATATTTGCGGTTTTGGAAAATGTGCTATATCTCGAAAACTAATTACTATATCTCGTTCAAACCAATTTTCTTTGAAAGTGTTTATTAAGATCTATAGCATCATATTTGTTTATATATTATATTCACAAATTTGTTTTGGTCTCTTTGTATAACAAGTAACTATTTTAATTCCAACGTTAACAAACTAAAAGCCTTCAAAGTCTATGGCTTGGTGTTATTAAGTCTTCAGAACACAAAGCCACATTGTTGTGCACTGCATCACACATCATTAAAAAGGTAAAAATATTCCGTCTGAGCTGCTACGGGTGAGTCGATTTTTTTTTTGTATTTTTTCTATTAAATTAATCAGTAAAACTGTTCATAGTTATATTTGGAAACATGCAATGTGATCAAGTCACCTAAAGTTTTCAAAGGGCTTTGGGTTACTAACTATGGACATGTGGCGTCATCATTTTTATTAGCCACTCTTGAAAGTTATTAATTTCGAAAGAACAGTTTAAAAGAAAGAAGTTCTCGTATGGAGCTCATATGGCTAAAAATCTCGGCTCTGATGTCATTTGTTCCATACTAAAACTTGTTTCTAAAAACTGTTCTTTCGAAATAAATAACTTCCAAGAGTGGCCGCAACATTTGAAAATGACGCCAACTTTACCCAAATACCTGTTGACAACATCAGTTCAAAATAATCACGAATGAAAGAAGTTCGTATTATTTAAATATGTGAATGAGAATCCAGATCCAATGTACTGCGCAAAAGGCATATTTTTTTATCTAAACGATACTGATTTCGATGCAAAAAACTATTTTGATCTGGTGTATTTTTTATTATTATCTCAGAACTTTAATCAGAGAGCACAGTGATGCATAATTAATGTACTCGTGGGTACTTAGTTACAAAAGAAATATTTCAGTTTGAAAGAAAAATGAGCACTGAATATACCAGTACAAAAGCTGGTTGTCTGGCTGATTTTCACCCAATAGTTTCTATCTCAGCAGAATATTGGGAAGAGGCTTATCAGGCTCTTTAATTTGTTGAAAAAAAAAGCTCGAGCAGCAACCCAATCAGTTCAGATACATAGATTTTTTCCACTTTTCCCAATTTTTTCCACTCACAATTTGGAAACAGTGGGAAAAATCCATGTATCTCAACTGATTAAGATAGCAGTTGGGATATATGGAATAACCCGCACCACGACTGATGTTTGTAAAGATCTACGTAGGTGCCGGTAATTTCCTTTGTTGCCCGTGGTACTACCAGTAGTAACACGGGTAAAAATAATAAAAGAAAAAAAATGTACCTAAATAAAACGGCCTATCAACCTGTCCTCGTTGTTGTTAAATAAACACTTTTGTAGTTTAATTTTAATATGAATGAAAATAAATGGAATATCTTCAGTATTCATGGCACAGAATGGCGAATGGTTAATTTAGGGGTTTAACAACTCATTTCAAAGAGATTCGCAGAATTGGGCGGAATTATATGAAAAGTTGCTGAGGGGTTTATCTGTATATTCTGTATCACTGGCGAGAGTGAGAACCGAGCAGGTGCGTTACAAATTAGATGATGGATTAATAGCAGGCGAAGATGCGAATTTGGTTTTGGGACCGACGGCTATGCGATTAGGGTTCCGTAACCTAAATGGCAAAAAACGGAACCTTTATAGATTCGTCATGTCTGTCTGTCCGTCCGTCCGTATGTCACAGCCACTTTATTCCGAATGTATTAGGTCTACATAAGTAGTTGAAGTATTCTGTAAACCACTTTACAATTTTTACACAAAAGTAAAAAAAATAAAAGATTAAGGGGGGCTCCTCATACATGGAACTGAAACAGATTTTTTTTTCATCAATCCAATACGTGAGGTGAGTCTATCTACAGATAGGTCTTTAAAAATGACTTTGAGATTCTTCAGACAATTTTTTCTCAAAGTCAACGGTTTGAAAGATATACACTGCCAAAGTAGTAAAATGTGGGGGGCACACATTCTAACACTCTAACTTTTGAAATAAAAGAAAAAAAATAAAAAATAAAATCTTTCTTCTTTCTTTCTTTCTTTCTATTCATAAAATTACAAACACTGTGTAAATCAAAGTTATTTTTGCAGACGAAAAATGATAGTGGTATTAAATATGGTATGGTATAAGTTAACTACGGAACCCTACTGCGCGTGGCCCTACACGCACTTGGCTGGTTTTTATATGATTGGAATGGTAAGGGTATACGATTTAAATCTTTGAAGGGTATCGAATTTGATTATTAAAATCTGATTAATTCTTTCAGCAACAAATCACCAATCTGATCGACGACGGAAATTGTAAAAGGATTAATTAATAACTATTTAATAGTATTACGTTATATCGAGATTAATCGGCTCTCAGTTAAAGCATTGGAAGTTGAATTTCAAACCGTTTGACTTTCGCTTTTATCCTATGTTTCGTTCATATATTTTTTGTGATCTGGATTCCAATGAGTTGGCGGCAACCGCTGAGCGGAGAAAAATATTTTTGCTCGTTTTATGTGCAACTTTTGATGCGACAGTCAGTTTCGTTTCGTTTCGTTTACATTCGACGACGTTAGTTTTATTTTTCCTTCCGGACGACTTCGTCATTTTCTTAAACTTGACGCTTTCCTAGCTTGTCTCATTTTTAACTCGGCTTTTTCCAGGCTAGGCGCACTCCGCGCTTTAGGTACAAAGCTACAAGTAGGTAGCGGGTCCGTCCGGACGGACTAATTTCAGAGGGCTACCGGGTGCCGGCTGGGTCGCACATTAGCAGTTCGATTTCGATAGTTTGCCTTAATACGAATAAAAAGGATCCGAACCTCACGTTTTTCACTCTTCCAAAAGTTCTAAACGACATCAAAACGTAAGAAGTGCTTGTCTACTAGGTACCTAGTAAGTAACTAGTATCCGTTTATTCTTAGGTATTTACTTGTCTTATTTGCTAATCAATCTTCGCCCAACTATTTATTGAAATAATAAATTTATAGATTAGGTAGGTACTTACTTACCTACCTACTTTCGAAAAAAAAAATAATTATAATTACAATTTCATGTCGTAATAAAGCCAATTACTTGTATAGTCTGATGTGGCGTTGACTGTAACTAGCCTATTTTATTTTTTTTAAACGTATTTAACTACACATTATTTCACAAACACATAACTTGTAATAAATTAACTACCAGTTATTTAATTATTATTTAAAAGAAGAAACCCTGAAGTCGTTAGAAGAGATAAGAGCTACGCGATAGAAAGAGAGGCAACTTCTAGGTGAATATAACTGTAGGCAAGAGAGCGGCGTGCAACCTGAATTGCACTTTTTTGAGTATGGAATAGAGTCGTTATTTATTTAAATGACTTTGCGGAGTGGATCTTCTGTACTTGTACTATTATGTATTCTGTGCTTTTTCTTAGTTGGTCTCTTTCATAAATGACTTTGTCATTTTCTTAAACTTGACAGAACGCTGTTTCAGTTTTAAATTAAAAGGATGAAAAAAGTTTGGTTCTCGTCGTTCACATTTTGCAAGTAAGAAGGTAATAGACATTGACTCTTTTAGTGCTTTTAGAGACGAGGTTAGTATATTATGAAAAACATTAAAAATAGGAATAGACTATTTGATAAATTTTGGAAAACAAATTATTCCTTATTTAATTAATTAAAAAATCTTTTAATCTTATGATTTTTTAATTAATTAAGATTTAATTAAAAAAACAATGTTAAAGTTTAAAATTTTAAAACCGTGCCAAAAACGCTATGGCGCTGGACACAAGACTTGTTGACGTCACAAGCCTGTAAACATTGTAATATCCTTAGCCATTTGACAGCCATCAATCGCGGATCCTATATGTGGTCGTGTCAAACGCCTGAAGCATAGCCTTCTATATCTTCCAAGCCCTGAAGTTGAGCAGAACGGCAACATCGCATGTGGTCAAGCACATAGTATAAAATTATTTTAAAAATGATTTATTATTTGTTTTTCCTATATTTATCTATGTTTAAACTAGTTGTAAATTGTGATGTAAGATTATTTCAATAAAGTTTTATATTTATTATTATTATTTATTTATTAGAACATAAGGTTTAAGTCAAATTATTTGAACTTTTCGGGGGTCCTTTAGTACGATGAGCATTTTGATCTAAGCCTCCTCTAGCAATAAATCTTACATCATTGGAAAGGTCTTTAAATTTGAAACACTTTATTGTATCACAATAAACGTCAACTATTAGTACTTTGAGAGTTATAACGCTCTAAACTTGACCAATTTTTTTAACATTAATGACCTAAAACTCCGAAAATACTAACAATTAATAGAAAGTATGTTTGCAGCAAATATTTGTCATACAAAAATCTTTCTTATGATATATCATTCATTTCTATAGGTGTGGTAGATCAACTCCCATAGACAATAAACCACTTTTATACTTTAATAACCTTTAACTCCAAAAGTATTAACAATTGATTGAAAGTATATTAACAGCAAATATTTGTCTTTAAAAGACCTTTCTAATGATATATCACTTATTGCTAGAGGGCGTGTTAATCAACTCCCTGCTGAAGAAAATCAACAAAAAAGATGATATCTTTGACAGCCATTTTTTCCTGGTTAACATTGATATTTTTCTTATTGTTTAATATACAAAGCATTTCAATAAAAGAACTAAATTATTTTCATATTTTAAACCTCACACGATTACTGGGAATAAAAATATCGACCTCTTAAAATTGAAATATTCCCATACATTTAGTATGGAGACTGGCCGACGACATGACCACGAACTGACAGTAACAGACGTTGCCAAACTTATGTTCACGGCTTGCAATTAAAGAAGGCTATGCCTGAAGCCATATTTATTTACAGGCATGTGACGTCATCAGTCAGCTTAGAGTGTTTTCGCCACAGGAAAAAATTCAAATTTTTTTGCATTTTTCTAGGTGAAATTAATCAATTAAGAGACTTAATTTAGTCCATATAATAGTTGAATATGTTTTTTACACCATTATCTGTTAGGATGACCACAATAAATACTATATTTTTAATGTTGTCAAATTGTCAATTCCTGTTCCATCAAGGACGTTAGATTTACTTTTTACTGGTTGCCGCCCGCGACTTCGTCTGTGTGGAGAGTTATTATTCTATCCCTCGGGACGGGGTCAGTACTTTTTTCTGGATGAAAGAGGGTACCTATTCTATTATGTTCTTATCTGTACCTACCCTGTCTGCTTTGCTTTGCCATTTAGCAACGTTTCATTTGTTTAATACATGTTACATTTTGACTTATTAGTCAAATTATTCGAAGCCTTATTAAATTATTTTTCCTTGACTCCGTATTGGTAATGAATCAAATACTTTTAACTCCGTAAATACTACCGTTTCATTTCTTTTGACTCCGTTAAATACAGCACTTTTGTATCGGTAGCCCAATGTGCCGTTACACTATCTACTTTTAACCTAAATAGTGGTTTGTTCACAACCTTCACAGTCCATTAGCTAGCTACATTAATAGGCTGACTCCGTAAGGGGCACTTTGCATATTGTACAGGTAAAGTCTCGTCCCAAATAGGCGAAACTGAGGCTTTTTAATAAGTGTCGTCTTATAAAAACAGTATAAAGGGGTCGCTCCGCTACACCGTCTGTTTTTTTTACTAAATTTAGTATGGTAAACTGGGGTGATTAGCAGCTTGCGTGGTGAATAACAACAGCGACATTTTCGATTAAAAAAATCAAAATGACCTTATCAAATAATTTTATAGAATAAAGTTCTATGAACAGACCCAAGTGGTTCATTTTGAATACCTATTTGTTATTTTTCTATTGAAAATGTCGCTGTTGTGATTCACCACGCAAGTTGCTAATCACCCCAGTTTACGGTACAATAATAAACTCTAAAGACATAAAACTTAGCACAATATTGAACTCTAAAAACGGACCGGTTCGGATTGGGTGGTCGGAAGGTGTAGGCCGGTTTTATGCTTTAGGCTAGTTTGATATAACAAGTGTTTTTGTTGATTTTGTACTTACCTATTTAACAGAAACAATCAGGGATATCTTTGATCAGAGGATGGGTTTATTTTGATCCATGACCAATGTCACTCAGTTGTTACTGTAATGTTGAATGATGTTAATTTTATGATGAAAATCGAAGACTAAAGAAATACTGATTTGTTTTCACCAAACTTCTTCTGTTTCTACCAAAACTCTATTCAATAACCAATTTGTATCATTGATCAAAATAACCCCAATATATATATACCTATGAATAGCTTTAGCGAGAAAATCAGCGGGACGATCTTATTATTTTTATTTATTATGTTTAATTTAAGGGTTTACTTTTAAATCCCGTAATAAAATACAGGGTGATCAATGGAGCCCCAAAATCGGTTTAAAGTTGATCAGCCGAATTTTTTTTCTGACAAACGGATGGTTTTTTTTTTCTAGAGTACCTACCTATATTTTAAAAATAAGTAAAAAAGTGAAATCGTATTTTTTTAGTTTTCGGTACGTTTGTTTTTGAGAAAATACGGCCATTTAAATTTCAAACAGATCAATGTACCCTCAATCTACTTAATAACAGACAGGCTTTACATTCTATTGGGAATGGACTTGCAATTGGTAATCTTTGTATTGATGTGCCACAGTTTTCAATGTTTTAATTTCATCAAAATCTGATCAGGCGTTTTTATATGATTAAGTGGATCCCCACCAAGCGAGCAGCTTCGTGCGAGGCCCACCGCACGTGGCCAACCGTCCTGCCTCGCGAGCAGCGCGTTTTGTCCTCCGCCTAATCACGTAAAAGCGGCTGATCGGATTTTGCGGCGGGCGGATGCTTGTTACTTATTAACGAGAGATTAGTGGCTTCTACACCGTGTAGAGCAGCACTTACCGTCAAATTCGAGGCAGAATAGTTTGCACGTGCCTCGTTCGGACACGATGATAACTTGCGGGCACACGTTGCGATGGATCTGGCGCGTTGTTACTAATTAACGAGAGATCAGTGGCTTCTACGCCGTGTAGAGCAGCGCTTACCGACAAATTCGAGGCCGAACAGTTTCCACGTGCCTCGTTTGGACACGATGATCACTTGCGGGCACACGTTGCGCTGGATCTAGCGCGTTGTTACTAATTAACGAGAGATCAGTGGGTTCTACGTCGCGTCATGTAGAGCAGCGCTTACCAACAAATTCGAGCTCAATCAGTTTCCACGTGCCTCGTTTGAACACGATGATCACTTGCGGGTACACGTTGCGATGGATCTGGCGCGATGTCACTAATTAACGAGAGATCAGTGGCTTTTACGCCGTGTAGAGCAGCACTTACCTACAAATTCGAGGCCGAACAGTTTCCACGTGCCTCGTTTGGAAACGATGATCACTTGCGGGCACACGTTGCGAAAGATCTAGCGCATTTTACTAATTAACGGGTGATCAGTGGCTTCTACGCCGTGTAGAGCAGCGCTTACCGACAAATTCGAGGCCGAACAGTTTCCACGTGCCTCGTTTGGACACGATGATCACTTGCGGGCACACGTCGCGCTGGATCTAGCGCGTTGTTACTAATTAACGAGAGATCAGTGGGTTCTACGTCGCGTCATGTAGAGCAGCGCTTACCAACAAATTCGAGCTCAATCAGTTTCCACGTGCCTCGTTTGAACACGATGATCACTTGCGGGTACACGTTGCGATGGATCTGGCGCGATGTCACTAATTAACGAGAGATCAGTGGCTTTTACGCCGTGTAGAGCAGCACTTACCAACAAATTCGAGGCCAAACAGTTTCCATTTGCCTCGTTTGGACACGATGATCACTTGCCGGCACACGTTGCGATGGAACTAGCGTGTTGTAACTAATTAAGGAGAGATAAGTGGCTTCTACGCCGTGTAGAGTAGCGCTTACCGACAAATTCGAGGCCGAACAGTTTCCACGTGCCTCGTTTGGACACGATGATCACTTGCGGGCACACGTTGCGATGGATTTGGCGCGCTGTGTAGTGAAGGTAGTGGAGCGCTTCGATGATCTGAAAACGAGATTTGGTTCAATAAAACTTTTCAAACGAGATCTTTAATTGGGTGACTGGAAATAATTAAAGGTGACTGTTAATGGGATACTTAAATGGTAAACTGAGCAGCAGTTTATTTTTTGGGTGACAAAATACTAAACGGGCGATTACCAGTGGATTACAAAATACTCAAAACGGGCGACTACTTATGGGTGACAAATAATTTAAGTTAGCAGTGACAACTCTAAATGGGTGACATAAATACTGAGTGGGCAACTATAATATCAAGTAGGTAAATAACTAATTTAAGCGGCCTAACATGGTATTTTAACATGTTTTTATTAGGCTGCTTTCTAGTTTGTTCGTTTGTGTGTTTTTTGTCATCTTGATTAGGATAATAGTAATCTTTTTTAAATAAAATATATGACGAATTCTTTGTTTTGTGTGCCCAAAGGTTGCCGCCCGAATAGTAATTTCTGTTCTGAATAATTAGTTACCCCATTTCTATTTTAAAGTCATCCATTTTCAATATCTGTAGTCGCCCTCGGTCCGTCACCCACTTAGTATTTCAGTACGCTATATTCAGTATTTTAGATACCCAAAATGGGAATTTATTGTTACCCGATTAAATACTACCCTTTTATGTCTTAAGATCTCTCCGCAATATGAGGTTAAGTGGCACCCCAATCCTTAATATAAAAAATTATAAAAAAATAATTTATTATTAACTTATTATGGAACAATTTTTGATCAAAGAGGTCCCCCGACTGCAATGACACTTGTTGTTTAACTTTTTAGTTAGTTTTTGGCAGGGCAGTCGTGTTTTTAATATTTTTTAATTTATTTCACACATTTTAGTGACATATTATATAGTTTTGGAATGTGCTCATCAAGTCCTTTCATTTGATGCCCATATTGTAATAATAGAAGAAAAAAAAAATTCTCATTTTAAAATGGCGTCGTACAGTCGCCATATTGAATTTTTCTAAAAAAATATATATAGCCAGTGTCACTCGGGATGCTGTAAGGATTCTAACGATACCCCATTTATCCAAATCAGTTCAGGCATTTAGAAGTTATGGTGGAATAAAGAAACTCACATACCCACAAACATACATGAACCCTGAACAGATATACACTCTTTTTGCTTTGGGCAGTCGTGTAAAAAATATTAAGCACTCCCTTAGTATGTATTGACTGAAATAAAGGGATGCTACATACTCTATTAAAACTTAAACTATTAACTTTGCGAAGTTTGCAAAATATAGTTTATATTTATAAACCCAAACCGTCAGTTTCCCCACACTGGGGCACGCAGGCGAGACTGGGGTAATGAAAATTTATTTACGAATGCCATCTGGGGTAAAAGGAAAAGTTTTAGATTAAGTACTTAGTCGTTCCTACTACCATTTGCGGTTTCGCGCTTTTATAGAATTGCACAGATAGTGTTAACTATTCGTCTCTGGTGATTTTATTTCGCAGTAAGCTATCTACGAGAAACTACACACATTAACTTTGTCTAAGGATACAGGTGTTATTTTCATACAAAAGAGGTAATTTTGAAGCCTTGGTTTCGTGCCAGGGATGTACCGTGCTGCGATCTGATGATGGCTATCTAGAGAATGAATGGAGGAGATTCAGATCGCTATACACAGCTAACTGATATGACCAGCATTCTAAAAGATTAGAGGACATGTTTAAAATGTATGGCAATCCTGCAACTGAGAACCCTGACCCTTCTATATTTTAGAATGCTGATCAGATCCGTTGGGTGTGTACAGCGTTCTGAATCTCCTCCATTCATTCCCTGGATAGCAATCAGCAGATCACGGTACATCCCTGGCAGATAACCAAGGTTTCAAAGTTCGTTTGTATGAAAATCACACCTGTATCCCTAGACAAAGTTGATGAGTATATTAAGTGAATATATGTTTACCAAGGGATGCTTTTCTTTAAACATACGGATAATGTAAAATAATAAAAAAAAATTAATAATATTTTTTTTTACCTTTAACGAATGGTTAGTGTTTGTCACATGAGTGTGTGCCCGACAATGATTCACCTCAACATTGAAACAAAACAAATGAAGCTAAAATCTCAAAGTCGTAAATACAAAAATGTATGCAAATGAGTAGTAAATTAACTTCTAGTTCTAGTAGTAGGCGATAGATTTCTATTGTTCTCTGCTTTGCGTGTAAATATTATTCACTTATTTTGGTTATCTAGACTATAATATTCGAGTAACAACTTTCGCAAGTTATTTAATATGTAAGCAAATTTTTTGGAGGCCTGGCTCAACCTGAAAGTTTGGCATACAAGTATTGGCTTTATTTGAAAGTTATGGGTTCTGGAAAATTAATAAACTGCATATTTACCGATGAGATCGATAGTTCTAGGATTGATTGACTTTAGTTCGTTTATTTATGATGAGGACCGACCACAAAATAAATACCTCGTGGAGTTTTTGATGAGCGTTTACAGAAGAAAATTTAAAAAAGATAAGAGTCAGTAATATCACAATCATTTTTCAATCTTTTTAAGTATAAGTTACTAGCGACCCGCCCTTGCTTCGTTTTGGTTCCTTCCTTTTTTTGCCAATTTCGACCTTCCAATAACAACCAAAAAGAAAACAAATCGTCACCTCCATTCGCTCCAAAAGTCTGTTTCCATCCCGTTAGAGTTCCGTCATCGGTGTGAGAAACGCGCTGAAGAATGTTAAAAATTCTGATCACGGTACATCCCTGGTGATCGATTATTTAGCAATAGGGAATATGCATCAATTTTTTTTTTATCAAAATCAAAAGTATAATGCGTGTGAAAATCAACTGTAATATTAAAACTTTTTTCTTGCGTTTTTTTCTCGTGATATAGTTACTTGAAGTTAGCACGCAGCAGCAACCGCCGAAAACGCTCCATACAAAACGGACATGATATATGACGTCACATATCACGTTTCAGGCACGCGTTTACTATGGAGTTAGCCAATAATTTTCAATTTTTCTCAATTATCTCCCTAAATTTTGCGTTTAAGTACATATGTGTCATACAAGAAATGATTTCTTATTCGATATTCTATCTGACTGTTAAGTTCATTATATTTGGAAGTGAAAAAAAAATTCGCTATTTTTCCCTGATTTCATTATGTGATAAAACTAAAATAATATATTATTATTTTTTATTTTCCTTTTCCACCATGTTTTTATACGTGTCCGAAGCGATCAAACTCAAATGTATCAAAATCGGTGACTTATGCTTTTCCCTATTGGTCTTCTGGAATGCACCTCCTGTTGTACTCTTTACCCCCCTGTCACGCGGCGTGTTCACGGCATGTCTAAAGTCTAGAATGGTATTATTCTTTGATTATTAAAATATACTTTCTAGATCAGAGGTGCCCAAACGGTCGATCGCGAGAGGTTTTAAGGTCGATCGCCAAGGAGCACTGATTGCACTCAATCAACTCAACTGACACTTTGCACTCAATGTAGTTTTATTACTTATGCATTTTTTTTCATGATAAATATTTTGTGGGTGTTTCGCTCAAAATGTCGATCTCTTAGTCATCATTTTTTGCTAGGTCGATCTCCTTACGAAAAAGTATGGGCACCCCTGTTCTAGATGGAACTTATGTAGCGAAACAGAGGTGTTATTATTTATTAACATTGTCCAATACTATACTGTCTTCCCCTATTTATACAAATCTACTCGCAACTCGATTTTACGTCTTTAATTAACGTCACGTCATTTCGCGGAATCAAAAAGTGTCTTTATGCTAGTAAGGGGTTTGAAAACCTCTTACTTACCATACTATTTAAACTTAGGAGTTGTCGCAAAAAATTAACGCGCGCGAAAATGAATTCAAGCGCGTTTCTTACACAGACGACTCGAATGGGATCGGGACACTCCACACACGGGACAGAATAAGACCTTTAGAGCGAATGGAGGTGACGACTGTAAGGTATTGGTATTCTTTTTGAGTGTTGTTGGAAAGTCGCATTTAGCAATAAAAAGGAAGGAATCGAAGCGAAGTAGGGTGGGTCACTATCTCTAGTTTAAGAATAATTCTTCTAAAAGCAAAAAAATATATAATTGAAATATATCTTAGAATAATAACACCTAGAAGCAGTGTCCTTGTATGCAAAGTGAGGCAACTAATACTGAGTCAAAATGGCTCAGTTCTCAGATGTATATCCTTCATACGTTCCTTAATCACTCGTAACTAAAATCTAATAATATAATAACTCATCTCCTAAAGGGAAATTGAAACTGTTTTGTACTTATGATTGTACGTATGATTATGTAATAATGGATATTAGGTGTCGCACTTTTGACAGCGCGCTTTGTAGGGAATTATCGTTCTATGCTCTAGGTGTTATTATTCAAAGATAATAATAATAAATACCTAATACTCAACTAAGTACCTCGGTATAACATAACTATGTTATATCGAGGTTCTAAACTAATTTTTTGTGACTTCATAAGCAAGTGCGATTGAAATAGAATTCTGTGGTATTTTGGGACTTAGGTAGTAGGTACTATTATATTCTGTGCTTAAGTGCAGTTAAGGTTCTAGTTTCTATAAGCAGGTCAAACTATCCAAACCGTTTCATGACACCAATATACTTAGTAGGAAAGTTATACCCTTATTCAAGAACAATACTCAAACGACCTTTTCCTAATATTATGAACGCACTTTGTTGAAATAGAGCTCTGTGATTGGTTCGTTGTTTTTACGTATGACGTGTGATTGGTTGTTGGTTGAGACGCTCTGTGCGTCCGCGAGCACTGTGAGAATGTAATGTTTTGTGAATACGGAAGTTAGTAAACAAAGTCAATTGACAACATTTCATTTTGACAAAGTACTAAAATTAGAAAACCATTTCGAGATTTTAGTGTTATAAGCTCATATTTTTTTTCAGAATATTTAGATCTGTATTTTTTACGTTAATTAAAAAATCTAAAATCTATTCGATATAGGGAGTCTGAGATGAGTCTCTTTGCCTTCTATTTAAAAAAAAAACATTTTAAATCAATTTTAAATCCTGAAATTGAAAATACAGCAAACCCGTGAGTATAAATATATACAAGAAGAATATATCTTTCCACTATCTTACGTCCTTTTAGAATAAACCATTTTCTATTAATTAATATCTCAGTAATGTATGAAAATAAATGGAAAAAAATACGGGTCGCCTAAAAACGATAAATTTTCATTATATCCATAAAAACATGTACCTAAATATTTTGAAATGTTGTCAATAGGGAATATGCATAAGTCACCGATTTTGATGAAATTGAGCTCGATCGCTGCGGACACTTATAAAAACATGATGGAACAGGAAAATAATAAAAAAAATGTATTATTTTAGTTTTATCACACGATGAAATCAGGGGAAAATAACGATATTTTTTTTTCATTTTCGGATATAATGCACTTTACAGTCAGATAGAATATCGAATAAGAAATTATATTTTGTATGACACATATGTACTTAAACGCAAAATTTAGGGAGATAATTGAAGATTATTGGCTAACTCCATATTAAACGCGCCGAAACACACCTGAAACGTGATGTGTGACGTCACCATTTTGTATGGAGCGTTTTCGGCGGGTGCTGCTGCGCGCTAACTTCAAGTGACAATATCACAGGAAAAAAACGCAAGAGAAAAGTTTTAATATTACAATTAATTTTCTTACGCATTATACTTTTGATTAAGATTAAAAAAAAAAATTGATGCATATTCCCTATTGTGTTTGAAATTAAAAGTCAATTATGCTATAGTTCGATGTCCTTCTGTCTGTCCGCGGCTTATCTAAGAGGCCCATAGAACTAGAAAGCTGTAATTTGGCATGGATATGTATATTAATAACGCCAAAAAAGTTGTAGAATAAAATCATGACAAATATTTTTGGTTAAACTAAGTATAAACTTATTCTTAATTTATTAGTAAAAAATGTCCATGTAAGGTACTATGTCGAGCTTCTGTAAAAAGAAACGGTTTCTGTACAAAATAGTTGCAAAAATAAGCGCTCGGACGTCGGAAACTATTGCTCAAGAACCACCTAATAGGTAAGTAATTCCTTTTTGCGCAGAATGCCTACGGCGTAATAATTATTATATTATGCTAATCCCGATACTATATTACGGTCAGGAAATACAATTTTACAAGAATTATAGAATATCTATCAAGTTTTGTACATCATGGAGCAATTAGCCACGATTTTCTCGAGCGTCATAGCTTGGTTCTATTGTTAGAGACATCATCATCATCATATCAGCCACACGACACCCACTGCTGGGTATAGGCCTCCCCTAAGGATCTCCACAACGATCGGTCCTGCGCTGTCTGCATCCACTGGCTTTCCGCGACCTCCACCAGATCGTCGGTCCACCTTGTCGGGGGCCTACCCACGGAGCGTCGTCCGGTGCGCGGTCGCCATTCCAGAACCTTTCTGCCCCAACGGCCATCGGTTCTTCTCGCTATGTGTCCCGCCCATTGCCACTTCAGCTGAGCAATCCTTCGAGCGATGTCGGTTACTTTAGTTCTCCTGCGGATCTCCTCGTTTCTGATTTGATCACGTAGGGAAACGCCGAGCATGGCTCTCTCCATTGCACGCTGAGTGACCTTGAGCCTCCTTATGAGACCCATAGTTAGCGGCCACGTTTCACTGCCGTAGGTCATCACTGGCAACACACACTGTTCATAGACTTTCGTCTTGAGACACTGAGGTAAGTCGGACGCGAAGATTTTTCGAAGCTTCCCGAATGCTGCCCACCCGAGTTGGATTCGACGAGAGATCTCTTTCTCGAAGTTGGACCTACCTAACTGGACTGCCTGTCCTAGGTATACGTAATGGTCAACAACTTCAAGTGTAGTGTTCCCAACATGAACTGGAGAGGGTACAACATGGGCATTTGACATAATTTTCGTCTTATCCATGTTCATCCTAAGACCCACTCTTTGGGAAGCACTACGGAGATCTTCGAGCATTGTGTTCAGGTCTTCCATGGTCTCAGCCATAAGGACTATATCATCGGCAAAACGAAGGTGTGTTAGGTACTGGCCATTAATATTGATGCCGAGTCCTTTCCAGTCCAAGAGCTTAAAGATATCCTCCAACGCAGCTGTGAACAGTTTCGGAGAAATAACGTCTCCCTGTCTCACACCACGCTGCAGTTGGATAGGATTTGTGTTCTGGTTCTGTACTCGGATCGTCATGGTGGCATTTTGGTATAAGTACCTCAACACCTCGATATACCTATAGTCCACTTGGCACCTTTGGAGAGACTGCAGCACCGCCCAGGTTTCAATCGAATCAAAGGCTTTCTCATAGTCCACGAACGCCAAGCAAAGTGGCTCATTATACTCCTCAGTCTTCTGTATAACCTGCCGCAGCGTATGGATGTGGTCTATGGTGCTAAAGCCTTTTCGGAACCCGGCTTGTTCGGGAGGTTGGAAGTCGTCGAACTTGCGAGCGAGACGATTCGTAAGGACTCTCGAAAACAGCTTATAGACATGACTCAGAAGCGAGATGGGTCTATAGTTCTTTAAGAGGGACTTGTCACCCTTTTTAAAGAACAAGATCACCTCACTTATGTTCCATGTCTTTGGCGTTCTGCCCTGGACGATGACGGAATTAAAGAGCTTCTGGAGGACTTTGAGTATCGGCTTACCGCCCGCTCTCAGAAGTTCTGTAGTGATTCCATCGTCACCCGCCGCCTTGTTGTTTTTCAGCTGTTTGAGAGCCATACTAATCTCGCACAGGCTGACGTCCGGGATATCTTCGGTATAGTGTCGGGTAAGCTTGGCTCTGGGGTCTTTAGCCTTGCTTTCAACAGGTGTCTGCGTGGAATATAACTGCCCATAGAAGCTCTCGATCTCCCTCAGGATTTCAGGCTTTGATGAAATGATGCGTCCGTCGTCAGTTTTCAGCTTCGTCATCTGGCTTTGCCCAATAGACAGATCTCTCGCGAACACTTTGGAGCCTTTATTCCGCTCGATGGCCTCTTTAATACGATTCGTATTAAATTGGCGAAGGTCGCTCGTCAAAGACTTAGATATCTGTCTATTAAGCTGCCGATAACGATTAGCATCTGAAGATCGACGAGATGATCTGAAGACGATCTGAAGTAGACGTTAGAGACATATCAGTGCTTAATTACATTTCACACTAATTGATACAATCAGCTCAAGAGGATTACGTCCAAATTCTAGGATTATATCTAAAGTCTACACTAAAGCTCGACCTGGCAGATCCGTATAATAGTGATTGTAGGGTAGACTGGGAGCAGTAGTAACAGTGGACGATTGTAACATTGGCGATATTTCTACTACAAAGCCACTTATACGGGTGTGCGTTAGCTAGAATACGCGCAGAACGAGTCCCGACCTACTCAAAAGTTGGCGGCGCGCGAGCTGCGAAACGGACGTGTCAACGACGGATTTTCGTTTTCTGCAGGGCCAAAGTAAGTTATTCGTTCTTATTATCGGTCTGATATTCGCTTTAAATCACTATATTGTCTCCAGGTTTTTTATTTAGTCAATTACTGAGTTAGCACACTTGGCATAGCCTAGTTTTTGCCCATTAATATTCAGTAACTTATTAGATATTAATATTTCTCCAAAGAGTGGGTGTAAAGGACAGTTGTACCACCACCAATGGGGACAATTGAAACGTTACAATCGTCCCCGTGTTACAATTGTCCCCGTGTTCGTTGGCAATCAATTTAAAATTGTTCTATAAATTATATGATGGTCGGTCAAATGGGGCCTGCATTGGTAAGTATAGGTATGTTAGGTTCTATATTGTGTGTTAATCTCCGACGTAGGTTTCATGTTTTACGGAACATATTATGAAACTTTGTTTATATTAATACATTTTCTTTCAGATGCCATGAAACAGAGTAAAAAAGACGAAATGTTGCAGTGTTTTTTTTAATGCCTATTTAAGTTGAATAGTTTAATTACGCGTATATGCTAAATAATATGAGTCACGTGGCTGGGGACATTTGTAACGGTGGACAATTGTAACACCATACAAACAAAATTTTTTGAATATTTCGAATTTTATACGAGCTATAATGCTCATAATAAGCTAAAATTTATGGTAAGATTTAAAATTATCACTTGTCAAACAAAGCAGTCATTTTCGTTTGTTTTGTGAAGCTAGAGAAGCTATATTATTTTTTATAAATATTATTATGTTCAGTTTTAAAATTTTAGGAAGTATCTTGTTAATTTGATTTAAGACTGATTCTTTACCTATGAGACTGCAAATATAAAATAGTACAAGTATTTCTAATCAACTTACTGGTGTTTTATTTCATATAAAACTTTTGTTACAATTGACCACACAATGGGTACAATTGTAACACTCGTCTTCGTTCGGATCAAATTGATTTTTTTACGTTTCTCTTATGTATTAAGTTCAATATTGGCAGAGATTATTGTAGATGAATAACCTCAGGTCCTAATTACACAGATAAAGTAACTTAAAAACAAATAGATTTTACACTAGAGCCCGTCAAACAAAAAGTGTTACGTTGGCCCCCAGTCTACCCTACACTGCTTAATAGCCTTTGCGATGAAACCATTTTCCTTCTATCCTCTTTTAGTGGTAGTAATCAACTGCATTGTTGTCTCTCACAATGTTCTGTGAAACTGGAGACTTTAAAACGGTGGTCGCCTAAAACGATGGTTCTGATGTTCTTTATGTAGTTGTAAGCCTCAGGCAAATTGATATGCAGATGCAAGGCTGGGACGTAATAAAATCAATTTAGTATGCCCCGCTTGCGCGCCAGTTTACACCAGGCTCCTATCCTCAGTTATTATCCAGTTATTGTCCTCCTCCTCTTATCCAGGGTCCTATCTCACCAGGACGCGTATATACAAATGCGGATGCAACACAGACAGTAATTGTCTGCAGTGTGATCGACTTCGTAAGGCTGTGATTTAACAATCTAGCTGCAATACAGCTTACATTCGCTCTGTAATACAGCCTATTAATACAAAAACGTCGTTTCTGGCCCTCGCCGGCCGCTGCCGCAGCACGCTCCGTTCGCTCGGCTCACGCGTTTTTGGTCGCAATACTAACCTAACCTAAGTTAATGAACTATTTAAGACTTTGGGGCTACGCCCTCCGAGCCCCTCCGTCTCCCCGCTTTTGTGTCTACACTCTTTTATGTCTATTCCAATGAATATGCCTTATGCAAACAAACAAATGCGACTGCACTAGAAACTAACACTCGTACAGACTATGGGTGTCTGTGTTGCATCCGCCTTTGTATTTAACTTATGCAAACAAACGCTGCTGCACTACAGGCCTTTGTGTTGCAGCTGGGTTTGGACGGACTATTAGTGCTCAAAGCCATTCACAAGATAATGCAGCACAGACTATGGGTGTCTATGTTACATCCACCTTTGTATTAACGCCACCAGGATGTCCAGGTTGCGCCACTAGGGCTCTGTTTCATGAACATTACCGTAGTAAATCACAACGTTCGTTTAGTGTTCATTGCATCGCCAATTTGGAACTAGAAAATAAACTACTTACAGAGACCGCAATGTAAACGAATTACCGTAGTAAATTACAAAATTGTAATGTTTATGAAATAGGCTCCAGCAAGAGATTCCCTTGCCGCAACCTAATTGGTTGCGCAACCAAGCGGACACTAGTGAGATACACTCCACTCCATACATCTGTATAAATTTTGTTGGTAGGTCGATCACTGGTGCCCTGGTGAGATATGGTACTAGTGGACTAAGAGCTAGCCCCGGAAATAGGTGGTCAATTTACAGAGCGAAGAAATCCCTCTAATTAGTTAGCCATACTATCATTATTCACAGATCCGGGCACCTCGCAGATTTTCAGTGGTGGGGGTGGGAGTGGTTGAGCAGCAAAGGGGCTGAAAAGCAGTTGAAGGTACACAAAAGTAGTGCCTGAAAATTTGCGAGCTGTCTGGATCTGTTAATAATGATAGTATGGCTAACTAACTAGAGGGATTTCGTTTGTTGTTGTCTTTCTAGAGACATGTAAATGTCTCTTGAAAGACAACAACAAACGATGTGTGTACGTACTGTACTATGAAGAGTACTAACTAAAGAAAGATATAAAAAGAAGCAGCCCTTTGAAGTGTAGGCTAGCAAGAAGCGATGTTTATTTGTTCAACTTGAAATGTTTTGTATAGTCGTAAGACCGTTTTCACATTATCCGATACGATATCGGTATCGGACAACGATACGATAAAGGAGGAAGTAAAATGTATGAAATATGTGGCTCCGATATCCGATATTGGGCCGGACAATGTGAAAGACAGATACATATTTCATACATTTTACTTCCTCCGATATCGTATCGGCGCGCGGCTGCCGATACCGATATCGTATCGGATAATGTGAAAACGGTCTAACGATCCAAATATTATAAAAAACAACTCGTGACTGAATATTGTTTTTTATAAGAAGCTTCGTTTCGTCAACCCTCATGATGTGCTTTGTGATATAGTTAAATCGGTTCGATTCCTTTTAGAAACGTAGAAAAACCTTTTGATGAGTAGAGTCAGAGCAGTTTCGTTCCTACAAATGCTAAAACTACTTATCTTTGAAACATCTTTCATAGGACCGAGATCATAATTTATTAATAGTGCTTCATAGCAGTTACCTCTTTTACGTGGCCTGAAATGCCTTTTATTTTAAAAGTGCACATAGTAAGTTTCTGTAGAACCTCATTAAAATTTGAATCAAGCTGTGTGCACAGAGGTATTTCTGAGGTTTAGCTTTACATTCTTATTTATTCAAGACATTTATCTATAAACACTGCAAGACAGAAGCAAGTTGTCAGTAATTACATCCTAGTCTTGTTTTGGTAACAGTGTGTTTGAGTCTTTATTTAATCCTATTAAAAAGAAAGAAAATACATTTAATTTGATACCACACAACGAAACACAACATTAGAGTATATATTCTGTGACATTACAAATTCAGTACAAAAACTAAACACAAGCAAGGGTATTATAATATATACTTAGTTCTTCTATCTCATGAAGTCCGTTCGGCCGGCTATGAATATTATTAGGCGTGCACCTCAGATCAAATAAAAAAGAAAGATGGAGCGTTGCGAACAATGAAGTGAGGCCGGTTTTTGATGGTACATGTGTGCGTACAAGGGGGCGGGCGGGGGCCGGGCGGCAGGGTTTTATATGGAAAGCCACGGCGTAGTTTCGTTACACGTGTGTGCGTGAACTGTGTATGGACACAGCCATGGCGTAGTTTTATAGGCCTCACCGCTTCTTTCGGAAGACTCCGTCTTACTTTTTTTATTTGGTCTGAGGCGTGCACATGCACATTGTATGTGTTCGTAATACGGATGCGTGCAGACCATAGACATAGAATAAATTTCGCTGCGCTCAAGAAGACCAACAAAGCGTGGAAAAGAAAAGTTAACATTATACGGACACGGCCTGTGAAAAAAAGAGACAAAAAATCAAGTGACAATGTGCCAAATGTTTTTACAGTAAGAGCCCCTAGCGTCCCGCCTTGCAAATGAGCAATCACAGTTTGTTTAAAATATTTGTTAATCCTTATTAGAATTTCAAATAAAGGTATCGTGGAGCCATGGTGTCTTGTGCTCTGAGTAATTGTGATGTGATAAAAAGAAACAATCCAAGTAATCACACTTTTCAAAGGTATAAGATTTTGCCACACATTTCTCTAAAACCAAATTTCGCTACATTTATTCGTTTATCGACGAAGAAAACTGTATGGAACATAGGATATTAATTTCCTTTGCCATAATATAGTCATATTTTATGTATGTAAGTCATATTTTACGTATCTCATATATATGACTGTATACATTCGTTTTTCGGATCACCTGTTTATTGACATTGTTGTTCTTTGGCATTCTATTTCTATGGTGCAGATGCACACTAAAACAATGTGCACGTGCACGCCTAACATCATTGAGGACTTCGTGAGATAGAACAACTTTACATTTTTCTTCCCCCCGGGGAAAAATGTATTGTGTGTAGATAGACGGGCAAACTAGTGTAGTGATCGACGGACGAGCTCCCCCGAACCTCTTAATTGCCCCCCCGGAGAGTTTTGTCTGAAAGAAACACTGATCCTAGGCGTGACGGGACGGTGGCGACGCGACGCTGAGCTGTAATGTAATAGATATTATGGACGACGTCACACAGACCCGTCCTGCTCGACGGGACGGTACCCGTCGCGCCACGCCGCCGCCGTCGTCGCAAGTCAGATGCGGGGCGGGACGTGACGGGGCGCGAGCGTAGCACGGGCGGGACGCCGACGGTTTGTGTTGTATGGTTTACGTATTGTATGTAGTAGATTTTTTTATTTTTTTAATGCACCCATTTCCGTTAACGTAATTTTTTCGTAGCTAGCGTAAATAAGAGTAAGAGCGTTTCCACGTCTGAATCACTCAACATCTTTTCAATTAATGAATGAATCGCGTCGTGACACGCTCGGCGTGACGGGGCTGGGCGGAAAGTGACGTGATCACGCCCACAGTGTGACTGCTGCCGTTGCGCAGTTAATCAGAACGGGCAGTATATAAATTATTAAGCGACCAAATTTCTATTAGGGTTACAAGCTTAGGGCACACTAAATATTTTGAATTTGGTTTACCTATATTTTATTTAAAAAAGGTGACTTTTAACTTAATCGAGATGACAAAAAAAAATGAACCTCTTATTGTGTTAGCTTAAAACAGTTATTATAGTACTTACTTAGTATAATAGTTGCCCACAGTAGTTTTATCACTCAATTGGATTTTCCCCTGTTAACTTAAAATTTAAGTTAACAGGGAGAATTCCAAATGAGTTTGATTTGATGATTCCAATTTTGTTTGCGACAAAATAAACTAATGGGCGAAAAAATTTGGATAACAATAAATATGTAAAACGAGCAGTGGGAAATAAATTATTTAAGACTTAAATAATTTATCTCCCACATGCAATTGCTCGTTTTACATATTTTTTGTCATCCACAGTTTGTCGCCCGTTAGTTTATTTTGTCGCAAACAAAATAAACCGCTAAACATATCCCTATTTATGCGTAATAATAATAATAGAAAGTTATAAAATTAGATACTGTCATTATCTTGCCACTGTCCATGATTTTCATCGTGTGCACCGCAACAGCGCAGTGTCACAGTACAACAAACAGAACCTGTATACCTACGTCCGAATATTCGAAATGACCGGTCCATGCGGATGGACATTGTTCAGAACCACCGACACAATTGGCCATAATGCCCATAATTGATGCGAGATTGATCAGAACGCCTTTTGACGAGCAACAGGTTAGCCGACATATTTTGCACTGGGTCTGCACTTATTTACTGGCAGAGGATAATAATGGACGATTCACACAATCTTGTCAATTGGGTTTTTTTATACTTGAAATTTAAATACGATTATTAAAATGTTACATCGATTACTAAGAGATTTTTATAGCAACATCTTTTATATGCGACACATTTGTCCGAATACATTTATCATGCGAAATAATCTTAAAGTAGGTATAAAAAACGGACTAAAAACATAATTAGGTATCTATGTATAAAAAAATGGACTAGCGTCTCAAATAATACATATTTGTAGTTATTTGAAATGAAAATACGTTACTCAAGTCATTATTACCTGGGCGACCGAGCTTTGCTCGGTTCTTACTATTTATTGTAATATGGTGGTGTTTAGGTGATAATCTACATTGTTATCCCAAACATTAACTACATTATTTTTAAACTTGTCTAAAAACAATAAAAAAATATATATACAAACTTGAACATTAAAAAAAAAACAAAAGTAAGTCACTGAGCGGTATTCTAACCCTTAATACTCGTTTCTTGCCGTCCGCGTCTTAGCCAACTGGACCAGATGGACAGTGGCTGGCAGGACGAAATAGCGACCATATTCTGCGTCGAAAGAAAAACGCATGAAAGCTCGAAAACACGTGTTTTCCCAAACATAAGATTAATCTAGATCGATTGTTTGCCCCCGAAAACCTTCATATACCTACCGAATTTCAGCGTAATCTTTAGAGCCGTTTTCGAGATAGATAGAAGCTACTTTAACACGCTCGCTGCGGCAACAAAAAACGTTAACTCTCCCATCCGGCTGTATCAGGTTCTTAAGACCTGTTACGTGACTTGCCGGTTGTGCGTTATCGGGTCGAAAAGATCTGTTCGACATGCTGTTGTTTTGATGAGATTATCTACGCGAATATGTAAGAATTCATGTTTTTCTTTAATGAAATGTGTTTTTAATAAAACAATTAAGATATAAATGAGACCGTAACAAAATTGGTTAACAACATAATATTTTAGGCATGTTTTAATCTATCGGATCTTTTAAACCCGACACCCGCACTAGATGTTCAAGATATCGATAGAAATTTAGGGATGTGAGCAATAAGAGACAAGCATTATCGATAAACAGTAATCACATTTATTGGGTCTTTGACACGTGATAATTATTATAACACTGCAAGTAAAGAGTTTTTCTACATGTTATGTAGAAAAAACTCTGCTTGCACCCGGTCAGGTGCTTGTTGAGCTTATATGAGGCTGCTAAATCATTAAGTTGAATTGGTAATAGTTAAGTTGAATCAATTCATCTGGCTGAATCAGACTAACTCGTAAATAACTTCAGTATAGTGAATCAGGATTACCCATCTCTGATAAAGGCTATCGATAACAACTGCATACGAGCACAGCACTAGAAAATTTTGGTGGTAATTCAGTGTGGCTATCGGGTCATCGGATATCAGATCTATTCAACCCGATACCTGACGAAAACTATTTACTTGTGGTCGGTATCGGGTCGAACAGATCTGATGCAAGTTTTTTATACAAAATCGAAATATTTGACGTCATAATCATGAAACAATATTTGTCTCTTTCCTATGTCTAAAGAAACTGAATATATCTGTCCCGCACCAGCGGAAAGTCAAGCATTTTTTCGCCGCACCGTAGGAAAGTATTGCATCGGGTGCTTCCGACCCCATGCCGCAGCGAGCGTGTTAAGGTGGCTATACAACCAAAAGTGGAGCCCTCAGAGTTTTTTATTTAATAAGTCGTTAATAGAAAAGGATTTTAACAAAACTTTACGTGGAAGTTTTAGAGCGTGTAGTCTAGTATTTTTGGAAGGTGTCACTACATTCCCTGGTAGTTATTCGTAGAAGTTGATAGCAAATGTGTCAAAACGGCCATGGTTAGCATTTTTGCTATCTACTTGACTACAGTGACTTCGAGGGAATGTAATGATACCGTCTAAAAATACTAGACTATGAGCCCCAAAAATTCTACGTAAAGTGTAATTAAAATTGTTTATTAGAATTACAATATTAAACTAAATTCACCGCGGCGCCACTTTCGGCCAGGATGGGTGGCACCTTAATAATCTAATACTTAGTACCCATTTATATTTGTAATAATTTCTTCAAAACCGATGACCTTGAATAATATTTACGGGACAATCTATAAAGTACCTTTGTAACAAAAAAAAAGTTAAAAAAAAAAGCAAAACCTCCTTCAAAAACCTTAAAAAAAAGCTCTAAAAAAGCAAGAAATAATATTCAAATTCGGGTGGAGCTTTTAGAATATAAACGATACAATAAGTAAAAAATTACTTCCAGCTTGACCCAACTTCAATAGACGTGTTTTAATTATTAATTGATTTGAACATTATTTTTTGCTTTTTAAAGCTGTTTTTTTTTAGTTTTTGGAGGAGGTTTTGCTTTTTTTAAAGCTTTTTGTTTTAAATCTTTCCAATAGAAAATTATTTACAGGGTAGCAATGACGGCCGTCCACCATCCGACGCGCGTAGTCCACTTTTGAACTTACTTACCGAAGTTAATTCACCGTTTGGACGCAACTTGCCATTTTTTACCCACGGAACGGAACGGAGACGGAAATAATATGCGTTTGGGGTTAGACGTTGTGAGTTTGTTTATTTGTTTGTATGTTTGTCTGTTACCATTTTCCTCGGAAACTACTAATCCGTTTTCGATGCGGTTTTTTACATTCAAAAGGTTTCATTTCAGAGTAAGTTTTTAGACATGTTTTATGGTGGTAGACCACCAGGGTGCGCATCAGCAACCAGATAAGTCATGTTTTTCTATTACCATATACCTCGGAAAGTATACTAGGCCGACTTCGATGCGGTTTTTTGCATTCAAAAGGTTTCATTTCAGAGCAGGTTCTTAGACATATTTCATGGTGGTAGTTCACCAGGGGGCGCTGAAGTAATCAGATAAGTCGCACTTGAAAAGTTCAAAAACTTGATTTCGATGCGGTTTTCTATAATAGGTTTGTACCTACGTTATCGGCGATGGTTCTCAGATAGGTGTTATGGTGTTTAGCCGCTACGGGGCGCTGCAGTAATCATTTTCCCATTTATCTCCAGAGCGGTTTGACCGATTTAGATGCAGTTTTTGTGTAATAGGTTTGTATAGTTAGTCGGCGATAGTTCTTGGTGTTATGGTGTTGAGCCGCTAGGGGGCACTGCAGTAATCACCTTCCGAACGGTTTGACCGATTTAGATGCGGTTTTTAGAGTATGAATCCTTTAAAATTTTAAAAATAAAAAAGCAAATTTTTTAATTTTTCAAAAACCCACGACGGTTAAAATTGTTAATCTTAATTTAAAAAGATTAAAATAAGTTTTACGAAAACCCCACGACTAAAAGTGATGTAGGTATGTACTAACACAATAAAATTTACCCACCTATTCATAAATTACAAACGCAAGAAAATTCCGTCGGGGGCTGCCATTGCCATCTCTCTAAAGTAGCTATAACGTACTGCAAAATATTAGTTCATTTCGGGCAGGTAATGGCAGCCCCAACGGATTTTTCTTGCGTAAGGAGGATAAATTATGTATTGTACCTACCCACATCACTTTTAGTCGAAGGATTTTCGTAAAACTTATTTTACTCTTTTTAAATTAAGAGTAACAATTTTAACCGTCCCACAGTGTTTTTAAGACCCTAATTTTGGTTTCACCTTGCTTTTATTGAAGAAAACAATAGTTATGCCATTACAAACATTCTTAAACTTGTCTTAAATTCTTAAAAAATCTTAATATTATATAAAATCGTAAACTGAATGACTGACTGACTGACTGACTGACTGACTGACTGATCTATCAACGCACAGCCCAAACCGCTGGACCTAGAGACTTGAAATTTTGCACACAGATACTTTATACAGTGTAGGCATCCACTAAGGAAGGATTTTTGAAAATTCCATCCCTAAGGGGATGAAATAAGGGATGAAAGTTTGTATGAAAGTCCCTCAGTTTTGAAACTAGAATCTTCAAATTTTGTATTTAGGCTGACGATTGAAAATAATAAATACGGGTCTCAGCGTTTTTCAAAATTCTACCCCCGAAGGGGTCAAAAGGGGGATGAAGTTGTGTATTGAAGAAAATCCTTCATTTTCGAAGTAAAAATCGCTAAATTTATAATTTAGGCTTATGGATGGAAATATAACGCAACGCATATTGTTTTTGTTAGGATTTCAACCCCAAAGGGGATGAAATGGGGGTGTAAAGGGTTAAAAAAACCTAAAAATAGATATGGATGTCGTTATCGGGGTTTTGTGGGATGATGATTGCAAAAATGACATTTATTTTGAAGTCCAACACGGTGGACATGATTTAACCCCTAAAGGGGTGAAAATGGGGTCTAAATTTTGTATGGAATAAAATTAAAAACAGACATTACAACTTTAAACTTCGTAGGAACACATCTTAAAATAAATAGGTAAATATGTATTTTGTTATTTTGAAAATCAACCCCTTAGGGTGTAAATGGGGTGTGTAAACATAAAAATCGATATAGATGTCGTTATTGGGGTTTTCTGTGATGACAATTGCAAAAATGACATTTATTTTGAAGTCCAACACGGTGGACATGATTTAACCCCTAAAGGGGTGAAAATGGGGTCTAAATTTTGTATGGTAAAATAATATAAAACAGACATTACAACTTTAAACTTCGTAGGAGCACATCTAAAAATAAATAGGCAAATATATATTTTGTTATTTTGAAAATCAACCCCTTAGGGGGTGAATGGGGTGTGTAAACATAAAAATCGATATAGATGTCGTTATTGGGGTTTTCTGTGATGACGATTGCAAAAATGACATTTATTTTGAAGTCCAACACGGTGGACATGATTTAACCCCTAAAGGGGTAAAAAATAGGGTTCAAATTTTGTATGGAAAAAGAATATAAAATCGAAATTACAACTTTAAAATTCGTAGGAGCCCGTCTAAAAATATATATATTTTGTGATTTTGAAAATCGACCCCTTAGAGGGTAAGTGGGGTGAGTAAACATAAAAATCGATATGGATGTCGTTCTTGTGGTTTTATGGGATGGTGATTGCGAAAATGAGATTTATTTTGAAGACGAACGCGGTGGAGATGACACATCATGGACCTGGACCTGGACATGCACATCCAGGGAACGGGAACGGGAACGGAAACCGGAACGGGAACCGGAACGGGAATGGGAACAGAACGGAAACGAAACAGGAACGTAACGGTAACGGAACGGGAATAGAACAGGACGGGAACGGGAACGAGAACCGGACGGGAACGGAACGGGAACAAGAACGGGAACGTAAGGCGTACGGGATGGTTACGGGACATTAACGGGACGGGAACGGGAACGGGATCGGAACGCAACGGGAATGGGAACGGGAACGAAACGGGAACAAAACTGGAATGAAACGGGAACGGAACGGGAATAGAACGGGAACGAGAACAAGACAGGAACGGAAGGGGTACGGGATGGGTATGGGACGGGAACGGACGGGAACGGACGGGAACGGAACGAGAACGAAACGGGAACGAAACGGGAACGAAACAGGAACGAAACGGGAACGGAACGGGAATAGAACAGGATGGGAAAGGGAACGAGAACCGGACGGGAACAGAACGGGAACAAGAACGGGAACGTAAGGAGTACGGGACGGTTACGGAACGTTTACGGGACGGGAACGGAACGGGACCTGAACGCAACGGGAACGGAACGGGAACGGAACGGGAACGGGAACGAAACGGGAATAAAACTGGAACGAAACGGGAATGGAACGGGACGGGAACGAAATGGGAACGGAACGGGAACGAAGCTGGAACGAAACGGGTATAGAACGGGACGGGAACGGGAACGAGAACAGGACGGGAACGGGATGGGAACGGAAACGGGAAAGGAAATGGAAGGGGTATGGGACGGTTATGGGACGTTTACGGCACGGGAACGGGACATGAACGAAACGGGAACAAAACTGGAACGAAACGGGAACGGGAATAGAACGGGATGGGAACGGTAACGGATTCGGAAGGGGTATGGGACAGTTAAGGGACGTTTACGGGACGGGATCGCAAACGGGATGGGAACGGAATGGGAACGGGAACGGGAGCGGGAGCGGGAGCGGAAACGGGAATGGGACTGGGACCGGGACCGGGCCCAGGAACGGGAACGGGAACGGAACCGGAACCGGTTCGGGAACGAGAACCGGAACCGGAACGGGAGCGGGAAGCATAAAAATGACTGGTCGGATCCTGGTTGAAGGTTTTCTGAGGATTTTCTCTAACATCCACGCGGACGAAGTCGCGGGCAGAAGCTAGTACTTATATATAAACTTGAACATAAAAAAAACAAAAGTAAGTTACTGAGCGGTATTCTAACCCTTAATACTCGTTTCTTGCCGTCCGCGTCTTAACCCACTGGACCAGATGGACAGTGGCTGGCAGGACGAAATAGCGACCATATTCTGCGTCGAAAGAAAAACGCGTGAAAACTCGAAAACACGTTCCAAACATAAGACTATCTAGATCGACTGTTTACCCCCGAAAACCCCCATATAACAAATTTCAGCGAAATCGTTAGAGCCGTTTCCGAGATCACAGAAATCTGGATGCGTTATGCGGTCAGCGGTCAGGTCAAAGTGAACGTTGCTCGCATTATGTATGAGCAACATTGTCGGGCAATCGGCCTGCGGTCCGGTCAGGGCAATTGGTCAGCGGTCCGGTCAGGGCAATCGGTCAGCGGTCCGGGCAAGCAAACCGGTCAGCGATGAGGGCAGGCATTTGACTGCGTGAATCAGCTGATCAGTTCTTTTGTGTTTTAATCGAGGGGGTGTATTCAATGGGAATATTCCATATCCCAAAATGGGATTATACCCGGGTAGAATCTCATTCTAGCCGTGACCGTAGCCCTGCCCGCCGCCCGCCTGCCCGTGCTCTCTGCCCGCCGCCCGCTGCCTGCCTACCTGCCCGTAAAGGGTCCTGCCTTCCCCGTGTTCTTTAGATCATGCTCGCGCGGTCGGATCACCTTCTGTACAAAATATATAGATACTGACAATGTTGTTCATATTATTATGCGAGCAGCGTATTTACCAATAAATCAATATTGACATCGATATAATGAGAGCGTAGAATCGATTAATCGAAATCGACATAGTTGAAATTTTCAACTATGTCGATTTCGATTAATCGATTATACGCTCCTTGAAATAATCGATTATTTCGCCATCGATTACCATCCCTCGGCCCTAACAGCTGGTTAAGCAAAAAGATTAGATAAAATCCAATAAAGGAAGTAGGAACTGAAGAAAGCTGACCATAGAGGAAATAATCACTAAAGCTGACGACGGCGCACTGCGCGTCAGCTTATCAAAAATTCAAGTACAGACTAAGCAAACAGACGGCTGAATAGGAAGCAAACAAGTATTATCTGAATCTTTACAACTAACCCATATCGCGATTCGGATGAGATTGAGCGCCATCTATTGGAAAAATATGTAAACTTGTTATAACAAGGTAAAGTAAAATGATTAGTTCTTTTGGAAAACTAGGATATGTATATTTTTTACAATTTGTCATGGCTTTGTGAAAAACTAAGTATTTAGGAACATTATTTAGTTTTAAAAATCAATGTTAGACTTAGTGAGTAGGTATGTATCTTTTTAACACGTTTTTATTAGGTTGCTTTCGCGTTTGTTTGTTTGTTTGTGTTTTTTTTATTCGTCTTGCACTTATGAAATGAAATGAAATAGGTAATTCTTTATTGCTGTAAATGTGGTCAGTACAAGATTATAACATTTATCGGTTTTGTTTCTCATATTTAACCAAATAACATTGGTAAGTATGCAAATAAAATATGGGTCTTGACTTCAAATTAATAATGTCGCAAAATAATCATAAATAAAATAAAAATAATTAAGACATGTCCAAAAGTAGTCGAGTTGAATAATACCTAATACATCACTACATAGTATAAAACAAAGTCGCTTTCCTGTCCCTATATCCCTAGTATGCTTAAATCTTTAAAACTACGCACCGGATTTTGATGCGGTTTTTTAAATAGATAGAGTGATTCAAGAGGAAGGTTTATATTATGTATAATACATGGTGTCAAATTCCACACTAAACCGAAGCGAAGCGAGGGCGGGTCGCTAGTAATAAATAAAAAAGAAGTGGTTTGATAGTATTTAAATTTTGCAATTAATAAATTCCTAAACGCTATAATAGTAGATTATTGCATCGAGCACAAAGTAATTTATTATTACACTTAGCGAGGGCTCTAATCTAACAGGCACGAGGGCAATATAAATTACTTAAGGCGAGGTGCATAATCTGCTTTTCTTTCAACTATTACCTATAGGAATAGTAGATAAAAGAAACTCATATCAAACAGTTTCATTTTCTATAACATTGTCGGCTTCATTTAGAATGTTTTCCGGAGTTAATGTGTCGCTAGATGATTCCATTTTAATTCGAAGCCGAAGCACTCAAAATCAGATAGTATCACACTTTATCGTTTCCAAAAATATTGTCAAGCAAAATTAACAAAGTTCCCGCCAAATCACATTTTTAAATTTCTTTCATTTTTAAATCAGAGTTAGCAGCAATCATTTTTTAAATTTGGAACAAGTAGGATAGCAACGAATAATACACGTCCGTAAAAAAATGTATTGATATCGGCTGGCTGAATAGACCTTGAGAGATGAAAAAAAACTATGCAACAATGAAATTTCATAAATTTTTATTTCTCTAGAGAAATAAAGACTCGCTTTGTACTGAGTTTTTAGTGTGATTGCGATGAAATTAAAGCATAGTTGGAAGAAAAAACATTTTGTCAGTCAGTAATCGATACAACGCGCATTTAAATTGTTTCATTGGTAAGTCTTTCATTGCCGTCGGTAGTTTATTGAATAATTTTATTGACATGAGATAACAATGGAGAATGTTACTGGGTCTATTAAATCACTCGAAACTTTATATATGATCTTGATCATGTAGCTGATTGTAGCTAATACACGTGTTTTTGTTTCATTTAAATCAAGCGAGTAGTTTCGAAGTTGGAAGGAAATGCCAAGCGCACTGAAATATGTGCTTTATTACGTACGTCATAACGTTCACTGTATGACCAATGACGTCATTTTCCAACACAAAATAACAGTATTCTAGACCATATAACTTTTCTGTTTTAAGAGATATCGCAAAAATTTCTTCACAGCTGCTTATGTGGTCCCATAAGGTATTGGATTATGTGATTTAACAGACCCAGTAACATTCTCCATTCCTTCGGGAACACGTTGTTGAACAAGATGGCAACACTAAATTGATTTGGATATCTGGTTGAGAATGTGCACACCTCATGCTTTTTTTAAACAAATTCAGATTACTTTTTGTAATGACACAAAATTCTATTTAGTTTTTTGAATAATGGTCGACGGGGATGGAAACTGAGGAACTAATGGCGCCACAAGCGGTTGTACCAAAACATTTGATTGGTTGTTTCAAATATCAAATGTCATTTGTGGCATATTTTAACCAATCATAGTATTGATAGCGGTTAGACCGCCGCTGGCGCCATCTGCGATTAGCTTTGCGTTGCCAACCCCTATTGAATCAAAAAGGCACGGTTAACGTCAACCGAGTTTCCCCATAAAATAAGACCATACATGCCTCAAAACTGAGCACACGTAACCATGTAAGTAAATCTATTAATTTTTTGACAAACACATGAGACGTGATTTTTACATGTTAAATTGGTGTCTACTTCAATGCCAAGAAATTTAGCAGCAGTAACAGATTACTAAATAGTTAGTTACTGATCATGACTGCCTACTTTTTTTCTCTGTCTAACGTGTTAATGAATAAACGCAAAACCTCTTAGGTGGTGATTGTGCTCATGAATATGAACAACTTTTACTATTATTATTTTACTGAATTATTGGGGTATCATTTATAAGGTACACTATCATTTTTATTTTTTTATTGCTTTTTCATAATAATATTGGATATGGCATTTACACGTAACTCGTATTTTTGCGTGTTTTGTAACGGCGGCTTGCTTTATCTTTAGATAAAATAGATTGGCATTACAAGCAGCTTACAAGCAATAACTTGCTGCAAACGTACATCTCTCGCAACGTTAGTTACGTGAGATAGGCATTATACGTTTTCTACTGATTGTGAGCTTTTTTTTATTACATTTTACGTTAATTTTTATTTTGTACGAGAAATGATATTGACCGATGACGTTTTCTGCTGATCGTTAGTACTTTTGCATGTCGATTTTTAATTTGGACTAGAAACGAAGACTAGAAATTATTTTTAACTTGATCTTTGACATTGTCTACTAATCGTAAGTTCTTGTTAATATAGATTTTTATTCTGTATCTACTGGAATGGGATCCATGATTATGTTTTCGAAAATTACTACATATTTTTTATATTTTTTTTGTAGGTCGTAGTAACTGTATTAAGTAATGTTTCCTAATCAAAAACGTAAGTAACAGTATTTTTTATGGTTAAAATTTGATCGTTTTCTTATAAATAGTATTTTATTTCTATTATTAAATAAAAACCACAGATTACATAATACTATATAAAAACCTACATTTAGTACTTTGATAATCACCTAGGTATCTAAAGATAAATAAATACTACTATATTTTTTAAAACAACATACTAACTCCCTAGCTGTTTAGTAAAGCCAATTTACCGTATTTAAAGATACAAGAGATGGCCGTTACAATAAATGATTTTCCTTCTATGAAGCTTGTAACGGGCAGGCTCTCTTATCTCAAGATCGCGCAGTGCGTTACAGGATTTGTATGGAATTCTGAACCGCATGAAAACAAAAACAGGTTATAACTAACTTAAAGTTAATGTTACATTAACAAAAAAAAACCTTTTGTAGAGATGGATATCAAAAACGACTATATAAAAAAATAAATACATAATTCTGTTAATTTAATCCAATATCAAAGAAACTAGGAAAAATACTTCTAAGCCATTTTCCCAAAAGTACTCTTTTTAGATATAGGTGAGATTGGTGTGACATGGCAGTACGATTCTCGCACGAGATGAGAATATCGCTGTACCCCATCGACATCCGTGCCTCAAGACGCCGATCTGTGACCCACTGTGGTACAGGTTTCTATGAGGGTGTGGCTACAGTGACAGCAACGCATAAGAGGCTTAGGCAGCAATTACAGGGTAGGTTTTGCTGTCAGTTTAACCACAGTCACGGCCGTGACTGACGATTAACCTACAGTGTAATGGGGTGACTGATGGTTGCATGAAGTTGATTTCTTCTTTCCATCTGTCAATTTGACTGACGCTTGCGTGAGCATGTTATGGCCGCCTAAGTGAAAAATAAAACGTAAAGCGAGATAGCAATGAGAAAACGACGCGCGTGGGAGCGAGGCCGATTCCGCAGATTTGGCGCAAATAAAGCGATTAAAGAGAAATTTTTCTACACGTTTCTGAATATTGATAATACAAATTATTTAAAGCAATTTCGACTTGATTACCTAATATTGTTTCTAAATAAATTTGATTTTAAGAATTTTGTGTAAAAATTGTTGGGTTATATTTTTTCGACGCTGTCGTAGCTTCGACTGTCTATCAAGACATACAAATAATCTAAGGGCGTAAAACTTCAAAAACTTTGTTTTCACCTCAAGTATACGTGTACGTATACTTGAGGTGAAAACAAAGTTTTTGACCCGCAGTTCTTAAAAATTCTTCCCTTAGGAGCGGAGCTACGCGGTTTCATCTTTTGTTGTATGGGAAATTTTTTTTTTTAAGATGATTAATAATTGAAAGCATAATTGGTAGTGCATTGGGCCGGAATCCTAAGTGTGCGGGTTCGAATCCCGTCTGAGTTGCTACGGGTGAGTCGATTTTTTCTAATATTTTTTCAATTATTAATCATCTTAATTTAAAAATAGCATTGTGAATGCATAAAAAATCTAAAGTTTAAAATATTTTTTTTGTTCTAAAACCTATCATGTATGGTTTAAATGAAAGGGCTTGCTGAGCCAGTTCTAAAATATATCACATCGTTATATTTCAGCCACTTATTTTAAAATTAAACCAAAAAATATTTTCATAACATACCAAGTTTAGGCACAGAATAAATAATAGTACAAGGTTTGGGCTCCTACAGATACAATATGGTTGAATTATATTTCATAAGATATACCTCAAATGTTAAGAAATATTCTTATATCTAACCTCAAGAAAGCAATTTTGAAAAAATTGATATATTGAAATATATATATATATATATATATATATATATATATATATGTTACGGCTAATACCCGAAGTGCGGCTAAACCTAGTTCTAGCCGGCTAAAACTAGGTGTAGCCGATAGCTGTTGGCTAAAACTAGGTGTGACCGATCTGCTTTACTCCTGTAGGTCCCGGGTTAGGTTAGAAATTTAAATTTCGAGGTTATTTTTTTTAACAGACAATAGAAAAAACTTTCTTAATATCCCATGCTGCACCTAGTTTTAGCCGGCTACACCTAGTATTAGCCGCGAGCAAATCGGCTACACCTAGTTTTAGCCAACAGCTATCGGCTACACCTAGTTTTAGCCGGCTAGAACTAGGTTTAGCCGCACTTCGGGTATTAGCCGTAACATATACATATATATTTCATGATTACAATGCTTATACAAAGTGATTATATACAATGCAAAAAAAATTGTTCTCGAAACCTATCGAATGTGATATTGAATGAAAAGGATTTCAGAGTTGTTTCTAAAAATAAATATATCACATAATTACATTTCAGCACTTGTTATAAATTAAACCAAAAAAATATTTCCAGAAATTCCATATCAACGTAAGTTTGGGCAAAAATTAGAAAAAAAATACTAAAGGTAGAAATTTTCAAAATTACTTTCTTGTGATTTGATATGAGGATATTATGTAACTTTTAAGGTGTATTCTATAAAAAAATAATTTAACCACATCGGATCTGAAGGAGCCCAAAACTTGGTAAGATGTTTTGAAAATGTTTTTGGGTTTAATTTAAGACTAATGTCTGAAATATATTTTTAGAGCTGGCTCAGCAAGCCCTTTCATTCGATACTATGCACGATAGGTTTAAAAAAATATTGAAAAAAATATTAAAAACACGATTCGACTGCCCTGCCAAAAACGAACTAAAAAGTTAAACAACACGTGTCATTGCAGTCGGGGGACCTTATAATGGAACAATTTTTGATCAAAGAGGTCCCCCGACTGCAATGACACGACACTTGTTGTTTAACTTTTTAGTTCATTTTTGGCAGGGCAGTCGTGTTTTTAATATTTTTTTATTTATTTATTTTTATTTAACACATTTTAGTGACATATTATATAGTTTTGGAATTTGCTCATCAAGGCTTTTCATTTGATGTCCATATTGTGATAATAGAAGAATTTTTTTTTTCACATTTGAAAATGGCGTCGTGCAGTCACCAAATTGATTTTTTCTAAAAAAAATATAGCCAGTGTCACTCGAGATGCTGTAAGAATTCTAACGATACCCCATTTATCCAAATCAGTTCAGGCATTTAGAAGTTATGGTGGAATAAAAAAACTCACATACCCACAAACATACATGAACCCTGAACACACTCTTTTTGCTTTGGGCAGTCGTGTAAAAAATACAAAAAAAGATGGCATCATAAGTCCTCTCCTAAGGGAAGATTTTTTAAGAACTGCGGGTCCAAAATTTTGTTTTTACCTCAAGTATATTTGTACCAAACAGCTTTGCTGTACATCGATTTGCGGTTTTTTTTCATACGAGTAGGACTATTATGGTACCTATTTCCTTTCCAACAAAATAAGAATCATCTAAATCGGTTCATAAACAAAGAAGTTATGTCTGTAGATCCGTAAAAACTCGTGCAATGTTTACCTAAAAACTTACAGTATTTTCAGGATTACTCGAAAACTACTGAACCAATTTCATATTTTCAAGTAATGGGACCAATTTGGGTCCAGCCGATTTTGAGTAATCGGTGGGCATAAGTACACAAAAAAAAACAAATATACAGACGAACATACATGTAGAACCCCCTTCTTTGTTGAAGTTGCTTAAAAAATAATGTATGAAATCGGACCATAGTCACTAATAAAGGCATGTTTGATCTAGTTTTACCTTAGCTATAATTATAATAATGAATGCTGTTTGTTTTTCATGAATAAATAAATAAACAAAAACTATCCCTTGTTCTGCCTCGTAGTCGTAGTATGAACTTAAACCATGCCAAGTTTTATTTGAATTCATTCAGTAGTTCCCGAGTGATGCGCAACCATGATACAGAGCCTGTATTTATTTCATTTTTATTTGTCTGGATTACATACAAACATAAATGAAATAAATTATAATTTAGGCTTCAGTATTCAAGACAATTGGCCATGCTTACTTTTTGAGCATGGATGGAAATCTCAAAACCATTTGGAGATATATGCTTTCTGTACAATATCTACTAATTAGATTTTAAAATAAATCCATATTTTTAAAGATATGCAATAAAAACCTCTAACCTTTAAATGACTTTCAAATGACGTCACCACATGCAGTAAAGAGGCCTTTGCCTTATTACAAAAAAAAGTTAGCTAACTCAACTTGTCATTTTGACAGCAGCTGTCAAATTTGTAAACAATAAGGATTGCTTTTATTTATTTTACAAAACGGCACTGAAAATAGTAACAAGAACGGCTTCAAAACATCTGCAATGCAATGTACAGATTTAGACTTGTCACAGTCAAAGTTTTATTATAAGTTCTATAGAATTCACATTGTTATTATAATAGTTCTGTTACCTTGTTTTGTTATGCCCCATAAGCCCTCATGTGTAAAGGCTCACATTGTAAAAAGGGTTCAATTTTACCACGTGTTTACGCAATAAAGTTTTAAGGCTCCTGTAGCCCTCAAGTGGCGTCCTGATCTTAATTAAATTTATTGCTCGCTAAGTACATAATGTATCGAATATTCACATGTATCGATTGAAGCTAAGGTTCTATCGTTTATTTAAAAACAATAATCTCACTAAATATAGTTAGTTGTAGTTAGTAGTGCGTGCAAAAGTAAGCAAGCATGCAAGCAAATGTGCCTATAGTGACCTTTTTTTGCCTTTTTCGCGTACTATAACAAACTATATTTTACTAAGGTTATTGTTTGAAAAAACTATAGAACTTTAGCTTCAATATGTACATGTATTATGTACTTGGTGAGCAATAAATGTAGTTAAGATGAGGGCGCCACTTTGAAGGCTTGTGGCTTTAGGGTCCTTAAATTGAAAAACATTACTGGGGCATGTTAATGTTTACACCTTATTTTATGGTTGTCTCGAAGGCAGTAATACTACCTTATCTTTATCACTCGAAGTGGTTGACATTTCATTACTTCGTAAACAACTTTTTATATATTAGAACTAGTGAAACGCCCTCGCTTCGGTTCCTTCCTTTTTTGCCAAATGGTAAAATTTTACTCAGTGGTGATCGATGAGCGATTTGTCTTCTGGAATGCACTTATTGAATGTGCACGCCTGTTAAGCCGCGATTACATACGCCGATTTAGCATCCTAACTAGGGATCCAATCTAGGAAGCTAAATTGGATGTAGCGATCACACTATGCCCCAATTAGTACCTGATTTCACCGATTAGGGTTGCCATGCCACCAGTTCTTAACAATAACATTGTACATAGATTAAACAATAAATTTACAGTATTAACGGAAAGGTAAACATTGTTTAGGAATTTTTTTATAAACGATTCTCGTCCCTATCATATATATACGTTTAAGTACCTACTTTTAGATATTCTCTTCATAGTTTACAAAATCTCTATAAAGTTACGATTCATTTTATCTACTAAGTTTTACAATAATAAATAAATTAATAAAAAAAATAATGAGGTAAGTAATGACTGTCTCGGAGCCAATCGAGAGGAATCGCGCGTAAAAAAACTATGTACTTATTAGAACAGGCTGTTCGCATTTGTTTCGCTTGTCGAGCTCAGAACTATCGAACTCCGAACTATAGAACCTTAAAGAGGGCTCCACACTCGCGCCGCGAAAGCCCGCGAAGGCCGCGAAGCGCGAGTGTGCAGGGTTTCGCGGCTTCGCGTATGGGCTTCGCGGCTTAGGTGGCGGTTTTTGGTCCGCGTCAAAGGACTTGTGTGCCGAACTAATGTTGCCGTGTTTCGCGGCCGCGGTTCACGCGCGAGTCTGGAGGGCTATATTGTTTGCACCGTTTTCATGCGCGAACCGCGCCCGTGATTCGCAGCCGCGGTTCGCGGCGCGAGTGTGGAGCCGGCTTTAGATTCAATCTGTACATGTATTATGTACTTGGCAAGTTGGCGAGCAACAAATGTAGTTAAGATGAGGGCGCCACTTTGAGGGATTGTGGCTTTAGAGTCCTTAAATTGAAAAACAGTACTAGGGCACACAAAAATAAAATAAAAATATTAAGGGGGGCTCCCCATACATGAAACTGAAAATGAAAAAAAAAAATTTTTTTTTAAACCAAAACGTGCTGTCTTTAAAAATGGCATTGAGGTTCCTAAGACGATTTTTTTCAAAGTCAACCGTTTGAAAGATAAACACTGCCAAAGTGATAAAATGTGTGTCCTCCCCCCCCCTCTAACTTTTGAAATAAGAGAGTGAAAAATAAAAAAATAAATGCTGTAAATCTTAATAAACACTTTCAACGAAAATTGGTTTGAACGAGATATAATAATCAGTTTTTGAGATATAGCACATTTTCCAAAACCGCAAATATAACTTTGTCATTCACACCAACACTGTGAAAAACAAAGTTATTTTTGCAGACGAAAAACAATAATATCGTATGGTATAAGCCATAAGGTAACTACGGAACCCTACGGCGCGTGGCCCGACATGCACTTGGCCGGTTTTTATAATTATTTTGAGAAGCAATTAAGTATAACAATATTTAAAAGAATCTGATAAATTAATAATAATAAATATTGTTATTTAAAAATAAATATTGGCGCGATTTTTACAGATAAAATATTTGTAATTACCGCCATGGCGGATATTAAAAAACTTCAGACAATATTATAGACTCATGATCAAAACTACTACGTAATATTTACCAATTTAGACAAAACCTTAACAAATTAGACTCTTAAACCTTCCCCATGAATCACTCTATTTATTGGTGAAAACCGCATGAAAATCCGTGGAGTAGTTTTTGGGTTTAACGCGAACAGACAGACAGACAGACGGAGAACTTTGTTTTACAATATGTAGTGAAGTGAATAAAATACGTTTATTTGGAGGCAGTTTCATTAGTTTTCTGTCTAAGGAATAAATCTTGAGACCTACTTTTTTCTACAGACACACTTTTGTATGACGTGTCATTTTGTTGCAGTAATATTATAAATAAAAATAAAACAGTTAATTAATAAATTAGATTAAATAAATTGAACAAATTTTAATTAATTGGTTTAAAATGAATTGATAAAATTAAATTTAATTGTACTAAATAATATAACTTACAAAAACATTGTTAGGTAGGTACCAGAATTGTATTTTTTTTCTAATTATTATAGTATTGAGAAAGCTAAAACATCCTATAAAAATAGATATGATTGATTTAAAATGAAATAAAATAATAGAAACATGCATGTTTGCAAATATGTTCGATATGTCAGCAATCGAAATATATAAATTAAGTTATAGTGAGATGCGATTTTAAAAAATATCAAAATGGCGGCGGAATATGGCAAAAAACGATTTTTCATTTTATCAGGCGAAACTACCAAGCTATGAAAAACAAAATACCTGAGTAATAAAAAATGCTGCATAATTTAATTTTGCTTTGCTCCATCAAGTGTTTAATAATAAGCTCGCATTTTTCTTTCTAAGCAAATACTATAATAATTTTCCTCAGCCTCAACAGATTGTTTTGTACTGTAATCTTTCATCGTTCTTTTTTTATTTATTATTACAGCTTTTATGTTTTACATTTTCATAGGACTTTTATTTAAGTAATACAACTTAGTAAAGAGAAAATAAAGCATTGTGTGCGAATAATGTCGAGGTGAAAAAAATAAAAATAAGACGCTAGCGTCCAGTTTGCATTATAGGTGTAATCTTAGATAAATTTGCATTATAGGTGTAATCTCGTTAAGGTACCCTTCGGAGCAATGCGGCTTGCGGCTTGCGTCATGCGGCTTGCGGCCCACGTGGCCATGCGGCTGTACTTTGAATTATAGGAGTGTATGGACCCTTTCCGAGCGATGCTTTTTGACATGGCCGCATGCGACACGGTATTGCTTCCAATGCAAAGTAGTCGCATGGCCGCGGCAATCCGCATGACGCAAGCCGCAAGCCGCATTGCTCCGAGGAGCTCAACAGTTGGGTCTACTCGAAATATTGTATTGTTGCTTGGTCTGTGGTCTTTAATCTAAGAATTTAACTAAGACCTCTATATAATGTATATCGGCATTGTTCTTCCACGATAAGCCTTGAATAAACATATAACTGAGCAAAACACCCCACACTGGCTAATCTACAAGGAAACTGCCAAAACATAGAACGAAGAACAAGAATGTAGGTAATTTGACTGATTTTATGGGTATTTTTAAGTATGAAATCGGTTGGTGTTCAGATTCGAAACAAAGTCAAATAAAAAGTTTCTAATTATGTAAAATAAAAAATTTATCATAAAGGTACCGATTTGAAATATATATGACGTTTTATTCAATTTCATACAAAGACAAAGTGCTAGGGCAAAATGTATTCAGCTTGTATGTACTTTGCCTTTAACATAATGTCTATGCCTTGGTCAAAACAATTATCGGTTTTTTTATGAACACAAAGAGATTTGCATTGCGCGTAAGGAAATTCGGCGAATGATGGACGCTCTGCTCGTGCTCGGCTCATCTAGTGTAGACGCACCTTTAGAAGGTGCCTGTCATTCTAATCGTGTAAGTTCGAAAAAGCTATATTGTATTCATAGATACAAAGAAAGTTTCATAAAGTACACATGTTTTATGTTATTAGTATGGTATGGCTGTACGGGTAAATGCGGAGCAAATTAAATACATTTTACTAAATAAAGAGGGTGCTTTTTTTATTTCTTCTGTGAAATAAAATTAATAAGAACAGTGGTGTAGTATACATACTTGTAATAGCCCATAACGCAGCTCGATATCCAAAAAGAAGTATTCCTTGGCGTGCGGGGGTCGTTGGGTCGAGGTGTTCACTGGCTGGTTGGAGCCCGGGGGGCCCAGCGATACCGGGTGCGGCATTATGGGGGGCTGAGCTCCAGGCAGCACCGGCGTAGATTCCTAGGAAAAAAATGTATCCATAGGTATACAAATAGGTAAAGACAGTTCAGTAGGCGCATTATGAGCTTACGCTTTCGTAAGCATAGCTGATATTTCTATGACAACTTTTAGTTTAGTGCTAATGTTTTGTGTAGTTACTGCCAGAGGTGCTTCGCCAAATTCCATAAAAAACTGCTTACTACAGTGGCTATCACTATCGAGTATGGTAAACGTACAGGGCCCTCCACATGCACAGACGGCAGGAGAGGCCGAGAGGGACGAAGCAATACAAAGAAAAGGGACATACTGACAACATTCCCTTTTCTTCGTACTGCTCCGTCCTTCTCGGCCTCTCCGACCGCCTCTCCGCTTATAAATCTCACTACATAATACAGGCACTGTACAATCTGTACATACTCGTACTTCTCCTCTGTTTGTCAACTGTTTTCTTTTTTTGTTTCATCATATCAGCCACACGACACCCACTGCTGGGTATAGGCCTCCCCTAAGGATCTCCACGACGGTCGGTCCTGCGCTGCCTGCATCCACTGGCTTTCCGCGACCTTCTCCAGATCGTCGGTCCACCTTGTCGGGGGCCTACCCACGGAGTGTCGTCCGGTGCGAGGTCGCCATTCCAGAACCTTTCTGCCCCAACGGCCATCGGTTCTTCTCGCTATGTGTCCCGCCCATTGCCACTTCAGCTGAGCAATCCTTCGAGCGATGTCGGTTACTTTAGTTCTCCTGCGGATCTCCTCGTTTCTGATTTGATCACGTAGGGAAACGCCGAGCATGGCTCTCTCCATTGCACGCTGAGTGACCTTTTTTTGTTTAGCTATTCACGAGTTCATTTCATTGTTATCAATGCAGGAAACATGCAAATTAATTATCGATAGTCTTAAATCAAAGACTAAAAACTATTTTAATAATTTCATATCAATCCCATTTTAAGAGGGCCCAAAATCAGCCACATCGTTTTTAGGGTTTCCGTACACAAAGAGTTAAAAACGTGACCCTTAAGACTCCACTGTCCGTCTGTCTGTCTGTCACCAGGCTGTATCTCATGAACCGTGATAGCTAGACAGTTGAAATTTTGACTGATGATGTATTTCTGTTGCCGCTAAAATAACAAATAGCTACTAATAACTAAATATAATAAAATATATTTAAGTGGGGCTCCTATACAGCAAACGTTTTTTTTTGGTACAGAAGTTAAGTTTTTTTACATTCTCTTTGGTTACGGACGGAACCCTTCGTGCGCGAGTCCGACTCGCCCTTGGCCGGTTTTTTTTACAAATAAAAACAAGTAAGCATTGTAAAGTGCTTATCTGGAACAAAACCGGCCAAGTGCGAGTCGGACTCGCGCACGAAGTGTTCCGTACCAAAAAAAACAGCAAAAAAATCACGTTTGATGTATGGGAGCCCCCTTAAATATTTATTTTATTCTGTTTTTAGCATAATGTTGTTATAGCAGCAATAGAAATACACGATCTGTGAAAATTTCAACTGTCCACCTGTAGTCGTTATCAATATGGAGCAAAAAACGGCAAAAAAATCACATTTGTTGTATGGGAGCCCCCCTTAAATATTTATTTTATTCTGTTTTTAGTATTTGCTGTTATAGCGGCAACAGAAATACATCATCTGTGAAAATTTCAATTGTCTAGCTATCACGGTTCATGAGATACAGCCTGGTGACAGACAGACAGACAGACGGACAGCGGAGGCTTAGTAATAGGGTCCCGTTTTTACCCTTTGGGTACGGAACCCTAATAAAAATCAAGATGCAATAAAGTTGTCTTCTTCTTCTTATTTAAGTTTTGGCAATCTACTTTCCTCTTGGAAGTAATTGCCAGTGTCAAGTGTTGAATAGTTCAATCAGTTCAGTGGTAGGTATTTATTATTTTTCACACGCCCGATGCAAGAATATTTTGCTAACAACAGGGTTAGTGAGCATACAGCCTACTACAAAATTATAATTTTAAGTGATAAAATGCAAATATTTTAATATTTTATAACAAAATATTAAGAATTATCAATAATTTGATAATAATAAATATTTGTTTGACTTAATTAAGGACTTACACGTTTATTTATTCCAAAAATGTATATGAATTTTCAGCGGCATAAAACCTCTTTGTTGTTACTAAAAAAATAACCGTATTACCCGGTTAAATTGGGAAAGCTCTGTTTACTCGCATATAACTTGCAGGAAGTTACCTATTTAACTTTGTAGGGATAATTCTATAACCAACTAGTGTTTTATATATGTTTTTACGCGTTTGTTATAACTCGGTTTATAGCCCTAAAAGCGATGTATTAGGGCTCACTTTACGAGCAAGTGTGTTGAAAATTTTATAATTTATTGAATTGCTTCAGGGCTAACCTATTAAACTTTGGCGGGTCTGTCGGGCTTCAACTTAAAACAGATAAATTGAAGTAAGGAATTTCTTATTATTATTTGCCGAAGTTATTTGAAATATATCGATGTTCGTGTGACATCATGAATTGGGGTTCGCCATTTTGGCCTGATTGGGGCTCGTATATCTATTTTAATTTGAAACCCGGCAGACTTGCCGAGGTTGGCAGGTACGGGACCAGGTCAGAGCAGACCCATTATAATCCTTACTCCCTTATCCTTTCTTTATACTAATATTATAAATGCGAAAATCAGTTTGTTTGTTTGTTACGTCTTCACTACTCAATCGATCATCGTGAAATGTTGCTTACATACTGTCAGAGGTGCAAAAAAGGACATAGGGTACCTTTCATCCCGAAAAAAGGAATTGCTCCCGAGGATAGACAAAATACTATCCATGCAGTCGAAGTTGTAGGCGGTCGCTAGTTTACTAGGTCTATTCCGATTTAAACCTTCCGTCGCTGAACATGATATTAGCTGAACATGATATTCGCTGAACATGATATTCTCAAAACATGATGTTCTCAAAACATGATATTCTCAAAACATCATATTCGCAAAACATGATATTCTCAAAACCTCATAATCGCAAAACATCATATTCGCAAAACATCATATTTGCAAAACATCATTTTCTTAAAATCATGAAAAGTGTCAGCCCTTAATAACTGGAGAGGCGACAACGAAGTGTAAAATTTGCCATTTCATGAAACCATTAAAGGCTTACAGTCGTTATTATGGCAGAAAATAACCAATACTTTTTATAATAGTGAAAATTTATCGGTTTCATTTCGTAATTCCGTTGCTTGGTTGCCATTGGCATTTGCATCGATCCTACAGCGTACTTGAACCATAGACTTATGACTTGAACACATTGTCGCTCGCGTAAGAGCTTAACATTTTATATTGCAAATAAATTTAAAAGAACGTCGCTCGTGTAAGAGCTTAACATTGATATTGAAAATAATTTTAAAGTAGCGTCGCTCGTGTACGAGCTTAACATTTGTATTGAAATTAATTTTAAAATAACGTCGTTCGTGTGACAGCTTAAAATTTATCTTATAAATAAATTCAAAGGATGTCGCTCGTGTAACAGCTTAACATTTATATTGCAAATAAATTTAAAAGAACGTCGCTCGTGTAAAAGCTTAACATTTATATTGAAAATTTATAAATTTAAAGGATTTTTCAATTAATTTACCATTACGCCATACACTTTGGGTTTGGCAATACACTTTAGTTATTGTAAAGTAAAAGTTATTGTTTCTTTTTCACATTTTCAGAATATTATAGATGAAATGCATGCCTGCTTACATGTTGCATTCCTGCTTGCCTCTTGCACATTAGTATATTTTTTCTGATTTTCGTTCTGTTATTTGGTTCCATTTTTTTAACACGTTTTTATAAAGTTGCTTTCTTGTTTGTGTGTTTGTTTGTTTCTCCAGAAAGTTTGCGAACAATTTAATACCAGCTTCCCGATGAGCTAGAGACATGAAACTTTGAACATAGGTCAGAACTGGAAGGTAGTGCAAAATTATGGTATCATTGAGCTTATCTGATGATGAAGCCGGAAGAAGGTCATAGGAACTCTATGATGAAACCATACAACCTCATCGTGTTTGGGCTTGTTATAAATGTCTTGACAAGTACTCTAATAAGAGATGAGGTCCAGGGTCTGATAATGAAGCTGAAAGGCCATGCCATAGGAACTCAATTTTGAAACCGTGCAACCCCATCAAATATGGGCTCGTTTGAATCGTCTTGACTAGTTCTTTGTTGGGAAATAGTTTCCAGGGTCTGATGATGGAGCCGGAAGAAGGACACAGGAACTCTTTAATAAAACCACATTACCCCATTGAGATTGGGCACGTTTGAATCGTCTTGATGAGTACTTTGTTGGGAATTAGTGTCCAGGGTCTGATGATGAAGCCGGAAGAAGACCACTGGAACTCGTTAATAAAACCATGCAACCCCATCGAGTTTGGGCTCGTTTTTAATCATCTTGACGAATCCTTTAATGAGAAATAGTGTCCGAGGATCTGATGATGGAGCCGGAGGAAGGCCATATGAACGCTATAATAAAACTATGCAACCCCATCGAGTTTGGGCTCGTGTGAATCATTTTGACGAGTACTTTAATGGGAAATAGTGTCCGAGGATCTGATGATGGAGCCGGAGGAAGGCCATAGGAACTCTTTAATAGTACCATGCAACCCAATCGAGTTTGGGCTCGTTTGAATCGTCTTGACGAGTACTTTCTTGGGAAATTGTTTCCAGGGTCCGATGATAGAGCAGGAAGAAGGCCACTGGGACTCTGTAATACAACCATGCAAACACATCGAGTTTGGGCTCCTTTGAATGATCTTTATGAGTAGGTACTTTAATAGTAAATAGTGTCCGAGGGTCTGATGATCGAGCCGGAGGAAGGCCATAGGAACTCTATAATAATACCAGGCAACCCAATCAAGGTTAGGCTCATTTGAATCGTATTGACGAGTACTTTGTTGGGAAATTGTTTCCAGGGTCTGATGATGGAGCCGGAAGAAGGCCACTGGGACTCTGTAATAAAACAATGCAATCCCATCGACTTTGGGCTTGTTTGAATCGTCTTGACGAGTGTTCCGATAGGAGATGGTATATTTTTAGTCTTAGCTCGTTAACTAAAAAGCAGAAAATAATAATTTACTGATAAAAAACTTTTTTAAAACGGAATACTTGGCGCATGCTAAAGACAACATGGATGATGACAAAATGCATCCCACGCTTTTAGATTTAAAATTTCTGGAGGAATAGGGTTATAAATATTTACAGAGGGATTATTTTTTTACTTTTTAGACTGTTTTTACTAGTCCGTTTTTATATTTTTAGTCCGTTTTTTTTTTGTAATAACTTAGTCCGTTTTAAAAACGTGTTTTAATTTTTTTTTTATTTGTAAATTATTTATAAATGATATAATGCTGGCTTCCATAATTATTTCTTTGCTGAAATAATAGAAACTAACCAGTTTTTATTCATAAGTAATATGGCAAATCATTGTTATGGATAGTTACAATATTTAAAATGAGTTGTATGGCAAATAAAATAATATAAGTACTAAGAATGATAATTATGTCATTTTATTGCTTATTTATGACCAATGAAATTAGTAAAAATAAAATATAATTTGTTAGTTATGGCAAACGAAACGTTGTTTCATAATTTTATATTGATATTCATTTATTATCTTCTATTTATAATTTTATATTGATATTCATAAATTAGGGAAAAATATTAGTAAACCGTTAACAGAATAAGTTTACTAATGTTTCCCCTCATCACAATAACTGAGGGACAATATTTTATCAGTGTGAAAGAATAGGTCAACCGATGCCTTATGTTATTCCCAAATGGTTCAGTGAATTTGATTTACCTCTCTCGTACGTGTGTATGCCTCTGGCATCCACTGTCAACCCATAATAAAATCAACTCTTTGATCCTGCGGGGCTAACGGGGCTTTCTCACTCTCTTTTGCTGGTTAAAGGAGATGCGTAAGGCATTCCCAAAGGAAATATAAAGTTCAAATATGCTTACTTGTGGTTTATGAAATGAGAGCATGACAGGCTTTTTGACATGACTATGATACAAAACATAAAGGAAAGAATAAAACATAAATACAAAGCATCAGCAATAAGGAAGTAAATTATAACAGTGCATTTTTCATAATATGTTCTAGAGAGAATTATTGTTTACCCGCCCGCGGTTTTCACCCGTGTGGTTCCCATATCCGTGGGAATATCGGGATAAAAAGTATTTTATGTTTTAATCAAGGCTATGTACTATCTGTGTGCCAAATTTCATCCAAATCCGTTCAGCCGTTTTTGCGTGATTGAGTAACAAACCAACAATCTCAACATCCAAACATTCACAATTTTATAATATTCGTAGAATTTATTTATTTTGTGGCGGACCTGCTTCATTTATGGTAGTTACACCAAGGCCACGTAATTGAACGCGTATCTAATTAATTAGTTAGTAAATAGCTTTTGCGGTGAATTGCCATTATGGTCAACTCCTTTGAGTCCACACTGCACGGCTTCGCTCTCGCTTTTACACTCTCGATACACTTGGAAGCTCAGACCAAATCTTGGAAGCTGCATAGTTTAGTTAAAGAGGAGAATGCTCATGTACAGACGAAAACCTACCTAAAGTGCAGTTACTGCTGTATGTAAAAATGAAGTTTCTTCCTTAATATTGAAATAAATTAATACTTCTAACGGATACTAGCGCGGTTTTATTGAAAGTACTATACACCGTTAATTTTTAAGTATACCTAAAAATGAAATGGGGATATTAAACCACGTGAATGAACAACTTTTACTATGGAACCAACCACGAAATGTCGAAAAAAAATCAGCTGTTCCATACATTATAGTAGAGTCGATGTTGTACTTTTCTATGGAAAAGCTGTTTTTTTAGGGTTCCGTACCCAAAGGGTAAAAACGGGACCCTATTACTAAGACTCCGCTGTCCGTCTGTCTGTCTGTCCGTCTGTTTGTCTGTCACCAGGCTGAATCTCATGAACTGTGATAGCTAGACAGTTGAAATTTTCACAGATGATGTATTTTTGTTGTCGCTATAACAGCAAATGCTAAAAACAGAATAAAAATAAATATTTAAGGGGGCCTCCCATACAACAAACGTGTTTTTTTTGACGTTGTTTGCTCGATATTAATAACGACAATAGATAGACAATTGAAATTTTCACAGATGATGTATTTGAGTTGCCGCTACGTATAACAACAAATACTAAAAACAGAATAAAATAATTATTCGAGGGGGCTCCTATACAACAAACGTGATTTTTTTTGCCGTTTTTTAGTACGGAACCCTTCGTGAGCGAGTCCGACTCGCACTTGGCCGGTTTTGTTTTCTACATTTCGTGGTTTCGTGGCCCCATAAGCTCTTCATTCACGTGGTCTGAAATCCCCATTCCATTTTTAGATATACTTAAAAATTAACGGTGTATAATATGGTGATTCGTTAGTATTCAGTTAAATTTTTTGTTTGTTTTTCCGTGTTTTTTTGTTTGTGGTTCTGTTCAATATAGGTATTACACTACTTACACGCAACGTGATTTACGTAGGAGAGCTCACAATCACAACCTAGTTTGTGGTCACCTGTAACCCGAAACGTCGGGAAAAACAAACAAAAAATTTAACCAATTTGAGTAGTATTTCAATTTAGCTCAGTTACACAGTCTTTAGTAAGACTGTGCCAGTTAAGGGTACACAACACAAGCCAACAAGAACCAATGAAGGTATTAACTACTCGATTAAAGCTGAAGTAATGATTTGTACCCTGTCATTTGCGGGGGAATTTACGAGGTTCAAATACATTTGACTCTGTAAAAGGCGGACATTCGGTTTTAAACAAAAGAAATGGAACTGCTCTGAATTGGACTTAATGCTGGTTCAGTTACTTTGCCTTTCTACAGGCTGTGAGTTCAGTGGATGCCTCTAAAAAGGATTTAGGGTCCCGTAGTCAAGTCAACAAGGATCCCTTTAGTTTCGCCATGTTCACCTGTCGTCCAGCCGTCCGCGGCTTAGCTCAGAGGCCCTAAGTATATAATCTAATAATTTAGCATAAAAATGTATTTTAATTACGCCGAAAAAGTGGTAAAATAAAATCTCGTTTTTTTTATTGTAGGTATACTTACCACCCCTACATGTAAAAGTGGGGATGAGATATTTTTTCTCATTAATCTCATAGCGTGGGGTGTCATTGGATAGACCAATAATATTTTAGATTCGTAAAAACCACTTGTTAATTCAGGGTTCAAATTGCCATATTTTTTGGAAATGAAAAACCTCAAGCCAGATATACATATAGGTACTGAAGTAAAAAGGAAAACTATCACTGTTAAGTAGGCTTTACAAGTTAAAAAGTAATAGACGATCAACTTAAACAATTAATAGTATTAAGTTGTTAAAACAGGAAATAAATATAAGTCTAAAGCATAAGGTAATAAAATTGTATATAAGGCAACTGCGGAACCCTATACTGCATGTGGCCCAATACGCACTTAGCCAGTTTTTCATTCTTTGCCATGTACATGTTATAGCCATAATGTCATCATGTTTAAAAACTCTACCCAACATACTGAAAAAGGTAAGTTAATTTCATTTTCTCTGCCACGATTAGTAACAACATTTTCTCTGTTAACAACAACATTTGTTACAACTATATATCTTGCATAATGTCAATGAAAAACAACAGACTGACAATATATATTGCTCATTACACTTACAACAAGGGTTACGGACCTCACCATCAGATTTGTTTCCTTAATGAACTCGAAAAATAATGTATTTTAAAGAGAATATTACTTAGAAGGACCGAAACACATTAAAAAGGGACAGTGGACCCTTCACAGAGTACTGAGTAAAACGAATTAATTATAACCATTTTGATGTTAAAAATATTATTTATTATTGTTTAAAAAATCTGATTCATAAGTATTACATAAAATTTAATTTATTCTGTATTGGCCAATTCATTTCATTGGGGCATTGTCATGTAGAGAAAAGGTATGTTATAAAATAACTGAATTTTTCGGTATTGCGTGTATAAAGTATGTCGATATAAATTCGTTTTGAAATGCATAATTCGAATTTTACGATATGAGAGTAGAAAAAATATCTTTATAGATCACTAGAGTGTGAAAAAGACAATAGACAGTGACAGGAGGAAGCGACCGAGTGATTTTCTCGTTCTTGCTAACGATGTTTCTGTATGATGAAAACAGAAAGGGCTTTACAAAAATGCGACGATGACGGGCGGCACACTGTAGCTTTTCTGTAGATTTGAAAGGTAATAAGGTCTGTGACAAAGCCATTTAAAGCTTGGACTCATTAAAAAGTTTCCAGACGTGTACGTAGGTGGAGTTATTTTTATTGAATTGATGATTACATACCTATCTAATAATTTAACTATAAAACTTTTCTTTTACACTATAGCAAGTCGTAGCATTAATTTTCTCCTATTATTAACAACCAGACATCAGAATCGCAATAATTGCCATTTCAACACTGTACCTACGTTGAATATTATTTATTACCTAAGAAGTAATATACACTTAATTGAAATCGTACCATGTTTAAAGTGAAATCAATTGAGTCTATTAGAGGAACATTTCACTAATAGCAAGATCGACCGAAACTCTAGTTAAAAGGGTGAGATACAACGGAAGTAAATTATAGATTGTCGTTAAGCGAAACAACGTGAACAAAAAGCAAAGTGAAAGTGAGGACAAAAATAAAAGTGGGGAAAGCTCGTTGACAGTTTTATTTATCGTCATTTGTTTTTGTGTAAGCAAGTTTTTTTACTGTCCTTTTTTCTTTCAATTTTGATGCGTTTTTGCTGATTTGCAGCTGATCTAGTTTGACCCCAGCAAACCAATTTTGATCAACTCCCTACTTAGAAATAAGCGACTCTAAACTTTAATCTAATTCGGTCGGTTGGCGTATAATCTCCAGCGAAGGTTAACTTTATTAGACACTGAACCAAAATGAAAACGATAGAAATAAAGAAATCTCGCTGGGCTTTTTTCTGTTGTATGTTATTTAAGTCAGTAATTTATATGCGTGGCTCGTCATATTAGGCTACGCCCCAGTATTATTAAAAGGAACGGAATAAAAATGTGTTTTTATATTAGACGTTGTTATGCCGTAGACGTGACCGTTTAGTTAGATATTAGGGTGGCTTTTATTATTGCTATAGGTACTAAGTCAATCCAATATCAAAGCAATTTAAACAGGTATTTTGAAAGATGTTTGTGTGATGTGTTTTGAGGGGGGTCGGTCGATGTTAAAAAAATGCTTCTCAGAAATAAGGATTTTAATTTGTGAGTTTTTATTTCGGGGGGAACTTGTTGGACCCCCAAATCCACCCTCCTCGCTACGCCCATGAGGTATGTCTGTCCATGGCGTCATGGAGTGCATCGTGTAGCTTAAGCTAAGGTTTCCTAGGATGACGGTGCCGTCATATTACGGCCATAATTTAGCGGCTAGAACGTTACGGCGCAGTTTCTGACGTTACAGTGTCGCCATATTGTTAACATAGACAACATTCAACGCCGCTACATTACGGCCGTAATATGACGGCACCGATAGCCTAGGAAACCCTAGCTTAAGTGCTCAGCTTGCAGTGGATTTGGTCAGACCACCTACTTGGGCTTCGAGGCTTCGACATCTTGGCCGTTTGCCATGCCGGGCGATGTGAAAAAAACGTAAATTTCATACCCCTATTATTATAGGGGTATGCTTACTTCAGTTGCAAAAGCAATATTATTTCGAATTATAACCATGACAGCCAACTATCGGCAATAAAAATACTTCAGATTTTTTGCTTCAATTAAAAAAAACTTTATAAGTAAGTTAGTTCTTGAAAATTCTCCCTTAAAACGGCAATTTCATACTTAAATCACTAATATCAAAGAAATTAATTTATAACCTACTTCAGGCGTTTCAAAATTAGTACTTACCTAGTTTCTTCGTAGATTTTGATATAAAACCAATTTATTTTTAATTATGTACTTAAGCTATTTAAAATCCATTATTTTATAGGTGCGTGGAAATATTCTGAAGTAATAAAGAGGTTATGTCACTTACTGAGGTATTTTGTACTTCCTTTGACAATTATGAGAGATTTTCATTAACATTAAAACGCCCACAACACACTAAAGTCTTCACAGTAAAATTCATTTCATTATTAATCTACAAAGCGTTTTAAAATTAAAAAAGAAACCCTGTCCTCTACTACCTAAGTGTTATTTTAAAATTGACTTGCTCTAAATTACACGTTCCACTTCCATTGTATTATAACTAAATAATATACTAGAAAAAATACGACTCGCACCAGATCAATTCTCGGACGGGAATCGAACCCGCGACCTTTGGATATCCGGTCCAATGCTCTGATCGCTAAGCTACCATCGTCGAATTTCTTCTAGTAGGTATATCCAACTCTTACGCTGCAAGCCAGCGTTATTTCACCAATGTGAGGAATTACCTCAACATTTAATTGAAATATCTTTCCAGATATTTTGACAATTGATTAAGATGAAATAGTTATAATATTTTTAAATTTTGAGATTTTTGCATTCACAATGCCATTTTTATACAATACTAAATTTGTACAATACAAATTAGGTATATATATATACAATACAATACTTTTTTTCTAGTATATTATTTAGTGTTGTATAAAAATGGCATTGGAGATTTATTGGACACTATAATCAAGTAAGAAGACTTATTGCACTATTTGTATGAAATCAATACCGTAAAACGCCGAAATTCCCTAACTGTGCGGGTATAATACGACAAAGAGTTAATATCGCTTTTAATGGAATTTTGTATTCCAGGAATTATTCTGCAGGCAGCCAATATTACAGAACAGCTTAAATTTCAATGTTTGGTGGACCGCGAATATTCTGGGAAAACAGTAGGGGAGAGTAGGGTGTTACCGCGCGGTTGATAATGTCGCGCCCCTTGGTTTCTCGAAAACTATCAACTCTATGCATCTGCAATAACAGTCAAATCTGAACTCTAAGCACCTCTAACCTCGCCCGCACACCATCAATTTCCGTCGAACAACCAGAGCGGAATGCCACGCGCTTTTAGTTTTTCCACGCACACGATAATTATACTTTTTTCTGATATTTTAAAGAGAGGTGATTCAATCAATATTACCTAATGAGTAATTAAGTACATATATTTATAACGTAAGAATTATGTACAATTTGTGAGCAGAATTATTTTAAATTAATTCTTTAAGTTTGTTTTTGTTTGTAAGGTTACAAATTAAAATTACCTTGTTTGATAATTTCGCGCGTAGGGCGCGAAATTATACAGTATGTAAATATCTGTGGCAAATATTTTTCTTTACAGAAGGCGACGAAAATGAAGGAAGATGGCCGATCCTCTTATGAAGTAATTGCATACTAAAGTAAAAGCATTCCGGAAATGGAGAATTATTTTAAGATTAATTAGTTTTCGAAGTAGAAAGACATCTTTTGTGTAACAAACAAATTATGTCTTTTTAAATCCTTTAATATGGAAACTTATAAGTTTGCAATTTTGAGACTGAGTTGATTAATAAATATAAAAAGAAATAAATATCTATAATTTTCATATGCTGTAGTAATAGTTATCAGTTTATTGTCAATTTTAATTAGAGTCGCAGTTCTATCAGACCCAGCGCGAAGATATCGACCTAGGGGAACGATAATTATCAGACCAGTTTGATAATATCGCGTTTTCCCATTTTTTTGTTATTTGCTCATATTTTTGTTTATTGATTTTGTTAGCGTAGCTAGATAAATTCCCCACCTATAGTCGTATTTAGTTTTTATTTTAACCCAACCTGAGGTTAGTTATATTTTAATTTCCTTAGGGGCTCGGTAATACCCTACTCTCCCCTATGGTAAATCATCGAGTTTCAGTGAATTTTACGTGCCGCGCCGGTGAAATGCAAGTTATTTATCAACGATAATAATTTAAGCTGATGTACACGCTTTGATTGATGATTGAAACTGCTTGATTATCCACTTGTGTTGTGTTTGATTTATTTGTATCTTGTATTCAGCAATGGAAGGACGAATGATGATGACAGATTTATCCCACTGAGTGGCTCTGGAGTCTCATTAATTTTTATTACAAATCTGTCTTTTTGAGAATCTATCATTGTGAGAATCTGTCCTTATGAGAATAAAGGGAATATAGGATGTTTCCTCTTTTATCAATCATTATTGCAACACAAATAACGAATTAAAAATAATAACTCAACAAAAACAAAAATTAAGCTTTGCGTTTTCCTTATTTCGAAAGAAATTCTATTAAATAAGTAGTTTCGTTACAAAAAAAATACTATTTCTAAAATAAAAAAGGGCTAATAGTATTTTAATCCGATCTTAAGCCATAAGAGGCAAGTTCGGATCTCAGTTTACAGTCATTGCATTTATTAGTTTGATATAATCGCTACAAGTTATAAAATTATTTCACATTCAAATTATATGCAGAAAACTAATAAACGCACCATAAAATTGAAAAAAAGTTGCCTGGGGAAGTCCGAATCTTTGTTTGAGACACAAAATTAAGTCGTTTTAGATTTTTCTAAAAAAACACTTGTATGTCATCACAGTGACAACTGGCTTATATTGCCAGCAATAAAAAATATTTCCGCGTTTGGGAGTTAATGTAGGAAATGAAGCGATCTTTTGTATGGAGACTCCATCATTAAATTCTCAGTCGATGAAACTTTGCAGGGATGTAAGAAATATAGTATGAACCAAAACCTATGTACAAATATCCATAAGCAAAAAAAAAACGATTTGGATAATTTAAAAAATATGTTTCATTTATGATACTTTATCATACTGTAAAGTTTCGTCTACTGAGGATTTACTGTGGGGGTCCACTACTTTCTTTTCCTACACTAGTTATTTGAAATATCTGATCTTTACCTGATCAGTTCTTAGCCCAACATACCTTAAATACTCCTTCTTTTTAGAATTTTGAAGTCGGTTAAAAATATAAAACTATACTTACATGCCAAGCTAGAATGTTATGGAGGCTCGCAAGTACTGGCTCCGAGGCGAAAGCTATGGTGTTATGGCCTTCTTCGATTGAGTGGATGATCTGAAGCATCTTGGGGTGACGCATCTTCTCCAGCTGGCTGATGCAGCCCCGGATCCGATCCAGCATACTCTCTTTGCGTTTCGGTTTGTATAGTTTGTCCGCTATACGCTTGTCAAACACGAACACCGAACATTCCTGTAACAAAGTAACATTATGTCACACACTGAATGTAACTGATTGTAGAGACCCAAAAGTTTTTATGATTGACTTTCCGAGATTTTGTTTTCATGAAGCAATCAAATTAATTAGGTGTAAGTAGTGTACCGACTGTAATAGGGAATATGCATAAGTCACCGATTTTCATAAAATTGAGCTTGATCGCTGCGGACACTTGTAAAACCATAATGGAACAGAAAGAAAAATAAAAAAATTAATTATTTTAGTTTTATCACACGATGAAATCAGGGGAAAATAACGATTTTTTTTTTCATTTTCGGATATAATGCACTTAACAGTCAGATAGAATATCCAATAAGAAATAATATTTTGTATGACACATATATACTAAAACGCCAAATTTAAGGAGATAATTGAAGATTCATGGCTAACTCCATATTAAACGGGGTATCAAACTCGACACTTAAACTACATTACGTAAAACGTGATCTTAATCGCGCTTAAAATCAATGGTGAATTTGGCTCTAAAAGGTAATCCGTTAGAAATCGGCTTGTACGGTACGGACCCTTCGCCACTGCCTATACTCACACGTAAAGGTAATGTCAGACCAAACCGGACTATAATTTTGCTGTTCTGTGCAAAGATTTAAATCGTGTTCTGTGGTCATAACTGAAGCAGTTCCGAAGCAGGTCCTAGCGCAAAAAAAAAACAAAGAATATTTTTTTCCACTTTTTCGAATAGGTCAAAGGCCACTTTAATTTGATGAGAAGAGAACCCTCACAATGGAGTGAGCTATTCCTTTCACTTTTCTAGCAAAAGTGGCCAATTACCTATTTATATTGAATTAAAGGTCGGAATTGAAATTACACAAAATCACTTCCACAGAAATGGGGAGGTGTTTTTGTAAACAACTTATTGGCAAATCTATTTACGTCTTCTATCTAAAGTGCTTCAGAGGGAACAAATACAATTATTTTACTGTACAAGTATTTTACCAACTTTTATAATAATGCCAAATAAATGGAAGCTTTCGTTTGGAGTTGAATAATATTGTTGGAATTACTAAAATCTAGTCGTCTATTGAGTTTTTATACGATTACTTATTTGAACATTACTGGTAAAACGTGGTATTAGTCAATTAATTTTAAGGCTACGACTGTTAGAATTGAGTTAGACAATGATGTAATTGAATTCTAATAGGTTGTATGCTAGAATGCATTACTGCTAGAAACTGAAGGAAAAAATGCACAGATTCCAGATCTACTAGGACATTGAAAATGAAATTCAGGCATAAGGAAATAACAAAATCCAAAAATTTAAAAAAAAACGACTAAAGTTCAATATATTCCGAAAATTCTCCATTCACCACATACAACAATGTGAACTCTCATATACACCCAACTTCCAATACACTCCGTATTTTTTTTTTCATAATTTTGATCTCATTTGACAGCCAACTAAATACGTTAGGACCGTTTTTTTATATTTTTTTTTCATTTAAATTTGACTTATTTCTCGAGACATCCGGGCCCAAAGTCAAAGATTTAAAATTTTTCGACCAATAAAACCGGTTATTCGACCATAACTTTTTTGGATTTTAAAATTCTTTTAAAATTCCTTCACCATCTGATAGATCTCGTCAATCAACGTCCTTTGACACCCAATTTATTTGTGAACTACCAATAGCTTCCATACAATCGCCGTGTCGCATGAAACTCTCAAATGGGACCTAGTACCCAGCGGGCACAATAAATAAAATCTCTATCATTTTATTGCCCTTCAGAAAGTGAATCAACTGTTTTAAGTCATTTCATAACATATACTATGTTTTGCAGTTCAGTTAAATACCGCCAAAAATAATACCAGCGTAAATATCGTTCGGTGAAAATTAATAGAGATGGCCAACTATGAAAATGGTAGGAAATTATTTTGTGAACTATGAAATAACCAATCAACTTTGCTTGCTTACACAATTTTCGGTTGAAAATAAATTTAACTATTAAGCACAACAATAATGATTGTAATAAAACAACTTAAAAGGATTTTTCATTTATTTGTTATGGTTTTTTACCAGCCTATATAGCACAGTACACACTACGACTAAACCTAAAATGACGGTGCCGTCATATTACGGTCGTAATTTAGCGGCGTAGAACGTTGTCTATGTAAACAATACGGCTCAATTTCTGACGTTACGGTATCGCGGTATTGTTTACATTGATAACTTTCAACGCTGCCATATTTCGGCCTTAATATGACGGCACCGCTATCCTAGGAAACCCTAGCTTCAACATCACGCCCACCACTTACGCCAGGCAAGGCTCACTACGCGAAGGTAAAAAATCCGTGACGTCACTGCGCGCTCTAAAGCTACAAGTAGCCGACGCGGCGGCGCGACGGGTCCGTTTCTTTGTCCAGACGGGTCAATTTCATACGTCATAAAAATAGAGCTACACGATAAAAGAAAGGGAGCGCTGTGCGACCTGAATTGCACTTTATTGTGTCGGCGCAAGAGTCGGTATTTATTTAAATAATTTTGCGGAGTGCATCATCAGTAGGTACGTGTCAAAAAAATGTTGCCTTCGCCGGCTGTTTTAAGCAAACACTTCACTAATATTTACATCAGGTATTTACAGTTAGTTCACTATTAACTACGATGGCAGACTGTTAGATAACTATACCTATAACTAACAAGGATTGTTTACAATCAGCTAGTTTACGGCCGAGTTTGATATCAGATACAGAATTATATGTAAGGCCGTATACAGAAAGAAAATTAGTAGCCGGCGCCGATTTAACAGCGCTTATCGGCGCTGGTCCGCGCAGGTAACCAGCGCAGGCATTTATATCAACAAGCGTATGGGCGCTGGTAGATCGGCGCCGGCTACCAGCTTTCTTTCTGTATACGGCCTTAGGCTAGTAGCCAATAAACTCGTTCACGTTAATTGAGGCTTAAAACGTTAGCTAACTAATAAATGATAATTAAACATAATAATATCGTTAAATAATTGCGTCAATTTACTACACAAATTAATTTTGAAATTCACGAGCAAAATAATTTAGTGTTATGTGGGATCACTGGGATCTACACGGGTGATTAAAGCCAAGCCACAGGTAACCAACTTTCTATTCGTTTGAACCTCTCTTTTAAAAAAATTCAGGAAAACTCTTTGAATACAAATGTAGTAACACTCTTATTTACAACAGTAACTAAACAAAACAGTGTACATTTTAATTTGTTTTAGTCCCTCTCTGTGTCGGTTTTAATTAAAAGAAAATTTTATTATTATGTTTTCAAATTAAATTATGAAAAATTTATGCTGCCGATGGACGCGTGGGAAGGCGCGCGTACGAGGCACATGAGTAAATAATGTGTACGAAGTGCAAATGGGTACAGTACTTTTCCAGAAGTAATATTGCATGCCAGGAGGGCACTTGTCAAAAGATAGACTTAATCAATGAGGGAGACTCAACAAAATGAATTAATGGACTTGACTGTGGTAGAGGATAAACTTGACTGTAGCAGAAGATAGATTGACTCAATCATTGAGAAATAAGGGTCGTCCATTGAGTCTAAATGGACGACCTGGCTGGGCCCCTATTTCTACCATGAGCTCCGAATATTCTACCTATAGAATACGTTATTATACAGCATAGAAGTCATTGGCCAGATCACGTTAATGATACATTACAAGATGTAGTAAATATTAAAAGTATTAGATCACAAGATGTAGTAAATTACATAATAAAATTTGAGGCGATTTCTGTAATTTCTAGTACATCCAGGGTGTCGTATGATCTGTATCTACGAGTATCTACATCTTTATAAACTTTGCAAATAATTAAAATAAATGAAACCCCATCAGACTCTAAACGATATCCTTAAAACCTACGAGTTCTACGGTGTACTACGGTGAATTCTTTGCTACTGCATTTATTCACAGAATTGAACGTCTGTTTTCTGGAAAATGTTGTAACAATTCGGAGAAACGTGAGTCCATTACTTGTACAAATAGACTGAAATAAGTTGAAACAAACATCTATTGTTGGAAAAACTTTCCATTCTTAGTCACAAACAAATCCTTTGGTATTTTTCTTTAACACCCCGTTTTAAACTTTCTCTTTTAATGTTATAGCACCTGGGCGACCCGCATTTCACGTTTAACAAAAGTTTTATTTAACTCCAGCTGCTGAACTTTCACAAAAGTTGAACTTTTTTGTGGTAGTTGTACTTAAAACACGTTTATTTAAACTTGACAATTTAATTCATTTGTATGTTAATACTTATTAATACCTGGGCGACCGAGCTTTGCTCGGTTATTACTATTATTGTAATATGGTGGTGTTTAGGTGATAATCTACATTGTTATCTCAAACATTAATTATTTTTTTAAAGTTGTCTAAAAACATTAAAAATTAAAAAAAATATATAAACTTGAACACATAAAAAAAAACAAAAGTAAGTCATCGAGTGGGATTCGAACCAACACTCGTTTCTTGCCGTCCGCGACTTTCCCCGCTGGATCAGACGGACAGTGGCCGGCAGGACGAAATTACCGACCATGTTTTGCGTCGAAAGAAAAACGTATGAAAACCCAAAAACACGAGTTTTCCCAAACATAAGACTAATCTAGATCGATTGCTTACCCCCGAAAACCCCCATATACCAAATTTCAGCGAAATCGTTAGAGCCGTTTCTGAGATCACAGAAATAACAATAATTGTTCGTTTAAAGGTATAAGATTTTTCAGATGTTAAACACATGTGTCCGTGACGAACTGAATATAGCAATACCTGTCAATACCAAATTGCAATAATGATATTATGAATAATTTGTTTTGAAAACGTACTCTCATTTCAACAATTTGTTGGAACTACAAACTACACCCAGCGTTAGAAAAATCGCACCTTTTCAAAAATTTATTCTAGTTAATTTAATCCTAAGTAATTTAATGCTGTGTTGTTATATACTTCTTCCCCTTCGGACAACCCAACAGTCTCTAGAAACTGTTGGAATACTCGTCGAACGGAATCAATTACTGAGATTCAGTTTCAAAGCAACATTACATTGCCTCATTTTTTGCAATATTTGAGCAACTTCATGGTAAATAGTATCCATCTTGGGTATTCCTTTTTAACCCCTGACGCAACGCAAAGAGACCCCTCTTTGCGCTGCGTCAGGGGTTAAAATATTTATAAGTTTAAAATGTAAAAGTTATAAGTTTGAGGCCTATGTCTGTCTGTCTGTTTGTAAATCTGTACGTATATTCGTAGTGCCTAAACGGATTAAGCAGTTTTTTTTTATTGAAAGCTAAATTAATCGAGGTGGTTCTTAGCCACGCTTGATGGAAATCTATCCAGCAATTTATAGAGATGGTCACCTGCCTGCCAAAACGGTAAAAAACACAGAGGTGGTGCTTTAAATAAAATAAAGTAAACCCTGAGCAAATTTAGGTGCGATAAAAAAAACATAATGGCGGCAAAAAAATGGACGCCAGAAATTAAGTTGCATCGATTTGGCTGAAATTAGCGATTTTAACGTGAACTACAAAAAGTAAGAAGTCAGTATTTGATTGAATCAGGCATCACTTGGCGGAAGTCCCAAACTATTTCGAAAAAAGAAATATATGTAGCTTACTTCCGCAAACAATATATGCAAGACGCACCACCCGCCCGCCCGCAAAAAAAATATGCACATGCACACCACAAAATATCAGTGCACAATACCTGCATTTAGCAAGACAGCATCACACCTTGCACCTTCACCAATTTGGCTACTCTATACGTGTTTCGCCCCAACCCGGAGCATCCTCAGGAGTTAGATTGTGCGTAAACCAACACCGAACCATTCGGTGTTGGTTTACGCACGATCTAACTCCTGAGGATGCGGGCGGGCGGGCGGTGCATCTTGCATATATTGTTTGCGGAAGTAAGCTACATATATTTCTTTTTTCAAAAAAGTAAGAAGTCAATCCTTAATAGTATAAGTACCGAACCTTTAAAAAGCTTCAAATAAAACTTACATTAAAAATTTAAAAAACTCCCATACAAAAAAGCTAACTCAAAAGTAAAAAATAATATCATCAAGTCAATAGATATATGAAAAAAAAACACATCCTCACCGCTAAGTTAATGAATTTACATCTAAGCTCATCACTGTATTACGATACCTAACGACCCCCCGACGTCGTCATCATAACTGATGAAGTAATTTTTAACTTTTGAGTTAGCTGTTTTGTGTCGGGAGTTTTAAAATTTTTAATTTAAGTTTTTTAATTTAACTGTTGAAGTGGTTGAAGTGTATTTTTTCTATTACATCGATAGCGAATTTATCCGCATTTCCTCAAATTGACCCCTTTTATGGCGGCGCAAGCAGTAACGCTTTAAGCGTTTAATTATGGTAACTGTTATGTTGATTAAATCATGTACTTTCAATAGATATCAACATTTACACAATAAAACGTTAGGAAGCAGGTGGCCAAGTCTAAAGTTATTTTCGAAGCTGTGCGGTTTTTCTGACGTCAAGTGTATTTTCGGCCGGTTTATTTACCGGTGAATGACTTAGCCCTCTACATTAAAAATAGTCGTTAGAACTGTATGGACACACCTACAAAAGTTACGACGTTTTTTTATTGGGGCGCTAGTGTAGTTGCTTAGCACTTTGGTAATTTGTCATAAGTAGTTTTTGATAACTGTTTCAAACTATGAGGCATCTGTTAAAAATATGCTTTGACAAAGTACTAAGGTGTTCACTACTTTCGTTGCTGACTGTACCTATTTTTCCGATACTATTTCTTTTTGACTAAATGGGCACTCAAAAGCATTTGAAACCAAAATTTGCGATAAAATCAAATTTTAGCCAATCCTAGGTTAACATTCACCAGAAAATTATCTTTGGAAATCTTTCTTCAATAAGCTTTCCAAAAAGTTTAATATAACATTTCAAAGCAAAAGCAAAAACTCATCGTTGAATCGACTGATATAAACTTTACCTACGCTTTCCTTCAAAAATGAAACCTTGACTAAATATTGCATATGAATATTAATGTTTAATTTAAATAATTGCGTCTGACTGAGTGCAGAGTTAAGTAAGTACGTACTTAATTTCATAATGAAAGAGGAACTGTGTCTGAGGACCGGACCCGATACAAACGAGGAGGGAATGCAATTTCATACAGAGTTTTAAGTAATAAATACAGTTGCTTCATGAATTGTCAACGCCTAACTGTAGTCAAAAGACAAAATAGATATTTTATTAAAGAAAATACTCAATGAAAAGTAAACAACATGTAAGATTGCAACATTTGGATGAAATTGACATAAGTTTTGGCCATAGAAAGCGAAAAAATTTCTATTGTATGGTTTTGGCTAACCATAGCGATTTGAAAAGTCAAATCTATGCACATTGCATTTCACCTTACGCTATGGATTATTATCTATCTTTTATGAATAGCTTAAGGTGGCACCCTGAGCGAAAGTGGCGTCGCGGTGAATTTTTATTTATATTATAATTATAATTCACAATTTTGATAGACGGTATCGTTACATTCCCTCGTAGTCACTGTTAGAAGTAGATAGCAAAACTGATGAAAGTGGCCATTTTGACACATTTTCTATCTACTTCGAAAGACTACGAGTGCATGTAGTGATACCTTCTAAAAATACTTGACCTTGGGCTTAAAAAAAAACTCCACGTAAAACATTATTCAAATCTTTTTCTATAAATAATAGCTTATTAAATAAAAACCTCTGAGGGCGCCATGTTCGGTCAAACAACCGCCCATCAATAACACAGAGTTTCTACTGCCTTGTAGGAATAGAGGGGAAAGAAGTAAGTAAAGAGGGCTCCACACTCGCGCCGCGAACCGGGGCCGCGAATCACGGGCGCGGTTCGCGCATGAAAACGGTGCGAAAAATATAACCCTCCAGACTCGCGCGTGAACCGCGGCCGCGAATCAGTGCAACATTAGTTCGGCACACAAGTTCTTTGACGCGGACCAAAAAACCGCCACCGGACGGGGAATGCCGCGAAGCGCGAACGCGAAGCCGCGAAGCCCATACGCGAAGCCGCGAAACCCTCCACATTCACGGTTCGCGGCCTTCGCGGGCTTTCGCGGCGCGAGTGTGGAGCCCTCAAAAGGACTTGTGTGCCGAACTAATGTTGCCCTGATTCGCGGCCGCGGTTCACGCACGAGTCTGGAGGGCTATATTTTTCGCACCGTTTTCATGCGCGAACCGCGCCCGTGATTCGCGGCCCCGGTTCGCGGCGCGAGTGTGGAGCCCTCTTTTGACGCGGACCAAAAAACCGCCACCGGACGGGGAACGCCGCGAAGCGCGTACGCGAAGCCGCGAAGCCCATACGCGAAGCCGCGAAACCTTCCACATTCACGGTTCGCGGCCTTCGCGGGCTTTCGCGGCGCGAGTGTGGAGCCCTCATTACACAGAACCGCAAAGTTCAATTTGTTGTGAATAATTTGATGAACTAAACCTCCTTGTTAGTTTGACCTGACTTGCACGTGTACAAGAGAAAACTAAAGATGACGAACCTCTTCATTCCTCGATTGTATCTAGCTATTTAGGTCTGGCTAGCGAGTAGATGAAAGTTTTGTCGTAACAGAATGTTCCATAGGGCAATTTGTAGATGTAACAACTTGTAATTAGAGAAAAACCTAAATACAAGTAAAGAAACAGTAAAGAAACAATGCAAGTGTGAAATAAGACTCAAGGGATGACGCACTAAGGAATACGGCGATCTATTACGAAATACTTTTATGAATGTGTCGTTTTTTTTATTTCATTTTGATATTTATTGCATTCTATATTTATTGTTATGACATGACTAACAACCGACATTGTGACAATACATATTTGCATGGATCTGCTTATTTTTTTTATAATATTGGCATCCATTTATGTTGAAAAATTAAGGAGTCAATCGAAAAACAGCGTCAAGCTTGTCAGTCGGGCCTGACATGATGCTGAATTGGCTACCCATTTGGCTGCGGCCGCGAGACGTAGTGCCACAGCCTAAAGAGTATTTAGTTCATACAGTCAGTCATCGCCTTTTACGTTGGCGAAAAATCCGCCTTTCGTCTAGACCAGAGATGCACAGACTGCGATGGACAGAATATGCCAGTGGCCCCCCAGCAATAATATTCCCTCGTACATTGAGAAAAAATATTTTTTTGCCTTGTTGTTTTTTAATTTGTGCTAGTGGCCCGCCATTAGTTCATCATTTGCCCAAGTGGCCCACGGTCTCAATTAGTCTATACATCCCTGGTCTAGACAGTTGGCGCAACGAATAAAAGTGTAAGGGCTGTCACTCTGTGATTTGTTTTCTTGAATTTCAAATAAAAATTCAATCTTTTTCTAAGCGGGGCGTTGCGTGTCGCGTGCGGTGGCGCAGTGGGTGATTTAGTTGTCAAGATATAATAACCCCGTTGTGACATCTGTCATTTTAACGTAATTAGGGATGCTGACCAAAGAATTCAATAACAAAATCCAGGTCTTGTTGATCTCGTCATTTTAGATGACAGCTGTAAAATTTAGATTTGTCTAACTTAAATTTGACTGCTGTCATCTAAAATGAAGATCTCACCAAGACGTTTATTTCATAAATAACACCATAAATCTAGGATGAGTACTTTCTGAGATACTGCTGTTTTAAATTTGACAATTGTCAAAAAATACATAGTATGTAAAAAACGCAGCCGCCATTTTGAATTCCAAAACTAACATCAAAATCGTGCTAAGCACACTTTGAGCCCCTGTCATGGCAACACTTAAATAAAAAAATTACGATCAATACGAACAGTACATATTACTATTTTAACCCAAATCGAAAGCGTAAACCCTGTCGGGATAGGTTCCGAGTTGCATACCATTGCCTCTCGGGACCTCCTATCCTCCTTCTATACCGCACCACCCCGCATCGCACGATTGCTCTGTCTAGACGCCTCCGATGACTGACTGATACTCTTTAGGCTGTGGTAGTGCGCTTCGCTTAGTAAATGATTATTTTATTGTATTTTATTCTTAGTTTTATTGTGTAAGTAGTTTTGTTATTGTAGTAGTTTATGTCTCGTGTATTGCAGCTGAATAAAAGCTTCATCCATTCATTCAAATACCAGTCATGTAGGTTGTACGGTAGTTATTGTTATTTCTGGTATAACAAGGTCATTTTATTTATTTAATACTAGTGGCCGCCCGCGACTTCATCCGCGTGGACAGTTTTTTTGCTATCCCTCGAGAACAATTATTTTTCTCTGGATGAAAAGTACCCTATGTCCTTCTCTATAACCCTGACAACGTGTATGCAAAATTTCATGATGATTGGTTCAGTAGTTAAGACGTGAAGGCGTAACAAACAAACGGACATTCGCATTTATAATATTAGTAAGGTTTCACCAAAACATAATACATTTACATGCCGTAAAAATAATAATTAGGTAGCTAAATAATTTCTGGTTTTTATCAAGTCAATGAATATTGTTAATTACAGTTTAGTGTACTAAATGGTTATTAAAAATATCAGCAATTTAATTACTTGGCCAGCAAACAAATATTTGGCTAGTTTTAGGAACTATCAATAACTCCGTATCCCGAAAGTTGTACCTTTTCAGATTTACATCATGCTAATAATAATTATTAACATATCTATACAAATTTACTAAATTGTCAAGTGTTAAAAAAAGTGTTTTAGGTAAAACTACCACAAAAAAAGTTCTACATCTGTGAATGTAATTGCATTTGTACAGTAGCTGGAGTTAAATAAAACTTTTGTAAAACGTGAAATGCGGGTCCAAAACTTTACACACAAAACGTAAAATTTAAAGCAGAAAATGCTGCTTCCATTAAACTACCGTACCACAGTACTAACTGTCGGTTAAGTCGGTTTCCGATGCAAAGCGGCGGCGAATGCCATATAACGGTAGTCAAGTTAAGTATTTTTGTCTCACTGCAGGTTTGTGGCATTGGATGGGTATAATCTGTTTGGAGCGGCACGAGTATGAGTATGACTCTTATTTCGTTACGTATCACGAGTCATAATTTTATGAGCAAGTATGATTTATATGCAGAATGAATAAGTTTGTATAAAATATGGAATGTTTCTTAAAATAAAATGCACATTTGTTTCCTTTTGGGCACATAGCTCCACTGGCTTGCTCTACTGGTTTGCAATGGGCCTAAAAGGTATTTGTTTTTAAACCTCATTAGCAAAAGCAGATTTTTTTTATCTTTGAAAAATATCACTGAATAATTTGAAACCTCCTTATTTCTAATTGAAAATATTTTTGTGCTCCAAAATACAATCTTCGGCATCATATACAATCTTCGGCGGCTATATATTTTTAGAGAATTGTTTAAAGAAATAAATTCTAACTTTGGCAGGCCAAAACATAAATGAAAATTTAGTTTATGTAAGGAAACACTATGATTTATTCGCTAACAGCGATAGTCACCAGTTGAATACAAGAATAAAAAGATAAACTTGCCGTTCCAAGACTTAGGCTTGCTAAAACTAGAGGTTCTTTTACGGGGAAAGGCATAGCCTTTATTAATAAAGTTCCACAACAAGTGATTGATCTTCCTTTGCATGAATTTAAAAACAATGTTAAAAAGACGCTCATGGGTAAAGTTGACGAATAACAGAACGATCGAAAATCGTGGAAATGATGTAACAAACAAAATGGTTTAAAACAACAACAAAATAACTTTCTAGCATTCTTAAGTAGGTATTTTGTTGTCAATAATTATATTGTGCTGTATTTGGTAACGATATATTTTGTAAATATCGTTACTTATTTCTGTTAAAGCTGATAATTTTCTTGCGCCCGTTCTTCTTGTCAGTTAAAAAGTCTGGAACGGGTGTTAGGAAAATATAGACGATTCAAAAGTGCTTTCTTGATTATTAAGTTTATTAGAATAAAGCCATTTTGTCTTTGACTTTGAGTTAAGCTTGAAAAAGTGCCCCAAGATCACACAATAAATATTATACGCAAGATTAAGCAGTTTCGACATGAGGTAGCAAAAATTTTATGTAAAAACATAGGTACTGCACTTATAAAAGCTTATTTTAAAAGATCAATCGAAAAAACTCAATTGACTTCATATAACTAATGCAGTTCCAAATCTGCTTAACGTAATCCTATCAACACAGTTAAAATAGACATCTCTATCTAAAGACCTACTCTCAATGTTCTTTGTCAATCTCTGCGTATGTGTGCGGACTTCGAGCGCTACGAATTATAATGTATTAGCTAAAGCAGTATCTTCGTTACGCCCGGGCACAGAATATACACTCGACGTCAGAAAAATCGCACCTCTTCGATAGTAAGTTTAGACTTGGCCACCTGCTATTGCTAGCTAGCGTTCTATTGCGTAAATGTTGATATCTATTGAAAGTACATTTAATGAGCTGTTTGTTTGATTCATTTAACAGCGTTATTGCTTGCGCCGCCATAAAAGGGGTAAATTCAAAAAATGCGGCTAAATTCGCTATCGAGATGATGGAGAAAACACACTTCAACAGTTCAATAAAAAAATGGAATACCCAAGATGGATACTATTGCCCACGAAGTTGCTCAAATATTGCAAAAAATGAGGCAATGTAATGTTGCTCGGAAACTGAATCGCAGTAATTAGCAACATACATATACATAGCTAACAGTCTCTAGAAACCGTTGGAAAACTCGTCGAACGAAATCAATAACTGAGATTCAGTTTCATTTTACATTGCCTCATTTTTTGCAATATTTCAGTTACTTAGAACTTACTTTTGAAGAGGTGCGATTTTTCTGACGTCGAGTGTGTAATAGTACGCCCGAGTCGGAGCGCTAGGGTTGGCGCGGCGGATGGGACAATCGCTATACTACTTTCCGAGCGACACGAGACGCATGTGGTCCGGCCGTTAGGCACACATTTCACCACGCTCCTGACCGGGAAGCTCCCGATTTTTTTTGGTAATATTTGATAATATAAAAAAACTAGTAGCTCTGTAGAGCTGTTGACCTTTTGAAAACTTTTCGAAATGGCTGAAATATGATTTTCCCCATCTGTTCAACATTAAAAAACAATCGGAAAACTAAAATGACAAAAAAAATAACGTATAATTATAAAACCTGCTCACAAAATTTCGCAAGAAGTGGTTGAGAAATGCGACACACTGCACAACCGGATAGCCGGACAGAGGGACAGCGGGGCAGACATACCTAGGAAAGCATTTTTGCACAAGCTGAATCAGAGGATTTATAACTCTTTAAAGATGTTTAATTATTATTTATTTATCGTGACTGGCGCGGCCTATCGGGCCGCTTTGCAAACCTTGCTTAAGCTCTCGTAGCGACGACGAGCGTCTATGTGACTGTGATGATTGAAACATTAATCGCACATGATATTCAACATAGTATTAACTAAAAAAAACGTAGTTTCGAGATTATAGCGTTTTAAAGATTTAAAAAATCATAGTTCCTGACTGTGAAGTATTTATGGCCGGATTTTTATATCGTTAAAAAGCTACATGCTTCTATTTTGTTTACTTCAAAAATAAAAACTTTGGGACTAATATATAAGGATATACAAGCTATTTTTTAGAACCACTTAGAGTGCAAAGAGTATTAACAAAAAAACAGGAGTAAAAATAAACAAGCAAAACAGTAATAACTGTAAAACAGTATCAAGTCACAGTTAATACGCTCACATTTGTAAATAATTTTCTGATTTGGTGTGTTAGCTCGAGATTTGACACAAATTCGGTAGTCTCGGTAATAGGCAAGACCGTCTTAAAATGAAATCTAAACAATTTAGAGTTATGACTGTTTTACCAGATTGTAGAGAAAAAATATCTGATTATGAATATTTAAATAAATCAAAATTCATTTTTTTGAGTTAATACTATGTTGAATATCATGTGCGATTTGTATATAGTTGCATTACTGCTTTAGCTAATAAAATATGAACTGTGGCTTCGAGGTACTACGAGCTACGGGAGCCGTGCAACAGGCTCCCCATAATCCCCATTCCCCCTTTGGGGTCCGGGCGTCAACCCCCAACTTGTTGCTTTGCCGCCAGTTGCGCTTTCGTACTTGATATTAGGTAATAAAGCAACTGGTATGAAGGATTTAATCATGACAAAGTAAACAAGTTAATATTTCATTAATTTATTCAGTATATGTTACTGGAAATCTGTATTATCATATACAATACCTAGGGGGCGTTCAGAAAATGTATGAAATATTAATATTACTGTCCTTAGTGCAACGTAGCTTCAAGCCCGCATTGCTCTAAGTTGCTGTCCATTGTATATTATGTTGCCAGTGATGACCTTCGGCAGTGAAACGTGGTCGCTAACTATGGGTCTCATAAAGAGGCTCAAGGTCACCCAGCGTGCAATATGGAGAGAGCCATGCTCGGTGATTGCTCAGTTGAAGTGGCAATGGGCGGGACACATAGCGAGAAGAGCCGATGGCCGTTGGGGCGGAAAGGTTCTGGAATGTAGACCGCGCACCGGACTGCGCTCCGTGGGTAGGCCCCCGACAAAGTGGACCGACGATCTGGTGAAGGTTGCGGGAAGCCAGTGGATCCAGGCAGCGCAGGACCGATCGTCGTGAAGATCCTTAGGGGAGGCCTATACCCAGCAGTGGGTGTCGTGCGGCTGATATGATGATGATGTTTATTATTGTTACGACTAATTTATTTATTTCTAATTACAACGGCAGATAATGGTACTTACAGTAACTAGTAATTTACACACAACAAAAGAAAAGATGATGAATAACAATAATAAATACCCGAAGTGCGGCAAAACCTAGTTTTAGCCGGCTAAAACTAGGTGTAGCTGATAGCTGTTGGTTAAAATTACGATATATATCTGATCTGTTTTGCTCCTGTAGGTCCCGAAAATAGCCACACAATAGTACACAGGCTTAAGACCAGATGAAATCGATGGACTTTATCTGGTCTTTAATCTGTGTATGGTAACTTTCCATAGTCTTACTATTATCAGTGGCAATCAAACAAAGCTGTAGAACATGACAATAGCTAAACCATGTGGTAAACCTCCAAAAATAAAAAAAATATCGTTTTTGGAAATATACAAATATAGATTACGGCGGGTTGCGTAAATCTCTCTGTAAAACTTGGGTTAAAGTATCTATAATTTTGTAATAAATAACTATATCACAACTGCGAACGGTAAGCTTTTTCGTAATTTAAATGTACTACGGGCTACTGTACTACTAGGTTCGATAATGTAAAATGAAAAATTCTGTTCTTGAAGTGTCCCTGATTGACTGATCGATTATATAAACGTGATAGCAACCATCTGACTTGCTGAGTTTTATTTTCAATATATTTTCACATAATTCCAACATTACATGACCGCCGGTCATACGTTGGCAGGTTGACCCGTTAGCTGGGAGTGTAAGAAGCAGCCGACGGTAGCTTTATCTTCTACAGAAGCCAAGTATATGTCCTTGACCAGTGCGACGAAGGAAGCTATTTTCCTGAGACGGTTAGGTGACCTTACTGGTTTTGCTGATAAGGTGTTGTTGTACAACGATAGTCAAAGTGCACAGAAACTTGCGCTCAATCCAATCCACCACAATAGGACCAAGCATATAGACACAAGATATCATTTTATTCGTGAAAAGGTCACTGAGGGTGTTATAGACATACAATTTATACCTACCGATAAAATTACAGTTTAACAAAGCCCTTAAGGCGCATAGCACACCTTAGGTGCGTTGTTAACATGGGTTTAAAGATAAGTAGGTAGAATTATTTTCTATTTACGTATTTTTCGGTCGGTTTATGTTTTGTGTTTGAAGTCTGGCAGTAATGTTAATATTTTCATACAGTGTTTAGCATTACTACTTTATTTTTTCATTTTCATTAAGGGCGGATGTCGTAGAACCTTTTTGTCTGCATACTTTTTTATTGTACCTAGGTTCGATAATGTGAAATAAAAGATTCTGTCGGCGAATCTGGAATTCGGCGAATCTGGAACACGACGAGTCAGGAACATGACGAATCCGGAACAAATCTTTTTGAAGTGTCCTTGATTGACTGATAGATGATATCAACGTGATAGCAGCCATCTTACTCGTTGAGTTTTATTTTCAATATTATTTACATAATTCCAACAAAAAACCGCCTTAAAAAACCTAAAAACAAAAACAGCTTCAAAATAATTAAGTACCTCTAAGAAGCAAGAAATAATATTCAAGTCTACTAATGACTTGAATATTATTTTTTCACATATTAAAACTAATAAAACACGTCTAATGAAGTCGGGTGGTCAGCTTCTGTTGTTTTTGTTTTCAGGTTTTATGAAGGCGGTTTTCCCTTTTTTTAAAAAGCTTTTTACTTTCTACTTTTTAGTGGTAGGTACGTAAGCGTGTAAATATTTTTTAACTTTATATAATAAAATTTTAAATGGTAAAATGCCCACAACTCAATTTCCAATTTTACGCTGTTTGTGTTTGAGGAGTTCCGTTGTGTCTTCGTAGTCCATGTCTAGTCCAGAACGTTGCATTGCAGACCATGGTTTGGTTTTGTAACCGTTGCCCTAACAAGAATGGAATAAATCTAGATGATCACGGCCTATGAAAGAAGCTAAAACCTAAGTGGAAACCTAATAACCTACAGGACAAGAGTACAATCAAGATCCGCTTACTACTTACCGTTGATTATAACTAAACTATTGGAACCAAATTTTACTGGATTAAATAACCTCCAAAATGCAAATTACTAAGTTTACTTTATTCAACCTTAACTAACCTACAAAGAACCTTACTAACTAGCTTTGTGTGATCTGAGAGGACCTGTGAATGTCTAATGGAGGAACCCTGGATGTGATAAGTAGTGAACCCAAATTCTTTTAAAAGTGTGATTAGTATTGATTTTCATTTTCCAATAGAAGTATTCGCTTTTATTACTAGATTTTAATTATTCCTGCTATTACATTTATTTCTAAATGAAAATACCACTAAAAGAAAGTTATTGCTCTATTGATACAACCAGAGAAATAGAAATTAAGTCTGTATTTTTCCTAAGTGAGCCTACTTTAATTTCATATTAATTCTTAATATTTGTCATACTACCAAGGGAAACCCCATAGTTCTTTAGTGTCAATAAATGGGAATACTATAAATAGAGGGGAAAACGTTCCCAACTACGTTCCATTGATGAAGTAAGTATGAGTGAAATAAACCTATGTTGATAGGAAATGATCAAAGTGAATTTATGAGTTAAATGGAGTATTGTTATAAGGTAAAAGAGGGTATGTTCAACCATAATAGACTGTAAGGTAAAAATAGGTAAGTCGGGTTATAGAGAAAAGTTAAATTTGGATAATTCTCTTCCGCTGCCAAGTGTCAAATTATAGGTCATGTATGACGTTATTCTAAATAATGTAAATTATCTATTGTCAACTTAATTCATTAAGATAAGAGAGATTATTTCAGGTAAGTTAAGGAGTTTTAGTCGCCTGAGATCAAAGTATAATAAAACCTTCAACGCTTTTAAATAAGGATTCTTTTACTTTCTTAAGTTATTGTACAAGTAGTGGATATGCAATTGTGGTTTTGCCAGCTAAGGTACAAAGCTCCTCCCCGCTCTATACAATGAGTTTCGACACCGGACGTGGGCAACTCCCTTCTGGCCAGCCATATTTTTTTCATGATAAATTTACTTAGTAAGTTTATTATATTAAGGTATTTGGTCTTTGTCAGTCTGTTTCTACAAAAGAGGACGGAGCAAAATGCTCCCAAGCGAACTATCAGTTTTCACAATGAAGAATTCTCCTTCAATTGTGATGGCTGAATTACAATTTTTTTTTGCTTTAATAAATAATTCTAGTATGATTGTTTAACATTATAACAGATGGACACAACATTACTATCCATTTACTTGGGACACTGATAGTTCTCATATTCTGAAGGAAAGACAATTCTAAACAAGGTAATAAAGTTCTATGACGGATTCTTCATACTTTAATCTCGGCTAAATTATAAATATACGACCATAAACCGAATTGACTTCAGTTCATTTCATTTAAAGTTAAAGGCGATATTTCAATTAAATGTTGAGTAGACTAGGCAATATTTGATATCAATAAAATTCTATTTCTTTCATCCTCAAATTGAGTTGGTTGAACCTAGTTGTATTATTTGAACTCAGATAATATGTTGAACTTATTATTTGTGAATTTAATGTATTCACTAAATAATATAATATTTTCATAGTAGGTAGATACTTTTCAAAGTATTATCTCACTGTTAGTCATATCCTTCATTCTGTTAATTTGAAAGGTTTACTCAAACTATGATCTAGTGTTCCATAAACTGTGATTCAACATTAGTCTAATGGTAACACGGGATTATTCCATACGCCCAGATCTTGTTTTAGTATTCCTCCCACAATCACCAAAACGGATTATCTCAACTGTAAACGACCAATTGAAAACAGGTTCAATTTTACCAATCCAAATCAAGGATGAATAATTATTCTTTATTTATGATTCAACTTTCACTATTAAATCATTATCCAATATTAACAGAAGAATTTGTCTAGCTCTAATTAATAGTAAATCAAACTGTAGGTACTACTGAAGCTTGCAAAGTCTACTCAATTGAGCACATTATAATAATTATTCACAACACTGAATCAAAGCATTAATAGATCTTTGTTAAGGCGCCTACTAAGGAAGATTGATATTTTCAGGTCGGTCAAATTGTGGGTACTTACTGAAGCTTGCGAAGTCTACTCAATTGAGCACATCGCGGTAATTATTCACAACACTGAGACATAGCATTAATAGATCTCTGTTAAGGCGCCTACTATAGAAGATTGATACTTTTCCTTCGGATCCTACCCAGTAGTTTCACATAACCTTTCGTTCACTATATTTAACACTTCTGCGCTTCCTAGATTCCGTTCCTAAATCATCCTACCTCATCACACCCTAGTCAAGTTCCTATGTACCACTGAATGACCTGCGGCAGCCATCTTGTTGATACCATTCTCGACACCACCTGCCTATGTTTCGCTTCGACAGCCATTTTGTCGTACACCAACCTAATTGCGGCCTACCTAAATCTGATACACTGCGAATTGACCTACCTCTCCTTTGCCTATATAAGAGTTCCTAGCTTATCTAACGTTACTGCTGTTACCTTGCTGACAGCTCGACCTTCTTGAGAACGTCCAATCTTTTACCAGCATCCAAGTTTCCCTCCCGCCTTGAGATGCAAACCTAACCTACTGTTCCTACGCGCCTAACAATGAATTTATAAACCTAATGAGTTTACCTGCCTACCAGCGACTAAATTTAGATTTCCTATGCAATATTTGTGATGCTTACCCCATCACCGAAGCCCTGAATCTGTACAGCGTGAGCAAGCATGACTCGCCTATCTCTCTCCTAGCAGCTTGTACGTGGCCAAATTTGATTGGGAGGGAACAAATAGGCACCTACAGCGGAATAAGTATACCGAATCCTCGGGACACCAACGCTAGCACGGAATTAGATTCTCAACTCCTTTCGGACCGTCGGATTGCTAGAGATGGGACACATTCGGTACACTTATGTGACTAGCTAGGCAATCTAGAAATTTTGATGCCCGTCTGATACGCCACATACCAGACTATTTTACCTAACCCCTTGAGGATTGACCGAACGCCCCTTAGAGACACAACACTAATGATATTTATTCAAAATCAAACCCCCCTTTATCGTTTCCCAACTGCTTATATAAATTTCAAACAAATTTGATTCGGAAAATTCTTAGATTTATTGGGAAATTTACTTTACTTTATGAAAATTCGCAAACAAAATCTACCTACTTTAATTTCAAGCTTACTTATACCATATAAGCCCTAATTAAAGCGTATATGCAAAAGACTCGCACCCGGTTGCGGACCTATACGTCAAAACCTCAATTAAACACTTTCTTCCTGACTTCTTGCTGTTTTCTTGCGTTATAAAAAAACTACTTGTTCGAATCTTTCTTACAAAGGGGGTATCGACGGCTTCTACCGAGGTTCCACTTGATGCTACGTTGACGACGAGGAAAGTAAAGAGAGCGATTCCCCTCGAGCCACGTCTTTTATAGCCCCCCAAAATCATTCACTCACTCCAGGAACCTCACCCCACACGACCTAAGCATCTTTTTTACCTACCTTCATTTCCCTACTTTACATAAATTATTCCTAAAATTTTCCCTTCTCCTTCAAAAATGGGGAGAATTCAGTTTTGTTTTACTCAACTTGTAAATATAATATTTAAGTTGCTAATCTTACAAAATGAACCCCTATACTAATCAATAATTCCAACGTACAATTCAACTAACTAATAACCTTCTATCTTCAAGATTCTTTATACTCAAGCGCACAACGACGCTCCATTTGTAACCAAATTAAAATTAATCTGTTACCTAAATATTTCTTTATACTGACATTTCATCTACATTTGATTTAAACAATTCATACAATTGTATGAAACAACGTTTCAATCATAAATAAATCAACAAGTTTTCCCCCTTACATCATTTCTAACAAAACTAACAACTTTGAATAATATTCAGAATATTTATCCAGAATCATATGAAATTATTGTACTATAATCATAAAACTCTGATTAATACGAATTTTATATTCACAACAAATCGAACCTCCCATATGCTACAATTAGAATCCAACTTTTCAATCTTTTTATCTCGCCTTCCCCAAAATATCATAACCTCTAGAATCAATTTGCTAAAATACGTATTACAACATTTTCCATTAAGCATTCGGTCCAATTAAACCTAAAATTTCCGATCAATTTAGCATCACAATGTTGGTACTTTAAAAACCCTAACTGGCAACACTCATCCGACTACTTTTACATTTTCTAAATGCCTACCCTCATTTGAATTATAAACCTGCAGCATAAAATCCCGCTTTCGAAGAAACTTCATATCAATCTTTCTTCGTACAACACCCAACGACAAGACAAACTTTATTAGGCTCCATCCACATTTTCCCATGAAATACTTTCTTACTACACCTTCAATAACTATTGTTTATGTTTTTTTTAATAATATTTCTAGATTCATCCTTACAATATTTCTATTAATTAATTATCTCCCCTTTTATTTTATAATTCGAGTCTTCAATTTACCACTAAACTGTCAACTAAACTCCGCCCAGAATAAAACATTGTTCCATTTCTTTTCTCTCTCTCTGTATTATCTCTGAACATCAAACCATATTATAAAATCAAATTAAACTTCAATTTTAATTTAAAATCTCCAATTTAACTGTGTCATGAAGCAGAGGCATGGTATAACAAAATACCCTAATTTAAACAAATACCGCCTACGATTAACAAAATGTACTAGATCCGCTACAAAATTCTCCAAACCAACTAAACTTGCATTTATCCCCCAAATCTAACTAATGTCTAATATTTCCTAAAACAAAATTTAAATTTACAACTATGATTTGGCAAAAGGTATGGGACTTGCCTTGCGACCCTCAGTTACCATCTGGCAATCGATTTCTCATCGATTGATCCACTGGAATGACCTACTATATTTAATTTCGTTCTTTAGCTAAAACACATCACGTGGTGTGACACTACTGACAACTTACAGAAATAATTAACACCGAATTCAATCCTTTTTTAAGTAATCTTCTAAAATAAACTATTATAATGATATTCGAGAGGCTCTAATAAAATTTGATAAATAAACAATAATAAATATAAATAAATTTTAAGCCTATTAGCGTCGTTACCTAGACAGAGACTAATATTTGAATTTTAGCGCTGTGAAAGATTAAAAGAACTTCCGACATTATTGCTAACTCAAAACCTGAACTACTCTTTATTATAATAACTTGTTCGATAGTTAAATAATATTATGCTCAATATGAAACAAAATTCGAAAAATATTTGAGATAAAATAGCATGTTCAGTTTTGAACCGTTACAGCTCGACCCCAAAATCCTGCACAGGTGACAAGACTACGTATTGGATCCGGAGTAGGATTTTCCTTCTCAATTCTCAAATATTTATTCCGCCTCTACTCTTAATCCTCAATTTTTACTCATACATCCCTTTTGTATAAAAAAAAACCCTTCCCCCTAATAACCCTAACCATTATTATTTCTCCAAGATCAAAGAATTGTTGGGTGAACCCTAATGTAAATGAGATTTAGATTGTAAAGTGTATTTAAACCAAGACAATATTGAAAAGTTATCAAGCGAGTTTTAAGTTTTATGTGACTTTTGCCAATTCCGTCTTATGCATATTCAACACCAGAGTCGTACAAAATCACGGTAAGGTGTGGGTTGTGAATCCACAGCTCCTAGTAAGCCTACATGGACAAATAAGTCTTTTTCTAACCTTATGAAAAAGTCTGCGTATGACGCTACATATTTGTGCATTGTACCCTTCCACAATCAAGTATTACTCCTTTCTTGCCAACAGGGCCTACTCCGTCGGTTCGAAGTGAGCCTATACAATGACCCTATATTTCCAAAAGCTTACTTAAGACTCTAGAACAACCCTAATATCGCCTTGGAGAGTGTGCAGTTGTCGAGTTCAATTCATAGCTCTTAGCTTCTTGTGTAGTACGAATTTCGGACAGTTGTTCACACCAGGACAATCACAAACATCAACAGTGTTCGTTTTTCTAATTTTTTTTCTCTATCCTAACACCAAAAGTCCTACTGTACAAAATTCAAGTTGTCAACTCTAGAACGCCAGTCCGGCCGCAAGCACAAACGAAGCGCTAAAGCAGTGTGATGGTCTTATCTCTTGAATCAATAATAAAGCTTGCATTCAGGTTTCACATATGTTATAATCCAAAGCCCTCCATATAGAATCTAAATTTAGCATCTACTCTTAATTCACACTAACTCTCATTCTAATCAACCTTTAAAATTAATATTCCAATCATACTCATAACCTATATTAGATTCTCATTCTATTCATCTGTTCTTATTACGCTGCATTCACTGTCTTCATTCACTAGCCTACATTCACGCCACCTAAGATTATATCATAACTACACCCTGAATGCAAATATAAATAACTAAATTGTATAGAGATTAATTATACCGTGTTAGACTCAATACGCTGACTGTCACTCGATGAAATTATATGTAACATTTGCAATAATGTATTATCTCAAACACATTACGAAAGGGGAAAAAAAAAAAAAACCTTATATCACGCACTTAATACACTACGCTTTACACTCCTCCCACATTATACAAAGTTTTTTTTTCCTTTTTCTTTCACGATCAACTCTATCAAAACGCATTTCAAACTTACGTTAACGTAAAACTTTAAACTACCCCTTTATATATGAACTTATTTCATGTAACTGACTCATTATCAATTTTAATTATGGTGTATTTAACTGTATACGCCTTTTCCTCTTCATAACCCTGCCTAAACACAGTCGGACCTCCTGCCAACTACCTAACTCTATATCATCTTAACGACTGCCTAGACCTATATTTAATCAAAAAAAATTCCCCCCCGGAAAAAGAAATTGTGTGTTGGTGGCTTTTCTTTTTATAACCTATACCTAAAGTCTTAAACTATTCTACTCTTAAACTATACCAAAGATCTTCCAAACTACTTTCTATACCACTACCTAAAACTAGTAAAGCTCCGAAACACATGTTAAATCACTACCTGTATCTAGTTAAGCTACAAGACCTTCATCAAACCGCACACGACATCCAACATAGTCTCAACTCAAAAAAACTTATCCTTGAGATAGTGTTTCAAGGATTTAGAAAATCTTAGTCCGACTGTAAAGTATTTTTAGCCTGATCGTTATAACGTTAAAAAGCTACATTATTCTATTTTGTATACTTTAAAAATGAAGTCTTTAGAACTAATATAAAAGGATATTCAAGCTACTTTTTAGAACCACCTAGAGTGCAAAAAGTATTAACTAAAGAAAAGTACTAAATTCAAAATAAACAAGCAAAACAGTAATCATCATCATCATATCTGCCGCACGACACCCACTGCTGAGTATAGGCCAAAACCAGTAAAACAGTAATAACTCAAAATAACAATTGATTTTATATTACATTGACAAGCAAAACAGTATTAAGTCACCATTAATACGCTCATCATTCATAATTAACTAGAGGCCGCCCGCGATTTCGTCTGCGTGGACAGTTTTTTTGCTATCCCTCGGGATCTGTACTTTTCTTTCTGGATGAAAGCTACCCTATGTCCTTTTCTGTACCCCTAACAACGCCCATGCGAAATTTTACGATGATCGGCTCAGTAGTTAAGACGTGTAGGCGTAACAAACAAACAAACAAATAACCAAACAAACGGACTTTCGCATTTATAATATTAATAAGGATTTTCTAATTTGATGTGTTAATTTGAGATGTAACACTAACTTATGTTTTAATAGCCTCGGTACCAAACAACACTATCTCTAAATGCAATCCAAACGACTTAAGGCTACGACAATTTTACTAGATTGTACAGAAAACTGCTGATTCCGAATATATAAATAACTCAAAATTCAATTCTTTCCAGTCAACACCATGCCGAACATCATGTGCGAAATATTTAAACTAACAATACCGACCTAAATACCCGCATATCAATTCTACTTATAGTCTCCTCACCAAAAATTTGCACTTACATAATTGTTAGTATCAACCAAAAAATACTCCATTCCTAACCTTAACATCTCCACCACTAGTCTAGGATTGAATCGAACTAAAACCTCTGGCTAACTATATCCTAACCCTACCTTTACTTCTCTAATGAGTCACAACACTCGAGTGCGCGACCAGCTCGAGTCCGAACTATAGCTGGTTTACCCTAATGAACTTAATGTCTACGATGGCTCTTGCAACTCTTCTTGTTTTTCTTGTTGTAAGGTCAGATCCTTAAATAATTAAAATATAGTAACCATGCTAAGTTGGTTTTTAAAAAATCCACCGCTTTGGATTCCACAAAACCACGCTCCCTAATATTCGACTTATGTAAATGTTGAAACTAATCATTTCGAATTAAATATCTAATTCACAGAAAAACATCAATCACATTCTACATGATTTAAATATTTTAAACTCTCCTTTTATCATTAAATCCCAACACCTTATACCTCCCTAGCCAACTTTCTCAACATTGTTTCCACAACTAAAATGTCTTAGTAACTAGTTCTACAACGACCCCCAGTTAGATAATTTTCGAAAGTCATGACGATTAGTCTCAAAATCAATTCACCTCGGATAAATATTTCAAAATGATAATCTATAAATGACTAACTTAAATTTTAAACGATCACGATCCCTTCAATAGTACAATCTCAAAGGTAGGTTACTAAGTTAAACTAAAATCTAATCACCACATACTAAGTTTTCTAGTTTCAATTTTAAAAGTTTATGAAAATATTTCACGACCCCATCATTTTATGCTACTAATATCCCTCTAACTTCACTATTACTATTCAGAAGTTAGCGATAACACCCAAACTCTAAAACTATTTATTACATTATACGCTAATATTTTTTTTTTTTTTGTAACTTTGTAAGTTGAATCTAGAATTATCTTACAACACTCACTAACCCTAAATTTCTCCACGACTTCAGTATTACTAAACGTTACTGCCGCTCCTATTATCTAACGCATCAATCGTAAAATCTTAAGTTAACCACAAACGTGATAAAGGCAACGACAGATTTCATCTCTCAAACTGCCAATGACAAAACGCCGATCCTTCTTAATTGCTTAGAGTTAATCGGTTATCGTATACCTATAAAATAATTATGGACAGAACCTTCTGCATGTCCACTTCCATAGTTAATTTTCCATTGGCATATGCCACCATTACCCTTATGCCCCTTTTATCGTACAGTTATTAATAAAGTAACAGTCACTAACCCCTAATCTCATATCAAGCTTGCCATTATCAATTTCCTAACACACAATCAAATTGTAAACACGCAATTGAATCTTTCTCTTTGCAATGGTATTTACATGTTATTCTAGTTAACTGAAATGACTGAAACTGAAATTTTACTCACCGAATAAAGAACTTACAACCATTGACCTCAACTCGAGAACACAATTATGTACCTCTTCATTTGTTCAATGTAAAAATTCCAATGCACTTTGCCACTCAAACTACAATCTGATTCGCTAGTATGAGAATATTCAACAATAGCAAAGTATTTTTGTTAAAAAAAAACCCACCGATTAACGAAACAACACAAACAAAGGATTACTCGTTTTCTCATCGTTCCCCTTTAACACCCTTCTTATCATTTTCACTGTTAATTAACGCTGAAATCTTACAAAATATAATTTAACCTTATTGGCATAAACAAAAACTCATTATATATGTCATTAAAATCAAGGAGTAGGAATCTGTCAAAGGCTGCACTCCGAATCACAGCAAAATCGATGACAGCATACTAAAATGCGTTCCGAGTCGGTGATTTTGTATGGGTTTGACAGATAACGTGAGCGCTGACATCGATCTTTTCGCGATCCGGAATATACCCAAGTTGACGTTTCGTTCGGAAATCGATAACATGTAATTTCTTTGGCCGCGTTCCTGACCTTATTCACATTCAGCCATTTACGTAACAACACATTATTACTAAAAGTTACACAGACAATGTTACGCACACGTGCGTATACATTTACTAAAATTACTACAAATCCCGTGTCCTATCAACCACGCTTTCGAGCAATTTATTCGATTTTACGAGTGACAATAAATAAATAAAAGTGTGCACACGTGTGACCATACATTTTTTTTTTTTTTTTTTTAGAATCATAGCTTTGACACAACAAAGCACCTATGATTTCGCTATAACCATAAATTCAACTGACAGTCCACCTATCACCGTCATCCTACTTCGCAATCATCAAATTAACACGACTAGAATTTCATAATCGAACATATCCTATGATCTGCTTTATTTATTAGGTATAAACAAAAGAAGAACAAAAGTTTTTTTTTTTTTTTTTTTTTATAACGTGTCTTTAAAAATAACGTTGAAGTTTCTTACTTCACTTTCCCTCAAAGTCAATAGTTTGGAAGTATTGATCCCCAAAGTGATTTATGCTATTATTTTGTCAATCATCTTTGACACCTCATGACAATATTGATGCGTATTGACATATGATTGATAAGAAACCGCCAAGCTCTCGTCGTCCTTAGTTATACATTTAAAATCGTATATGTGGTAATCTATAAAAAGGTCCCCTTTTTTTTCTAACTTAATCATATCAGATAGATCGATAGTGTATATCAATAAAAACTATCGCGATACGATTTGCTTAACTACGCAATTTACCTTAAACGAGACTATACTGTATGAACAAGTAATAATTTAGCTGCATAATTGTATCATTGTAACCAAACGTAGTGTGTAAAATGACTATAGAACCAAATGCAATACAGTTAACCTAAGTGTCGATAATTTACGTAAATATCGATAAGGTATCAGAGACGTCGATAGTTTTGGCAGCACTATAATGACAATAAAAACATCAAATGTATCGAAAATATTTTACAAAATTTGTCCTAAAACAGTGGTTATTTGTGTATTGTTTTCAGAGGTATTTAACTAAGATCTTACAAATGATCCGCAAAACGAAAGTTTCAAGGACCTGCCAAAGTGACAAATTAAACGCCATAACTCGTACCAGAATGATAACTTAGCAACCATTGGAAAAGAAAATCAGTGTTTTAACGTATCAAACCTTTATACCCACTTCACCGCAACAAAATGTGACTGTCACAATCTCACTTGTTAACAGTCACTCACTCCCAAACCACACAAAACCTGAAGATTCGCAATAATAATATGAAATCCTGTTCTCACGGCACCTATGATGTAACCGTTGCCCTAACAAGAATGGAATAAATCTAGATGATCACGGCCTATGAAAGAAGCTAAAACCTAAGTGGAAACCTAATAACCTACAGGACAAGAGTACAATCAAGATCCGCTTACTACTTACCGTTGATTATAACTAAACTATTGGAACCAAATTTTACTGGATTAAATAACCTCCAAAATGCAAATTACTAAGTTTACTTTATTCAACCTTAACTAACCTACAAAGAACCTTACTAACTAGCTTTGTGTGATCTGAGAGGACCTGTGAATGTCTAATGGAGGAACCCTGGATGTGATAAGTAGTGAACCCAAATTCTTTTAAAAGTGTGATTAGTATTGATTTTCATTTTCCAATAGAAGTATTCGCTTTTATTACTAGATTTTAATTATTCCTGCTATTACATTTATTTCTAAATGAAAATACCACTAAAAGAAAGTTATTGCTCTATTGATACAACCAGAGAAATAGAAATTAAGTCTGTATTTTTCCTAAGTGAGCCTACTTTAATTTCATATTAATTCTTAATATTTGTCATACTACCAAGGGAAACCCCATAGTTCTTTAGTGTCAATAAATGGGAATACTATAAATAGAGGGGAAAACGTTCCCAACTACGTTCCATTGATGAAGTAAGTATGAGTGAAATAAACCTATGTTGATAGGAAATGATCAAAGTGAATTTATGAGTTAAATGGAGTATTGTTATAAGGTAAAAGAGGGTATGTTCAACCATAATAGACTGTAAGGTAAAAATAGGTAAGTCGGGTTATAGAGAAAAGTTAAATTTGGATAATTCTCTTCCGCTGCCAAGTGTCAAATTATAGGTCATGTATGACGTTATTCTAAATAATGTAAATTATCTATTGTCAACTTAATTCATTAAGATAAGAGAGATTATTTCAGGTAAGTTAAGGAGTTTTAGTCGCCTGAGATCAAAGTATAATAAAACCTTCAACGCTTTTAAATAAGGATTCTTTTACTTTCTTAAGTTATTGTACAAGTAGTGGATATGCAATTGTGGTTTTGCCAGCTAAGGTACAAAGCTCCTCCCCGCTCTATACAATGAGTTTCGACACCGGACGTGGGCAACTCCCTTCTGGCCAGCCATATTTTTTTCATGATAAATTTACTTAGTAAGTTTATTATATTAAGGTATTTGGTCTTTGTCAGTCTGTTTCTACAAAAGAGGACGGAGCAAAATGCTCCCAAGCGAACTATCAGTTTTCACAATGAAGAATTCTCCTTCAATTGTGATGGCTGAATTACAATTTTTTTTTGCTTTAATAAATAATTCTAGTATGATTGTTTAACATTATAACAGATGGACACAACATTACTATCCATTTACTTGGGACACTGATAGTTCTCATATTCTGAAGGAAAGACAATTCTAAACAAGGTAATAAAGTTCTATGACGGATTCTTCATACTTTAATCTCGGCTAAATTATAAATATACGACCATAAACCGAATTGACTTCAGTTCATTTCATTTAAAGTTAAAGGCGATATTTCAATTAAATGTTGAGTAGACTAGGCAATATTTGATATCAATAAAATTCTATTTCTTTCATCCTCAAATTGAGTTGGTTGAACCTAGTTGTATTATTTGAACTCAGATAATATGTTGAACTTATTATTTGTGAATTTAATGTATTCACTAAATAATATAATATTTTCATAGTAGGTAGATACTTTTCAAAGTATTATCTCACTGTTAGTCATATCCTTCATTCTGTTAATTTGAAAGGTTTACTCAAACTATGATCTAGTGTTCCATAAACTGTGATTCAACATTAGTCTAATGGTAACACGGGATTATTCCATACGCCCAGATCTTGTTTTAGTATTCCTCCCACAATCACCAAAACGGATTATCTCAACTGTAAACGACCAATTGAAAACAGGTTCAATTTTACCAATCCAAATCAAGGATGAATAATTATTCTTTATTTATGATTCAACTTTCACTATTAAATCATTATCCAATATTAACAGAAGAATTTGTCTAGCTCTAATTAATAGTAAATCAAACTGTAGGTACTACTGAAGCTTGCAAAGTCTACTCAATTGAGCACATTATAATAATTATTCACAACACTGAATCAAAGCATTAATAGATCTTTGTTAAGGCGCCTACTAAGGAAGATTGATATTTTCAGGTCGGTCAAATTGTGGGTACTTACTGAAGCTTGCGAAGTCTACTCAATTGAGCACATCGCGGTAATTATTCACAACACTGAGACATAGCATTAATAGATCTCTGTTAAGGCGCCTACTATAGAAGATTGATACTTTTCCTTCGGATCCTACCCAGTAGTTTCACATAACCTTTCGTTCACTATATTTAACACTTCTGCGCTTCCTAGATTCCGTTCCTAAATCATCCTACCTCATCGCACCCTAGTCAAGTTCCTATGTACCACTGAATGACCTGCGGCAGCCATCTTGTTGATACCATTCTCGACACCACCTGCCTATGTTTCGCTTCGACAGCCATTTTGTCGTACACCAACCTAATTGCGGCCTACCTAAATCTGATACACTGCGAATTGACCTACCTCTCCTTTGCCTATATAAGAGTTCCTAGCTTATCTAACGTTACTGCTGTTACCTTGCTGACAGCTCGACCTTCTTGAGAACGTCCAATCTTTTACCAGCATCCAAGTTTCCCTCCCGCCTTGAGATGCAAACCTAACCTACTGTTCCTACGCGCCTAACAATGAATTTATAAACCTAATGAGTTTACCTGCCTACCAGCGACTAAATTTAGATTTCCTATGCAATATTTGTGATGCTTACCCCATCACCGAAGCCCTGAATCTGTACAGCGTGAGCAAGCATGACTCGCCTATCTCTCTCCTAGCAGCTTGTACGTGGCCAAATTTGATTGGGAGGGAACAAATAGGCACCTACAGCGGAATAAGTATACCGAATCCTCGGGACACCAACGCTAGCACGGAATTAGATTCTCAACTCCTTTCGGACCGTCGGATTGCTAGAGATGGGACACATTCGGTACACTTATGTGACTAGCTAGGCAATCTAGAAATTTTGATGCCCGTCTGATACGCCACATACCAGACTATTTTACCTAACCCCTTGAGGATTGACCGAACGCCCCTTAGAGACACAACACTAATGATATTTATTCAAAATCAAACCCCCCTTTATCGTTTCCCAACTGCTTATATAAATTTCAAACAAATTTGATTCGGAAAATTCTTAGATTTATTGGGAAATTTACTTTACTTTATGAAAATTCGCAAACAAAATCTACCTACTTTAATTTCAAGCTTACTTATACCATATAAGCCCTAATTAAAGCGTATATGCAAAAGACTCGCACCCGGTTGCGGACCTATACGTCAAAACCTCAATTAAACACTTTCTTCCTGACTTCTTGCTGTTTTCTTGCGTTATAAAAATACTACTTGTTCGAATCTTTCTTACAAAGGGGGTATCGACGGCTTCTACCGAGGTTCCACTTGATGCTACGTTGACGACGAGGAAAGTAAAGAGAGCGATTCCCCTCGAGCCACGTCTTTTATAGCCCCCCAAAATCATTCACTCACTCCAGGAACCTCACCCCACACGACCTAAGCATCTTTTTTACCTACCTTCATTTCCCTACTTTACATAAATTATTCCTAAAATTTTCCCTTCTCCTTCAAAAATGGGGAGAATTCAGTTTTGTTTTACTCAACTTGTAAATATAATATTTAAGTTGCTAATCTTACAAAATGAACCCCTATACTAATCAATAATTCCAACGTACAATTCAACTAACTAATAACCTTCTATCTTCAAGATTCTTTATACTCAAGCGCACAACGACGCTCCATTTGTAACCAAATTAAAATTAATCTGTTACCTAAATATTTCTTTATACTGACATTTCATCTACATTTGATTTAAACAATTCATACAATTGTATGAAACAACGTTTCAATCGTAAATAAATCAACAAGTTTTCCCCCTTACATCATTTCTAACAAAACTAACAACTTTGAATAATATTCAGAATATTTATCCAGAATCATATGAAATTATTGTACTATAATCATAAAACTCTGATTAATACGAATTTTATATTCACAACAAATCGAACCTCCCATATGCTACAATTAGAATCCAACTTTTCAATCTTTTTATCTCGCCTTCCCCAAAATATCATAACCTCTAGAATCAATTTGCTAAAATACGTATTACAACATTTTCCATTAAGCATTCGGTCCAATTAAACCTAAAATTTCCGATCAATTTAGCATCACAATGTTGGTACTTTAAAAACCCTAACTGGCAACACTCATCCGACTACTTTTACATTTTCTAAATGCCTACCCTCATTTGAATTATAAACCTGCAGCATAAAATCCCGCTTTCGAAGAAACTTCATATCAATCTTTCTTCGTACAACACCCAACGACAAGACAAACTTTATTAGGCTCCATCCACATTTTCCCATGAAATACTTTCTTACTACACCTTCAATAACTATTGTTTATGTTTTTTTTAATAATATTTCTAGATTCATCCTTACAATATTTCTATTAATTAATTATCTCCCCTTTTATTTTATAATTCGAGTCTTCAATTTACCACTAAACTGTCAACTAAACTCCGCCCAGAATAAAACATTGTTCCATTTCTTTTCTCTCTCTCTGTATTATCTCTGAACATCAAACCATATTATAAAATCAAATTAAACTTCAATTTTAATTTAAAATCTCCAATTTAACTGTGTCATGAAGCAGAGGCATGGTATAACAAAATACCCTAATTTAAACAAATACCGCCTACGATTAACAAAATGTACTAGATCCGCTACAAAATTCTCCAAACCAACTAAACTTGCATTTATCCCCCAAATCTAACTAATGTCTAATATTTCCTAAAACAAAATTTAAATTTACAACTATGATTTGGCAAAAGGTATGGGACTTGCCTTGCGACCCTCAGTTACCATCTGGCAATCGATTTCTCATCGATTGATCCACTGGAATGACCTACTATATTTAATTTCGTTCTTTAGCTAAAACACATCACGTGGTGTGACACTACTGACAACTTACAGAAATAATTAACACCGAATTCAATCCTTTTTTAAGTAATCTTCTAAAATAAACTATTATAATGATATTCGAGAGGCTCTAATAAAATTTGATAAATAAACAATAATAAATATAAATAAATTTTAAGCCTATTAGCGTCGTTACCTAGACAGAGACTAATATTTGAATTTTAGCGCTGTGAAAGATTAAAAGAACTTCCGACATTATTGCTAACTCAAAACCTGAACTACTCTTTATTATAATAACTTGTTCGATAGTTAAATAATATTATGCTCAATATAGGCCTAGAATAGCACTACCCCCTATCAGTGCCGTGTATGTGCCGGCCTAGAATAGCACTACCCCCTATCATCCCGTGGGTGTCGTAAAAGGCGACTAAGGGAGCATAGCCTTCAAGAGACGGGCAGCAGCGTCTCCAAAAAACCTTGGCCTACTGCGATCGCCAACCCGCCTGCCAAGCGTGGCGATTATGGCAAACCCCCCCCCTCATGCATAATGGATCAAAAAATTGGCCCCCAGTCCCCGGCAGCCCCGCTATTCCTAGCTACGGTAGCGGCTACGGTAACGGCGGGGCAGGGGGTGCTAAGAATCCCCGGGTGCGGCTCGGCTACCAAAAACGACGACAACTGCACCTGGCAACCTATAACACGCGCACACTAAGGGAAGACGCGAAGTTAACCGAGTTGGAAGAAGTTATCAGCAAGGTACACTGGGACATTATCGGGTTATCTGAAGTCCGAAGAGCGGGAGAGGACTCGATAATCCTCAACTCCGGTAACTTGCTTTACTACCGGGAGGGCGACCAACAGTCCCAAGGTGGTGTCGGGTTCATCGTCCACAAGTCCCTTGTCAACAACGTGATTACCATCGGAAGTGTGTCGACCAGGGTGGCGTACCTTATACTCAGAATATCCAAACGGTGTTCGCTGAATGTTATACAGGTTTACGCACCGACCTCGACACACCAAGATGACGAAGTGGAGGCTATGTATGAGGAGATCTCTAAAGCCATGCATAGCTACAAAACCCACTACACTGTTTTTTTTTTTTTTTTTTTTTTTTTTTTGTCATTTTCTCCCCGCTTTTTGGCAGGACCTTTTTTGCCATTTTTCGTGCTTTTATTTCTGTTTTCTTTCTTTTTTTTTTTACTACAGCTTTAAAGCTCTACTTTATATCATTTTTACTCTTTTCTTTTTTACTCTGATATTACAATGTTTCATACTAATTAATACAGTCTTTTTCTTCTTATTGTTCGTGTTTTTACATACTGTTTTATATTTCTTCTTTTAAAAACTTTAGCTCTTACTTGTGTATGCTTAAATTCTACTATACATATACCATTTTTATTTCTAATGTTTCTTACATCATATTATTTCTTTACATTTTATTGCCATGTTTACATTATGCTTAATTTCTACTTTTCATTTGTTTCTTATTTTAATATATAACATTCTCTTAGTTTTACAGTCTTATAATTATATGATTCGTATGTTTGTTGTTTTCCATAAAACTGTATTGCATTATTATAATAAATGTATCTGTTACCTAATCTTTATTTCTTGTTATTACAATGTCCGCCACTTTTTTGGCATATTCCATAAATAAAATTCTTTCTTTCTTATTGTTTATTATTTGCTTTAGGGTGTCTTTGCTCAGTTTTGTATCAATTTTCTGTTGCAGAGTGTGCCTATCAATGCTATGAATTGGACAGTCTAGTATGATGTGAAAGATGTCCTCGATCGCTGCCGGGTCACAAATACAGGAGGGGCTGTCCCTGCACTTGAATCTGTGCAGGTATGCACAGAATCCTCCGTGGCCGGTCAATATTTGTGACGCTAATCGATCGATGAACATCTTCCTCACCACACCGTAGGCTACCACCCCATCAGGGAAAAAGACCTTGGTGGTCTCAGCCGTGTTTTCAGATCTATACCTGCAGTCCCATTTCTCGATTGTTTCCGCCCGGATGTGGCGTTTAACAAACGAGACAGGACCGCAGTCATAGTCCGATTTGGTCTTCAGCTTGAGAGCCGCCTCCTTCGCCAGTTGATCCGCCCTCTCATTCCCTCCCACACCGACATGGGCCCTGATCCAAAATAGAGAGACTAGCTGGTGGTTGTCTCTAAGGAACTGTAGGTTGCCCTGAATTGCCTTTGTGATTGGGTGTGAAGAGTCCGGATCAAGTAGCGTCTGGAGTGCAGATCTCGAATCGCTGAGTACGGCTGTTTCCTGAAATTTTCTGCCAATAATGATTTCTGTCGCTTGGAGGATGGCATACAGCTCGGCTTGGAAGACTGTACAGTATGGTGCCAGCTTAAACTTCCGGGTACACGTTTCAATCGGCCCTTCCCAACAGGTCAGGGCGGCTCCAACTTTCCCCTCCAGTTTGCTACCATCTGTATAGATCTTCACTAAGCCTTCTGCCAGTTTACCATCCTCTTCACTACACTGTTGTGATGGGGGACTTCAATGCAAAGTTGGGGAAACGATGCGGTGATGAGCTGAGAGTGGGGCAATTTGGAGTTGGGCAACGGAATGACAGAGGCCAGATGCTGGCTGACTTTATGGAGAAGGAGAACCTCTTTATGATGAACTCCTTCTTCAGAAAGCCGGAATGCCGGAAGTGGACCTGGGTCAGTCCGGACGGTAAAGTCAGAAATGAGATAGATTTTATCATGTCGACGAAAAAGCAAATATTCAATGATGTCACTGTGATCAACGCTGTTAAGACGGGGAGCGATCACCGATTGGTACGTGGCACATTGAATATCAACCCAAAGCTGGAAAGATCTCGACTGATAAAATCAACAATTCGACCATTGCCGGCCCATATTCAAAACCCCGAGAGCTTTCAACTCGAACTCCAAAACCGCTTCGAAGCCCTTGAGAACAGCATAGATGTGGACGATCTAAACAACATGGTGGTGGATACTGTCCGTACGGTAGGGTCCAAGCTCTTTAAGACCCGCCGTCCCAAGATAAAGAAACTCTCCGACCACACACTCCTACTCATGGATCAGAGACGTGAAATGAGGCTCCAGAGTTCAGTAGATGCTAATCGTTATCGGCAGCTTAATAGACAGATATCTAAGTCTTTGACGAGCGACCTTCGCCAATTTAATACGAATCGTATTAAAGAGGCTATCGAGCGGAATAAAGGCTCCAAAGTGTTCGCGAGAGATCTGTCTATTGGGCAAAGCCAGATGACGAAGCTGAAAACTGACGACGGACGCATCATTTCATCAAAGCCTGAAATCCTGAGGGAGATCGAGAGCTTCTATGGGCAGTTATATTCCACGCAGACACCTGTTGAAAGCAAGGCTAAAGACCCCAGAGCCAAGCTTACCCGACACTATACTCAAGATATCCCGGACGTCAGCCTGTACGAGATTAGTATGGCTCTCAAACAGCTGAAAAACAACAAGGCGGCGGGTGACGATGGAATCACTACAGAGCTTCTGAGAGCGGGCGGTAAGCCGATACTCAAAGTCCTCCAGAAGCTCTTTAATTCCGTCATCGTCCAGGGCAGAACGCCAAAGACATGGAACATAAGTGAGGTGATCTTGTTCTTTAAAAAGGGTGACAAGTCCCTCTTAAAGAACTATAGACCCATCTCGCTTCTGAGTCATGTCTATAAGTTGTTTTCGAGAGTCCTTACGAATCGTCTCGCTCGCAAGTTCGACGACTTCCAACCTCCCGAACAAGCCGGGTTCCGAAAAGGCTTTAGCACCATAGACCACATCCATACGCTGCGGCAGGTTATACAGAAGACCGAGGAGTATAATGAGCCACTTTGCTTGGCGTTCGTGGACTATGAGAAAGCCTTTGATTCGATTGAAACCTGGGCGGTGCTGCAGTCTCTCCAAAGGTGCCAAGTGGACTATAGGTATATCGAGGTGTTGAGGTACTTATACCAAAATGCCACCATGACGATCCGAGTACAGAACCAGAACACAAATCCTATCCAACTGCAGCGTGGTGTGAGACAGGGAGACGTTATTTCTCCGAAACTGTTCACAGCTGCGTTGGAGGACATCTTTAAGCTCTTGGACTGGAAAGGACTCGGCATCAACATTAATGGCGAGTACCTAACACACCTTCGTTTTGCCGATGATATAGTCCTTATGGCTGAGACCATGGAAGACCTGAACACAATGCTCGAAGATCTCCGTAGTGCTTCCCAAAGAGTGGGTCTTAGGATGAACATGGAAAAGACGAAAATTATGTCAAATGCCCATGTTGTACCCTCTCCAGTTCATGTTGGGAACACTACACTTGAAGTTGTTGACCATTACGTATACCTAGGACAGGCAGTCCAGTTAGGTAGGTCCAACTTCGAGAAAGAGATCTCTCGCCGAATCCAACTCGGGTGGGCAGCATTCGGGAAGCTTCGAAAAATCTTCGCGTCCGACTTACCTCAGTGTCTCAAGACGAAAGTCTATGAACAGTGTGTGTTGCCAGTGATGACTTACGGCAGTGAAACGTGGCCGCTAACTATGGGTCTCATAAGGAGGCTCAAGGTCGCTCAGCGTGCAATGGAGAGAGCCATGCTCGGCGTTTCCCTACGTGATCAAATCAGAAACGAGGAGATCCGCAGGAGAACTAAAGTAACCGACATCGCTCGAAGGATTGCTCAGCTGAAGTGGCAATGGGCGGGACACATAGCGAGAAGAACCGATGGCCGTTGGGGCAGAAAGGTTCTGGAATGGCGACCGCGCACCGGACGACGCTCCGTGGGTAGGCCCCCGACAAGGTGGACCGACGATCTGGTGAAGGTCGCGGAAAGCCAGTGGATGCAGGCAGCGCAGGACCGATCGTCGTGGAGATCCTTAGGGGAGGCCTATACCCAGCAGTGGGTGTCGTGTGGCTGATATGATGATGATGATGCTCAATATGAAACAAAATTCGAAAAATATTTGAGATAAAATAGCATGTTCAGTTTTGAACCGTTACAGTTTGTTTTGGATTGTCATAAACCTACCAAAATCTAAATCACTTAGCATATACTATTTGACTTTGAGGAGTTCCCTTATGTATCTTAGAAGTTTAAAGTCCAATACCGATGAAATTAAAATGTAACCATTCTTAAAGTATACCCTTTAAAAAAAAAGAATTATCTAAATCGGTTCACAAACAAAGATGTTATGTCCGAAAATCCGTAAAAACTCGTGCGATGGAAGGCTAAATAATTGTTTTTTTTTAAGATTATGAAAAAACTACTAGCCAGATCTCTGTAAAAATTATATGGGACCACACACAAACTATGTTCTTTCATTGTATAAATCGGTTAACAGCTGACGAAGTTATGTTAAAACATGCAAAAAAATACCGTCGACTTGATAACCTCCTCCTTTTTTTGAAGTTGGTTAATAAGTTAACCATTATGATCATAAAATTCCTAAATAATAACAAGTAACCGAAGCATCTTTAACATCATAGAAGATATGAGAGCCTTTGTGTTTAAGAAAAAACATTTTTTTATACTTATCCCCTATTACTTAGGGGTCGGTTTCGAAGGTACCGAATAGCGCCTATCTCCTGATTAAATTTAAAAATAGAACAGTATTTGTGTGAAATTATCGGTTATGTAATTAAATTTTAGCTTTATTGGTAAGAATTCTATCCTTAATGTATTGATAGCTCTCTTTTATTGTGCCCGACAAGAATATATGTTTAATGCTCCGTTTATTACCGACCAACTGAGAAACACCTTTGTAAACATTATGATCCAATAAAAATTGAGACTGATATAGCTTAATAAACTTTTTCATCCAGAAAATTTAAAAAAAAATTACAATATCTTGCAGAACTCTTGATTAAATAAAACATCAACATAATTTTTTATTAACACAAAAAAATGAGACTTTTCCAAGAATATTTACTTAATATTTAATTCACTAAAGCAACGTTGATATGGTTTTAATTTTAAAATGTTTCTGTCTCAAATAAATATCAAACGCAATTCAAGTAAAATCTATCTTTAAACTCATCAATAAATTGAAAGTCACCGTATGGTTTCCAAAGGTTAAAAAAGGTTAAAACAATATTTTCCAAGGACGTAAAAATAATGGATTTACAATGAGACTTTTCGGCTTTCGTTAATGTATTTAAATATTTATTTGAACACGATGACTAAACTAAACTAAAAACTGATAGACATGGTGATAATATAAAATATAGTTAAGATAATGTTCTCTTTCACAAATCGTTATTTCAAGATTACGAATTGTAAATGCCTTAACAAGTCCCAATGTTTAATCTATGTGATGTCTCGTCTCCCCACAAAACGGCCCGGGTTCGATCGAACGACTTCCAAACTGGGCCAAATTCTACACTCTCTTAGTGGGTACTATACAATGGAATCTTGGGGGGTTAAAGTAGCAAGATTTAGTATGAAACATTTTATTAATAGTGACATGAAACATAGCATCTGTACCTAACGCTAGCACGAACATCTGTCGAGAAAAAAATTGCGCGTAAAAGTACTCGATAAAGTAATTTGTATATAGGATTATTTTTTCATAATAATATTTTTTTGGTAATTTTAAACAAACATTTGAAATCGTCAAAAATTTATCAGATGTAAGAACATTGGACCGGATTTCCAAAGATCGCGGGTACGAGTCCCGCCTGAGAAAATGATCTGGAGGCGAGTCAATTTTTTTCTAGTATATTTATACGTAATATTATTTTGAAATAATATTTTTATTGAAAAAATAAAAATGACAATCTAGTTAGATGTCCATTTTGAAATTTACAGATTTTTTAAAAAACATACACAATAGCATTAAAAATATGATTAAATTAATGCTACTGTTAGCTTCCAATTCTTCATCATATTTGTCAACTCACTGTCACTGACATATTCAATGATTTATTGACTATTAACATGAAATAAAACATAATGTTAATACTTTAAGACAAGATAAGACAGAGGGTCTACAAAAGGAACATTCCACTTTTAAGAGCTGTCAAAACGCGATTTTTCCGTTGATTTGGTATGGCAATATCACTATTTATTGAATACAAAGCAAATGAAAATCATTTTTACTATTCGTTGGAAATATCGGGTTGTAAGTCTTGTTTTAGAGAAGTGGTCTCTTGGGAGGTATCGAATAGCCAATTTACTTGATAAAATATTGTTGTTGGTATTTTGGTTTGAAAAACAATAAAGAAAGTAGGGTAGACTAGCCAATTATTGGCCCCTTAAGCAATACGTTACGAAGAAGCTCCTCAAATATTAAAGATTTCGTACATTTATTATTGATTTATCTATTCAGGTAAATAAATATATTGTTATTATTACATACAATGTGGTTTTTCCAGTATTTTCAGTTTTTACAAAAATAGACCCATAGTCCAATTATTGCCCCCCTTTGAACAATTATTGGCCAGTACTGCGCCAATTATTGGCCATGCTTAATATTAGTAGATAGGCATCAATAAATCATATTATCAGTATATATATATATGTCACTGTAAAAGTCCCTATATTAGTAAATCTCAGGTTTTACTGGAAAATCTTAAGATTTACCAACATGAGTCGGTAAATGTAAGGATTATAAAAAAGGGAGATATTCTATTATTACCATGAGTCTAATATTGGAAAGCTTTAAGAAAGAGGATTATCTTCATTAATTGATGAAAAATGCATCTGGGAGCACGGTAGTGCTCCCGCCAAGATTAAAAAATTCTGAAAATAAGGTTTAGAGCAAATATATAATATCGATAGTAGGCAAGATTAGTGCGATTCACTCCTACACAATAGAGATGATGACTGATGAATAAAATAACGAAATACTAATAAAAATCGTAAACATAATATTAAACTTTTAGAGTAGCTTGTATACCTCTTGGTTTAAAATATTGCGTATTATTTGTTTTATGACCCTTCAAAGTTGGGCGGACAATGTCCATGTCAATCAATGTCTATTCAAAAAGTGTTTTTAAAGTTATTAAAATAAATAATACCTTTAATTAGTCCATAAAATTTATAGCTAAGTCTAAGAAACGATTTTGATAAACACAATATTTAATATTGCTGCCGAACAAATTTCCAAGGCGTTGCATACAAACTACTCAAGTGTGAAGTCATAACTGAGTAGCTGGAGTAGCCGTTAGTATGGAGCGTTTTCGGGTGAGTCAAATTTCGTGTATTTCAAACTGTGATATCTCAGGCAGTTTTTAAGCTAGCGAAATAATTCTTTTCACTTTTTAAAATTTTCACCTTTACACGTTTTCATCTTTCGTAACCGTTAATCGTTTCAACTGTCACCGTCACCATCTCCACCCCCACCTCCCTCCCTTTTTCCCTTCACCTTGCCCTTCTCCTTCCACTTATAATTTTTAATCGTCATCGCCTAATCACATATTTTAAACATCCTAGCTTTGAAACTAAGAGACTTCTATACAAACTTTCATTCCCTATTTCATCCCCTTAAAGGCTGAATTTTCCAAAACCCTTTCTTTGTGCTCACCTACATCATAAAAGGTATCTACTCTCCAAAAATAGTGTCTTTTTTTCAGCCGTTACTGCTCTAGACGTATCCCAACAATCAATCAATCAATTTTTTGAGTTTTATATTGGATCATTAAACCTTTAATACAAATTAAAAACTTATCTCATTCTCCATTCAAAGCGTCTATTTTATACTTTAATCCCTAATAAGTATGAAAAAAATAAAAAAGCTTTGACAGAGACAATAGTCATAAAATTTTCATTGCTCAAAAATGTTGTGCCACCAAGTATCGATTGTTAACATCCCTTGTATATTGTTTACACATTTGTCGGAATAGGTGCCCTATTTGCGGGGTTCTTAGCCACCCTTCGGTCGAGGTCATGCTGCCGGGCCTTACCCGCCCGCCGCCGGGCCGTACCCGCCCGCCGGCGGCAGGCCGCTCCGCCCTAGATAACGCGTATTTTGAAAAATCACAGCTAAAACATGCTTACAAAATTATAAAATATTTTCTTTTTCTTTACAAAAAATGTAAAACTGCTTATAGCTTATTAATTTATTGTAGACTTATTATTCTCTTCAAAACGATGAAATTATTACGTAGATTTGCCTTTAAAAAGAAAAGATGGTCTAATTTGAGGTCAGCGATATAAAAGTTAACATAGTAGGTACAGTTAGTATAGTAATTTTGCGACCCCTTTACAAAATCAAATAATAGTTCAAGGAAGTAATAAAAAAAAAATTGGTGAGATAATTATAAATTATTTCTTTTTAAATTCACAGTTTTCAACCACTTTTTATATCCTTAAAATCTAGGCGCGCACGCTCACCGTCACGAACGGGACGCGAGCGGGGGAAGGCGAGTGGCGGGAGGGGGGCTCGCGCGGGTCGACCGTGCGACTCGCAAACGGTGACAACAATTTCAATTTGTGTAGGGAGTTTGGGGTAAAATTGTAAAAAAAAAAATTTGTTTTACTTCATAAATTGATTGTACTGCTGTTATAGAATGACCTGACAAAGATTGAAAAGGGGTCCAAAAATGACCCTGTATGATATAAAAGTGGTCCGAATAATGTACAGAGATTGAATAAAACGAATTTTATATATTTACGATAAACAATCTTACGAGGAACGAATTTTCTAACCTTACGCGTCTGTCTTGCTTCTAACAAACAATTCCGTACAAGATGTTACTAATTGGCATGTTGTACGAGTGTCACGATATGATGCACACCTTAATGAGGTGTGTCAGTGAAACGTGAAGTATGTTTCGATATTGCTCACTAGATGACGTGGGTTTATTTAGCAGAATTTTGGCTAATTAAAACGTAATGTCCAACACGTTAGATTTTTTAACACGTTTTTATTAGGTTGCTTTCGCGTTTGTTTGTGTGTTTCTCCACAAAGTTTGCGAACGATTTTATCCTAACTTCCCGATAAGCTAGAGACTTGAAACTTTGAACATAGGCCAGAACTGGAAGGCAATGCATTATTATGGTGTCATTGAGCTGATCTGATGATGAAGCCGGAAGAAGGCCACAGGATCTCTATGAAGAAACCATACAACCCCATCGTGTTTGGGCTCGTTAAAATCGTCTTGACGAGTACTCTAATAGGAAACGTGGTTTAGGGTCTGATGATGAAGCCGAAAGGCCATGCCATAGGAACTCAATATTGAAACCATGCAACCCCATCGAGAGTGGGCTCGTTTGAATCGTCTTGACGAGTAGGTACTTTTTTGGGGAAGTTTCCAGGGTCTGATGATAGAGCCGGAAGAAGGCCACTGCGACTCTGTATTAAAACCATGCAACCCCATCTAGTTTGGGCTCGTTTGAATAGTCTTGATGAGTGCTCCGATAGGAGATGGTATATTTTTAGTCTAAGCTCGTTAACTAAAAAGCAGAAAATAAAAATTTACTGAAAAAAAACTTTTTTAAAAACACGTGTTTATTACAAAAAAGTCGGACTAAAAACATTAAAACGGACTAGTAAAAACAGACTAAAATGTATAAAAGATTTTTTCTTTAAATATTTTTTACAATCAGTTAAGTTAACCGTCTGTTTTTGACGTTGTCTGAATCCTTTCCAAAAACAGATGGTTAAAAATTTATTGGCTGGTTAAGTACGTAGATGTACCTAGGTGAAATCGGGTCATAATATGGCTGATGATGTGACGGTGATACGAGATAAGACTTAATAGTATCTGAACTGTGTAAAATGGATTTAAGGAGTTTAAAATCAACAGCTTTCCGTCTTTGAAGTACAATTCTTATTTTGTTCTAACAAAATTTGCCTGTAGCCAAGACAGTTGACATTATTTTACGCTATTGCTTAATGCTCGTTTGCCAATGAAAAGAAGCATTACGTACGTTATTCCTAGAATCTTAAAGTTTTCTAAATTGGAAACACTTTTGGTTACTCTAAGGCCCGTACTTATAAACCGCTCTCAACGTTGAAAGCTATCTTGAGATCATACTATCCGCGTCAATTGGTAATGCGCCTGGCGGCCATGACTTTAACCTCAAAAACGAAAAACAATTGTAATTTTCTCATATACCTAGACCCTTTCTTATTGAAAATAAGAATTCAATAATTAATATATTGTATTACCTATTAGAATTTTACTGTTTTTTGTCATTTTTAGTTGCGGATGACGATGATGTGTATGTTAATTTGACAAGGTTCAAGCGCATTACCAATTGACGGGGATAATACTTAAGATGCTCTTCTTATAGCAACATCATGTCAGTAGGTATCATCTCAAGATTTTATTAAAGATTAAAATTTGCAAATTTAGACGAAATTAAAACTTAATACTAGGAATTTAAGAACTTTACAGAGGACTCTTTATATGATGTACTTCAACCACCTTTCGGGATTAGGGGTATTTTTGTAACACCTTGTATAATAGTACTAACGTCTTATACACTTAATAAAATTATTATTATTATTTTTGGCATACATAACTTTATATCTTTATATGAATTAATCTAGGGAACTCTTTAAGTCCATGATGTTCTTTTGAAATGAGTATAAATGTGTGACTGTTTGTTCCTAAATAAAGAGAAAAAAAAATATCGCTCTCAACGTTGAGAGCGGTTTAAAAATATGGGCCAAACCACTTTAGAGGGTTGGCTACGGAAGAAAGAACCGCTCACGTCTGCTGGGATACAGCGGTGTAGCCCCTACCAGGCGAGGTACTCTCAAAATTGAAAAACTGGCTTGACAAAAAATTATACAATTTTCAAACCGGCTCACAAAATTTCACGAGAATTGGTTGAGAAATGCGACCTGTAGAGGAGAACATACAGCGCTGGAAAACCGGACTAAAATAGGTTTTTTTTTAACATTTCTCCGTCATTTTGAAAAATTTCAAAAAACTGGCGTGACAAAAGAAAAATCCACATCATTTTTAAACCTGCTTACAAAATTTCACGAGAATCGGTTGAGAAATGCGACCTGTAGAGGAGAACAGGCAGAGCTGGAATGTCGGACTGAAATATGTTTTTTTAACATATCTCCGCCATTTTGAAAAAAAAAAATTTAAAAACCGTGCAGTAGTTTTTAAGTTAATCACGAACAGACAAACAGACACACAGATGCGGCTGAGGACTTTGTTTTATAATATGTAGCGATCTACGAACTTGTTGAGTGATGTAATATGTACATATTATTATGTATGTAGGGTTGGCCACGCAAAGCGGCAAAAGCGGCGGCGGCGTGGTTCGGCGTGATGAGCAAACTGTTCATTGCGCGGTTGACTCGCTCGATTCTAGCGGTATTCACTTTGTACGCCGCAGTTCGCCCATTCGAGTGGCCTGGGGGTAGAGCGGGATCCTAGCCTTGGTTATTTGCTGAGCAGGATAAGTGAGATTAGCTAATTAAATCACCACATCGCCAGTGTGGCTATGCAGTTAGCAAATGCTCTCGTGTTTTCATAGGTCCACCTTTGGAACTCGTAAATATTTATTGCTTATTTGGGTTTCCCTCAGGTTTCAAATGGATGTACCTATACATACTGTAAGGATGTTAATCCCAACAAGACGTAGGTACTATTGAAATTTTCACAGCAAACGGAACAGTGAAATTTATATCGTCGAATCCGATCGAAAAGACGACGACGACGGTGTGAATTAATTCAAATCAATAGATACACGAAAATACAATTGATGAAAAATAATTCAGGGATTTTGCAATCTCCGCAAGAATCGGAGCATTGAAAATGAATACTAAAATTTACGAAAAACCAAAATCAATACAAATGCAAAACCTGTTATTTTTTAAAGTTACTTAGGTATCTATAGTACCTATTTATTTTTACGATTGTGACGAAAAAAGCGCCCGCTGACTGCCTCGACGCGGCCGAAATATTATTACAGTATGCGTAATAGTAGTTTATGATACAAGGTTGGTAAGGAGTTTTAAAAAACCTTAACAACTGTGTGCCATACTACGTTTTTCAATACCTTTGCGAGAAAACATTATAGGTACTACTGAAATTGTAATCTATACATATAATAAAACTGTAAATTCTAAATATTTGTGCGCGAATTACGCAAAAACCGCTAAACGAATTTTGATGGATTTTTCACAATTTAGTAGATTGAGGTCCAACTTAAAATCTAAGCTATGTTTCATCAAATTCACGTGGGTGGAACCAGGGAAACAGCTTGAACTCTCCGTGGTACTAGCTTTCATACACTAAAAGGGTCATTTTAAACTGGTTGCAATATGTTTCTACTGTCTACGCGGATGAAGCCGCGGGCGGAAGCTAGTAGAAATTAAAAAAAGTTCGTAAACAAAAACGCACGGCGCCGGCGTGCGGTAAAATCAACTTTCAGCACGCTGTACTAATCCGTAAACAAAAACGCACGGCGTGCGGTAAAATCAACTTACTGCACGCTCGACCGTCATCGTAAACTTACATTTTCGAGCAACTGTATTGAAAAATAACTTGGCGGTGCCGAACTTCGCACGGAACGCTGCGCAGTAGACAAATACTGGCTTTCGCGGGGACGGGGCGCGGGCGGAAGCACTCGGAACTATGGAACTCGACATTTACCCTGCGCGAAATATCACTTACAGTTAACTTCCGAGCCGCCAAGTTATTTTGCGCATACTGTAACCGATTTTCAAAATTCCGACGAATGCACTTCTCGTCTGCTTCTGCATCTTTTCCATGACGATCGGACAATAATCAAAGAAGCTACATCACTTTTTATGTACGGAAACACCCGTTTCTCCAATTTCTCCAAAAACCCCGAATTTTGAAAAATGCCAAATAAAATATTACCTGTAGATTTTCAAAATTCAAACGTTCAAAATGCCTCGATAAATTACTCAACTTTTGGTACTATTCCCATCTCGATTCTCCCAAAATCCCCGGAGATATGGCCAAAAATACATCTTAGGCGATTTGCATCTGATAACATGGTAAAAAAAAAACGGTCACTATCTGCGACACCGCTACGATTTTGAGTAACGGAAATCTGCCTACATTACTTTGGCACCTTTGATTCAACTTAAAGTTTTTGCAGCCAATCCTGTATGTGTACATTGTACCCGAGTGACGTAACATAAACACAAACAAGCACGATCTCATCATAAAGTTAATTTTAAAAAGATTACCTTTCTTCAAGTTTTGTATTTTTTACGTCCGAAGCCGACGCCGCGCCGTAAAGTAGCCAAAGATTGCAAGCGGAAGTCCATTACCGTTAATATAACATTTTTACTCTCTACTTCTAAGTTCTAGGTACACAATCATGACTCCTCATCTCCAGTAGTATTTTCTAGTTTCATAGACAGTAAGAAAAGTAATGACTCCGAATAAACTTATTAAAGAAATGGAAGTTCGTTTTCGATTTTATTTGTGTCAGTTTTGTTTTAGTAATCGCAGAAAATACTACTGGAGATGAGGAGTCATTATTGTGTACATACCTAGAACTTAGAAGTAGAGAGTAAAAATGTTATATTAGTAAGTACTTAATATTCACGCTATAAAACTTTGGAGTAAAACCGTATAACAGGCAAATTAATAAAAAATAAAACAAAGGAATTTACCCTTGTTACTATGTTTTTTTTTGCACCGACTCCGAAATACTATATTTTACAGAGGTTTAATTTATGGGCCCTTTTAAAACATTCGTGCAATAACATACGGAGTCAAAATACGGGTACATTGTGGGGAATAACGTTTTTAAATATGATAGTAATTTATACTTTGAATTTAGATGTAAGAAGCACAGTGCGTTGCTTTTTGTAGCGTGTCGGTAATCGACGATGTAAGCATGCAATGCTATCAATCGCGCGTTCGGCGCAGCAGCCGCGCGGCATTCGGTGTGACTCATATTTTACTGTCATATACAGAGCGTTTGGTAAATAGCTTTATAAAGCCGAATATGTTAGATAGGGACTATCAAAGTGACCAACTCAAAAAACAGCTGTCTCATACAAAAATTAATAACGAAAATAGCAAAAAGTATGAAATAGCTGATTTTTTTCGTGATTTCAGAGTTGGTCCCATTATAAGAATTGTTCAGTTGGATGGTCCCTATCTATCCTATTCGGCTTTATAAGGCTATTACCAAACACCGTAACGCTACGCGCTGTGCTGCATCCGGTTTGGTGAAGAAAACCATTATACAAATTGAAAAGAAGTATTTAGATCAGATTTGTAACTTGAGACATCCAAGTCTATAGTTAGCCGATACGTGAAGCATCCGATCCGGCCGGCAAACAAAGATTGACGGTGACTCACTGATAGACAAGGGAAACCACTCACTTTGAAGAAAGATTTAATTGGCAATTTAGTACCTACAAACTTAATGAAACTTGCGTTCCGTTCTATTCATTAATATGAAATAAATGAACCTCACACCGGACGGGAAGAACATTTTAATTTAATAAACACAGTAAATGATGAAGTTAATGTCACAATATTAGGTTATGTGGAATTGTCACCGATTTGTCACCTGCAGTTCAATTTTACAAGCAACTCAGGTGACTAAAGTCGACGTCACAGGTGCAGCGTCAGTCTGGGATCCAAATAACTAGATAGGTACTGAGATTTTTCCCTCCTTGGTTGGAATCATTGAGTAATTGAAGTTTCACTCAATATTTGTACCTATTTTGTTTGCCTCAATTCGGTATGTTTACTTACAAGAAAATCAGACGTTATCACTAAAAAACATTTTGAGTTCACAATTTTTATAAAAAAAAAAAAAAATTATTTGTCAAGTATGTAGCCACCCTGTTCTTTCAAGTTGTCCCTATATTTGTAAATAAAAACATAAGAATAGAGCGTCGTCGTCCTAATTGAGCAAACGATTCGTTTCCATTGCACGACGAGATTACAATATTATTTTAGTTCAAGTAGATCTGTCGCCAAATTCTAATCACCAAACAATATCACGATTATATACCTATATCGACACATTATGTAGTATGTGTTACTTAACAAAAATAATCCCAATGAGTAAGCCTTTTGATCGGTATCGTAAAAATAAAAGATTGTTTTTTTTTTATTTAGTGGGTTCGATTCCTAGATAAGGCATGCGATTTTTCGAAAATCTTTGAATGCAGTTCCAATTATTTTAAAAAAGCAAAATTAAGTCTTCTTTCAGTAGAATTTCCTATCTTCAATATTTTAAGGTACTTTCCCTCCGTGTGGCAAAGTTTTGGGACACCCTGTATAATCATGTTTTTCTAGTTATAACAAGCTTCTAGGAACATTTAAAATTGAAGTAACTACCAACTTCCAATTATTGCCCTTTAAATCTCAAAAGAGTCCGATTTGGGAATGTTTAGTGTTTTGAAAATTTGCCATTCTTCTTTTAGGAGGGGGGTAGGAGTACTCCCCTATCCTCTCTCTCCCCCCCCCAAATTCAATGTCAACAATGGAAAGAGCATTTATATATCTCTTTCACAGAATTAGGAAACGAAATTTATGGTACGTAGTAGATTTAAATAAATACCTACTTTATTTATTACCCGACTAACGGCCGCCCGCGACTTTGTCTGCGTGGAAAGATTTTTTGCTATCCCTCGGGAACAATACTTTTTTTCGGGATGAAAGGTCCTATGTCCTTTTCTGTACCCCTGACAACGTGTATGCAAAATTTCATGATGATCGGTTCAGTAGTTAAGACGTGAAGGCGTAACAAACAAACAAAAAAACGGACTTTCGCATTTATAATATTAGTAAGGATTATCTATCTATAATCGGCATATGATTAATAATAAATTTAAGTATTTTTATCGATACCAATTTGCATAATTTAATGTTAGATAAGTAAGTAAGTTAAATTTGCATTAATTTAATGATACGAACTTGGAAACCGTTTTGATCTAATGATAATAAAAATATTTGTTGGAAATAAATATTATAATTAGGTGATAGGTACTTAATAGGTGTCAAAATAAATTTTAAAATAATAATGTCCCCCTTTTCTTTAGGGTGTCCTAATTAGTCACACGACATAGAAATGTGTTATCAGGGTGAAAACGCATCACTTGCTCGTATGATTGAAGCCAATTAAAACGACGCCTAAGACGTAGATCTACCCAAAGATCTATGCTTATAATTAATGCGCCTTTGATAAACCCTACATATACAGTATTTGATTTATCTTTGTCACGTTTTAATTGGGTCGTCTTACTTACTATTGACAAGGTGATTGGAAATCTATTTACAGATTATGTAAGAAAGCTAAGGTAACTTCTGGGATTCGTATTAATTAATATACCCATCATGTATTGTATTAGGACACTGTGATTTTCGGTGATTACACACAGTTATTATTAATACTCGTTACAACTCTGCTTTTACTGATCAACTTAGTATATAGTAACTGATAGGCAGTGTAATAGTATTTAATTAAAATGTTTATCGTTCTGAAATTCTATGCTCACTTTTGTAGACGAAGCCAAAGTTATTCAAGAGATAATTTACACTCGTCAAGACGATGCTAACGAGCCCAAACACGATGGGGTTGTATGGTTTCATCATAGAGTTCCTGTGGCCTTCTTCCGGCTTCATCATCAGATCAGCTCAATGACACCATAATATTGCATAGCCTTTCAGTTCTGACCTATTTTCAACCGACCAACAGTGGATTACAAAAATACTCAAAACGGGTGACTACATATGGGTGATAAACTTGTGATAAATAATTTAAGTTAGCAGTGAAAACTGTTAATGGGTGACAAAAATACTGAGTGGGCAACTATTATACCAAGTAGGTAACTATATAACTGATTTAAGCTGCCCAACATGGTATTTTTAACACGTTTTTATTAAGCAGCTTTCTCGTTTGTTTGTTTTTTATCATCTCGATTTAGATAATAGTCATCCATTTTCAATATTTGTAGTCGCCCTCGGTTCGTGTCGCCCACTTAGTATTTCAGTACGCTATATTCAGTATTTTCGATACCTAAAATGGTTATTTATTGTTACCCGATTAAATACTACCCTTAATTTAATAACGTGTTACCGAATCAAAATTCTCAGCTTTTATTAAGTGTGTGTCACACTGCTCGCCTCCCGCGTCATGTTTCTCATTTAAATAATGATTAATGACAAGAGCGTTCGGAAATGGGATTGTCTGTCTCGTTGTAATTGGTATTTATTTATTACTGTATTTTTTTTACATACTTTATTTTTTAAACTTTACAGTTTGCGGTAATTCTAATCTACCGATAATTCCCCATGCTATTTAATAGTCCACTACATTAACTACATTAGTTCGATCAATAGGGAATATGCATCAAATTTTTTTTTTATCTTAATCGAAAGTATAATGCGTGAGAAAATTAACTGTAATATTAAAACTTTTCTCTTGCGTTTTTTTCTCGTGATATAGTTACTTGAAGTTAGCGCGCAGCAGCACCCGCCGAAAACGCTCCATACAAAACGGTGACGTCACACATCACGTTTCAGGTGTGTTTCGGCGCGTTTAATATGGAGTTAGCCAATAATCTTCAATTATCTCCCTAAATTTTGCGTTTAAGTACATATGTGTCATACAAAATATTATTTCTCATTGGATATTCTATCTGACTGTAAAGTGCATTATATCCGAAAATGAAAAAAAAATATCGTTATTTTCCCCTGATTTCATCGTGTGATAAAACTAAAATAATACATTTTTTTTATTTTTTTTCCTGTTCCATCATGTTTTTATAAGTGTCCGCAGCGATCAAGCTCAAATTCATCAAAATCTGTGACTTATGCATATTGCCTATTATAGTCTATCTATACCATAAAAATATTTGACCATAAAACCTTACGAACTAAAACAGAACGACGACACTACAGACTAGTAAATTAAAAAACCGGCCAAGTGCGAGTCGGACTCGTACACGAAGGGTTCCGTACCAAAAAACAGCAAAAAATCACGTTTGTTGTATGGGAGCCCCCCCTAAATATTTATTTTATTCTGTTTTTAGCATATGTTGTTATAGCAGCAATAGAAATACACGATCTGTGAAAATTTCAACTGTCTACCTGTAGTCGTTATCAATATGGAGCAAAAAAGGGCAAAAAAATCACGTTAGTTGTATGGGAGCCCCCCTGAAATATTTATTTTATTCTGTTTTTAAAATTTGTTGTTATAGTGGCAACAAAAATACATCATCTGTGAAAATTTCAACTGTCTAGCTATCACGGTTCATGAGATACAGCCTGGTGACAGACAGACAGACGGACAGCGGAGGCTTAGTAATAGGGTCCCGTTTTTACCCTTTGGGTACGGAACCCTAAAAATAAACGACCTACAGTTTTAAGAATTTCAATTTCTTATTTCATTATCCACCGTAAAACATAAAAAAATATTGGTTAACAATTACGATACCTAATTATTATGCAATGTGTACATACTTATTACTGAACATAAAATGGGTTTCAGGAAGAAAAATTATAAAATTAATATTATAAAAATTATAATTTAAAATATTTGTAGTTTGTAGGTATAGTTGTTGAGAAATTTGCTTTTTTAATAATTACATAATTCACTTCTCAAATAACAGACTTTTTTAAAAGAAATAAAAGAATTACATAAATTAACTCTTTCCTCGGGCGTCGACGAATGAATACAGACAGTCTGAAAGTCAATAGCAAGCTGAAACGACCTTGACATCAGTAACGAGAAAAACGTAAACATTTATTTAATATCCGATATTCCTTGAGCTCATTCATCGGTACCGGGCTGACCCAGATACCTAGACCTGGTTTTTACTTTCAATATTGATATTGGCATTCACTAACGACGCGCGTCATCGCCTTGATACATTATTTTTTATTTTATTAAATGGTATACCATTAACTTATTTATATTTTAGGATAATCGTATAAACCGGATCTTAACAAAAATCCTAGGCCAATTGTAAAGAAAGATAGATTTTCGCAATCGTAGAGTAATTTTTAGGATTTTGTAAAAATCTCGGTATGTTTCAAAGTCAAAGTCAAATAAGCTTTATTCAAATAAACTTAATTATTAAGTACTTTTGAATCGTCTATATTTTCCTACCACCCGTTCCAGACTTTTTTAGCTGACAAGAAGAACGGGCGCAAGAAACTTATCAGCTGTAACAGCCATAAGTAACGATATTTACAAACTTGAACAACTTTCGGACAATTGTTAACTTGAATGCTGATTGGATAATCTAAGAGTCTAGTTATAACATCTTCGGTCTGATTGGTCATAACATATTCATAATTTCATAATTCATTTATTCCATAACGGAATAATTTGTGGCGGAAAAATACAAAAAATAATAAATGAAATGAAATTAAATTAATCAATCGGCAAACATAAAAGGCATGCGCCAAAAAAAGAAATGTATTAATTGGGTGACTGTAAATAATTAAAGGCGCCTGTTAATGGGATACTTTAATACTAAACCGGGTAGTGGTTTATTTTTTGGGCTCCAAAATAACTAAATGAGCGACAAACTGTGGATTACTAAAAATACGTGAAATGGGCGGCTACATGTGGGAGACAAATAATTTAAGTAAGCGGTGAAAATACAAAATGAGTGACAAAAATACTGAGTAGGCAACTATTATTTCAAGTAGGTAACTATATAACAGATTTAAGCTGCCCAAAATGATATTTTTTCATGAAGATTAGGATAATAGTGAGCTATTTAAATAAAATATATGCCAAATTTTAAATGTTTTGTGTGCTCTAAGGTTATCGACCAAATAGAAATTTGGTCGCCCGTTCTGAATTTTAAAGTCACCCATTTTCAACATTTGCAGTCGCCCTCAGTCCGTCGCCTACTTAGTATTTTAGTACGCCATATACCTGTATTCAGTATATTTGATACCCAAAATGGGAATTGTTTTATTATTACAATAATGTAATTGTAAATGTTATTTACCTGATTAAATACTACCCGTCAAAAAATATTTCATTAATGTGAAAAAAATTGCTGATGAGAAAAAAATAAAAAAAATACATACGTTCTGAAATTAATAATCCTTACTTATATTATAAATGCGAAAGTCCGTTTGTTTGTTTGTTTGTTTATTTGTTTGTTACGCCTTCACGTCTTAATTACTGAACCGATCATCATGAAATTTTGCATATACGTTGTCAGGAGTACAGAAAAGGACATAGGGTACTTTTCATCCCGAAAAAAGGTATTGTTCCCGAAGGATAACAAAAAACTTTCCACGCAGACGAAGTCGCGGGTGGCCGCTAGTTAATAATACTTAAGTATGTCCAACAAATAAATTGCGTGGTTCTATTAGTTCTATTAGTACTTTGCAGTCGGACCACAGGCAACAAAGGTTTAGGTAACATTTTTTAACAAGAAGTCCCTTGAAATAATTTTAATTTTGATGGATTTTGGGGTTATTTCGTAATTATGCCTAATTAAATTTTTCAGTTAAAGTTTTAACAACATTAATTCATTCGAAAGTCCATTCAGGTTTTGGACACATGTTGACGAGAGCTGTAGAATTTTTTTAGCTCTGTGTGGAAAAGTTATTTTTCGATAACCTTTAAATTGTTAGCACTGATCGAGTCCGGCACTTGTATAACATCATTATAATGTCCTTTGAATGAGCAGTTATCCAAAAACAAAAAAACCGACTTCAAAAAACCTGAAAATAAAAACAAAACAGCTTCAAAATCAAAAACCTCTAAAAAGCAAGAAATAATTTTCAAATCACTAGATACCTACGCATATCACTGTAATAAAACACGTCTATTGAAGTCGGATGGGGCTGGAGGACAACTTCTTTTTTTTTTATTCTAAGAGCCCCACCCGACTTCATTAGACGTGTTTTATTACAGTGATATGCGTAGGTATCTAGTGATTTGAAAATTATTTCTTGCTTTTTAGAGGTTTTTGATTTTGAAGCTGTTTTGTTTTTATTTTCAGGTTTTTTTAAGTCGGTTTTTTTGTTTTTAAACAATTTTTTATTATATTCTTTTTAGTGTAATCACTATACAGTTCCTATTTGATTTTGAGGAGTTCCTTATGTATCTTTATAATTCAAGGTCCAATAACAATGAAATCAAAGTGGTATCATCTCTAAAGTATCCTCTTTCAAACAAAAAAAGAATCATCTGAATCGGTATATAAACAAAGAAGATATGGTCCATCATCCGTATAAGTTCACAAAATGGTAAAGAAAACGACAGTATTTTCAGGTTTTCCTGAAAAGTACTGAACCAATTTCAAAGTTTTAAAAAATGGGACCAAGTTAGAATCAAACTTTATCCAAAAACGTTTGAATCATTTCAATCGGTTCAGCCGTCTTCGAGTAATCGGTGTACATACAAAAAACAAAAAAAAACGGGTCGAATTGAGTACCTCCCTCCTTTTGAAGTCGATAACAACTTTCCTTTCTAGAAAATGCAGTAAACACGGTTAACATTGATATGCACTTGCAGTTTCTAAGTCAATAAACATTTCACTTGAACTTGAAAAGTAACATAAGTCCAATTAAACTAGTGACTCCGTGAGCTGTAGACCTCGCGAAAAAATAAAATAAAATGTTGCCATGAATTTTTCAAAGCACACAGTAGGTACGTGAGTATTGCAGCTAGATGGTGCTTCTAATTTTGGTCATTTTTCAAAATGGGTGAGTATTTTTTTTATAAATTTGGATAAATTGACTTGACTGAACAGTTATATATAATTATCGAACCTACTCACAAAATTTCACCAGAATCTGTTGAGAAATGCGACTTGTAGAGGAGATCAAACAGCCGGAAAGCTGGAATAAAATATGGTTTTTTACATAATATCTCCGTCATTTTGACAAATTTCGAAAAACTGTCTCAAAAAAAAAATTTTACATATTTATCGAATCTGCTCACAAAATTTCACCGAGATCGGTTGAGAAATGCGACCTGTAGAGGAGAACAGCCAGCGCTGGAAATACGGACTGAAATTTGATACATTATCTCCGCCATTTAGAAAAAAAAATGAAAAACTGGCTTGACATAAGAAATCTATACAATTTTCAAACCTGCTTACAATATTTTACGAGAATCGGTTGAGAAATGCTACCTGTAGAGGAAAACAGACAGCCCTGGAAAGCCGGACTGAAATATGTATTTTTAACATTTCTCCGTCATTTTGAAAAATTTCCAAAAACTGGCGTGACAAAAAAAATCTATATTATTTTCGAACCGGCTCACAAAATTTCACGAGAATCGGTTGAGAAATGCGACCTGTAGAGGAGAACATCCAGCGTCAGAAAGCCGGACTGAAATAAATTTTTCTTACATATCTCCGCCGTTACGAAAAATTTAGAAAAACTGTCTCAACTTGAAAAAATCTATATGATTTTCGAACCTGCCCACAAAATTTCACGAAATTCGGTTAAGAGATGCGACCTGTAGAGGAGAAAAGACAGAGCCGGAAAGCTGGAATGCAATAGGTTTTTTTCACATGTCTCCGCCATTTCGAAAAAAATCGAAAAAGTGGCGTGACAAAAAAATTCTATATCATTTTCAAACCTGCTCACAAAATTTCATGAGAATCGCTTGAGAAATGCGACCTTTAGAGGAGAACAGACAGCGCTGGAAAGCCGAAAAACCTGTTTTTTTAACATATCTCCGCCATTTTGAAAAATTAAAAAAATCTGGCTCGACAAAAAAAATCCATATAATTTTCGAACCTGCTCACAAATTACATACAGACATACGAAAGAATTTTTGCCAAAGCTGAAGCAGAGACGCTTCGCTCGCACTTCGTGCTCGCTCGGTCAAATATCCGATAAAGTTTCTATAGAAACTCTCGTTTCGTTTCGCATTCATGAAAATACTTGGTAATGAAGTCGGTAGTTTCCTTGTGCACTTGACTGTGCACGTGCCGTCAGCTGAGTGTGTTAACAATGGAAAGGCAATTTATTCGTAACCTTGTCGTTTGCATTTTATCAAGTAACGGTAATATTTTACACGTGCTGCAAGTGAGAGTATTCTAATAATATAGGGTGTCCATTAAAAAAAAAACAAGAGCTTTAGAATAAAAAAGTTGTACTCCAACCCCACTACGGGTTGTCCGAGTTCGTAAGTTATTGGCAGTTTGGGACTTCGGGGTGAAGTTTTCCTGAACAAAGACCAGTAAGTAATAAGCATTGGGCCAGGTGCAACACAAACAGTAAGAAATGATGAAAATATTGAAGCGGTTCGGCCTGATGTGATAAGATTCCTCGGTGATAAGAAACATGCTGTTTTTTCGTCTAAATGGGTGCAATCATCTCCGTGGACTAAATACATAACGTTAATTATTTTAAAAACATAATCCGCATTTTTATATTTTATTACCCAATAAAAACAAATTCCAATAAACATCATAATATTTTTTTTATTTAATATTAAAGTTGAAATTTGTTTTCGTGGACACTAAGTCCTATACAATTTACGGAATCATAGCTCGTTAAATGTTTAATGCGCAGTAGTTTCAGGGTGAAATATTTGCAGGCATACACGTGATATTTATCAAATACTAGCGGCCGCCCGCGGTTTCACCCGCGTGGTTCCCGTTCCCGTAGGAATGTCGGGATAAAAAGTATTCTATGTTTTAATCTGGGCTATTTACTATCTGTGTGCCAAATTTCAATCAAATCCGTTTAGTAGTTTTTGCGTGAATAAGGAACAAACATCCAAACATCTAAACATCCAAACATCCAAACCCACAAACTTTCACATTTATAATATTAGTAGGATTTATCAGTACGATGCTACATACTTGAATCACATACAAGAAAGATGTTGTAACTGTCAAATTGTATCTTCAGGAAAATCGAACTTACATCCCATTGTGATTCTTATAATAAATTAAAAAATATTAAAAACACGACTGCCCTGCCAAAAACGAACTATAAAGTTAAACAACAAGTGTCATTGCAGTCGGGGGACCTTATTATGGAAAAATTTTTGATCAAAGAGGTCCCCCGACTGCAATGACACTTGTTGTTTAACTTTATAGTTCGTTTTTGGCAGGGCAGTCGTGTTTTTAATATTTTTTAATTTATTTATTTTTATTTCACACATTTTAGTGACATATTATATAGTTTTGGAATGTGCTCATCAAGGCCTTTCATTTGATGCCCATATTGTAATAATTGAAGAAAAAAAATGTTTTTTCACATTTGAAAATTGCGTCGTACAGTCGCTATATTGATTTTTTCTAAAAAAAATATAGCCAGTGTTACTCGGGATGCTGTAAGGATTCTAACGATACCCCATTTATCCAAATCAGTTCAGGCATTTAGAAGTTATGGTGGAATAAAGAAACTCACATACCCACAAACATACATGAACCCTGAACACATAACACTCTTTTTGCTTTGGGCAGTCGTGTAATAACACTCTTTTTGCTTTGGGCAGTCGTGTAAAAACTCGGAAACATCAAATTTTTCAGACTTCTTCCACAGAAATCCTCTCTAAAATTGATGTGAAATGACCTTACTGTAAAAGAGATTTATTGATTATTCAATACTAGCTTCCACCCGCTACTTCGTCCGCGGGAACGTTTATTCGATTCGATCTTAATCTCGATCTCGGGACTTCGAGAGTTACCCTGAAAGTATCCTAACTTTCAAACCAGGTTAGGTAAGTATAATCCATAGCCGTTTTTGCCTGATTTAGGAACAAACATTCAAACTTATTTTTTTATAATATTAGTAGAATAGAGATGTTATTATAACAATATACTCCAGTCATCAGTACGCTCCTATTCTGTATGATCAAACAACCTTGCTTTTGCTCACGTTTACGTTTCAGACTGCTCCCATGAAAATCACTCACATGGGCTGTGTGATCTCCGTATAAAGAAACAGACGAAGGGAAACGCATAAGCATAACGCAACATAATATTGTGTTGTGCCTTGTGCCTAGTTACATCTGTCTGGAAATTATTATCAAACCATCCTATCCTACTAGTATTATAAATGTGAAAGTTTGTAGGTTTGGATGTTTGTTCCTCAATCACGCAAAAACTGCTGGACGGATTTGGTTGAAATTTGGCACACAGATAGTGGATAGCCTGGATTGAAACATAGAATTACGTTTTATCCCGATATTCCCACGGGAACAGGAACCGCTAGTCGTCAATAAAATTAACCATCATCCTATTTGTCCGCACCGTAATCGTCATGCGAAGAGCGCATTGAAGATCGGGAGATAAGCACACATTGGTTGTACTTACTTGACAAAATAAAAAATGCGACATTATAGCATACATACAGCTCAGTAAAAAATATTGTGTATATGTCACGGCTAATACCTGAAGCTAAAACTAGGTGTAGCTGGTAGCTATTCGTTAAACCTAGGTTTAACTGAACTGTTTTACTCCTGTAGGTAGGCATATTCTTATGAGGTAGGTTAAAAATTTAAGGCGAGCGCGAAGCACAGCAAAGCGTGAGCGTTAACTTTCGTTATTTTTTTTTTAAGAGAAAACGGAAAATCTTTCATTATACCCCATAAATTACTCCTCCTTAAGAGGGCTCTACACTCGCGCCGCGAAAGCCCGCGAAGGCCGCGAACCGCGAGTGTGGAGGGTTTCGCGGCTTCGCGTATGGGCTTCGCTGCTTCGCGGCTTCGCGTTCGCGCTTCGCGGCGTTCCCCGTCCGGTGGCGGTTTTTTGGTCCGCGTCAAAGGACCTGTGTGCCGAACTAATGTTGCCGTGATTCGCGGCCGCGGTCTGGAGGGCTATATTTTTCGCACCGTTTTCATGCGTGAACCGCGCCCGTGATTCGCGGCCGCGGTTCGCGGCGCGAGTGTGGAGCCCTCTTTAGTAGAAGCACAAAGAAGGCTAGACTTAGTTTTAACCGCCTACACATTAGTATTAGCCGTGAGCAAATCGGTTACATTACACCTAGGTTTAACCAAACCGGCGCCTATACCTAGGTATTTAACCAGCTAGACCGGTGTCACTTCGGGTATTAGCCGTAAAGAGGGCTCCACACTCGCGCCGCGAAAGCTCGCGAAGGCCGCGAAGCGCGAGTGTGGAGGGTTTCGCGGCTTCGCGTATGGGCTTCGCGGCTTCGCGTTCGCGCTTCGCGGCGTTCTCCGTCCGGTGGCGGTTTTTTGGTCCGCGTCAAAGGACTTGTGTGCCGAACTAATGTTGCCGTGATTCGCGGCCGCGGCAGGCCTCCTTCACTCGCTCAACGTCGCGCGATAAGCACCTACCGCTATCCGTTCGTGCGAACGAACAAGTGAGCAAAGGGCCGCCACACGCCCGCCGCCGTACAAGCACAGCATCTTACTGCCCGCGTAGATATTGCCTCTTTATAATAGTAACAATGTCGAATCGACATTACCGTGCCGTGTACGGATGTCAAAAACAAAAACCCAATACAAAATTGGCGTTTTTTACATTATGATATACGCTACGCAGTTCATTTAAGAGAAGACAACCTTAACGTTGCGTCATTAGAAAAGGTAAGAGCACGCGATAGAAAGAGAAGAAACTACTAGGGGAATATAAACTGTACTGCAGGCCATTGCGCGACCTGAATTGCTCTTTATTGTGTCGGAGCAAAAGTTGCTATTTATTTAAATTACTATGCGGCGTGCTGCTTCTGTACTTTGTACTATTAGTTATTCTGTGGCCGCGGTTCACGCGCGAGTCTGGAGGGCTATATTTTTCGCACCGTTTTCATGCGCGAACCGCGCCCGTGATTCGCGGCCGCGGTTCGCGGCGCGAGTGTGGAGCCCTCTTAACATATATAAAATATAGGTAAATGTTCTCAATCAGTTTTATCCTTTTTAAATCAGCCAATAATATGAAGGGCTGAGTTAAATTTCACGATGGTTAGACTACGTGTGATAAATCCCAGAGAAATCCATCGGTATTTCAGTATTCAGTTCGGAATTCAGTAGAGAGCGGTGTAAAAATACTCGGATGCCTTTCGCCTTTTTTTGACTGTTCATTTGCAAGTAGGATTATTCACGAAAAATATTGGCGAGGCAGCAATGGATGAATAATCTAGACACTTCAATAAAAAATGACGGGTATTTGGTGACCAAACTATAAATTGCGTTGAAATATTCATGACAGGATTCATTTTCATAAAGTGAAAACCAATTGGTTTCCACGATTGCACCTTTCATGAGATCTTTATTAAAACAATAGGGAATATGCATAAGTCACCGATTTTCATAAAATTGAGCATGATCGCTGCGGACACTTGTAAAAACATGATGGAACAGAAAGAATAATAAAAAAATGCATTATTTTAGTTTTATCACACGATGAAATCAGGGGAAAATAACGTTTTTTTTTTCATTTTCTGATATAATGCACTTAACAGTCAGATAGAATATCCAATAAGAAATAATATTTTGTATCACACATATGTACTAAATTTAAGGAGATAATTGAAGATTCTCGGCTAACTCCATATTAAACGCGCCTGAAATACACCTGAAACGTGCGATAAGTGACGTCACATATTTGTATAGAGCGTTTTCGGCGGGAGCTGATGCGTGCTAACTTTAAGTAACTATATTACGAGAAAAAAACGCAAGACAAAAGTTTCAATATTACAGTTGATTTTCTCACGCACAATACTATTGATTTTGATTTAAAAAAAAAACAGATTTTGCAGTCCCTGCAAGAATCGGAGCATTGAAAATGAATACAAAAATCTACGAAAAACCAAAATCAAATCAAATGCATAATCCTATTATATTTTTATAATTACCTAGGTAGTACCTATTTATTTTTACGATTGTGACACGAGGCGGAGCCGAGTGTCACAATCGTAAAACAAATCGTAAAACAAAAGCGTCCGCTGACTGTCAACGACTTGTCAAGCTCATTGAATGCTACACACCATTGCTACCGCTCCAATCCAACTCTCGACCGCTCACTGCGGTTGTAATGTTTTTAAGCGATTCGTGCTCATATTAAGCTAAACCCTTTGGTTACATACAATCTAAAATAATCTTGCAATACTGTTCTACACTAACGCGTCTTACAGTCTGAATATAATTCAAGTCAAAGAGGTATTTGCGGAGAATTTCCGGCTTAGATGTAGCAGTCAGTTACGAGGCAGGCGGATCTAAAGTTCAAGGTGATTGCCTCAGGGAATATTCGAATGGTTCTCGATTACTAGGGATTCTCAAAGGCGAGCAACAAAGTAGAAAACCCGCCTTTTGAAAGGAACCCACTTACCTGATCCGAGACTGACTTCTCGTCTCTGTTACATATTCTAGCTCCGTTAGATATAAAATAAAATTAACCTTTAACATTTCAAAGTTAAATACTTTTTCAAGTTGTTGAAGTCTAAATACGATTATATAAATATAATGACGACTTTTTAAACACGTGGAAATATAAAAGGAAAACGAGACTACGCTGAAATCGATCAATATCGGGCGTTTATCCCCGGGTCTGGGCCATTGAGTTTTGCTTATTATACCTATCGTAGGATCAAAGACCGAAATAGCTCATTGAGCGAAAAAACCTTTCACAACGCGTTGTGGTCTCACTGTCAAAAAGCTACAACGCGAAATTCGTGTTGTGGCTCATATAAAAACGCCCATTACGCGTTGTGGTAATCACAGAAAGATGACTTATATTTTGTGTTTGACGATTCGTAACCTTATCTTGATTAATAAAAAAAATAACAAAGGGGTTAGGGCACTTTCGTCCTTAAATCGTTCATCGATGGATGGTCTTTTCAAGAGGAAAAAAGTTATTATGGGGTTACATTTGGATTTCTTGTCCGATTCGAGATAACGGCTTATAGAATATGTGTTTTCATTATTTCGGACAGTACAGTCAGCAATAAAAGTCGCTAAACGGCAGCGGGTCCATGGCGCGTGTTTTGTTTTACACAATCAACAAAACATCTCAACATTCAACAAAAATAAAGTATGCGGAATGTTGAGATGTTTTTGTTGATTATGTAAAGCAAAACACGCGCTGTGGACCCGCCATAACGCTTTGGTACTTTGTCATAGCAATTTTTTTGAAAGATGTCTCACGGTTTGAAACATTAGTCAAAAAGTTACTATGACAAAGTACTAAAGTGTTAAACAACTTTCGTTGCTGACCGTACATAAAAATATACTAAAAATACTTAGAGATATAATCACAAAACACTTAAGATTCAATGTACGCGTAATCCAATCGGTCAACAATTTTAAGCGCCATAACTATTCGTGCTCTACGAGAATATACCTAAACGAAATACTATTTATATCTATTGGGTCGAGGACCAGAGTCCATACATTTGTGCCCATGCCCATACTTAAAAAATATATTTATGATAATAAAATGAAAAAAAAATACAGATTTCACGCTTCACGCAACCATAGATTCTACTATGGTGTTGAGCAGATGAGATGCAGATGATTGTATTGTAGCGCCACGCGCCTCCAGCGCATAAATATCACAAATTTTACTAAATAAAGGTAAAGCCACAGCCAAGACCGTAAGAGATAAAGAGGTCCGGTTTTTTCAAAATGTAGCCCAATTCAATACCCCATGTCTTTTTTAATTTTTTCGATATCGCTTTTTCTTCTCGCGATTTAGATGATTTAGTGAGAAAATACCCCGAAAACATGCATCTTTTTTGGATATATTTGCAATTTATGTACGATATAAGAATAGGACTTTTTCGAATTTTTTTCACCAATTTGTAGCCCTTTCCAAGGTACATCTTTTGAAACCTTAACAATTCACGTAGCCCTAAAACTTACGACACCACGACGATATCGCACTCTGAGTGAAATTCAGGGGCTTACAGAAGCGACAGAAAAATAATTTTCAATGTTAAAAGATTGCTGTATCGTCACAACGTTTATTTTACTACGATTTCCATCATGTTTATTTTAGCCGTAGAATGCAACGAGACGTCTGACCTGATAAATGGGGGCAGGCCATGCCACTGTGATCTTGACCCATTACGCGAAGGTCAGCGGTAGCGAACAATGCGTCGGGCGGGCGGCGGTGCCACGTGGTTCTCTTTGAATACTGCCCGATGAGAGCCACGGAGCAAAGAAAATTAAATTGAAGGTGTAAAAAAATAAATAAAAGATGGTATGGGTTTAATGGTCTATATTGTTAAAATTTGGTTTACACCTTACATAAGAAAAATTCCAAAATACTAGCTTAGCGATAGGGGTCGCTTTACATGGGTACGATTTGGTTGGTGTGCGTTGGGCCGCAAAAGGTAAAAGTTACAGTTCTACGTCAAGAAACCGAGCCCTACATGGAGATACCACGGTTCACTAAAAGAGCTAAATTGTAGTGAAAGTTACACCGACCTCATGTGTCCGATATGATGACAACTTCTAGTTATTAATGCTCCTGTGAGTCTTGAATGAAATTAGGACTCGGTGGACAGCAATTCGTTCAGGCCGGTGACGTGGCCGTGGATGGACACCGTCCCAAAGTAGGGTATTCTCATAAAACGATGAGTCGAATAAAATTAACTTCCCATAGCTGTAACAAAATATGTATGATTAGCAAACTGGAAAACCGACCACGAACACGTTGTGCTATGCGGCATGGCGGCGTGGCGTGGGAAATAATATTTCCAAGATTCTTACCAGGTTTTCGCTGAACAGAATCCTGTTTAGCGGGTGTTCAAACCGCCTGCTCCCACCACCCGTTTGAAACTTTGCCTGGCCGAACTCAACCACAGTAAGTAAAATTGGGGAATCTGGCACACCCTCAAACCAGTGACCAGTGGTTCTACCTGTAATAAGAACAACCTCAAAAAAAATGTTCCTGGCGTCTTGCGACATCTGCATTAAACAGATAAAACTGCACTTACCTCAGTAACGTTTTCTGACTATAAATTATTATGCGAGCGACTCTCGCCGCGTTAAATAAAATAACCAAATGGAATCTCGTTCATCACAACTGTCATCTTTCTTTTCTGAAAATCTGAAAACTTGCTTGGTGTTGCCCTTGCTCGTTTTGAAACTTCTTCCAAAACGTTCCGTTTTCCCAAATCCTACCATAACTTGAAATTAAAAATTGACCAAATATTTTTGTAAATAAAAATTTAACCTACATAAACAAATACCTGTGTTTTGTCGACTATAAATCTTTTGGACAAAACACAAAGAACTGTCACTCGACGCTTCAATCAGCAAAAAGGTGTTTGCGCATAACTTCATTAAAAGTGTCAGATAGAAGAATGTGACGCGAAATGGCAACACCGCGGCTCCAAAATCAGCCTTCCTATTGGGCGTTGTTGCTATTCGTCGAAATCAAGAATCTTATATTCCAATTGGTCGAAATCATGACACGCCGCACGCGCCATTTTCTATAGTCAAATTCTCTGCAAAACTGAAGCGAATATTGAGAGACTTTGTTCTGTTTTCCAATGTTTATTAATTTCAAAACCCTATTCAAATACAAGAAAAATCGAAAAGACATTTATTAAAGTTGCGGCTGCTACACACATCCGCCAATGACGTTAAGGGGGAGGTGCCAATTCCTGTAAGGTACTGAAAACTACCATTTCGCTTCCGCGCCAAAATTTAAACTTGGGAATTGTCAGAACGCAACGTTACAATACCCCCTCTCCTGAAAAAAAGGCGCTGCCCTCAGCGTCCTCAAACTACAAATCCTACTACTAACACAAACCTAGAAAAAAAATCTATTGAATGCTACGATTCAACGAACCATGTCGACCGACAACCCAAAAAAAAAAATATATATATATACCCTGGACGTACAACCCGTCACCCTAGTGACATCACATTTGACGACACAGGACTTCCACTTAACGAGACAAAACAACACAAAACAACAAAACATTTACAACTCAACACAAGTTGTAAACCAACCAAGGAGTCGAAACTACGCTCCTTAAAAAATTTAGCATTCACCAAATACGCAAATGCAACAGTTGTTGTGACTGTACAACAACTAAATATTCAAAATTAAAAAAAAACTGTGACATAAATTTCAGTCACCCAAATAGCAGAAAAAAACATGCCGGTTTCTTCCATAACGAGTCGTTGCAAAATTGGAGTATGAATTGGAAAAAAAAATATAAGTTTCACTACCTGCCAAACAGCAAAAAAATAAAAAAAATATCAAGATTTACCCGAATCTACACCTAGGTAAAAAATAGATTCGAAACTCGTAACAAAAAGTGAATTCTAACTCATTAGAGATTAGAACCACACAAAAAAACTAAACCTGTCCTCCATCTACCTATAGCTTGGCTACCGGCAATTCCCTGCTCTTTCACACCCAAATTCCTCCGCATGCAATCGTCATTCATTCGTTCATCACCATTTGTCCTTTCATACCTCACCATGTAAACCAAAAGTGTTACAGTGAAAATAACTGTAAACACCACACACAGACATACGCTTCGTGTGCCAAATTTCGTGTATTTGACACACTACTAGAGAAGATGTAATAAGTGCCCTAAGCTTTTAAATCCTTAATGTGCCAAGAACCTATAGATTGACCATCAGAAACCCTTTCCAAATCATACACCAAAGGCGATAAAACTTTTTTGACCCTACATTTCTCAAATTTAGGTGCCAACTTTGCCATTTTAAATTTTTGCGCATCACTCTGAGTAAATGTTCTCTTCCACACAACATCACCTACAGAAAATTTAGCCTCTCTTCTTCTTAAGTTATAGTGAGTGGTGTTCTCAGCATGGGCTTTTAATAAATGCTCGCGTACCTCTTCGAAAATGGTCTTTAAATTGTGAAATTCACCGGCGTATTCGTCCCTAGGTACCCCAGGTTCGTATTCCTTATCTGTGTCCCTATAAAAGGTACCACTGATGACTGGTTCCCTAGCATGTACTAGAAAAAATGGTGAAAATCCAGTGGACTCATTCACGGCACTATTAATTGCAAACTGAATTTTTGGCAATTGTTCATCCCATGTACGATGATTATCTTTAACGTAAGAAGCAACAGCTGTCATTATGGTTTTGTTGTATCTTTCAACCAAATTTACTTGAGGTGTGTAACGCGGGGTAAAATGGAGTTTCGGAACTTTATAACGTTCGAGCATTTGGCGGAATTCAGATCCTGTGAATTGCACTCCGTTATCAGCAATTACAGTCTCTGGAACGCCGTGTACTAAAATTACGCGTTGTTCCAAGTTTTTCACCACCTCCGCACAAGTAGCACGTCTCATTGGAAAAATTAAACAATATTTAGAAAAGCAACAGGTAACTACCAAAAGATAAACAAAACCAGAACGAGACCTTGGCATTGGACCGACGATGTCCACGGATAAAACCTGAAATGGTTTATGGCAGACTTTCGGTTGACCCATTAAACCTGGAGTTGCCTTCTGTGATGGTTTGTATGCGGCGCAAGTGTCACAGTGTTTGATGAAATCAACGATGTCCTTGTACATTCCTGGCCAATAATACCGTAGACAAAGGCGTCTATGGGTTTTGAAAACTCCCAAATGAGCCGCTGTTGGTTCACAGTGGTTCTCCCTAATAATGGCCTCTCTCTGATCCTTCCGTACTACCAGCTTCCAATCAAATTCACTCAATAAACTAAATTTACTTTTTGAAAAACGATACAAATTACCATCCTTTACACAAAAATTAGGAAAATTCAGTGGATGCGACTTACAACCATTAAATATTTTATCAAACCACTCGTCCTCCACAGAGTTGATCACGTTTAAGGTGTTAGCGTCCATAAGTCTGGATAACGCGTCTGGAACCACATTGTCTGTGCCTTTCCTGTGCTCAACCTGAAAATCGAATTGAGACAGTCGACAAAACCAACGCGCCAGTCTACCTGAAGGGTTCTCCAGCTTAGTAAACCATTTAAGAGATGAATGATCCGTGACAACTTTAAAAGGACGAGATCCCAAATAAGGTTCAAATTTCTCGACCGAAAATAAAACAGCTAAGGCTTCCCTTTCTGTAGCACTGTAATTTCTCTCTGCTTTATTTAAAGAACGACTTACAAATGCAATAGGGTGATCATGTCCTTCAATTTCCTGAGATAACATTCCTCCTAACCCATATGAAGATGCATCACAATGTACAGTGAAAGGCTTACCAAAATCTGGTACAGCTAAAACCGGTGCTGTAACTAGGGCGTCTTTCAAAGTATTAAAAGACTCTTCGGCTTCCTGTGACCAAGAGAAGGGTGGCGCATTCTTTCCACTACACGTCAACTTATTTAGTGGTGCGGCGATAGTCGAAAAGTTACGAATAAACCGTCTATACCAGGAACACGTTCCAAGAAACATTTTGACCTCACGACTTGAAGTTGGAGTAGGAAAGTTCAAAATTGCGGAAACCTTCTCCGGATCCGTTCTCAGACCGAATTCGTCTACAACGTAACCCAAATATTTAATAGAACTTCGGAAAAATTTAGATTTTGCAAAATTAATAGATAAATTAGCTTCCTTAAGCTTGTCAAACACCCGTTTTAAAAGTAGTAAATGCGTTTGGAAATCAGAACTACAGATAATAATGTCATCAACGTAACAGTAAACTGTTCCGTTGTCAATATCACTGCAGAACCCGTGACCCAACAACCTATCCATCAAACGTTGCTGTCTAGCCGGAGCTCCGCAGAGTCCAAACGGCATCACCTTAAATTTGAAGATACCTCTTCCCGGAACAGTAAAACTAGTCTTATCCTGCGACTCAGTTTGGAGTGGAATTTGCCAAAAACTGGAGCTTAAATCTATCGAGGATAAGTACCTAGCCTCCTTAAGGCTGTCAAGTATCTGAGGCATGTACGGAATAGCATATGCATCGCCCTTGGTAACGGCGTTAAGCTTCCTACAGTCAAGACAGAATCTCCAATCGCCACTCGCCTTCTTAACTAATAGAACGGGATTATTCCACGGACTTTCACTAGGTGTTACAACGTCTAATTCCAGCATTCTATCCAACTCGTCGTTTAAGGCTTTCTTCTTTTCCGGCGACAACGGATACTGTCCTATCCTAATAGGTGTGGCCTCTCCCGTATCAATAACATGCTCAGTTAAAGGGGTCCTTCCTAACCCAATCCTTTCTGAAGAAATTGATTCAAAGTCTTTCACCATTGAATCAGCCAATTCTTTTTGACTAAAAGACAAACTATTATATGACTGAATACTATTTATTTGTTCTGAGTGAATTGAACTACAATTATTAAAAAATGATTTAGGAGCGTTCCTATAATCTATTTGATCAAAAATGTTCTTTCCCAAATCGAAAGATCTCCAAAAATCACAACCTAGTATCACCTCCGTGACTATACTAGGAATCACAAAAAATTTCACTACCCGGCTAATTTTACCAAAAGTAACCGGTACAAAAATAAACCCTAAAGATTCTAGTTGAACTCCATTTGCAACACTACACGACCTGTCTACACGCTCCTGAAGTTCAAACCCAAACTTGATAAATTGTTTATGTGCATTGTTCCCTAAAATTGAGATACAAGCACCTGAATCTAATAAACCAATAATTTCAAAATCATTCACTTTAAATTTTAAATAAGGCCTAACATCATTTTCACTAGGTGCGAAGAGAACCGAAGCGATGCTACGAAAAGATTTAAATTTACCCTCACTATCCACTAAATTATTACCTCGGTTCTCACCAACTAGTTTTTTGTCTGTGGTGAACTTTTAAAACTTGTGCCCTTACTGCAGTTCGGACACGATGTGACAGTAAAACCTACTTTGCCACATTTGAAACATTTTATATTTTGAGGTGTCACTTTACATAATCTGAAATTGTGGTTACCCTTGCCACATTTATAACACACTCGTTGGTTTGCAGAAGGCATTGAATTAGAATTAAACTGTTGTGATGTTGTTGGCGGTCTACTGGTGTTGTGTGTTGCTACATAATTGACTTGTTTTGCTTTACCCTTATAGCAAAATTCTTGACTCAGAAAATTCGACTTAGTCGGTTCAACAAAAAAATCCGAACGTTGGCGAGCAGATTCAAGTTTACGACATTTTGTCTTTAAATCGGAAATTGTAGTAATATCTAACAAAGCTAACTGTTGTGAAAAATACGGTCTAATGTTATGCAAAAGGATTTCAAGCTGCTTCTCCTCCGGCAGTGGTGATTTCAGTCTGTTGAATAGGCATGCCATTACTGAAAAATAAATGTGTGTTGGCTCCTCCATTCCTTGTGTTCGTGAACGGATCTCACCCAGTAACCTGTAATCATAATCGACCGGGTCAAATTCTTCGAGCAACAAAGATTTCAGTTCTGCCCAACTGTCAACCTGACTTTTAATGCCACGATACCACAGCAAACCCTGTTCTGAAAACAACTGAGCGGCTGAGTTGAACAACTTGCCGTCAGAAACACCATATGAAATTTGGAGCTCGTCGACACGTTCCAAAAATGAGCGTGGGTCTGTGGTCCCGTTGAATCTCAAGTTCCACTTTGCCACATTCCTATCACCAGAACATTCTGCAACTGCTACTACTGGCACCGGTTCAACCTGGGTATCGCTCTGATCCGGATGCTGTGCTCTTGTTGACAAGAAAAACTTTTCAGAAACTGACAATAAAAACTCAATTGCGCCAGACAACTCTGCCTTTTGTGACAAAACAGCAGGGTCATCCGACACAACTCGCAAAAGCCTATGATGTAAGTGTCGTACCAAACCACGGCATCTGCTCAAACAATGTGCTGTAACAGATTTTTCACTAAGTTTTGCTTTTAATTCTTTAATTTTATCTGAAATAATTTTAAGTTCCGAACCACTTTCAAACTCTGTTTCTGTGATTACCTCAGAGGGACACTCAATAAGAAGCTGTTTTAGTTGCTTCCTCAACAAAGGAACCGTAGAAGTCGGTGTTTCAGACCTAATTGTCACTTCATAAGTAAGTTCATCTTTTAAAAGAGAATGTACTAAAATTTCTAAATCCATCGTTAAGAACTGGTGGTATTTCCTTCACAAATAATTTAAATAAAAGGTAATATTAAATTATCAAACACTAAATCAGAGAAAACACAGTACTCAAGAAAATTATTTGTAATTGTATTGACCACAACGACACACCGCTTGTACAATATTGTAATATTTTGTAAATTTATCACCTAAATGTATAAAATGTAGGTAGTTTTAACAAAATGTATCAAATTTATAAACCAACTGTATGAACTTTTAAATTTAACAAAATGTATTCATTGTAAAAACAAAATAAAGTTTTAATCTGAAAACTGAAATCTTTCCTTTCAAAATATGAATGTGTACACAACACTAGTTTGTTACCAAATGTAAAATCTGATATTTATGTCTGTTTAGTTACAGTTTTACATAAAAACAATATAACTTGAAGTTAACTTTTAAACATGAAACATGTAGGTAGATACCTATACATATAAATCTTAGTTTTATAAGAACATATAACACATAACATAAAACATGGAACAAAAGCTTAACACTTAAAAATTAAAGGAAATGAAACAACCACACATGTGTTTTTTTTTCACTTTATAACATTCACAATAGCAGCACACCACAACATAAAATTACAAAACTAGAACGCGTGGTATTCCAATCCTAAAAATCAATTTAAATCTATGCCGCTACTGTTAAAAAAAAACAAATTCCTAATAAAATGTTCCAAAGAAATTTATTAAAATGAAAAACAAATCTTTACTGTGGTTATGTTGTTCAAGCAGAAAAAATGATCTTAAATGTTATTCGCTCAATAATTATGAACTAAATATTCTTGTTTGAAAAATATATTATGACTCTAAGTTACACAAAATACATAATGACTCTACCAAATACTTTCAAAAATATGATTCTAAGTTAAGCAAAAATATATACCTACCCTCTTTTCAAAATCAAAAAAAATAATATGACTCTACTGTAAACTTTTATTAAAACAAAAAAAAACTCCCCTACTCTCTCCTACCCTCTCTCAATCTTCCAATCAGTACTAAAATCATTCCATAAGTAAGCCAAAGGTGTGGGCCAGGACAAAATCTTACACACACAATATTCCCTGCGGTCCGGGCCCAGATATGAGAAAGATGGGGGATATTTCTGACCAACACACACCAAACAATATCTTTAAATAAATGTGGGCGCCATTTGCCACGTGGTTCTCTTTGAATACTGCCCGATGAGAGCCACGGAGCAAAGAAAATTAAATTGAAGGTGTAAAAAAATAAATAAAAGATGGTATGGGTTTAATGGTCTATATTGTTAAAATTTGGTTTACACCTTACATAAGAAAAATTCCAAAATACTAGCTTAGCGATAGGGGTCGCTTTACATGGGTACGATTTGGTTGGTGTGCGTTGGGCCGCAAAAGGTAAAAGTTACAGTTCTACGTCAAGAAACCGAGCCCTACATGGAGATACCACGGTTCACTAAAAGAGCTAAATTGTAGTGAAAGTTACACCGACCTCATGTGTCCGATATGATGACAACTTCTAGTTATTAATGCTCCTGTGAGTCTTGAATGAAATTAGGACTCGGTGGACAGCAATTCGTTCAGGCCGGTGACGTGGCCGTGGATGGACACCGTCCCAAAGTAGGGTATTCTCATAAAACGATGAGTCGAATAAAATTAACTTCCCATAGCTGTAACAAAATATGTATGATTAGCAAACTGGAAAACCGACCACGAACACGTTGTGCTATGCGGCATGGCGGCGTGGCGTGGGAAATAATATTTCCAAGATTCTTACCAGGTTTTCGCTGAACAGAATCCTGTTTAGCGGGTGTTCAAACCGCCTGCTCCCACCACCCGTTTGAAACTTTGCCTGGCCGAACTCAACCACAGTAAGTAAAATTGGGGAATCTGGCACACCCTCAAACCAGTGACCAGTGGTTCTACCTGTAATAAGAACAACCTCAAAAAAAATGTTCCTGGCGTCTTGCGACATCTGCATTAAACAGATAAAACTGCACTTACCTCAGTAACGTTTTCTGACTATAAATTATTATGCGAGCGACTCTCGCCGCGTTAAATAAAATAACCAAATGGAATCTCGTTCATCACAACTGTCATCTTTCTTTTCTGAAAATCTGAAAACTTGCTTGGTGTTGCCCTTGCTCGTTTTGAAACTTCTTCCAAAACGTTCCGTTTTCCCAAATCCTACCATAACTTGAAATTAAAAATTGACCAAATATTTTTGTAAATAAAAATTTAACCTACATAAACAAATACCTGTGTTTTGTCGACTATAAATCTTTTGGACAAAACACAAAGAACTGTCACTCGACGCTTCAATCAGCAAAAAGGTGTTTGCGCATAACTTCATTAAAAGTGTCAGATAGAAGAATGTGACGCGAAATGGCAACACCGCGGCTCCAAAATCAGCCTTCCTATTGGGCGTTGTTGCTATTCGTCGAAATCAAGAATCTTATATTCCAATTGGTCGAAATCATGACACGCCGCACGCGCCATTTTCTATAGTCAAATTCTCTGCAAAACTGAAGCGAATATTGAGAGACTTTGTTCTGTTTTCCAATGTTTATTAATTTCAAAACCCTATTCAAATACAAGAAAAATCGAAAAGACATTTATTAAAGTTGCGGCTGCTACACACATCCGCCAATGACGTTAAGGGGGAGGTGCCAATTCCTGTAAGGTACTGAAAACTACCATTTCGCTTCCGCGCCAAAATTTAAACTTGGGAATTGTCAGAACGCAACGTTACAGCGGGACCAATTATAAATGGTGGCGAAGCGGCGCGCGCCGCGCTCGTTTCATGCGGATAGCTGACGGCAACTATTAAGGCTCGTTTATGCGGAAACATTTGCCTCTGTCTTTTTCTTTACGTGTAAAAAGTATAGAAAATAACCTCACTTCTGTACTATTTCGTTTTTTTTATCACTATCTTTAGCACAATTATCTTTCTTAAAAAAGTTATTGGTGCAACTACACAGTACATTAAAGTGTATTTTGGTGTAGAATTCAATACGTTTCCGCTATTAATTACGTCAAAAATATGACCCGCAATTTTGATGATATTCTAATTTTAACATTGAAAATGATTTTTCGTTCGCTCCAGTAGACTCCTATTTTGGCTGTAAGTGAGATTTGCCCGTGATACCCTGAGGTTTAGGGTCACGAGAACATACGAGGGCTCAAAAAACTGAATTTGAAGGGCATTAAGAAAATGTACAAATTATTTTGGAAAAGTCAAAAACTCTTTTGGAAACTGAAAAAGACCGACCTATTTCAACCGAAAAATCGTGTTTTCACAGAAAATTTCCGATATCTCGAGAACTGGCCCGAATTTCAAAAATATGAAAAAAGCACATCGGCTTTGAACTAAGGAACATTTTTATTGTGATTCCAAAGTATTGTAAATAGCTAATTCAAACAAAGGAATATATTTTTATAAAATTCAATAATAGGTAGGTAGATTCATTTTCAAAGCCCTTCCAAGTTGTGTAGAGCACGAGATCTGTGTTTTTTTTTTACAATTATCTGTGAGGTCTGTACGCAATTTAATACTTGTAGCCACTAGATAATCTCTAACTTGTCGTATGTTTTTTTTTGTGACTACAACTTTACGTTTTCCATATAAAAATATGGCCTGCGCAAACCATGTTTTCCTATCATGGACCCTTAACGTATCGACAGCTACAGATTGCAGGCGAATTCCAAATATTCAGTCATTTACGCTTATGTGAGAAAGGAACTTAGACGATAAATGGAATCGAATTGGTTTGGTCTTAATGACTACATTTTTGGATTCAACAATGATTTTATAAAAAAACTGATTTGGTTACAGAAAAAGCTTTTATAATTAATTATAAAAGCTCGCTTCGCTTACTATAAAGTCAGTTAACCGACTTAAAACAGTACTCGTACCTGTGTAATTAATTTTGTTGAGTTGCAATTTTCATTGGTTACCTCTGACAAAAACCTATGAATGAAATTGTGTCGTTTACAAAAGAATTAATTATTAATTGTTGCTGAACTTTGAATCCCAATTAGGTATAATCTTCCAAAACGATAGCAAATCATACAATCAAAACCATAATTACATTTAAGTTGAGTTATGATTGATCGCTAGAGTAGTCAACTAGTTCAGAACTTGAGCCATCAAGGTAAACTGAGCGGTAAACATTCGCATGCGGGTTGCGTCTAACAACTTAGTTTAATTAATTTCTCCGTCACACCCGACTTAACATGCGATTTGATAACGAAATAAGGGTACGGCTATTTTCGTTCAAATTGGTAAACTCTGTTTATTCACATTACCTATACAGGTATGTACCTACATTTATTTACACAAGTCAGTATACCTTTAGACACGTATGACACGGTCAAGACACGTTGGGTGAACAAATAAAAAATGCTAGTTTTACACTCAGCTAGATAACTTTGTCTCGAAAAGTTAATCGTTTTTGAGATATACTGGTCTTCAAAACTTTGTACCCACTGTGTGATTTTATCACATTCTTAATGATTTCACAGTCTCAAGTTCGACTATCAAATAAGCATTCCGACCATCTTAAAAAACATCATAATTATCTCAAAAAGAGCCAGTTTCGCATTCCTTATAACTTTCTTTGGAATTTCAATCAATATTGTTCTTTTGTATGTTTAAAGAAATGGGGAATTTTAGTAGTTGTTTGAAATGCTTTTATATTTGAGAGATAAAGATTTGGTCTATCCATCGATATTAATGATATAGCAGTGATATTTATGAGTATGTGAAGGGAGTATGTTTGTATGAAAAGCACACAATACTTAGTTTTGAAGGTCAGTGTAGTTGAAATCATTTTTTTTTACCAAAAGTACGTTTTCAGGCACAAAAAATATAATCAAAAAGAACTACCTACGCATTCGATTCCGTGTTTATTTTATTTCGGGATAGAAAACATTTTGAGTGTTTATAATGAATAATAAAAAAAAATTAAACTACAGGTTAACAAAAAATTAATCCTTTAATGCATTTCACTAACAAAAAAATATCACTTAATCTTAACTAAGCATGCAAAATAAAAAAATCTCCATCTATTGAGTTTAAATTGAGGTATAAAACTTATGAATAATAGGATTTATTTAAGTTAAATAAAAAATGAGAAATTAAGGCGTTGGGTAAATTTCACGAAAAATTTCAGTCTGTAAAATATTTAGAATAAGTTTCATTTTGGTTTGAAATATTTCAGTTTAGAGTAAAATTTATATTTAAATTCCATCTGCCCTAAGATCAATATAATCAACATTATTATGTGTAACAATAAAACTTTGAACAATAACATCTTTAGAATTAAAAAAAATATATAATGAAAAGTTAGTACCGCTTCATGTCCAAGGGTGCTTTTGAGGAATCCCTACCGCAAAACAACAATAATAAAATGTATGAATTAACACGTTTTTATTAGGTTGCTTTCTCGTTTGTTTGTTTGTCCGCAAAGTTTGCGAACGATTTTATACTAGCTTTCCGATGAGCTAGAAACTTGAAACTTTAAACATAGGTCAGAACTTGAAAGCAATGCAATATTATGTTATCATTGAGCTGATCTGATGATGGATCCGGAAGAAGGCCACAAGTACTCTATGATGAAACCATACAACCCCATCGTGTTTGGACTCGTTAGAATCGTCTTGATGAGTACTTTAATGGGAGATGAGGTCCAAGGTCTGATGATGAAGCTGGAAGGCCATGGCGTAGGAACTCAATATTGACACCGTGCAACCCCATCGAGTTTGGGCTCGTTTGAATCGTCTTGACGAGTACTTTGTTAGGAAATAGTTTCCGAGGATCTGATGATGGAGCCGGAGGAAGGCCATAAGAACTCTATAATAAAACCATGCAACCCCATCGAGTTTGGGCTCGTTTGAATCGTCTTGACGAGTACTTTGTTGGGAAAAAGTTTCCAGGGTCTAATGATGGAGCCGAAAGAAGGCCACAGGGACTCTGTAATAAAACTATGCAACCCCATCGGGTTTGGGCTCGTTCGAATCGTCTTGACGACATGAAAAAAAAACTTTTTTAAAAACACGTTTTTAAAATGGACTAAATTATTACAAAAAAATCGGGTTAAAAACATTAAAATGGACTAGGCAAAAACAGACTAAAAAGTAAAAAATAAATTCTTCTGTATATATTTATAACCCTATACCTACAAAAATTTTAAACCTAAAAACGCGGATGACAAATTTTACAAAATGCGCCCCACGTTTTTCGGTTTAAAATTTATTTGAATGATGAAAAAAAATGAAAAGACCTTCCACAGTTTTGACGAGGCCACATTTCGTCCGCTGGTGCAGTTTGGTTTGGGCGAATGGTGACCTCTCAGTGACATTTCGCCCGCAGTCGTAATATTTTTCGGATGATATGTCGCTTGGTGGGGCGTCTAATCACATAAAAACAGCTCGGATCGGATTTCGATGAACTGAAAACATGGAATACCTATTATCCTGGTTAAAGGATCCCTGAGGATTTTCTGGAATGCCCACGCGGACGAAGTCGAGGCCGAAGCTAGTGTGTGATATAATGCGATGAGTTAGCGTAACCAATTTTTCGTGACGTTCGTTCGTCCATTATGCGTATAAATAGACTCCTCGGATTCCACATTATAGTACGTGCCAATATAACACACATCCATGTTGCCAATCAAATAATTTTCAAGGTTTGTCTTGAGTTTATATTACAATAAAAACTATTGATTATTGATTCTGGAAAAATAAATAAATTTAAAAAAATATTAAAAACACGACTGCCCTGCCAAAAACGAACTAAAAAGTTAAACAACAAGTGTCATTGCAGTCGGGGGACCTTATTATGGAACAATTTAGATCAAAGAGGTCCCCCGACTGCAATGACACTTGTTGTTTAACTTTTTAGTTCGTTTTTGGCAGGGCAGTCGTGTTTTTAATATTTTTTTAAATTTATTTATTTTTATTTCACACATTTTAGTGACATATTATATAGTTTTGGAATGTGCTCATCAAGGCCTTTCATTCGAAGCCCATATTGTAATAATAGAAGAAAAAAAAAATTTTTCGCATTTGAAAATGGCGTCGTACAGTCGCCATATTGATTTTTTCTAAAAAAAATATAGCCAGTGTCACTCGGAATGCTGTAAGGATTCTAACGATACCCCATTTATCTAAATCAGTTCAGGCATTTAGAAGTTATGGTGGAATAAAGAAACTCACATACCCACAAACATACATGAACCCTGAACACATAACACTCTTTTTGCTTTGGGCAGTCGTGTAAAAATAGTAACGGTATTGTACGGTGTTGTTTGTCACTTTCCACATGACTCCACCGTAAGACAGCCGTCTTTTTACGTCCGTAAAATTACGGCCACTATGTGACGGCACCGCTATCCTAGGAAACCCTAGCTTAACCAACGTTTAGTTCGTGCTAGGTTAAGGCGATACGCACGGACACGATTTTTTCTGCAAAGTGGCAAAACACGTGAGTTAGCGATCGTGCTTCCGGCTTCTAAAAAAAATAGTGATAATTAAACTGTCTAGTAAGCTACAAATTATACGAAACACAATATCCATTAAAACTTTGTGATATTATGAATACACCTAAGTGGAATGATAGCTTTATCTTGATACTAAATCAGATGTTTACTACTTGGAAACTTCCATCTTGGCATTTAGTAGCACTATCTCCTGGGTAACTTATTTCATTAACTATTTACAATGAGGTTTCTAAACGTAAGTAGGTAGGTGTACGCGAGTAGAGACTACGATTGCAAACAGGTTTCACATACTAAAATATAAATAAATAAATAAAAACGACAGCCCTGCCAAAAACAAACTAAAAAGTTTATCATTTTACACACTTTAGTGACTATTTAAATAAGTAGTTGCAATCAAAGCCTTTCATTTGGTGCCTATGACTATCACTACATATTGTAAAACAAAGTTCCGCGCCGCATCTGTCTGTCTGTCTGTTCGCGATAAACTCAAAAACTACTGAACGGATTTTCATGCAGTTTTCGCCAAATGATTGATTGATTCCTGAGAAAGGTATCAATGAATCTACGCACGCAACGCTATTTTTGTGAGTTTGCCGATTAATCAAGATTTTTCCGATATATTCAAACTGTTATTTTGTATCTTTTGACTGCACGTTCATATTCAGAAACGTGGTCGAATATCCCCATTTAATTTTTAGATAATTATACTTTAAAATTAACGGTGTATAACACTCTTTATACTTCAACTACAAAGTTAGGTACGTGACATTAAGGTTTCTGTTTCCCTCATGAAGTGTAAAATTTAAAAGGGAGTCTTACAGTATGCCGAGTGTCACACTGCAAGACTCCCTTGTGTCTGCATCAGTCATAATCATAATCCGCTTATCGACAATGGATTGCTAAAGCCGTAAATTGATGGCGCACACATCGACCACATATCAACATTGCCCGGAGCAAAGTTGTATATTTCGTATGATAATCGTATAAACGGATCTTTTAAAAAATCCTAGGCCGATTGTAAAAGACCGATCTTAAAAATTTTTAGGATCTTTGTAAAAATCCCAGTATGTTTCGGGTTTGGAAACTTGAATGCTGATTGGATGATTGTGGTGGATTGTAGGTTCAAGTAGTTTCTATAGCCTTTATATTTCTATCTCTATCTTGTCTATTTTCTGTTTTCCTTTGTTACTACTTCTTGTCAAAAGAGAAAATTGTGTGCTTTCGAAATATACTCGTATCCTTGCCGAACAGTCGCCTTGTTTTGCTATCACCTAGTTTACAGTCCCTTTCCCTTACATTTTGGTCCTTCGAGCTCTCCTTGCTCCTTGATAGCAAGCCTTTGCCAAAGTCCAGCAAGTTGAAGACTCTCTGCCCGGTATTCGATGAAGATGGCCTACTCAGACTGGACAGCCGCATAAAGCATTTGAAGAACGCCAACTACGCCAGTACTTCACCCATTATTCTTGATGGCCGACACCCTGCTGTTCGACTTCTCGTACGACACTACCATGTCAAAGCTGCCCACGCCTTCAACGAGTTGGTAACCAATAAGCTCAAACAGCGATATTGGATTTTCCGGTGTCGCAGCGAAGTTCGCATGGCCGCAAGAAGATGCGCTTTCTGTATCAAAAGAAAGGCAACACCACAGATCCCACCAACCGGCGACCTGCCAGATGTGCGTCTGGAACACCATCAGCGCCCGTTTACGAACACTGGCCTAGATTATTTTGGTCCCGTCGAGGTCTCAGTTGGCCGACGCAGAGAAAAGCGATGGATAGCTCTTTTTACCTGCATGACGACACGAGCAGTCCACCTCGAGATTGTCACGAGCCTCTCAGCCGACTCCGCCATCATGAGCATACGCCGTTTTTCTGCACGTCGAGGACTCCCAAAAAAAATCCTCTCTGATAACGGCACGTCTTTTGTCGGAGCCAACAGACAACTCTGCGAGTTTTACAGCGATGCCGTGCAAGACTTCACCGCTAGCAAATGCATAGAATGGTGCTATATTCCTCCTGCGGCACCATTTATGGGCGGTTGCTGGGAAAGACTTGTTAAAACCGTAAAGACTGCCCTTCTTGCAACACTAAAAGAACGATCCCCAAGAGAAGAGCTGCTGCACACCCTACTTTTAGAAGCAGAAGCCCTTGTGAACTCACGTCCTTTGGTATATGTCACTGAAAATGGAGAGTGCGAGAGTCTGACTCCGTTTCATTTCCTGATCGGCACCTCCTCAAACCAGCAGACGCCAGCCCAGTTAGACGATGGAGCATTCTCGATGAGGAAAGAATGGCAAAAGGTTCTTCGTTTGTCTGAGCATTTTTGGTCCAAGTGGCTTAAAGAATACTTACCTAGTCTGAGGCCAAAGACAAAGATCAGGGGCCAACACATAAATCTAAAAGTGGGCGACGTTGTATTGGTGGTTGATCCAGATTTGCCAAGAGGAGTATGGCCAATGGGGCGCATACTGGAAGTATTCCCGGGCAGAGATGGAGTTGTCAGAGTGGCGGACGTAGCTACCAAAGGGGGCACAATGAGAAGGCCCGTCAGGAAGCTGGCTCATTTGCAAGTTGTGTAGCTACGCTACACGGGGGGGATGATGTGGTGGATTGAAGGTTCAAGTAGTTTCTATAGCCTTTATATTTCTATCTCTATCTTGTCTATTTTCTGTTTTCCTTTGTTATTACTTCTTGTCAAAAGAGAAAATTGTGTGCTTTCGAAATATACTCGTATCCTTGCCGAACAGTCGCCTTGTTTTGCTATCACCTAGTTTACAGTCCCTTTCCCTTACATTTTGGTGGAAAGGCACGCCTTAGCCCTCTAAAACCTACATCCATACCACGTCTCGAGCTCCAAGCCAGTCTGATTGCTGCTCGTTTTGCGAATACCGTGTGTACCGGTCACAACGTCCAGCCAGATTCAATTCACCTTTGGTCTGACTCCACCACAGTTCTGAGCTGGATTCGCAGCGATGCGCGAACCTTCAAACCATTTGTAGCAAATCGTGTGGGGGAAATCACCGAGATAACAAATGTCAATAGTTGGAAATTTGTTCCAGGTGGTTTGAATGTCGCAGATGACGCGACAAGACTCAGGGATTGTGACATCGACCTGTCGCGGTGGTTCTCTGGACCTGATTTCTTATTATTACCATCCAGTGAATGGCCCAAAGAACCATCGATACCGGAAGCTACATCCATCTTAGAAGAGCTAAAACCTTCTAAGGTGCATGTAGGATTAACCCATCTGGATAAACCTTCATCGGTTGTGCCAGATCCCTCACGTTTCAGTGAGTGGCTACGCCTGCTTCGTGCAACTGCACGTGTTTTTCAGTGCGTCAATAAATTTAGATCTCTTTTGGCACATAATCCAAATTCTAAAACCACGAACACCAAGTTTCCACCGCTATCTGCTATGGAGATACAGAAGGCTGAAATTGCCATTCTCAGAAAAGCCCAGACAGAGTCATTTGGCGAAGAGCTCTCCTTGCTCCTTGATAGCAAGCCTTTGCCAAAGTCCAGCAAGTTGAAGACTCTCTGCCCGGTATTCGATGAAGATGGCCTACTCAGACTGGACAGCCGCATAAAGCATTTGAAGAACGCCAACTACGCCAGTACTTCACCCATTATTCTTGATGGCCGACACCCTGCTGTTCGACTTCTCGTACGACACTACCATGTCAAAGCTGCCCACGCCTTCAACGAGTTGGTAACCAATGAGCTCAAACAACGATATTGGATTTTCCGGTGTCGCAGCGAAGTTCGCATGGCCGCAAGAAGATGCGCTTTCTGTATCAAAAGAAAGGCAACACCACAGATCCCACCAACCGGCGACCTGCCAGATGTGCGTCTGGAACACCATCAGCGCCCGTTTACGAACACTGGCCTAGATTATTTTGGTCCCGTCGAGGTCTCAGTTGGCCGACGCAGAGAAAAGCGATGGATAGCTCTTTTTACCTGCATGACGACACGAGCAGTCCACCTCGAGATTGTCACGAGCCTCTCAGCCGACTCCGCCATCATGAGCATACGCCGTTTTTCTGCACGTCGAGGACTCCCAAAAAAAATCCTCTCTGATAACGGCACGTCTTTTGTCGGAGCCAACAGACAACTCTGCGAGTTTTACAGCGATGCCGTGCAAGACTTCACCGCTAGCAAATGCATAGAATGGTGCTATATTCCTCCTGCGGCACCATTTATGGGCGGTTGCTGGGAAAGACTTGTTAAAACCGTAAAGACTGCCCTTCTTGCAACACTAAAAGAACGATCCCCAAGAGAAGAGCTGCTGCACACCCTACTTTTAGAAGCAGAAGCCCTTGTGAACTCACGTCCTTTGGTATATGTCACTGAAAATGGAGAGTGCGAGAGTCTGACTCCGTTTCATTTCCTGATCGGCACCTCCTCAAACCAGCAGACGCCAGCCCAGTTAGACGATGGAGCGTTCTCGATGAGGAAAGAATGGCAAAAGGTTCTTCGTTTGTCTGAGCATTGTTGGTCCAAGTGGCTTAAAGAATACTTACCTAGTCTGAGGCCAAAGACAAAGATCAGGGGCCAACACATAAATCTAAAAGTGGGCGACGTTGTATTGGTGGTTGATCCAGATTTGCCAAGAGGAGTATGGCCAATGGGGCGCATACTGGAAGTATTCCCGGGCAGAGATGGAGTTGTCAGAGTGGCGGACGTAGCTGCCAAAGGGGGCACAATGAGAAGGCCCGTCAGGAAGCTGGCTCATTTGCAAGTTGTGTAGCTACGCTACACGGGGGGGATGATGTGGTGGATTGTAGGTTCAAGTAGTTTCTATAGCCTTTATATTTCTATCTCTATCTTGTCTATTTTCTGTTTTCCTTTGTTACTACTTCTTGTCAAAAGAGAAAATTGTGTGCTTTCGAAATATACTCGTATCCTTGCCGAACAGTCGCCTTGTTTTGCTATCACCTAGTTTACAGTCCCTTTCCCTTACAATGATCTAAGAGTCAATTTAGTCCTGTTGGTCAGAACGTGACTTTTTTATAGGACTATAGGTAGGCGTAAGCCAATCAGAGTATCTGTTAGTCCATAACGTTGACTTCAGCCAATCAGTGCGGGCAAAATGATGATAATTCGCGATTTACCTAATATGCGCTTAATTTTTGGAAATATCCTAGATATTACTCGGTGTATTGTAAAAACCTGTCTGAGATTCCAATCATCCGGTTTTTTGCAATCATACTAGAGTTTATGTAAAGATCCGATTCGTACGAATACCCTACGACATAAAATATACGCAGTACGTACAATTTCAAGTTAAGGTTCAAGTTCACTAATGACTGGCGTATCTCATTTCGACGTACCGCCACAGATAATAATATAATAGTACATTCTAACGTTTACCACGCCTGTCTGTCGTAGGGTTGCCAACCCGACTATATAATATAGTATCCTACTATATTGCGGGCTACCCTACTATATTTTTTGAAAAATTTATAGTTGGCATAACTACTATATTTTTGAAGTAAAAAAAATTTACAAAAGCAGCAAAAAAAATATTACCTTCTTATATTATTATGTATATAAGTAATTGCATAATAATTTATGTGTTTAAGCTCTTGTGTTTATGGTTGTCGAATAAATTATGAAATTATATTTAGTTAGTATGAAAAATACAACTTCTTTAAAATACTCCATACAAAACCACCAACCTACTATATTTTTCGCCATTTACTATATTTTTACACGTAATAATCTTGAAAATACTTTAAAAAAGTTGGCAACCCTAGTCTTTAGTGATGTATTTAGAGAAAGGTCAGGTGGGGAAAGAAAAACACCGGGGCAATCGAAAACCAAAAAGAAATTGAACGCAAAACACGAGTGAAAGCCGGGAACATTTTTCCAATCTAACTAGCATTTTTTTGGTTATAAGTATGGACACCTACTGTACTATAGCATTTAATCTAATTTAAAAAAAATACATAAATATCCACTGTTCCTCTTACCCATTCATTTGGAATAAATATTATTTTTTCAGATATTTTGGGGCGTAGCTTTTACTGGCAGTTTATACGAAATATGTAATACGTCGATACACGTACCTTGTATAAGCTGCATTAACAACAATATCAAGTCAAACCGAGCTATGTATGTAACACATAACTCAATAAGTCCGTAGGATTACAAATAGCGGGATACCTAGTACTTTTAACCTTCAAAGACTAAATACAGCGTGTTAATAGATCGCTACAATGACAAAATTAGAAGAAATGCACTTTGAATTACTTCCATGTCAACATGTAATGTTCGCAAACCTCAAAAAACGGAAAGAAATTTGGCTCCGACGAAGTCATCGCTGAAACTGAAGCGTATTGTGAAAGGTTGGACAAGTCGTTTTACAAGAAGCGTTGGAATCATAGACATAGAAAAATTTTCGTTGCGCTGTTGGAATGCTTGTATCGCCCTTGAAGGAAATTACGTTGACGAATAAAATTGATTTTTGTCAAAAAGTTGTTTTTTTATTAGTCCATCCTACGAACTTAGTGATGTATTACATACTGTAGCAGCTCCCAGCGAAACGAATCAAGTTAAAACAAACCGATAAACACTTTGTTTGTGCAGGGGAAGAGTCCATGAGAATGGTACAGTTTTAATTGTTGAAATCTCTGTTAGAGACTCGAGCTAGACCAAGTATTCCTTTTTTGTCTTCTTTGATATGGTTTCAGCATTGAAATGAAACGGCGGCAAGGCTACGTAACAGAGAGACTCAACTAATTAATACTGTTGCGACTGAATTCATGACGTCTCATACCGAGCGAGCTAACGAGTTTTCCTTTACATACTGAAATCCTTTTTTTGTTGTTCTAGTTTCTGTTCTGATTCTGACAGCGAATCGAATGGTCAGGTTTAAAACAGTTTTGTAATTGAAAATGTCTAGCTTTTTTGCGTCCAGCAATATTTGGCCAACATTTCAAAAGCTACAAGTTATTTTTGATGCTTCCGAGCGAGTGCAAAGCGTGGGAGAAGCGTTTCCTTTTTAGTTTAGGTAAAAACGATTTCGTCCGGCTGTCCTCTTGTTCCTTGGAGATTTTCTGTGAATCAGTTTGTCCATCTGTTCTCCTCTAGAGGTCGCGTTTCTTCTCGTGAAATTTTGTGAGCGGGTTTGATAATTGTATATTTTTTTGTTGAATCAGTTTTTCGGAATTCTTAAAAAATAAAAACAATTTCAGCGATATCGAAAAATGTTCATAAAGTCAAAAATGCAAGGTGCTCTCAGAGCCACTTGTTAATAAATTGCTACATTTTACTGCTTTAAAGGTAGTTGGTTAAACTGATTAGTCATATAAATATCTTAAAAAACTGCCATTAAAAATTACTCGAAAAAGAAAAAGATATAAATAAAGAATAGGTAAAAACTATTTTTGTATTTTTGCGATATGTAGGTACCAATTATGTAAAAATGGCACCTCACATAGCTACTCGTGTTTGCGTAGCGTTTTATCATATTCATTAAAATATTCGTCAATAACCGTCATTTGTTTTCCATTTTTCTGCTGTACACATAGGGCACCCTGAAAGTTAAGCTTATCTGGGAACTCAAAAATATTTTAATATAGAATGTTATGTTTTTTAAAACTTAAGAACTCATTCATGAAATTAAAACAAAAAATTACAGGAAGTCGCGAGTAATTTGATTTTTATTACAATGTGAAATTCGTCTCTAGCAAAAATGAACGCGAAAAGATTTCAGGATGACATTTTTATGATTTTGAAACTTCGCTTTCTCCGACATTGCTTCACTTTTAAATACTTTTAGAAAAGGAAGTACCTTATTTAAGTTTCATAAAACATTGGTGTATAGAATCTAATCGTTTTCTTGTCCCTCCTATGATGAAATTGGTGAAGGTTGGCATTCAAATGCGATCACTGTACAAAAGATGACTATTGTCACATGGCATTATTACTTGAAGAAAACCGGCATATTACCGATTGGTGAATTCGAGGGTACTTGGGATTGATATGACAAAAAAATTATAAAAAAAACATTAACCTTCAAAAGTAACGAAACTTCTTTGGCACTGGATTCTTTGTGAACTCACCGTGTAAAAAACGGGCTCGAATTGATTGATGTAAAAATATGTTGTTAAAGAGCAAACACGGTCGTTAATGCTGTGTAAATAGAAGATAAAATATGGATATATTGTTCCTGAATCAAAAAGATAGCAACATTATTTTATATGATTGTTCGAAGTTGACAATAAACCGATTAAACTAGTGGCTCCGTGAGCTGTAGACCTCGCGATAAAAGTGGCTCAAATTGTACAAAAATAAAATGTTTTCATGAGGTTTTCAAAACATACAGTACGTGCTATTTGGTATATTATTTGGAGTATTCACATCTAAATGGTGCTTCTAATTTAGATCATTTTTAGAGATGGGTGAATATTTTTTTAGATTAGTTTGAAAAACTGGCTCAACTAAACAATTTTATATAATTATCAAACCTGCTCATAAAATTTCGTTGAGAAATGCGACCTGTAGAGGAGAACAAACAGCTGGAAGCACTCCTAATTTGCGCATGTAGTTTTTTAAATTTTTACAATTTAGTACCTACAAGTGGATTACATATGTAGGTACTAAATTGTAAAAATTTAAAAAACTACATGCGGATGGATTACATATGTAATCCACGTGACATATGTAATCCACGTGACCACTCTAGGATTAAAAAGCTCAATAAAAAGTAAATTTATGTATCTAATCAGTATCGCAAAAAATTTAAATATATTTTTGATCTGTGCGGTTACTCGACGACGTCATTTCAAAAGCACTACCTACTTAAATTATTTCCGTTGATCGAGACATTGCTCAAATATTGGCTTAGGACCCTCATCAGCGTTTTGATGAGGGTCGCGAAGTGTGTCCGAGAGTATTTATCATATTGGGATGAAGTATGAATTTAAAAGGGTCAATTAATAAGAATATTTAACCCACAGATTAGTTACATACTTTGTAATAATATATTACAAAAACCAAATAAATATAAGCTTGAAAGGAAAAATCGCATCAACATAAAATAGGTAATTATTTAGTTGGACGTTTTTTGGACAAATGTTAAGTCTCTAATTAAGCTTTTTTTATAAATGCCGCGTTTAATTAAGTTTTTTAGGTACGGAACCCCGAAAGGTGAAATCTATACTCTTTTCCTGCTTTTAACATAAAGTATAAATATCTGGGCGACCGAGCTTTGCTCGATTATTACTATTTATCTCAAACATTAACTATTTTTTTTAAATTGTCTAAAAAAAATATAATCTTGAACATATAAAAAACAAAACTAAGTCACCGAGCGGGATTCGCACCCGGAACACTCTTTCTTGCCACCCGCGTCTTAACCCGCTAGACCAAACGGACTTTGGCCGGCAGGACGAAATTAGCGACCATATTCTGCGTCAAAAGAAAAACGCATGAAAACTCGAAAACACGTGTTTTCCCAAACATAAGACTAATTTAGATCGATTGTTAACCCCCCAAACCCCCATACACCAAATTTCAGCGAAATCGTTAGAGCCGTTTCCGAGATCACAGAAATAAATTTATAAACATAAATATGAATAAATATACAATAATTGCTCGTTTAAAGTTAAAAGATATACAGGTATATTTTGAAGTTACTCACACAGGTTGGTAAAGCAACAAGTTGTCGTTTCAACGTAACGTACGACCTGTCAGAACGGTCTTTTAAGTGCGTCGCCCCGTTAAACTGTTCGACAGATATCGACAGATATCGTGCCCTGTATATCAAAACTTACAAGCTATTATACAAGTAAAATTTACTTGAAAAATTTTACAAGTTCATGTAAAATAGGTTTTTTTCCAAATAATTTATGCAAGACACTGTAAAAATTATCAGACGGAATGGAGAGTCACCGGAACTCAGGATTTTCCATTGAGTTTTTTACAAGTTGTTAGTTTTTTTAACAAGTTTAGATTTTTTTTGATAAACGAAATGACTAATATTAGGATGAAAACATATTATTTAAATAAACAAAAACATTTGTAGCGTTCAATTTAACGTGTTTTGATAAACGGATTTGTAGAATAATTATTTTCATAAGGAAAATGCTTGTTTTTAAAAAACACAAGACTTGTAAGTTTTGATAAACAGGGCACTGGTATGATATGAAAAAAAAAATTTATAGCGGACATTTCATTTTTTTTAAAGGAAACGGTGTTAACTGCTAAGATTTGATTAAGAGTAAATAAACTGTGTTATCAAAAATGATTGTTAGACTTGTCAATTTTTTTTATATTTATAATTAAACAGAATATCTAAATATTAATTTGTTTTATTTGTTATTTTATTTCTTGAAAAACCTACAGCTCCTTCATACAATGTTTATAGAACTATGTTCACTGAACATTGTTCAGTAAATAGCCAGTTTACCTAATCAAGTCTTCACATGTAGGATAACAGATGATTAAAATATTTACGAGTAAGTACATGCTTTATTTGTACTAATACGATCATGTACGTTATGTAAGAACAACGGGAACAATTTAGTCCCAACAACAATAAAATATAAAGGGGTATGGACACAAATGTATGGACTCTGGTCCTGGACCCATTAGATATAAATAGTATATCGTTAGAAAGCTATATTCTCATAGAGCACGAATAGGTATGGCGCTTGTCCTGAAATGTTCTCCAGATATTCTATAGACCCGCCGCCGCTAAGCGACATTCATTGCTGACTGTACTATCCGAGATACTGAAAACACATACTTTATAAGCCGATATCTCGAATCGGACAACAAATCTAAATATAACCCCAAAGTAACTTTTTTTCATCTTGAAAAGACCTATCCATCGATGTACGACTCAAGTCTATTGGTCATAAGGACCAAAGTGCCCGAACCCCTTTGGTTTAACGATTAGCTTTTGTATTACTTAGCACTTTCGTTACCAGTGCTCGCTTTAGTAATGCAATAGGTACTATTTAGGAACAAATAGTCAATAACTGTACTCAAGATCTTTCAGAAGATGCTAGTCTCCATCTCCAGTCATGGGAATTCAGTGAAAAAAATAATACCTACTTGATTTTAGTGACTTTACTTTTTCTTCAAGTTTAGGTACTTTAAAGGCTGGGTCAAACCGAATGCGTGTGCGTTACAGCACAACGTGTTGCTATGCGTAGCGTGAAGGCATTACGACGTTGTAATGTATGAAATGCTATGTTTTCAATCACAATCACTTTGATGTTGCTATAAGAGCAGTACGGCCTCTGTCCGCTCCTGCCGCTCTGCCCTACTCAAATGGCCAACTTTCTATTCGTTAAAGCTACGCTTACTTTTAAAGCTTAAATATGAGCAATAGATGGTTAAATCAAATGTCGCCAACTTATGTAAATCACAGACTTCAATGTATTGTATGGAATTGTCAAGTTTACGGCACGTAATTTTATAGTTTACAGCTCATTTAAAGTTTTAATAGTAACCGTAGCGTTCGAACGAATAGAATGTTGGCCATTTGAGTAGGGGGGCAGATCCCGAAGCAGTGGACACGTTACTTCAAAAGTACTTAATGTCAAAATCAATCTCTTACAATAATAATATTAAAAATTACCACGCCAAGAATTACAAAAAAATACCCGTGGAATAAAATCTCGTTGGGGCTTGTAGCTTCGAAATAACACTTCATTTCCAATCATGTGTTATTGATTGTAGTGGCAATAAAGACAACGTTCTCATAATTACGACGTGTTTTCTCCATGTATTTAATGCGAAATTATCCAGGTAAGTAAGCAGAATTAGTAGATCGACCTTAATAAAAGGGCAACAAGTTGTAGGAAATGCTCGTTCGAGCCCGGGCGCCGCTGTTAATTATGACGTAGTGAAGGAATGATTTATGGTTGTGACCTACTAAACGGCCGCTCCGGGGCGATTGCTCGCTGGCCTCCGACGTTGCAACGCTAGGGTTGAAATCTCTATGATAATTTTTCTTAAAAAGTTTTTGTAAAGGATGGAACGTTTGTAAATCCCTTTGCTAGAGTTTCATAGGATGACAGTGCAGTCATAATACGGCCGTAATTTAGCGGCGTAGAACGTTGTCTATGTAAACAATACGGCGCGGTTTCCTAGAGAGAGGTGCTGGACAGCGTAAAGTCAGAAAGCGGTGCCGCTATTTTGGTGACGGCCGTCATGACGGTGTAGAACAGTTCGCCATCGTTTTTTCAGGACAGCGGTGCCACTACAACGGTGAAAGAAAATGAGTAAAACGATGCACCGTATTTCAAAAAAAAATTGCCTTTTTTTGCATCAGTACCACAAACATGGAATAAATCATCTACTTCCCTAGCTTAAGTTATCTTCTTTCACTACCTCCTCAGCCTGCCCCCGTATTATAAGCTCTTATAACTTACCAGTTTTCTGATTGGCTATCAATGCGTCTCTTTTATTTGCTATACAGCGAGAAAGAGATGTAAAAAACCTTCCACCCTTCGCCTGTCAAATACAACATTTAAGGATCATTCACATAACTGTCACGCACGTCTCGATCACGTCAACGGTCAGTAAAGTTTTCTGACATTGACGTGACCGATACGTGACTGAATATTTGGCTGCCAGTGTATATTTTTGAAATAGGTTTTTGTAAAATACAACTTTAATCTTCGATCAACGAAGACTACATTAACAAAATACTCAGATATTATCTAAAGCCATTCATTTACTTACTTAATACATAATTATGTTAATTTATGAAAATAGTATACTCAAACTTAAATGACATTTGAAATAGATATCCGAAGCAAACATGTTTGAAAAAGCGTGGGCAGAGTTCCGGTATAGTTACCAAATGGAAATGTATTTATGGTCTCGGAAAATCTTAGATGACAGTATGGACTGCTATCTTTACTTTAAAGCTTCTCCAAACAGAACGCGTACTTAGCGTACACAGCGCCGGCGCTGTTTGGAATGAAACTATGCACGTCCTACAAGCCTACAACACAATTCAGCGCTATAGCGCGACGTCAGGTTAGCACTCTAGCGCGCGCTAAGTGCGCGTTCTGTTTGGATCTATGCAAGAAGCTTATACCTACCCACAATGGAGATTGCACGCCTAGTATCATAGTGAAGATTGAAAAAAGACTCTTTAGTGACGTCACGGCGTATTGCTATCTCTTTCTTTTCGTTTTACAATACGTTTTCGTTTCTCACAAACGAACGAATGACGAACAACGAACACGTATTGTAACACTAAAGAAAGAGGTTGCAATAGCCGTCACGTCACTCAAGGACATTTTTTCTGTCTTCACTATGACACTGGCCGTGCAATCTCCATTTGAGGGAGGTATAAGCTTCTTGGATCTATGTGATTGGCTTTGTGTTTAGTCAAATGCTATTTTCATGAGTTTTTATTTTTTATGCCTCGAATAGCTCTACTGTATCTCTACCCTTCCCTCATGCGGCTGTGGGCTAAAGGGCTACTCAAACCTGAGCAAATCCGCTACCGCCATGGGTAGCGGTAATACCCGAGCGATATTTTGTATGGAATATTTACAGCTGTACCCATTGTGATATCGCTACCGGCACCGGTAGCGGATACCGCTCAGATTTGAGTAGAAGGCACTTAGTTCCTTAAAAGGAACTAAGTGCCTTCGCACAAGAGTCATAACGTAATCGTTTGTACTATATGAGTACGACACCCAAACGCATCGTACTCGTATATTATAGAACAAAAATCGATACGACAGCAGCATCTTCTGGAATCTTAGTTTCACATGCCTGGCGCAGACTGAAAATCAAGTATCATTAATTTACGTGTACGCGTTTCTTACTCGCTCTTAGCACACCCACAAGCGCTGCGATTCAACTACCTTTTGCACAGACGCTACACAGTGACGTTTTTGTACACGCGCAACTGTGTGCGTGAAGTCTAGGGCTATTGAATGAGCATACGATTCGGCACACGAACTCGCGCGGTGGGGTGAGGTAATTGATTGTGGGGCGGAGCGCAGAGTTTCCTTTCTGTACGGTAGTATTTATATCTTTTCTGTGCTCTCAACTCATCACAATTTGTACATTTTACTCTAAGAATTGGTATCTAGGAAAGAGCTTTGGATTCCCACTTCACCTACCTAAAACGCTTTATTTATTCATCTCCCAAAATACATTCAGTCAGATGCTTCGCAATATTGAAACAGATAAAAAAAAACTGAGTTATATCCACTAGCGATTATTTACCGTGGAAATAAATCCCCGCAGAAAATGTAAATGAATATTTGCTACGGAGTTAAACTTTTATATGGCTTTCAAATAATGGACGCGGTGGGCGCTCGCCGCACTTCGCTTCTATTATGAAAATGTATTGAGGTTTATAAAATCTTTCCTTCATCACTTTTTTCCTGCTAAAATATATTAAGTACTCGTATTAGTGAATTTGATTTGTTCCGAATTCAAATTATGGTAGATTTTTAGAACGTAAATTAAGAAAAGAGTTAAATTTAAGTAAATAATGAATAAGAAAGAAAGTCCGCAGAAAGAACAAAAGTAATGGGTGGTCATTTCATAAAAACTAAGAGCTAGCCGCGGAAATAGGTGGACAATTTACAGAACGACGAAATCCCTCTTGTTAGTTTGCCATACTAACATTATTAACAGATCCGGGCACCTCGCAGATTATCAATGGTGGGGGTGGGAGTGGTTGAGCAACAAAGGGGCTGAAAAGCGATTGAAGGTATACAATTTATAGAGCTCTGGATTTGGTGTGGTATAATAGCAAGCCAATCATGTATCTAAATCCGATATAACATTGCCAGGAATTTTGACTGGTGGAAAAGTAGTGTCAGGCGGCATCAAACTTTACCACTTTTTCGCGCATTATGATGCCCCTTTGTTGCTTAACGACTCCCACCCCCACCACTGAAAATCTGCGAGCTGCCCGGATCTGTTAATAATGATAGTATGGCTAACTAACTAGAGGGATATCGTCTCTTTGTAAATTGTCCACCTATTTCCGGGGCCAGCTCTTAGTATATTAGAGAAGTTTTTTCACAGTACTCATGTCCCCCACAGAGTCAGGAATCATAATTTTTGAAGTTCACTTGTCAAATTCATAGTCAAAATATCTGTATTCAAATACACTTTTGAATCCTTTATACTTCTACCTGTAGAGGACAATAATATCGAGATCCTGACCACATGTGCCAGCTGAGCTGAGAGCTGTCCGACACCACTGTAACATCCGCGTACACAAACCACCTTACTGCTCGTTTCACTTCACAGCCCCACTTAACTTCGGTAATACGAGCACCAGTATCATAAATGTAAATTTCAACAGTCATAGCATTGGACGGGGTTGCAGCGCAACGGATAGGAATGGCGAGGTCATTGAGGAATAGAGTAAGGCCAACAATCTTGCACTGATCCACGATCCAAAGTCCTTTAATAGTGGAAGATGGAAAAGGGGATACAATCCAGACTTAATCTTCGACTTAATCTCAGTGCCGAAAACGAGTTGATCGAGCGATCTTCCGGTCCCAACACCGATCCATCTCCTGTAAAGTAAGTGCTGTAATAAAACCCACAAGTGTCCCGTTCCGAAGGCGTTTCAACTTCCAAAAGACGCAATGGGAGAAGTTCGCAACTATTATAGACAGCAGAATTCATAATATTCAAGGCAACTCAAAGAACTAAGTATAGCATATTCATCGACATAGTGGAAGAAGTCTCTCGCAAAACTATTCCGAGGGGCTGCGCCACATCCTATGTGCCGGGACTGCCTGGCGACGCTTCCAATCTTCTAGGGGATTACCAATCAGCATTTGAAAAAGACCCTTTCTCCGAACTACTATATCCTTCGGAGAATATGAACCATAACAGTAAAAAAGCTTGGTCAACTATCAAGAAACTAACTGGCACCCAGAACATACCTAGAGAGTACACTTGGGTCACCTAGGGAGGAATAGCACCACCGGAGGAGGTGCGGAGATCCATCTCTAGCTGGGTTGAGAGGACAAAGCAGTTACAGGACAGATGTCACCCACTTTTCAACCACAAGCCTGCTCGGCCTAGTTTGCGCTCCAGGAAAAGTTTTCTAGCTTCTGTGCTTCTTCAGCTTCCTCTCAACCAACACACCGAAGCTGCGCACCTTTCTATGTGGCGGCTGAACTCAAATATTGTAAACCCGAACATCGGCGTAAAAGAGAGACTGGCTGAAGGACACAATCTCAGCTGGCACATGTGGAGGTCGCTAAATCGGCTTAGGCGAAAAATCGATGGTAATATAATATCATAATACGTTCTTGGAGAGATCCATGCTCGGCGTTTCCCTGCGTGATCGAATCAGAAACGAGGAGATCCGCAGGAGAACTAAAGTAACCGACATCGCTCGAAGGATTGCTCAGCTGAAGTGGCAATGGGCGGGACACATAGCGAGAAGAACCGATGGCCGTTGGGGCGGAAAGGTTCTGGAATGGCGACCGCGCACCGGACGACGCTCTGTGGGTAGGCCCCCGACAAGGTGGACTGACGATCTGGTGAAGGTCGCGGGAAGCCAGTGGTACATCCACTGCAGCGCAGGACCGATCGTCGTGGAGATCCTTAGGGGAGGCCTATACCCAGCAGTGCTTGTCGTGCGGCTGATATGATGATAATATGATGATGAATACGTTCTGTAAACACAGAGTTGATTTTCCAGTGGCACTTGTGTGCAGTCGTGCATTGTTCTTCTCAGTGAAAAACGCTCATATTTACATTAGATTTGCTGGGTTTACTCTATAAGAGTATGTATGTATGCAAGATCCAATAAGTGAACTTGTGCCTTTAGGAAAATGTTGACTTACGTATTTTTTTTGTTCTGTGATCTTGGCGGCTGGGTCCACACCGAGCGAGCAGCCTCGCGCGAGTCTCATGCGGAAAAGTCCCGCCTCGCAAAGTAGCTCGCTCGGTGTGGTCTTGCCTCGCGCGCGGAAGGCGTCGTGCGAGCGTGCAAGGCAAGAATAAACTCAAAAACTACTGATCCGATTTTAAAAATTATTTCACCTTTAGTAAATTGATAATATAATGTTATCAGCGAGTAACTTATTGTAAAAATGATTAATCTTTATGCACAAAATCTATAGTTTACACCGGAGCAAAGCGAAGGCTGGTCGCTAAATGCTTAAATTTTTACCTTCGTTTATAGTGTTATGTGGTAATTGGACCAAAAAACGTTGGAAGAGTTTCATCTACAGGTACCTTTAATATTTGCCTACGTAGAAATAAAACAAAAGCACAAAGTTTCATTCTCACCCTGAAACTAAAAACAAACTGGAATAACAATTAGCACAGTTTCAGAAAAACCCATTGTTTTCAAACCAACTCCTGCGACTCAATGTCTGCGAGTGATTATTTTCTTTTTATTTCAAAACGAAACCTCGTAATTAAAATAAAATAAAAAACACGTGGCGTCGGTCGTTGCGCAAGTAATGGCGAACACCGGCACGTTGTTCTAGGAATTTAAGATTTTTTCTCTCTTACCGTAACATTAATTGAGTTAAGGTTCTAGAAAGAAACTTCATTAAACAGATCGTTCACACTACTCTAGGTCTTCGGTGACCAACAATTTACAAAGTAATCATTTTATTAAGAGGAAATGCTCCGACTGCGAGCTTTTTTTATCCGCTTGGTAGGTATTAGAGCGCGCGGATAGTAGTAAGTAATGGGAAAGTTGAGTTTCTTCCATTAATCTCTTATTTTATCTTTTGTTGTAAGTAAACAATTATTATTATGATTTTGTTAGTAAACCTTGTATAAGTAAATAACTTGCTTAATCACTGTTAAAAATTCTTTACTACCAACTTTGATTATGACTAAGTACCAAATTGTATGCTATTTACATTGTTTATAATATAAGTATAATCATCATAACCATATCAGCCGCACGACACCCACTGCTGGGAATAGGCCTCCCCTAAGGATCTCCACGACGATCGGTCCCGCACTGCCTGCATCCACTGGCTTCCCGCGACCTTCACCAGATCGTCGGTCCACCTTGTCGGGGGCCTACCCACGGAGCGTCGTCCGGTGCGCGGTCGCCATTCCAGAACCTTTCCGCCCCAACGGCCATCGGTTCTTCTCGCTATGTGTCCCGCCCATTGCCACTTCAGCTGAGCAATCCTTCGAGCGATGTCGGTTACTTTAGTTCTCCTGCGGATCTCCTCGTTTCTGATTCGATCACGTAGGGAAACGCCGAGCATGGCTCTCTCCATTGCACGCTGGGTGACCTTGAGCCTCCTTATGGGACCCATAGTTAGCGACCACGTTTCACTGCCGTAAGTCATCACTGGCAACACACACTGTTCATAGACTTTCGTCTTGAGATACTGAGGTAAGTCGGACGCGAAGATTTTTCGAAGCTTCCCGAATGCTGCCTATAGGTATAATACCTATGTCAAATTCCCGTTTAGTTATCATGCGATCATAAAACAGTGCGTAAAAATGGCATCTCAAATAGCGTCCCACTTACAAACTTGGCGCTTATTTTGTTCAACCTAACATTTTATATCACTTATTTTGTATAAAATACGCTTATTTTGTACGTTTACGTTTTTATCACTTACTTTGTGCAAAATAAGCGCCCAGTTTGTAAGTGGGACGCTAATTTAGGTGCCATTTTTGAGACTGTCCGGTCATCTAAGGGATTCTTGAATGAAGTCGAGCTCAAATAATTATGATTCCAATATGAAATGTGTATGAATAGTTGAAGATGCTTAATAGGTAATTTAACGTCAGAGTATTAAAATAGTTTACATATTTTTATCTACACCTCAGTGATTATTCTATAAATTATTAAAAAAAACCGGCCAAGTGCGAGCCAGACTCACGCACGAAGGGTTCCGTACCAAAAAACGGCAAAAAAACACGTTTGTTGTATGAGAGCCCCCCTTAAAAATTATTTTGTTTTGTTTTTAATATTATTTGTTATAGCGGCAACAGAAATACATCATCTGTAAAAAATTTAACTGTCTACCTGTTGTCGTTATTAATATCGAGCAAAAAATGGTCAAAAAAATTAGTTTGTTGTATGGGACCCCCCCTTAAATATTTATTTTATTTTGTTTTTAACCGACTTCACAAAAAGGAGGAGGTTCTCAATTCGATTGTATGATTTTTTTTTATCGTTGTTCGCGCATATCTTCGTCATTTATGAACAGATTTTGATGATTCTTTTTTTGTTCGATCGAATTTTCTTGCGAGATGGTCCCATTTATTTTTTTTTCAAATCAGTTCAGTAGTTTTCGAGAAATCCTGAAAATACTATGATTTTCATCAACTCACATGACGACTTTGTTATTTATGAACCGAATTAGATGTTTCTTTTTGTTGGGAAAGGGGTACTTTTAGTGTAGTCTTTTTAACCGACTTCAAAAAAAAAGGTTCTCCCTCAGTTTAACCTGTATGGATGTATGTTTCTCCGCGAATATCTCACGTTTGGCTGAGCCGATTTTTCTACCCAATAATATACCTATAATAATATACCTAATATAGAAGGTACTTACACTAAAAATAATAAAATAAAAAAATGTTTTAAAAAACAAAAAACCGACTTCAAAAACCTGCCTCTAAAAAGCAAGAAATAATATTCAAATCATTAGATACGCATTATCATTGTTATAACAACACGTCTATTGAAGTCGGGTGGGGCTTTTAGAATAAAAAAAGGAAGTTGTACTCCAGCCCCACCCGACTTCAATAGACGTGTTGTTATAACAATGATAATGCGTATCTAATGATTTGAATATTATTTCTTGCTTTTTAGAGGCAGGTTTTTGAAGTCGGTTTTTTTAGTATTTGTTGTTATAGCGGCAACAGAAATACATCATCTGTGAAAATTTCAGCTGTCTAGCTATCATGGTTCTTGAGATACAGCCTGGTGACAGACAGACAGGCAGATAGACAGACGGACAGTGGAGTCTTAGTAATAGGGTCCCGTTTTTACCCTTTGGGTACGGAACGCTAAAAATGACAGAAAAGCTTAAAAAAAGTTATTTAATTTAACTCACGTCATCAGATGCTGTCATTAATTCAATGAAAACGTAATTAGTTCAATAAAATTTAAATTAGGCTTATTCAATAATATTTATTAAAATTTAAATTTTAATTATTAACTATTGTCAGCTAATTTAAAGTTCATGGAATTCGATAAAGTAAATATTTTAGTTAATGTATTATTTGTTCATCGGCTATGTGATTACGAAGCAAAATAAATTATTGAGATTCTATTACTTTAATTTGTATAACAAAAATGTAAAATATGTTGGGTGTAGAAAATTGTTATAGGTAGTAAGAAAATAAATTAGATAAATCCAACAATGGAAGCAGATGATAAAAATAGAACTTCCTTGAAAAAGTATCTAAGATTTTTCCTTGAAAAAGTAACTAAGCTTTAATAGTTAAATATTTAGTCAAGCGTGGGTAGGACTTAGATTAATAAGACCCAGATACCTAGTCCGCGTCCGTATGGTGAGGCAACTCAAACTGAGCCAGAATGGCTAAGTATGACTATTCGGCCCGCCATTTCTCAAGTGATATTCGTGTCGAACACAACTCCCGAAAATTTCAATAAAAATGAGGGTTTGCGCAATGAACGGATGTCACAATCAGGTCACATTACACCGAAAAAACACTAGAAAGATTGTAGATAACATTTTACGTCTAATTAACGTGTTTTCACTTACATTTTTACGTAAATCATTCATCAAAAATAACTATATTTGTCACTTCATATTTTATGAAAATGTTGCCAGTACGGGGAAAAAATTTCCCCCGCATTTACTTAGTTGATCAATTAAATGTTAAACACATCTCAATTGCATAATTAAGATTCCACGCAATTCGACAACTACTTATCTACTAAAATGGTTGCTAGCATTGAAAAAACGCAATGTTCTCATTTGAAAAAAATTATATGATAAAAAATATAAGATGGTGGCCAACTTTTTTGTTTGTGGGCCGATTTCGATGAAACTCGGTTCGGGGTACTATTTTGACAAGGAAACAGCAACGCAATGTTAAAAATATAAAAATCTAAGATGGTGGCAAACTTTGTTGTTTGAGGGCCGATTTCAATGAAACTGGGTTCGGGATACTATTTTGACAAAAAAACAGCAACGCAATGTTAAAAATATAAAAAAATCCAAGATGGTGGCCAACTTTTTTGTTTGAGGGCTGATTTCGATGAAACTGGGTTCGGGGTAATATTTTGACAACAAAACAGCAACGCAATGTTAAAAATATAAAAAATCCAAGATGGCGGCCAACTTTGTTGTTTGTGGGCCGATTTCGATGAAACTCGGTTCGGGGTACTATTTTGACAAGAAAACAGCAACGCAATGTTAAAAATATAAAAAAATCCAAGATGGCGGCCAACTTTGTTGTTTGAGGGCCGATTTCGATGAAACTTGGTTCGGCGTACTATTTTGACAACAAAACAGCAACGCAATGTTAAAAATATAAAAAATTCCAAGATGGTGGCCTACTTTTTTGTTTGTAGGCCGCTTTCGCTGAAACTCGGTTCGGGGTACTATTTTGATAAGAAAACAGCAACCCAATGTTAAAAACATAAAAAAATCCAAAATAACATCTTACTTTTTGTTTGTGGGCCGATTTTGATTAAACTTGGTTCAGGGTACTATTTTGATAAGAAAACAGCAATATCAATATTAATAAAAATATTCACTTCTCAAGCTTATGCGCTCACTAGACATGAAATATATTTCATTAATAAAAATGTAAAAAATCGGCCAAGTACGAGTCGGACTCGCGCATGAAGGGTTTTGTACCTACCAAAAACAGCAAAAAATACTGTTTTCTGTATGGGAGCAGCCCTTAAACATATATTTTATTCTTTTTTTAGTATTTTTTCTTGTAGCAGCAACGGAAATACATTATCTGTAAAAAATTCAACTGTCTAGCTATCACGAATCATGAGATACAGCCTTGTGACAGACAGACAGACGGACAGCGGAGTCTTACTAATAGGGTTCCGTTTTTACCCTTTGGGTACGGAACCCTAAAAATGACAAAGGGTTGATAGCGGTGAACTATGTTTTTGGGTTTATTTCGATGTAACTCGGTTGAAAAAAAAGAAAAACAAATAAGAAAGTTAGCCACTAGGTTCTGTACCCAAAGGGTAAAAACGGAACCCTATTACTAAGACTCCGCTGTCCATCTGTCTATCTGTCTGTCATCAGGATCAGTATCTCATGAACTGTGATAGAAAGACAGGAGAAATTTTCACAGATGTTGTATTTCTGTTGCCGCTATAACAACAAATACTAAAAACAGAAAAAAATATTAAAGAGGGTTCTCATACAACAAACGTGATTGAAGGCTCCCATACCACAAAAGTGATTATTTGCTGATTTGGTACGGAACCCTTCGTGCGCGAGTCCGACTCGTACTTGGCCGGTATTTTACTTTGCGTTGCTGTTTTCTTTTAAAAATAATACCCGAAACCGGGTTTTATCGATATCAGGCACAAACAAAAATTTAGATGCCATCGTGGATTTTTTTTTAACATTTCGTTGCTATTTTCTTGTTAAAATAGTACTCTTAACCGAGTTTCATCAAAATCAGCCCACAAACAAAAAAGTTAGCCGCCATCTTGGAGTTTTTATATTTTTAACATGCGTTGCTGTTTTCTTGGAAAAATAGTGCCCTAAATCAAGTTTCACTAAAATCGGCCCGTAAAACAAAAAAGTTTGCCGCCATCTTGAACTTTTTATATTTGGAACATTGCGTTGCTGTTTTTTTGTTAAAATAGTACCCCGAACCGAGTTTCATCAAAATCACCCCAAAAACAAAAAAGTTGGCCGCCATATTGGATTTTTTATATTTTTAACATTGCGTTGCTGTTATCTTGCTAAAATAGTACCTCGAACCGAGTTCCATCGAAATCGGCCCACAAACAAAAAATTTAGCCGCCAACTTGAATTTTGTATATATTTAACATTGCGTTGCTGTTTTTTTGTGATAATAGTGCCCTGAACCGAGTTTCATCGAAATCGGCCCACAAACAAAAAAGTTGGCCGCCATCTTGTATTTTTTATATATTTAATATTGCGTTGCTGTTTTTTTGTTAAAATAGTACCCCGAACCAAGTTTCATCAAAATCAGCCCACAAACAAAAAAGTTGGCTGCCATCTTGGATGTTTTATATTTTTAACATTGCGTTGCTGTTATCTTATTAAAATAGTACCTCGAATCGAGTTTCATTGAAATCGGCCCACAAACAAAAAAGTTGGCCACGTTCTTGGATTTTTATATATGTAACATTGCGTTGCTGTTTTTTTTGTGAAAATAGTGCCCTGAACCGAGTTTCATCAAAATCAGCCCACAAACAAAGATTGGCCGTCATCTTAGATTTTTTATATTTTTAACATTGCATAGCTGTTTTTTTGTTAAAATAGTTCCCCAAATCGAGTTTCATCGAAATAGGCCCAAAAATAAAAAAGTAGGCCGCCAACTTTGTTTTTTTTATTTTTAACATTGCGTTGCTGTCATCTTATTAAAATAGTACCTCGAACCGAGTTTCATCGAAATCGGCCCACAAACACAAAAGTTGGCCGCCATCTTTGTTTTTTTTTTATTTTTAACATCGCGTTGATGTTATCTTGCTAAAATAGTATCTCGAAGCGAGTTTTATCGAAAACGGCCCACAAACAAAAAAGTTGGCCGCCATCTTGAATTTTTTATATATTTAACATTGCGTTGCTGTTTTTTTGTAAGAATAGTGCCCTGAACCGAGTTTCATCGAAATTGGCCCACAAACAAAAAAGTTGGCCGCAATCTTGGATTTTTTATATATTTAATATTGCGTTGCTGTTTTTTTGTTAAAATAGTACCCCGAACCAAGTTTCATCAAAATCAGCCCACAAACAAAAAAGTTGGCCGCCATCTTGGATGTTTTATATTTTTAACATTGCGTTGCTGTTATCTTAATAAAATAGTATCTCGAAGCGAGTTTTATCGAAAACGGCCCACAAACAAAAAAGTTGGCCGCCATCTTGAATTTTTTATATATTTAACATTGCGTTGCTGTTTTTTTGTAAGAATAGTACCCCGAACCAAGTTTCATCAAAATCAGCCCACAAACAAAAAAGTTGGCCGCCATCTTGGATGTTTTATATTTTTAACATTGCGTTGCTGTTATCTTAATAAAATAGTACCTCGAATCGAGTTTCATCGAAATAGGCCCAAAAACAAAAAAGTAGGCCGCCAACTTTGTTTTTTTTATTTTTAACATAGCGTTGCTGTTATCTTGCTAAAATAGTACCTCGAACCGAGTTTCATCGAAATCGGCCCACAAACAAAAAGTTGGCCGCCATATTTGTTTTTTTTTTATTTTGAACATCGTGTTGCTGTTATCTTGCTAAAATAGTACCTCGAAGCGAGTTTTATCGAATTCGGCCCACAAACAAAAAAGCTGGCCGCCATCTTGAATTTTTTATATATTTAACATTGCGTTGCTGTTTTTTTGTGAAAATAGTGCCCTGAACCGAGTTTCATCGAAATCGGCCCACAAACAAAAAGTTGGCCGCAATCTTTGATTTTTTATATATTTAATATTGCGTTGCTGTTTTTTTGTTAAAATAGTACCCCGAACCAAGTTTCATCAAAATCAGCCCACAAATAAAAAAGTTGGCCGCCATCTTGGATGTTTTATATTTTTAACATTGCGTTGCTGTTATCTTATTAAAATAGTACTTCGAATCGAGTTTCATTGAAATCGGCCCACAAACAAATAAGTTGGCCGCCATCTTGAATTTTTTATATATTTAACATTGCGTTGCTGTTTTTTTGTGAAAATAGTGCCCTGAACCGAGTTTCATCGAAATCGAACCACAAACAAAAAAGTTGGCCGCCATCTTCATTTTTTTATATATTTAACATTGCGTTGCTGTTTTTTTGCGAAAATAGTACCCCGAACCGAGTTTCATCAAAATCAGCCCACAAACAAAAAAGTTGGCCGCTATCTTGGATGTTTTACATTTTTAACATTGCGTTGCTGTTATCTTGTTAAAATAATACCCCGAACCGAGTTTCATCGAAATTGGCTCTCAAAGAAAAAAGTTGTCCGCCATTTTGGATTTTTATATTTTTAACATTGCGTTGCTGTTTTCTTGTCAAAATAGTGCCCCAAATCGAGTTTCATCAAAATCGGTTCATAAACAAAAAGTTCGCACCATCTTTAATTTTGTCATTTTTAGCATTGCACAGTCGACATCTTATTTAAAAAATATATATAATATATAGACTTTCGGTTTAAGCCCTAGCCCATCTCTAGTTTTGACAAGCAAACTCTAGTTACATGTAAATGGTGAAATCTACACAATCGCAACTCTAAGTACGACGATGGTTTCAATTTCCCTACTTTTAAGGGAAAATTTCATGTACTGGTAACATTAGTTTTTTGCTGTGTGCGTTTCGTCGAGCGTAAACACAAGCACCTTACGCACACATAAATTTCATTTTTGCCTCACTTTTGACAGACCGCCTTTTAGGATACTATCATTCTTGGCTTTATTATTCTATGGGGTAGGATTAATTTTGCATACTTTAATACTTGACTATCAGCCATTTTTAAGGTCTCCCCACTGCTGGGGCACAGATCTTCCTTATGGGTGGATAGGGATAACATAACCCACGCGGGCCCAATGCGGTTTGGTGGGTGTTAAAGACTGCAAATGCATCCGAGACCAACGGCTTAACTTGCCTTCCGAAGCACGAAGGAGCTCGAGATACTAAAATTTGGTCACCTATCCCATGACTGACCCTTGTGAAAGTTGCTTAACCTTCGCAATCGCTGGGCCAGGCGCTCTCTAAAATCATTAAATATTTATAAAGACATTATTGATATTTTATTATTATCGGCTCCGTAAGCTACCTACCTCGCGTTAAAAAGTAGCTCAAGTTGTAAATTGCTTAAAAACGCTTCTTAAAAAAAAGAAAAACCTTCTTCAAAAACCTAAAAATAAAAACATAAACAGATTGAAAACCAAATAGCACAAAAAAGCTATAAATATTATTAAAATCACCACTACGCATTTCAATTTAGACTAAAAACGTCTATTGAAGTCGGATAGGGCGGGATGGAGGACAACTTTTTTTTTATTCTAAAATCCCCACAATCTATCTAATTTTCAAACGTGCTCACAATATTTCACGCGAATCGGTTGAGAAATGCTTTTAAGGAGAAATGCGACCTATCGAGCAGAACAGACAGCGTCGGAAAGCCGGACTATCTTTTTTGGGGGTGTCCACATTCGCTAACTTCCTTTTTCGCCAATTCCAAATTTGCCAACTCCTGATTCGCCAATTCCTGATTTGCCAACTCCTGATTCGCCAATTCCCGATTCGCCAATTCCCGATTCGCCAACTCCTTATTGAGAATCTGTCGCTCGAGCGTTTATGGCGTGGGCTCGGCTTCTTGTTAAATTAAAAAAAAAACACATTAAAATATATATAAATACAAGGTGTTTGGTAAAAGCCTTATAACGCTGAATATGGTAGATAGGGACCATCAAACTGAACAACTTTTAGTATGGGACCAACTCTGAAATCACGAAAAAAGCACAGGAGTAAAGCAGATCGGTTACACCTAGTTTTAGCCAACAGCTATCGGCTACACCTAGTTTTAGCCAACAGCTATCGGCTACACCTAGTTTTAGCCGGCTAAAACTAGGTTTAGCCGTTCTTCGGGTATTAAACGTAACATTTTAATTTGAAAAAAAAAATGAGTTTAATATGCGCTCGAGCGACCGAAATGACAGATTCTCAATAAGGAGTTGGCGAGTCAGGAGTTGGCGAATCGGGAGTTGGCGAATCAGGAATTGGCGAAAAAGGAAGTTGGCCAATGTGGAAACAGGGGATTTTTACATATTTCCGCCATTTTGGAAAATTTCGAAAAACTAGCTCTATAAAAAAATCTTTATAATTTTCGAACCTGCTCATAAAATTTCACGAGAATCGGTTGAAAAACCTACCTACGTTACGTTTGCGTTTAGTGATACGATCCTCACAAGTCTAAAAGGGTAATTTTGAACATACGACCTCGTTGTTACGAGGTCGCTTAACGCTTTGAAATCGACATTAATAAAAAAAACCACAATATTGTTACTAGGAATATTAATTCATCTTTTTAAAGGCATTGGAAAGTCTTTGAAAATGGTCTCAATTATAGGTTCATCGCAGATATCTTTTGACCTCAAAGATGAGTCTTAATTTGGCCGGAAAATAGACTGGAAATGAGCTCAGCTCGAAGGTAGCTTCCAGCCTTCCAGTCTTATAAACGTTCGTTAGGTACCTACTTAGTTTTTACTTTCGCCCGTGATTATTCAGACTTAACACAGAAATTTCTGTGATCTCTGATTTAGAATAAACACAGTATTTTTTATCTCTTGCTCTTTGTTAATTTTTAAACGTCATCCAATAAAATATGTTATTTGCATACGTAAATAGGTAAGTACACGTACATTCCCTCACATAGCAATCAATACTCTCATACATACTACAAACAGCAGTAACAAAACCTATCTTTGTTTTTTAGCTCAAATTATTCGGCCGTTTCCTCGTGGCCAAACTAAAATGCCAAACTAATTTGGCCACGAGGAAACTTAATTCCTTGTAGCCAAACTGTAGTCATAGTTTAAAAATAAAAACGTGTTAATAACATACACTGTGCAGTACAATTACTGTTTTCTCATTAACTTGTCTAAAATTTATTTGGGGTTCCTTTTGAACGAAGCTCAAAATTCACAGTTATTAAAAAAATATAGTGTACAATACCTAATATTGAAATTTAATTTAGTTAAATATGATAGAAATATAGAGAGAACGCAAAGCTTTCCTTGTTCACTCGTAACATGAATAGTTCTTTACAAAATATGGAAAAAAATAGACAAGATACAGATAGCTCAATCTAAATCATGTTAGCTTTATAGATTTCTCGAAACAATCATTCACTAAAAACACCGATATTACTATAGTCTCTTAAAACATAAGGAGTACTTATATATTTTTTTACGAATTATGCGTCAATTTAACCCAGTTTAAATCTGAACCGGTTGTGATAGTTCTCAGCGATTGCTGGCTCGATCCAAATAAGTGCATACCACAAATAAATAATTACTCATCTTTTTCTACAACGAATCATTTTAACCAGGCTGATGGGGTAGTCGTTTACGTTAAAAACCATAGACATAGAAAAAATTTCGCTGCGCTCAAGAAGACTAACAAAGCGTGGAAAAGAGAAGTTAACATCATACGGACACGGTCTACGTAAAAAAGAGACAAAGGATCAAGTGACATGTGCCAAATTTTTTTACAGTAAGAGCCCCTAGCGTCCCGCCTAGCAAATGAGCAATCACAGTTTGTTTAAAATATTTTTTAATCTTAATTAGAATTTAAAATAAAGGTATCGTGGAGCTATGGTGTCTTGTACTCTAAGTAATTGTGATGTGACAAAAAGAAACAATCCAAGTAATCACACTTTTCAAAGGTAAATAAGATATTGCCACACATTTCTCTAAAACCAAATTTCGCTACATTTATTCGTTTAGCGACAAAGAAAACAGTATGGAACATAGTTTATTAATTTCCTTTGCCATAATATAGTCATATTTTATGAATCTAAAGTCATATTTTTCGTATCTCATATAAAATGTATTGATTCGTTTTCGGATCACCTTTTTATTGACTTTGTTGTTCTTTGACATTATATTTCTGTGTTAAAAACAGTTCAAAATGTCATGTTGAAGTGATTAATAATAAGAAAGAAGTGTGCAAGGATCGTAGCAGGTGGCGATCCATAGTCTCTGCCTACCCCCATGGGAAACAGGCGTGAGTGTATGTATGTATGTATGTTACAGATAAGCTCGTTGCCAACTGCAGCCGTCGACACTCGTCGACGACAGGCGTCGACGCGTCGGCGGCAGCCGGTGACGCTTCCAGTTTGTCGGCAGCCGCAGATAGTCGACGCTGACATGTCGGCGAATGCCGCCGACGCGTGGACACCTGCCGTCGGCGCGATGACGCCTACTGCTGACGAGTGTCGACGCCAGCCGCCCGCCGACGAGTGTCGGTCGACGGCTGCAATGGGGAATGTCCGATATTTTTCTATAGGTAGGAATAAGCTCCCTTAGTAATAGAAAAAAGATTCAGAATTTTTGGTTGCGTGAAAAAATTAAAAAAAATTTAAGTCTCTTCGACTTCTCAAATATACAAAAGTAACAGCAGTATGGAAATAATGCCTTTGCCACCACCTGCCACAAACACAAGATGGTATGAAAAAAAGTTTCAAACTTCAAAGTCAAAACTTTATATTTTTTATTCGTGTTGTTGTTGTGGCAAACGGTGGCAAAGGTATTAACCTCCATTCTGCTGTTACTTTTACACATTTGTAAAGTTGAAGAGATTTAATTTTTTTACAATTTTTTTACTCAACGGAAAAATCTGAAACTGAATCTGAAACCTATAAAAAAATATTCAGCCAATTTGATTTTTTTCAGACATTCCCCATTGGCAACGTGCCACCCGTCTGTAAGAGCTCTAATACAATTTTCAGTAAGTATTGAATAATAAATTGCCAAGATTGTCAGAGGGATGTTTTCAAAGACGACTCATAATAAAAATCTCAGTGCATAGCAGTGCAATAACAGAGAAGCAAAAGCAAACGATTTATTGACAGAAGCAACATAGCAAAAGTTAGCGTAATTAAACTGCGTTTGACGTTGTTCAGATGGTAATTTTAAATTGTAGACTGTGTATTTATTTTGTATGCACAGTCTAGAAATTGACTTTGAATGTTTGACTTAGGGGCAAATAAAATTAATGTCTTCGTGTTCTGTAGTTTAATATTCTAAACTTATACGTGTATGTATGTATTTGAAGAATTTTATATTCATCCTTGCGAGTCCGTTCGTTTATTTGTTATGCATTTACGTCTTAACTACTACTGAGCCTATCATCATAAAATTTTGCATGTTAATACACATTGTCATTGCATCACACCTTTCATCCCGAAAAAGGTACTGTTACCGAGGGATAGAGAAATAACTGTTCATAGACAAGGCCGCGGGTGGCCGCTAGTATTATATAAAATTCTCGGTGTATTTCAATCGCAGATTTCAATAATGAGAACTGCCCGTTGATTACGTAAGTCTGTTGCTAGCAATTCTCGATTGAAACCGATTGAAAGCGCAGTTACATTGCTGCTTTAAGTAAGATAGTTGTCACATTGGTTCTTAACTAAGGCAGCAATGTAACTGCGATTTGTGTCAGAGTTGATCACAACAAAGTTACCTAATCAGCCCCCTGGGAACGGCTAACTAAATTTATGAATTCGGTTTTATAAGATTGTAATTTGTAAGATTTGTTCTTACAATGAATAAATACATCACGTAGAGTCGTAGAGTATCAAGATGTATCTTTTCCTTTCGGTTTCCTGTTCAGCTAGATAACACTAGTCTCTCGTAAAATGTACTCGGTCCTAAAATAAATTACAGGAGATGAACTCGACCACGCAAGTCTTTACCTACCTACAGACTAGCTTGGCAGGGTGCTACCTACATATTTCGTAGAGATTTGTTGCAGTCAGGCACACTACTACTATTATTTATTCTGTGACACTACATCCATGTTAGCATGTTACCATTTAGGAATTACGTTCGTGAGTGTGATGCGATACTTTTAAATTTTCTTGAAATCGTTGTGAGGTGAAACTATGAAACATACGATAGACCTTGCGTTGCGACTCGACTTCCCTTCTTTATGCCCTACGTAAGTTGTAATAAACTGTTACATAATGGCGTCATGCCATCGTGTGTACGTTAAAGTTGCACTTTTCTGCACCTGACGCATTTTATAAAAAAAGAAAACCACAGTGGGGTCTGGGCCCCATAGGCTGGCAATATGAAAATAAAATGCCGTCTTTCACGAAAAACCCGATAATTTCGCAATTAGTCACAGAGTATTACAAATTTATTAGGCTTGTCAATGATATAAAATTGCCCATACACGAATAGCAGATATCTATGAGAAAATAACGGTTTATCGATGCCCTGCCTCATGCGGCGATTTCGGTCTGGCTGGACGCATGTGTCCGGGCCGGCAGCGTTGAAGAATTAAATATTTTTAATTAAGATATCTACGTTAGCGGTACGGTACGCAAAGCTGATTGTAGATGTCGCTACGTACGCTTGTACGTAGTTAATCTCTAAGAGCCAAACCGCACTGTCGACTAGTCGACGAGCGACTCGGTCTCCCAGCGACTGCAACTCAAAACGCACTTGCCGACGACTAAGCCAGCGACTCGATACAGTTTTACAATCCATACAGTTGTTAAGCGCCTTTGATATGGGGACGATGGTGCCTAAAGTCTATCTATCCTTACTTGTCTTATTAAGTACCTATGTAAACAGTTTTTGACAGTTTGTCATACGTCTTTTGTACTTACTTAAATCGTTAATTAAAAATATGTTAACAACTTTATGAAATTATCATTTATTATTAACAGTTTATTTCGTAATCTATGTGTGAAAAACCATTTGTTGTATTTTATAGACTTTACTTAGGTACGCTATCAGTCGCAAATTTGAAAGGGTTTTAATTAAATTTAAAATTGGTTTTCTAGTTTATTAGAGTAATCAATAAAATCAACAAGAGGTATACAGGGTGTCCGGGAAGTCATGGATAACCTTTTAACTGACGATAGCCCACATTGAGATCTACAAATAAAAAATTATAACTTTAGTAAAAGTTTTATGGTTTCCGAGTTTTTTGATGTTTTATGCAATTTTGGAAATTTTTTACCTCTGATCGGTTTTTTTCATGTCATTACTATAATTGTTTTTTTTTTTCGATAACGGTTTGTTTTATTCTAATTTTGGATCATCCTGCTATTAATTGGATACAAGAAAGTTACAGATATCCTCTATTAAAGACCTAAAATTTAGGTCCAGACTTAAAATTTTCACCTACAATTTTTTTTACCTTACTTTTGATCGGCCCTGGTGAAAAAAATATTACTAAATAGAGTGTGCAGATTATTTTAAAAACTACTTCATTTCACAAGGATTTTAAAATGGTATAATATTTAATAACTTTTTCTTTTAAACTCTTGTTTTTACAATTTTAAGCCAAAAGGGTAATTTTTGGCAAGTGTTTGAAATAAAGTTGTAATAGCAAAACATGTTTATTTTTAGGTGTGTGGACGTAAATAACAAAAATAACATGTACGCGACGTGGTATATCATACAGTGATATGATGATGACTATATACCTATGTTTGCTGATTATTTTAGCACTGAGAATTGACCCAATTGCCATAGCAGATAGCATGGGCAGAATTCATAAATAATAATAAAATAAAATAAAAACCCGACCCAAAAGAACTAACTCTTGTTAATCCTTCACCTTCAAATAATTCCACTGTTTCCTCCTACTGTTGTTTGTTTATAATATAAAATCTTTAGTATCGAAAGTCATTTTGTGCGCGATGATGCCCGGTAGACGCGACAGTCGCTCGCAGTGCGTACGCTTCCATATGAACCCGTGTATCTCTCGGTCGCCGAACGACTGGGGGGCGTGGCTAGTCTCCCGACGACTCAGAGTCGTCCAGCGACCGGGTGACCAAGTGCGTACGCGTCCATATAAACTAGTAGAAATTACAGTCGCTGTCGACAGTCGTTCGGCGACTAGTCGACAGTGCGGTTTGGCTCTAAGACAGTACTTTTGATTGGTTAAAATCAAGAATCTTATATTCATATTCAAGGTTCTTGGTTAAAATATGTCAGAAATGACATGACTGTGACATTTGAAACAACCAATCAAACGATTTTGGTACAAGCGTTTGTGGCGCCATTAACGCGTTAGTTCCTCAGTTTGCATCCCCGGATCGATGGAAAGGAAAGCCAGTCTATTTATAAAAAAATAACTATACTATTTTTAAAAATAACGGTCAAAGTATAAGGCCAAAACTAGAAAATATGGTGTTCACTCTGATTCCTCAAGCACTCAACTATTCTACCTCCAAGCCCGAAACACCTGACATTGGTGTCACACAACCTAAAAGTAACACTTACCTTTCCATCGCTCTTCCGATAAGCATCGTGGACCCTCCACACCAATCCAGGGCCCGCAGTGCTACTCTCCTTCCCCACCTCGAAATACTGCATGATGGGGTTGCTCTCCAAGGGTGGCGGAGTGTTGTTGGTCACCCCACTTTTCAGTTTCGATATTATTCCCGACATCCCTTTGCTTAGTCTCCGGCCTATCGCGAGAGACTCGTATTTCGGTTGTTCCGGCTCGCAGGCTGATGAACCTGCCAACAAAATTACTGTTAAAACCCGTTTTGTAAAAACATAGACAGACCTTATAAAGAAAGTCATAAGGTCTAAGGTAAGACAAGAAATCTTAGGTGCAAATTCTCCTATACCAAAGTATAGGACATAGGATAGGACATAGGACAAGGTATAGGATAGTGTAAATTGCTTAACGGATGTAATGACATGACTTGATTGTCATCCATGCTGATTCATTCGCCATACTCAAGTCAACTAAGCCGAAACTGGCTTAGCAAGTATAAATCCCGGTATGTTACAGACAATTGGAAACTTGAATGCTGATTGGATAAACTAAAGGCTTCTCCAAACAGAACGCGTACTTACGCGCGCTAGAGCACTAACCTGACGTCGCGCTATAGCGCTAAATTGTGTTGTAAAACGTGCATAGTTACATGCTAAATACCGCGCCGGCGGCGCTGCTTACTGCTAGCGCTTGGCATGAAACTATGTACGTTCTACAACACAATTCGGCGCTATAGCGTGACGTCAGGTTAGCGCTCTAGCGCACCTTAATAGTCGATTTAGTGTGATTGGTCAGAACATGACTCTTCTTATAGGACTATCGGTTGCCGTTAGCTAATCAGAAAATCAGTGTTAGTCCATAATATAGACGGCAGCCAGTCAGGGCGCGCAAAATGAGGGTCATCATGATTTACCTAAGATTATAAGATAGGCTGGGTTTTTGTAAAAATCCTTAACATTATTTGGACTATTGTAAAAATCTGTCACAGATTCTAATAATTAGTATCTGAGACAGAAACCCAATTCCCATATTATTATTGGGTTTATGCAGGATTTTTGTAAAGATCCGATTTGTGCGAATATGCTACGACATAACACCACTTATAAAGCATGCAGTTAATCGATCAGCCAAAATTGGAGCTCGTAAATAAAATTGGTTTTTTTATCACGTCGCTCGTCATGATATTATAATTGATTTTGCTAAAATACAAAAAATAACAACTGTTAAAATGTATTTTAAGCTTCATATAAGTAAATAACTTTTCTACACTTGGAGTATCCTTTGCTGGCTTCCTAAGTAACAAAATGAGTTTTCTCCATATTGAAGCGTGGGTGAGGTTGTCTTGAAAAGTGAATAAAATGATACAGTGTTAGTATCTAAAACTTTATAACGACCGTGCCCTGTTTATCAAAACTTACAAGTGTTGTACTTTAAAAAAAACAAAAATTTTCCTTATAAAAATAAATATTTCATAAATCCGTTTATCAAAACACGTTAAATTAAACGCTACAAATGTTTTTGTTACAACACCCTTATATTACTCATTTCGTTAAACAAAAAAAACAAAACTTGTAAAAAAAACTTACAACTTGTAAAAAACTCAATGGAAAATCTTGAGTATTTCTAAGGGTGTGTGTCCGGCAACTCTCCATTTCGTCTGACAATTTTTACAAGTGTCTTGCATAAAGTATTTGGAAAAAGGCATAATTTACATGAACTTGTAAAATATTTAATGTAAATTTTACTTGTAGCTTTTAGGTTTTGATAAACAGCGCACTGAGGTTTCATTCCGTCTTCTCAAAGTGGATGAGTATAGTAGCTTAAAATACACACATCAACTTTGTCTAGGGATACAGGTGTTATTTTTATACAAACGAGGTAATTTTGAAGCCTTGGTTTCCTGCCAGGGATGTACCGTGCTGTGATCTGATGATGGTTATCTAGGGAATGAATGGGGGAGATTCAGATCGCCATACACACCCAACTGATCTGACTATGATCAGGACATGTTTAAAAAAAACTGCGAAAATAGCATGTAAATGTATGTAATTCTTGAAACTGAGAACTCTGACCCTTCTATCTTTTAGAATGCTGATCAGATCAGTTGGGTGTGTATAGCGATCTGAATCTCCTTCATTCACTTCACTCCCTGGATAGCCATCATCAGATCACAGCACGGTATATCCCTGGCAGGAAACCAAGCCATCAAATTTACCTCGTTTATATAAAAATCACACCTGTATCCTTGTTGGTTGAATGCTCTAAGTATCCCTAGACAAAGTTTATGAGTATATAATAGAAGTGTTTTAGCGGTCGCCAATAGACTTCCGCTGCGGCAGTGTATTCCTGACCTCATTTTCCTACCCTTTGTGGTATTTACACGAGTCAACTTGTCAGGCGAGTAGTCAATTAACGCTTGTAAAGTCGAACTGACACCTCACTGAAATTAGTTTAGCGATTAGATTTTATAAGCGATTGTCGATAAAGAGCGTTAATAGGGAATATGCAACAATTTTTTTTCATCAAAATCTAAAGTATAATGCGTGATAAAATCAACTGTAATATTAAAACTTTTTTATTGCGTTTTTTTCTCGTGATATAGTTACTTGAAGTTAGCACGCAGCAGCAACCGCCGAAAACTCTCTATACAAAATGGACATGATTTATGACGTCACGTTTCAGGCGCGTTTAATTATAGAGATAACCAAGAATTTTCAATTATTTTCAATTATCTCCCTAAATTTTGCGTTTAAGTACATATGTGTGATACAAAAATTATTTCTTATTCGATATTCGATATTATAAAAAAAAACCGTAATTTTTTCATGATTTCTTCGTGTGATAAAACTAAAATAATACATTTTTATTTTTTATTTTTCTGTCCCATCATATTGTTATACGTGACCGAAGCGATCAAGCCCAAATTTATCAAAATCGGTGACTTATGCATATTCCCTATTGACTAAAGTCGCCTGCCAAGTTGTCTGCCAAGTCGCTCCGTGTAAATATCCCATTTCACACAGGGAAATGCAAACTAGCAAAAGATATTAATTACAAATGTTAAGGTCCAGTTTCTGAGGTTCCATATATGTTCCAGTTATCAATCCTGTACAAATTCTGTTCTATTTTTCTATTTTAATCAAAAATTACTAAAAGTAAACCTAAAATGAAGATCACACAATAAAAAAATACCTCTGATTATCATGATATTTTGATTGAAAAGAAATGGAACCTTCGAAATAAGTCAAAACAAAAACCGGCCAAGTGCGAGTCGGACTCGTGCACGAAGGGTTCCGTAAAAAAAGACGTTTGTTGTATGAGAGCACCTTTAAATATTTATTTTATTTTTACTTCATTACTAATTTATTTTTAAAGTGAATGTACTTACAACTAAATATTCTGTGAATATTTAAAGCGGCTACCTGTTATTGTCGTTATTAATATCGAACAAATAACGGCAAAAAAAACACGTTTGTTGTATTGGAGCCACCATTAAATATTTATTTTATTCTGTTTTTAGTATTTGTTGTTATAGCGACAAAAGAAATCTGTGAATTTTTTAACTGTCTAGCTATCAAGGTTCATGATATATACAGCCTGGTGACAATGCTACAGAAAGACAGCGCAGTCTTAGTAATAGGGTCCCGTTTTTACCCTTTGGGTACGGAACCCAAATAAAAGAGCAAAATGAATAAAAGTCACAGTACTATAAAGAGAATATTAAGGACTCTGTCTGAGTTCGGTCGCATATTATAATTAAAAGGGTCTACGTATTTCAAAGGTTCCAAATGGTTTAAGCATTTTTTTCTGGCTAGCATTTTTTCCTTAAATTAAAAATGGAACGAAATTCGAATTAAGGTGGTTGTATGACCGATAGTTGCGCCGCGATGAATTTTATTTAATATTGTAAAAAATACACAATTTTAATTAAACTTTACGTGGAATTTTTAGGCCCAGAACAAAGAAAAAAAATTCGGGCCCATAGTCTAGTATTTTTAAACGGTATCATTATATTACATTTTTCATTACCCTCGTAGTCACTGCTAGAAGTAGATAGCAAAAAGGCTAAAAGTGACAGTTTTTGAGACATTTGCTATCTACTTCTACGGATATTCCTGGCACAAGTATCTTTATACTTAAAAGGTTTATCAAACACATTTTTTAATTTTACATACCTTGTGAAGAAATAAATATATTTTGATTTTTGATTTGATTTTTTGACTTCTACGAATAACTACGAGGGAATGTAGTGATACCTTCTAAAAACAGTAGACTATGAGCCCTAAAAATTCCACGTAATTTTTTCATCTATTAACAACTTATTGAATAAAAACCTCTGAGTGCACCACTTTCGCTGGTAGCGACGCATTGATAAACTATTTCTATCAACCAATGGTATTAGAATTATAAAAAATCTAATATCTTCGATATCAACTGTCTTGCATAAACTCTCCTATATTACACTTAACACTCCTGTTTTGCGATGCCAATCAGTTTTTTGTTTTCGTTTTAATAAAAATTTATATAGTCAGGTGGGGTAAGTGAAACATACTTTATTTTTATTTTATTTAACAAGGTATAGTAAAGCTATAAAACTCGCAATTAAAGTAGCTGTATAGGCAATGTACTCCTAATTAAATCAGCCTTTAACGGTATGAATATAAATATCTAAAGACTTGCATTAAGCAACAAAATCACGAAAAGAATATAAAAGCTAAGAAGTGTTTCACTTACCCCTGACAAGGGGTAAGTGAAACAGTGGCCAAAATAGCTTTAAATATTGTGTCCATTTAATTAAAAACAGGACAAAAGGATCATGTTTAACCATTAATATCCAAAATGTATCAAATTCTCATAAAGTAGGGTCCAGTTTTAAAGATTTATCAAAAAAACATCGTGTTTTGCGTTTTGACATCTAATGAATTTCTTTTTGGTTTACTAGCTAGTTTAATGATCGCAGCGATATCTGTGTTGTATTAAGGGAAGTAATTCGTCATTTATTCATTCATTATCGACACATCGCTATGAGAATAAACTACGATAGTTTCTTAGATATGGTTAGGTGTTTCACTTACCCCGGTGTTTCACTTACCCCACCTGACTATAACACATATTTAATAAAACGAACTCATAGGATTTGGATAGCATTTCTCTTCTGGCTTAATTGAAAAATGGATAAGTATTTGTATGTAATTTTATGTCATATAAAAGTACTGACTAGGAATACATCTCCAAAACTTGTGAAACTAGCCCCACGCTTAAAATATCTGAGATAGATTTTTCTCAAATGCAATATTGGCTTTATTAAATCGACTGGCAGTCCCGTGATACAAGCTGATAATTACATCAACACATACCGCGCTCCTGGGTCCCGGAGCGCTCTATATTTTCCAGCGTTCATAAAATTGACGCTACAATATCGAAAAATTAACTCCCTTTACGCTAGTGTCGCTTGAAAAATGAGATTATGAAGCAAACTCAGAATAACACCTATAACGATAGTTCCCTAGCGTACTGTCAATCGTAAAGTAACTAAAACATACGATCGTAAATTATTGTTAGGTAATATTTATGTGCTGTGTTTGTGATAATAAATAAATAGAAACAGTTTCTATTTCCCTTTCTTTAGGGATTAGTTAATATTTTATTGGAGTTGAGTTCCGATTAGGTAACGATGAAGAATAAAAATCTGAAAACTGGGTAATTATAATTGCCTCACTTGCATTCTGCAAATTACTGTACTATGTATCAGGCTTAGAATAATTACACCTAGAACGATAATTCCCTACAAAGCGCGCTGTCAAAAGTGAGGCAACAAAAACTGCCAAAATGGCTCCATTTTCAGATTTTTATTATTAAATAATCATACCTAATAAGTACAAAACAGTTTCAATTTCCCTACCTTAAAGAGATTAATTATTATATTATATTATTGGATTTAGTTACAATTAGGTAACGTATGAAGGATATAAATCTGAGAACTGAGCCTTTTTGGCTCAGTATAAGTTGCCTCACTTTGCATGCAAGGACACGGCTTCTAGGTGTAATGATTCTAAGGTATCAGGTAGCTATTTTTACCCACGATTTATTTTTTCTTATGCCTATGACGACGCGCGCCGATGCGAGGGATGGAACTAACGATTGGAACAGAACGCGGTAGGTATAATGCGTTTGGGGTTAGAGGTAGGTAGTTTATTTGTATGTATGTCTTTACCATTTTCCTGAAAAACTACTGGGTCGATCTTGTGCCGGTTTTTTTGCATTCAAAAGGTTTTCATTTCAGAATATTTTCTTAGAGATGTTGTATGGCGGTAAACCTACACTCGGTGGTGCTGCAGCAGCTCCAAAAATGTTGAAATAAAAACAAAATTAAAAAATCCCACACTAGAAAAAGGATAAAATTACTTTTTTTGAAGATTAGGTACCACATATATTCCTTCTACGTATTACTATAAATGCAACAAAATCCGTCGCAATTTATATTAATAATTTCAAACATCTGTGTGCAAAATTTTATTCAAATCCATCCATCCGTTTAGGCGTGAAGAGGAAACAAAGAAAACACACTCACACATACGCACAGACTTTCGCATTTCCAATTTTATTTAGTAGGACTAGCATTGGCTAAAATTCTTATAAACTGGTGCATTCGTCCGAAAATCTCTGAAGAGCTTTTATATCTGTATACTATTGAAATATAAATTTATACCAAAATAGAAATAAAATCAGAAGAATTGATGTTTAAGTATTATTAAACGGTTTGGTATTTTGAATATTTCTCTTGTAGAAAAGCTTTTGGCAAGAAAATTGCAGACAATTTAAGAGAGATAATCCATTAAATTCCAAAATAGATCAAAGATACCAAGATATTTAAATTCTTATATGAATTTTAAAAGCATATCGTATTTCTTGATATTGTTTTAAAAATCCCAATTCATAATATTAATAACACGTTTATTTAAGATAGGTACTTGTTATTTATGAGTGTTCAACGTAATTACAGTAACTAGCTTCAACAAACTCCTTAAGTTAGATTAAACACTTAATATTGTTGTTATGAAAACTTATTTACTTCAAGACTATGAGATTTAAAGTATTTCATAATTTATAGAACAAAATTATATATGCTTAGGAGCTACGCAGTTACAGTTTGAAATGAAGAGTTTGAAGGGGGTATGTAAGTATATTATGTAGTAAGTATAAATATAATACTGTATATCTATAAGTATGTAGTTTAATAACGTTATTAAACCCTAGCATGACAGGTGAATTTGACTTAAAAAAATAAAAATAAAAGTAGAGTTTTCTTGATACAAGTGTTAAATTAGTGATAACTTAATATCGGATTTTACGCATTTGCATAATGCAAATACATATAACTCTCTAATTAAGGGTTAATGCATATTTTAGCCTTTTTATCCAATTCGTGCATATTTCGTTTCGTAGCGAGAAGTTTAAGTAAACCCCTAGTTAAATTAACAGAAATACTGGAAACAATGATCGAACTGGCAAACGCCCTTCCTAATTCAATATTAACAGGTATCTGCAGAAATTACACCTTGTCTAAACAAGCATCTGCAGAAATCACACCTTGTCCACTGACTGTTGACAAATCGATACAGGGTGACAAACGTCAGAAGCGCTCGAAAATTTGGAAAAATACTTAATTGTATATTTCCACAAAAACTATGTATAATTTTAAGAGTTTTCGCTGTTTTAAAATATAGATTAAAATAGGGACTGAAAATGGCGGCGCTCGTATTTGCCTCACGCTTACACAAAACTTACTAACTCTCATTTTTTCTTATTTGCACTCATTATAAAATTTATCTCATCATTTTCTTTTATACTTATCAGTTATACTTTCGATATACCCATAAAATCATCATCATCATCATCATATCAGCCACACGACACCCACTGCTGGGTATAGGCCTCCCCTAAGGATCTCCACGACGATCGGTCCTGCGCTACCTGCATCCACTGGCTTTCCGCGACCTCCACCAGATCGTCGGTCCACCTTGTCGGGGGCCTACCCACGGAGCGTCGTCCGGTGCGCGGTCGCCATTCCAGAACCTTTCTGCCCCGATGGCCATCGGTTCTTCTCGCTATGTGTCCCGCCCATTGCCACTTCAGCTGAGCAATCCTTCGAGCGATGTCGGTTACTTTAGTTCTCCTGCGGATCTCCTCGTTTCTGATTTGATCACGTAGAGAAACGCCGAGCATGGCTCTCTCCATTGCACGCTGAGTGACCTTGAGCCTCCTTATGAGACCCATAGTTAGCGGCCACGTTTCACTGCCGTAAGTCATCACTGGCAACACACACTGGTCATAGACTTTCGTCTTGAGACACTGAGGTAAGTCGGACGCGAAGATTTTTCGAAGCTTCCCGAATGCTGCCCACCCGAGTTGGATTCGACGAGAGATCTCTTTCTCGAAGTTGGACCTACCTAACTGGACTGCCTGTCCTAGGTATACGTAGTGGTCAACAACTTCAAGTGTAGTGTTCCCAACATGAACTGGAGAGGGTACAACATGGGCATTTGACATAATTTTCGTCTTATCCATGTTCATCTTAAGACCCACTCTTTGGGAAGCACTACGGAGATCTTCGAGCATTGTGTTCAGGTCTTCCATGGTCTCAGCCATAAGGACTATATCATCGGCAAAACGAAGGTGTGTTAGGTACTCGCCATTAATGTTGATGCCGAGTCCTTTCCAGTCCAAGAGCTTAAAGATGTCCTCCAACGCAGCTGTGAAAAGTTTCGGAGAAATAACGTCTCCCTGTCTCACACCACGCTGCAGTTGGATAGGATTTGTGTTCTGGTTCTGTACTCGGATCATCATGGTGGCATTTTGGTATAAGTACCTCAACACCTTGATATACCTATAGTCCACTTGGCACCTTTGGAGAGACTGCAGCACCGCACAGGTTTCAATCGAATCAAAGGCCACGAACGGCAAGCAAAGTGGCTCATTATACTCCTCAGTCTTCTGTATAACCTGCCGCAGTGTATGGATGTGGTCTATGGTGCTAAAGCCTTTTCGGAACCCGGCTTGTTCGGGAGGTTGGAAGTCGTCGAACTTGCGAGCGAGACGATTCGTAAGGACTCTCGAAAACAACTTATAGACATGACTCAGAAGCGAAATGGGTCTATAGTTCTTTAAGAGGGACTTGTCACCCTTTTTAAAGAACAAGATCACCTCACTTATGTTCCATGTCTTTGGCGTTCTGCCCTGGACGATGACGGAATTAAAGAGCTTCTGGAGGACTTTGAGTATCGGCTTACCGCCCGCTCTCAGAAGTTCTGTAGTGATTCCATCGTCACCCGCCGCCTTGTTGTTTTTCAGCTGTTGAGAGCCATACTAATCTCGAACAGGCTGACGTCCGGGATATCTTCGGTATAGTGTCGGGTAAGCTTGGCTCTGGGGTCTTTAGCCTTGCTTTCAACAGGTGTCTGCGTGGAATATAATTGCCCATAGAAGCTCTCGATCTCCCTCAGGATTTCAGGCTTTGATGAAATGATGCGTCCGTCGTCAGTTTTCAGCTTCGTCATCTGGCTTTGCCCAATAGACAGATCTCTTGCGAACACTTTGGAGCCTTTATTCCGCTCGATGGCCTCTTTAATACGATTCGTATTAAATTGGCGAAGGTCGCTCGTCAAAGACTTAGATATCTGTCTATTAAGCTGCCGATAACGATTAGCATCTACTGAACTCTGGAGCCTCATTTTACGTCTCTGATCCATGAGTAGGAGTGTGTGGTCGGAGAGTTTCTTTATCTTGGGACGGCAGGTCTTAAAGAGCTTGGACCCTACCGTACGGACAGTATCCACCACCATGTTGTTCAGATCGTCCACATCTATGCTGTTCTCAAGGGCTTCGAAGCGGTTTTGGAGTTCGAGTTGAAAGCTCTCGGGGTTTTGAATATGGGCCGGCAATGGTCGAATTGTTGATTTTATCAGTCGAGATCTTTCCAGCTTTGGGTTGATATTCAATGTGCCACGTACTAATCGGTGATCGCTCCCCGTCTTAACAGCGTTGATCACAGTGACATCATTGAATATTTGCTTTTTCGTCGACATGATAAAATCTATCTCATTTCTGACTTTACCGTCCGGACTGACCCAGGTCCACTTCCGGCTTTCCGGTTTTCTGAAGAAGGAGTTCATCATAAAGAGGTTCTCCTTCTCCATAAAGTCAGCCAGCATCTGGCCTCTGTCATTCCGTTGCCCAACTCCAAATTGCCCCACTCTCAGCTCATCACCGCATCGTTTCCCCAACTTTGCATTGAAGTCCCCCATCACAACAGTGTAGTGGGTTTTGTAGCTATGCATGGCTTTAGAGATCTCCTCATACATAGCCTCCACTTCGTCATCTTGGTGTGTCGAGGTCGGTGCGTAAACCTGTATAACATTCAGCGAACACCGTTTGGATATTCTGAGTATAAGGTACGCCACCCTGGTCGACACACTTCCGATGGTAATCACGTTGTTGACAAGGGACTTGTGGACGATGAACCCGACACCACCTTGGGACTGTTGGTCGCCCTCCCGGTAGTGAAGCAAGTTACCGGATTTGAGGATTATCGAGTCCTCTCCCGCTCTTCGGACTTCAGATAACCCCATAAAATAGGCGTTTCGAATTTCCGAGATTTTGTTGGTTCAGGATTTTGACTGAGTTTTAATTTTCGATTTTAAGCATTACAGGACCGATCATAGTGGAGATGGAAGGCATTTACCTAGCACTCAGCAGTAGTTGCTGTTGATATGATGATGATTTAAAGAAGTGATTTTAATTCATTCGATGTCCAGTACATGGATTATTATCTAACTTGCGATATTCAAATAATGTAACCAAGACCCGTTTTTAAAAGATATATTTATAACCGACTTAAAAAAATAAGGTTCTCAGTTTAACCTGTATGTACCTATGCATGTATGTTTGTCCGCAATTATCTTCGTTTTGCTAAACAGATTTCAATGCGGTTTTCAGAAAAGTATTTGTTACATTTGGGAGAAGGTTTTAGTAATTTAACCGACTTCCAGAAATGAGGTTCTCAGTTTGACCCGTATGTATATTTGTCCGCGATTATCTCACGTTTGGCTAAACCGACTTTACACTGCCTACTACCTAGACAGAAGGTACTTACACTTAAAAGAAAAAAAAAACGGCCAAGTGCGAGTCGGACTCGCGCACGAAGGGTTCCGTACCAAAAAAACAGCAAAAAATCACGTTTGTTGTATGGGAGCCCCCCTTAAATATTTATTTTATTCTGTTTTTAGCATATGTTGTTATAGCAGCAATAGAAATACACGATATGTGAAAATTTCAACTGTCTACCTGTAGTCGTTATCAATATCGAGCAAAACGTTTTTTGCCGTTGCAAAAAAACACTTTTGTTGTATGGGAGCCCCCCTTAAATATTTATTTTATTCTGTTTTTAGTAATTTCAACTGTCTAGCTATCATGGTTCATGAGATACAGACAGACAGACAGACGGACAGCGGAGGCTTAGTAATAGGGTCCCGTTTTTACCCTTTGGGTACGGAACCCTAAAAAGAAACAAAAAATACCGACTTCAAAAAACCTACATCTAAAAATCAAGAAATAATATTCAAATTACTTAGATACACATTATAATTGTAATAAAACACGTCTAATGAAGTCGGGTGGGGCTTTTAGAATAAAAAAAGATGCTGTCCTCCAGACGACCCGACTTGACCACCCCACTTCATAAGACGTATTTTATTTCCATTAAGTATAATGCGTATCTAAGTAATTTGAATATTATTTCTTGATTTTTAGAGGTAGGTTTTTGAAGTCGGTTTTTTGTTTTTTAAACATTTTTTTCTATATTTATATCCCATACTAGCCGTCTTATATTATTGTAAGATATTGTATAAGACGGTCTTACTTATAATATCATACGTATAATATACGAGTACTTACTCGTATTACCACACCCAGTAACATCGTATCGCGTTCTGAAATTAAAATCTAACTCCCGACGGACGGTGAAATTACGCCGGATAATGCAAACAAAACATTACCTTAAACACACCTGTGTGTTTATTTAAATTAAAAAGTTTTTTTTTCATTTCTATGTTAAATACACACTTGTATTTATACACTCTGCCTTTGATATAAATTTCTATAGACTTAAGTATATTATGAAGAAATAATCTGCTTAAAATGTTGCTCTCTCATTGATGGGATTGGAACATTAAATCATTCACTTTCATATTTTTCTGTGGCTTACTTCTATTATTTTAAGACACAAAATATTACGCTATAATACTAATATACATGAAACATACATTAAACTCATATTAATTTAATAAGTGTATTAATGATATCTTTATTAGAGTAGGCTATGTGTGACTTGACCAAGATAAATGAGTTACACATTTTCTTATTAATTTGATGATTCGTCATTTCCGATTGGATGGTTCAATGTAATGTGTCTGGATAGTTTCTGAATATGATAGAGAGGGTATTTGGGGACAGATGTCGGCCAAATATTATCTCATATAAAGCAAAAGCTTTCTGTGACATATTACAAATAGCTCAGTAGTTAGGTCGATATGCTCCACTACAGTGGAGCAGCTAGTCCATCAGTAATTTTTAATGTCTGGGGCACAGGCCTTCCTTATGGGTGGTAAGGAGAATGGGTCATAACCCACCACGCGGGCCCAATGTGGATTGGTGGGTGTTAGCGACTGGAAATACAGCCGGGACCAACGCCTTAATGTGCCTTCTGAAGCACGGAGGAGCTCGAGGTAATACATTTTTGGTCACCCATCCCATGACCGACCCTTGCGAACGTTGCTTAACCTCCGCAATCGCTGGGCCAGGCGCTATAGTTTTGATTTTGCGTAAGGTAGCAATGAGGGCTGTTGCTTTAGCACTGAAGGCTGTTAATCATACATTTTCGCGACGTTGAAAACTGTGTGGAAGTCATGTGGAAGTTTAAAAAAGAAAAAAATGTGATAGAATCCTAGAAAAAAATTGTCTTACAAAAGAAAAGGGGATTTGCAACAAATTATTTTACTATAAATTTTTTACATCGCAGTAACACTTTCTAATGTTGATTGTTGATTGACAACTCTTTGATTGTAGATTGTGTGAAAATGTTTTAGTATAATAAATTGGTGTGAATTTAGTCCACTTTGCCATCCTAGTATTTCTTTATTAAGACAATTTTTTTTAAGTTCAGATATTATCAAAAATTTAAGGGCGATCAGATTTTTGGATTCTTTTTTAACTTCCATACAGTTTTGGGTTTTGTTTCCCTCTAGAAAATCCCATCGAAAGTTTTTATTGTTTGTTCCGGATGAGATCGATCTTTCAGGACATCGGAATCTTATGAAATCGAAAGTTTAATAAATCGAATAATCTCGTGCTTGCAATTAAAACTCTCATCATTATCTCGTGACGTAGGGGATCGTTCCCCTTGTTCCTTGGAGATAACCAGTTATCTCTTAGGAATAGATTTTCCTTACAGAATATAACCATTTATTTTAACAATTACCTGCGAGGTAAATAAAATTCTGTGGGATAACCAGTTATCTCTTAGGAATAAGATGACTAATTAATTTAACATGCAGTTATCTGCGAGGAAAATCTATTCCTAAGAGATAACTGGTTATATTGGAGGAAAAATTTCTTCACTGATAACCAGTTTTCTGGCCATGGTTATCTTCGAGAAACAAGAGGATCGAATCGCCTTTAGAGTTTTATCCACTAAGTTAACTACACTACACATTGGCACGACCGACCCGTGGTCACACCGTTTTACCACACCAGTGTGACTACGGGGATTTTTTTTTGTCACACCGACATAGCCTTGACATTGGTTGCAATTTTCGTGTGAGGTGCATCATCTGCATGTTTAAATCCCCTCCGTAAACTTAATTCACTTAGTTGAATTAATCCTACGAGTATATTCAGTGAACTATACTTAAGGTAAACCTTTTATCGACTTTTGAACAAAACGATACTTAAAAGCATCCATATTAAGTATACATTATATACATAAATTATTCCTACGTACTCTGAAATCAATTTTGTGTTCATCGAATGTCCTATTCATCATATTCTCCCTATATCTTTTGACCGCACAAATAGTATTCGGGTTATCGACTTCACCATCAATCTATTCAATTATAACCCGACAATGTCGGGTCGAAGTACGCCCATAATGAGAGAATAAACTTATTAAGGGCGACATCAAATTCAAAACGTTCAGTTTACCACGAACTTTTTATTTCCCGGATCATCTTGAAAACGTTGCGCTTTAGCACTTTTTATCCTAAGAAATTTTTTGTTCGTCTTTACATCCCCTATAATATACACAGGTTTAATAGTGCGCCGCAACATTTCCAAAATCCCGTCAGAAATCAAAAATTATGGTTACACTAGCCAAAATATTCAAACCGCTTTTTGACATTTAGTGAACTTGACCCCGTCGATATTATAGGGGCTGTTTCACAAAGTGCTGGTCCATTTTTAAAGTGTGCCTTTAATCATTGTGAAACAGGCACTAAATCTGTGGCTGTGGCTAATGTATTAAGCTAGTGTTTCCTAGGATAGCGGTGCCGTCATATTACGGCCATAATATAGCGGCGTTGAATGTTGTCTATTTAAACAATATGGCGACACCGTAACGTCCGAAACCGCGTCGTATTGTTTACATAGACAGCGTTCTACGCCGCTAAATTACGGCCATAATATAAAAGCACCGTCATCCTAGGAAACCATAGCTTTAGCATGCCATCCCTAGTTATCAAAGCTCCGTAAAAAAAGGTACGAGTTCGAAGCCGATAGCAGCGGCAGGCGACCTGTAGTCGGCTCCGAACTAGTATGTAGACGGCTACGAACTCGTACGTAGACGGCTACGAACTCGTACGTAGACGGCTACAAAGCTGTAGTCGGCTACGAACTCGTACCCTAGTTTTGTTAGTATAGTATGTATAGTTAGTAGTAGTACAGTTTTAGTATGTAAGTACTAAACATTTTATATAAACCTGCCTATACGCTGATGCAAATTTGAGTTATGTTGTGTCAGATGTAAATAATATTATTATGTAACACAAATTTTCTGTAAACGTATACAAATCACAAATTATATTATTTATTAGGTATTGATATAAAAAAAAAACATTTCAGCAATTTCGCAAAATAATCAAAAACGTCAAAAATGGTCTGACCGATTATCGTGAAATTTTGTGAGCAGGTTCGATAACCTGCTCAAAAAAATTCACGACAATCGGTTGAGAAAGGAGAACAGACAGACAGCGGGACAGTTGGACATACGAAAGCATTTTTGCCCAAGTTGAAACGGAGACGCTACGCTCGCGCTTCGCGCTCACTCAGTCAAAAATTTAAGTGAGTTTTAAAACCTCCAATAAACCAATATAGTTGAACGTGATGGCTATTAAAAGATTACAAACACGCTGTTTGTTTACCCAGAAACTCGACCTGGAAAAAAAATGTTTTCAGTTGGCTCCGTTTTCGCTACAAATATTTGAAGCTGCAGATTTCGAATATGCAGCCCTGCATTTACAACAATAGAATATCTATCGTGTCTCATTTTCCGGGCATTGAAGGATTAAATAAATACTTTAAATCAAAATATTTCCAAACATCTTTTCTATTTCAAGATTACTGTTTATTTACTTATACTTGGAAATGAAGGAAGCAAATCAATAAAATGTTTACATCTCGTTCGCGAATGAGTTAAACTAATACATCCGTTTCCAAATTAGAAGATAGCAAACATACGAGTAGCTCACTTGACGTGGATGATGCGTATTGACTATCTTCGGTTTGGGAAGCGACTATGGGCGTACTGAGGTACGGGCAAGGAGGGGCAGCTGTCCCCCCTTAGAAAAGCGGTCGTTCGCTGGCAAACTGTAATTTTGACGAGCTTTATAGCTTGCGACGTTTCTTATAAGACCTAAGAAACTAACAGGCTTGAAGGCAGGCTTGTCAAATCCACTACTCATGTGAAACTCAAATGTTAAAACCAACGATTAAAACAATATACCTAATCTAGCATTTTGTCTGCCTTCCCTCATATACAATCCTAGCTACGCCCTAGCGGCTTTAGTATAGAAATGCTTTGAAAATGCTCCGTCAATGTTATCACGACTTTGCAAGAAGTGTTTTGTTTTCTATGGACAAAAAGTTAAAATTAATTCCAACAGCTGGTTAGAATGTAATCGCAATCGCAATCCTAGTTTTCCCAACAGAAGAGTGAACGAAAAAACTAATTTAAATTGATCGAAGCGATAGCCGTACCAGTTTGTTTGGACGGTATACAGATATAATGTTTTAAGCATTGACTAGAAGGATGAATACAATGAACTCGAAAGCGAATATAAAATTGTCATAGATAGGTACAATAAATATTTACCTTGTCGTACTTTCCTTAATTATTAGCTTTATATAATATTCATGAATATACTGGCTTTACCAACGAGTACTTAACCTACTTTGAACAAACAACTAGCTTAGCTGACAATTTGTATTTGAGACTTATCATTGCATGAGAACACAAACCTAACTTAAGGCTCCGTAGCGATTTTGCCGCTGACTGCCGCTCTCTCGCGCGCACATTTCATGTTTTCTCAAGATTTCTTAAATCTGAGTGCGTAAATGAAAAATGTGTCTCGGCCACTTTTCGCAATATAAGATTACGGACATTTCAACATATATTTCAGTTTCGAGTTGCTAAAGTACAAAAAGTTATCGTATTTGCCAGTTCAAATAACTGTTAGAAACGATAACTTCGTGTTCTTTAGCAACAAAAAACTGAAGTATTTTTTAAAATGTCTGTAATCTTATATTGCGAAAAGTGGCCGAGACACATTTTTCAATTATATATAGGAAAGATGATATTTTTACAAGAAATGGACAATGTTACCTTTGCTATTCAGTAACTATAATAAGATTCACAATTGTGGGACCAGAGGTCCAAATACAAAAAAGGGGACAGCGATAAGGGGACATCGATAAAGGGACAATGTCTGTCGTTCGACAACTTGATTTTAAACATTATACATTAGCTAATAGTGTCACGGAATGGGACGAAAATCGTTCAATTAGTAGTAGATATTTTTTGTAACAGTCTCTTGGGGCCTCGGGAGCCAAATCAGAAAAAAAAACAAATTATTTTCACACACACATGACTATTACAAGATTGAACAAGCTGGTCGTCCTAACACAGAGCCCCGGGCCGTCACAATATTAAAGCCAAGAATGTTATTAATAATGGCGGGAGATATAATAAATACGGTATTGAGAGCGTGTGCTCTGAATGAACTGACTCTGGCATGCGGTAAATTAATATTTTCTTTATTTTGCGTTGCGGCGAAAGCAAAATCAGAATTTTTTAATGTTTTGATCAAAATTGCTTCCATTGCTATTAGATCAGTTTGATGACCGTAAAAATTGATTTGAATATTCTGCGTTGTAGACGACTATTTATATCAAACTTCATTCGGCTATTTCTATAAATTCTAACTACGTCGTAGTACCGACAGAATTTATAAAAAAATTCAGGTTTATAATTTATTATAATTGTTTCATCTGACGAATGCAATTCGGCTATGAATGTTGTTAGCCGTGCACATGCACAGTGTTTTAGTGTGCGTCTGCACGCTTTGGTATTACGCACACTAAAACAATGTGCATGTGCACACCTAACAACATTTATAGCCGAGGTTCATTCGTGAGATGAAACAACTATACATAACTAGCTTCCGCCCGCGACTTCGTCTGCGTGGATAAGTTTTTTGCTATCCCTCGGGAACTATACTTTTTTTCGGGATGAAAGGTACCCTATGTCCTTCTCTGTACCCCTAACAACGTGTATGCAAAATTTCATAACGATCGGTTCAGTAGTTAGGACGTGAAGGCGTAACAAACAAACAAACAAACAAACAAACAAACGGACTTTCGCATTTATAATATTAGTAAGGATTAAGTACAATAAGTGATAAACTTTTGACCACAAAATACAACAGTATTAAAATAGTCGTTTATGAAACTAATGCATAATGAGGGGTATTAAAACACAGGCAATGTTTTTAATAGTACCACACAAGTGTTTTAATACCTAGTTATGTGCAGTTTCATACACTACTTTATCTACACTCATACATATTGGGATTGAACCTACTTATCAAAAGAACAATGTTAGAAAAGAGACTTTAAAAGTTTATACAATCTTTTTTTTATTCATCCAACGATATTCCATTAGGAATGGAATATCGTTGGTGTAGATAAAACATAATTTAATTTAGTTTTCGCATTTACAGTGCGCAAAGATGACCAAACGTGCGCGACCATGAAATGAAAACGAGTACGTGTACCTTTGTACGTATATCAGACTAATAAATGTACTATTTTATTTTTACCCCCTTTTCAGACGGCAGTAATTGACAACCTGCTATGTCGTGCGTGCAATTTAACCACATTGCTTCCTTCTTTTTCCTTGTATGTCCCATTTTCTATAAGTCACTCTGTTGGGTTGATTCAGGTCAATCAAGACTTTATTATGAAAATTATATACTTACCATTTCTTTTTACAAAAGATATTGTTAACCCTCTGAACTAATATGCTATTTTTTGCTGTCTATGATGCCTACACAACACAACCAGAGGTGTGTTCCTACGTGTATTCACGGTTTGATTAAACTCTATTTCACGAATTTTTGCTAAGTAATGAAAGGCATTAAGTTTAACTGTTTTTGCTAAGTAATGAAAGATTAACTGTCATGAATTACTTATTATAAAAACGACTCCAAATTAACAACAGACTTGCTGTCTGTAATAATTTGTAATGTAATGTTGAACCAGTCAACATTATTACCTCGCGAATTTTTGTGGGTAATTATGAGAACTATAAACGTACAGAATATAATTTTTATGTATCATCAATAGTTTTCCCAGCGTACGACAAATATTATTATAGTAAAATTTTTGATAGAGTGGATTACATTATTGCAAATTTTGTAGGGATTTCTATTTTTTTTAAATATAATATAGCCTATGTTACTCGTTGATAATGTGGCTTTCTATGGGTGAAATAATTTTTAAAATCGGATCAGTATTTTTTGACATTATTTATTGAAAACAAAAACACACAAAAATACAAATCTTTCCTCTTTAAAATAATAGTATAGATTAGTTAAATAAAATGTATTATTCTTACAAATATTCAAAAACTACAAAGCTGAATGCCTGCAGTCTCTGTATTGTGCCTTTAAAAATGTTGCTGCTCCGCTCTTATTATTCAACGGTGTAATTAAACGTCACAACAGGTGAGAACGCAACTTAAGTGCCGGCCGAGTTTCATAACAAAGGCTCTCAACTTCCGCTGCGGGCATACTCTGCGATACTCTTCGTATTGTTTTACTTAAATAAATGAATGACTTTGAAGACTACCTTCCTTTCGGGACGAGTTATATCTTTTAGAATATTTTATGGGAACATCGATCAATCCGTCTTTGGTGTTGAATTGAAGTCAATAGATACTAGATAACTAGATAGAGATGAGTTTTAAGACAATAAGCAATGGTGTTCTTTCTTGTATTTACTTGATTTGGGAAGGTTATTGAAAATTGTTTTTATTGAAGTTCAAATTTTTCATGATAAGTAGTACAGTTCATTATTTTAAATCCTTTTTAAAGGAAGATTGGCAACGCTTAATTGTTACAAACGTATTTAGTAAAACTACAATAACCAAATGGTTAAGCTTTGACTAAAGATTGCATTTCTCGCTAGTCGCCCCTATATTGGCTTAAGCTAATAATATACCACTACTAGCGTCCGCCCGCGACTTCGTCTGCGTGGAGAGGTTTTTAATATCCCTCGGGAACAATACTTTTTCGGGATAAAAAGTACCTTATGTCCTTCTCTGTATCCTTGACAACGTGTATGCAAAATTTCATGATTATCGGTTTAGTAGTTAAGACGTGTAGGCGTAACAAACAAACAAACAAACGGACTTTCGCATTTATAATATTAGTAGGGATATTGGCATATGTCATATAGTGAAAATTAAAGGAAAGCTACAATTACATTATAAACTATACCTAAACAAATGTAGGATAAACAAACTTAGCCCTAGCAGAGTTTGACCGTAATTATACGAGTCGTTACGTCCAAATAGATTTACAAAGTCATCATTAAGTCAACTGTTATGTGAACTAGGCATTTTGAATATGAAAATCACGAGGATGTTTTGACGAAGTAGTCCGTTGGTTGGTCGATTTACTTGATTTTGCCTTTTTGAGTATGTCATGTCACTGAGTGGTGAGAAGTCAAAGTCAAATAAGCTTTATTCAAATAAACTTAATTATTAAGTAGGTACTTTTGAATCGTCTATATTTTCCTACCACCCGTTCCAGACTTTTTTAGCTGACAAGAAGAACGGGCGCAAGAAACTTATCAGCTGTAACAGCCATAAGTAACCACATTAAGCACTTTCATAAAAAAACACAAAACCAAGGCCAGGTCCCTATTTAATAACGTGACAATTTGGTTTACATTGTAGCTATGAGTAGTTTGTTCTATTTTCTAACTGGTTTACGCAATGGATATGAAACTGTTTTGACAGGTGACAAATTGCCACGTTTATTAAATAGAGCCCAGTTAATAAACTATAGCTTAATAAAAAAAATACTTTTTAGTATTTAAAATGTTGCTTAGCTGTTTCATTGAACAAAGACTAGACAAAAATGACATTAAACAAACTCATGAAAAAGGATCTAATAAAATACAAATTTGCATTTTCTTTAAACAAAAACAACAACTGGATCTTACAAAAGGCTGACATGTTATTATTTTAATGGAAGATGCAAGGAAAGCATCTAAAAGCAAATAAATTTAGTTATATTTTACGAAGTTGCACTACCAAGCATTATCTATTTCGTGTGCCATCATTATATTCTACAATTTTTACGAGGAAAGCTTTGAATACAATAAGTATGTAAATATTTGATTTACACACAAAGAATATTTTATGTTTTTTTTACTTTACATAGTGCAAGGTTTATAATAAGCAAGTAAGTACTATCACAGTATATAATTATACGTGGTACTATTATGTATTCTCTGTGAGGTATACACAGGTTGGTCAAAAGTTCTGTTACTGAGTTTCTTTATCGATTACTGGCCATTAAAACAAATGAAAAGAAAAAATAAAAATGACATATTATTGACAGTTTTATAAGCTATAATTCCATACCACACGTATATCATATTTTGTTTATTTCACCATGGAATGGGGGTTGAAGGAGAATCGTGTCGCTGTAATTGCTCTGCACAAATGTGGGCAGCCACCGAATATGATTTTCAAGTTGCTACAAAAGTTGAAAATCAACAAGCAATTTATTTATCGCACTATCCATAGGTACAGTAATACCTTGACCGTCGATGACCGAAAAAGATCAGGAAGACCACGCACCATTCGGACACCAGCTGTGATCAAGGCAGTGAAGGCGAGAATCACGAGAAATCCCGTCCGGAAGCAAAAGTTATTGGCAATACAGATGACTGTGAAGAGAAGTTCCCTTAAAAAAAATATCAATTATGACCTTGGGCTTCACGCTTACCGTAGACGAAAGGGCCATCTGCTAAACGCACGATTGAAGGCTATGAGGTTAGCACGAAGTCGCGCTCTACTAAAGCAGTACGCACAAAACGGCCATCGAAAAATCTTGTTTACTGATGAAAAAATCTTCACAGTCGAAGAAAATTTTAACCGTCAAAATGATAGAGTATACGCTAAGAATAGTAAAGAAGCCAGCATGATTGCTCCGAGGGTCCAACGAGGTCACCACCCCTCATCAGTGATGATTTGGCTGGGGGTGTCCTATTCAGGGCTAAGTAAGGTTCATTTCTGTGAAAAAGGTGTGAAAACTGGCGCTAGAGTCTATCAAGATACCGTTCTGGAACCTGTTGTCAAACCCTTAAGCCACACTATATTTCAAAACCAGCCATGGGTCTTCCAGCAGGACTCTGCCCCTGCGCACAAAGCAAAATCTACACAAGCATGGTTTCGGGCTAACAAAATTGATTTTATCGCGCAGGAAGAATGGCCATCCTCCAGCCCAGACTTAAATCCTCTGGATTATGCCATATGGCAACTTATTGAGGAGAAAGCATGTGCTATGCCCCACATGAATCTCGACTCTCTTAAGCGCGCTATTCTCAAGGCAGTCGCAGAATTGGATATGGTGGTAGTTCGTGCTGCCATCGATGACTGGCCTCGTCGTCTAAAGGCGTGTATTCATGCCAGAGGCGGTCATTTCGAATAATTTTAATACATGATAATCTTAAATATTTGTGCTTTCATTTGGTATATAATTCATTGTAGCATTATTTGTAAATTTAGTATTATTCATGTTTTCCATAGTTACAGAACTTAGTAACCAACATAACATCCATCCAATCATCTAAGTTTGAAAAAAGGTATTTTAGCGTATTTAAACAATATAAAAACGAATAGGTAATCATCAAAAAGATATCACAATTTATAGTGTATTAATTCTGTATGATAAGCTTCGGTTTTATAAACTATCGTTCTGACATGGTGCTGACGAAACCCTTTGTTAACATCAAATTATATAGTGGAAAGGCGAAATTGCTAAAACGCCAATTTGTCCAAAATGAGTTATGGTTTTCGCTAATTAAAATAGTTATTAATCTGTAAAGATATTCTAAATAAGGATAAAAAATTACTTATTTTTACCCACGATGGACGGAACGGAACGGAGGCGGTATATGCGTTTGGGGTTAGAGGTTGTGTGTTTGTTTGTTTGTTTGTATGTTTGTCTGTTACCATTTTCCGGTAGCTACTGGGCCGATTTCGATGCGGTTTTTTGAATTCAAAAGGTTTCATTTCTGAGGTTCTTAGACATGTTTCATGGTGGTAGACCACAAGGGGGCGCTGCAGCAACCACATAAGTCATGTTTGTCTATTACCATTTTCCTCGGAAACTACTGAGCCGATTTCGATGCGTTTTTTTTGCATTCAAAAGGTTTCATTTCAGAGCAGGTTCTTAGACATGTTTCATGGTGGTAGATCAGTTGAAAAGTTCTCAATAACTACTCAACTGATTTCGATGCGGTTTTTTTAAATGGGTTTTTAGGTTATCGGCTATGGTTTTCAGATAGGTGTTATGGTGTGTAGCGGCTAGTGGGCGCTACAGTTATCATGTTCCTATTTATCTTCAGAGCGATTTGACCGATTTAGATGCGGTTTTCTGTAATAAGTAGGTGTGTAGTGTGTCGGCGATGGTTATTGGTGTAATGATGTTGAGCCGCTAGGGGGCGCTGCAGTAATCATTTTCCGAACGGTTAAAGCGATTTAGATGCAGTTTTTATAGTACTTAGATAACGCTTGAATTATTCAAAAAGTTTAAAATAAAAAAGCAAAACAAAAAATTTTGAAAAAACCGACGACGAATCAAATTGTTACTATTATTTTAAAAAGAGTAAAATATTTTTTTACGAAAATCCCTCGACTAACATAATTTTTCCACCTAATCATAAATTGCAAACACAAGAAAAATCCGTCGGGGGCTGCAATTGCCATCTCTCTAAAGTAACTACAACTGCAAAATATTAGTTCATTTGGGGGCAGGTAATGGCAGCCCCAACGGATTTTTCTTGCGTTTGCAATTTATGATTAGGTGGATAAATTATGTATAGGTAGTCACTTTTAGTCGAGGGATTTGCGAAAAAATTTTTTACTCTTTTTAAATTAAGAGTAATTATATCTGAAAATGTATTACATCACATTAAAAACAAACTAGTTATGAATTTTCGTCTTGAAAAAAATCTTTCAAATTCGTTACCCAAAAATGCTATTTTGGCCTATTAGCAATTTCGCCTTTCCACTAATTATTATTAATAATTCGAATTGGTTTGTCAGGGCCAAAACTGTACAAGGCGTGGCTATGGCTACAGGGTATTATGTGCTCAAGTACATCGCGAAGCAAAAACATTCAAGGAAGGTCACGAGGAAAAAGCTTTACGAAGAAAAAAAAAGCTAAGCTTTCCAGAATAACGAAAGCTTCAACATATTTTCTCGCACAAAATATTCGCAGTAACGTCATACCACGCACGAAGCAAATGTACTCACTTAAGTGAGTGAGCCAAAGCTCATTATCTGGGCCGATAGAGTCTTAAGGTATTGTACTACACAAAACTCTAAGGTATTATTTTTTACTTTTAAATAACGTCTTGTAATAAGCAGGGCAAATAAGTATAATATTTAGTGAGTAAACAGACGGCGACGGAGAAAAATATAAATTAAAACTAACTAAAGCAAATAAAATCACCGCAAAAAAAACCCCTCTAAAAAAACGCAACTATCAGAGTACTTTGAAAATTTCAAAGTCAAAGTCAAATAAGATTTATTCAAATAAACTTAATTATTAAGTACTTTTGAATCGTATATATTTTCTTACCACCCGGTCCAGACTTTTTTAGCTGACAAGAAGAAATGAACATCAAAACTAAAAAGTATTATTTAAAGTTTCTAGTTCAGCCATCTGCTCGTTCATTGAAATTGGAGAAAGCTCCATTCTTAAGATTTTCCGAATTTTGAAAAAGTTATTCTAATTTTATCGTCTTTATCAAAATTTCTCAAAAACTACCCGAGCGTTTATCAAAATTCAAGCACCATACGATAGATCTCTGCGCCCTGCACATTTTGAGTTTCCCATAGAGATATCTTCAATTTTGACCGATCTACGGCCATGGCGCACTTTTAGCTGAACACATCATTCTCAATGTTAAAACTTCATACTTAGAGCAACACCAACCATCCTTATTTACTGAACCACATTTCGTTGTTACTTCGCCTTAAAGCTTCCTAAATGGAGCGAGCAACAGGTCCTTTGCGTGTCACTTAATTCCTACAGGACTCTTAGCTGGCAACATCATTTTTACGAAACAACTTTTTAACGGCAATATAAAGTTGACGACCGGCTGCTTGTGCTTACCTCCTTACGATGTTAATAACACGAATTTTTCCTGCTTGTTTTTAGCGAAGACATATACATAATTATAATATTTACATTGCACATAAATATTTTTCAGGACAATTTGTCTGTCGAAAATCATACAGTCATAACAATATTTAACCTTTTAAACGTGCTGTTATTGTTACAAGTAACGAATTATGCTGTGCTATGAAAATTAACTAAAAAATTTGGTGACCTGGCTAACTACCACCGTCTTACATCATTATGTTTCATCAAACAATTTTTAAATTGTTGTTGTGGCATTCCACAACAACAATTTAAAAATTGTTTGTTCCGGCAGTTAGACGTAAAATAGCCAGTTCCTTAGTGGTAAAGATTCCGGGTGTAGTGCGCTCCCACCTTCGGCCCTATCGTCACTTAACATCAGGTGAGGTGAAGGCCAAGCACTATCCCGTTACGGATTAAAAAATCTCAATAAAAGATCTCAATCGGATTATCTCCACAGTACATATACAGTACATATATAAGTTTTTCAAACAGTATGAGAGCTCCATGGAATGGTTCGAATTTGACGGCTGACGTCACTCTAAGAGCTCTAAGCAAAGTTCCCAGTACTTTGGTCAGGGTTGTGACATCGCGTGGCAGTTGTTTCCATAGCGTTCGCGCGTAGCATTCCACGAGACGGCCGGAAAATGCCAACCCTAGCGAACCGACGGAGTACAATGACAAAAGGGCCTAAGTGACGTTAGCTCCTCTACTGTTTTAAAAAACTTATATATGTACTGTGTTATCTCTATGAATAGCGCCAATCTTTCATACTGTTTTAATAGGCAACTATCTTGTACTAACTATTGTACGTCAACTTGACGTTAAGGCTTTGTGTAACTTTTGAGATTTCATTGTTAGGGTTTTTATGTCATTGTTGTCTTACATATTTTATTTTATTTTATTTATAACGGGTGGCGCAAAAGTAAAGACCCTATTTGGTTCAGCTATAACATTTTTTCTAAATTAGAAAACTAGATTTAGGTTTTTTTAAATGTATATTTGTGTCATTAAATTTCGTACCATTAGGATTTAAAGATGATGTCTTTTAAATGGTGACCTCCAGAGTTGATACACATTTGAGCCCTATTTATGACATTTTGCATAACTTGCCGTAACACTTCCTGCGATATGTTCGTTATTTCTTGACGAATGTTTTCTTTTAGAGCTGCGAGAGTCTGTGGCTTGTTCACATACACCCGAGATTTCAAAAAACCCCAAAGAAAGAAGTCTGGACTGGTCAGATCGGGTGATCTTGCAGGCCAAGGCAAATCGCCAAAACGAGAGATAACTCGGCCTGGAAAAGCGTCCCTCACGTCCATTGACACAATTATTCCACGTTCTTGGGGAGTAAAACGGTCCATGTTTATTTTCAGTGTATTTTATATTTGTTCACTACACAATTTTCAACAACAGAATGACAGAAAATGTCATATAAAAAAAATAAAAGTATTTTCTTTAGTGCCAGTACTTTTGCGCCACCCGTTATAACTCTGGGAATAAGGATACCATCATAGTATATAAGTTTTTATCTACACTCACAACGTAATGTTCCAAATATGAATTAAAAAAAGGTAATATAAATACCTACTTTATTTACGTGGATCTTTTTAATATACTATATCTATGACGTGGATAGGTAAAATTAAAAAATAAACTCATTACGATGCAGTCAACTGCATCATAAAATAACTTTTTTTCTCATTACGATACAGGGCAAATCCAAAAAGAAGGCAGTGCCGTAACATTAAAAAAAACAACGATATTTTCCCTCCGAAGGGATTTGCTACATCTATGATTTTCCCACATATTTTCCATGATTAAAATGCACTCTATGGTAATCGATGACTTAGTGCGATTAGTTTGTTGGAATGCACTCATCTCATTTTTTTTTCTAACGGAATGCGCGCCATTTCTAAAGCATTTCAAATAAAGTTTTGATTTCAATTTTTACATTTTGATATACTTACTGAATTTTGTAGGATTTTTATTCTTGCTTAAAAATGTGAAAAAGAAAATTACTCTGCCCGATATTTTAGATGCAGCTAAGGAAATGACTTATTACAAGGTATAGGTACCTAGCTAATACAAACAAAGTCTCTCTCTCTCTTTTCTAACGTTGATCTTTTATTTAGTAGGTTCAATCCCAAATGTATGAGTGTAGATAAAGTAGTGTATGAAACTGCACATAACTAGGTATTAAAACACTCATGTGATACTATTAAAAACCTCGCCTACGGCTCGGTTTTTAAACACACACTCGTGTTTTAATACCCCTCTTTATGTGTCAGTTTCATAAACTACTATTATCTACACTCACAACGTAATGTTCCAAATATGAATTAAAAAAAGGTAATATAAACGCGTACTTTATTTTCATGGATAGGTAAAATTAAAAAAAAACTCATTACGATTCAGTCAACTGCATCATAATAGTACATTACATCCGAGAACGGGAAGCTAGCGATTGCATTGTCGAGGATGGTTTGAAGCCCGAGCCGCAGAATGCAAGTAGCTTCCAGTACAAGGTTTGTATAATACTTTACTCACGAAATGCGAGGAAATACCTAATAATAATAATTTTCCTTGTAAAAATGTGATATTTTAATTGGTTCGCGTGGCCATGTTTACTGACCGGTCATGCAACCATAAAGTTTCATAAAAAGAATGCTAGCTGATAAGTTCTACCGATTTGAATTTGGAACACTTACTTCCCGCACTCAGTGCGGGAAGTAAGTATTGAATTTCATTTCCGCACTGAATTTCAAATTTAGAATGTGATGAACCAGACCCCCACGGAAATGTTGAACGCCCCGCATTCTTTTTTCAAATGGAATGATAACATTTCAGAGCATAAGTGAGTAAAATAACTTTTTTTCTCATTACGATACAGGGCAAATCCAAGAAGAAGGCAGTGCCGTGATATTAAAAAAAAACAACGATATTTTCCCACACACTTTCCATGATTATGGATTTTTTTTAATGGAATGCGCGCCATTTTTAGAACATTACAAAAAAAGTTTTGATTTCAATTTTTACATTTTGTTATACTGAATGTCGACATTTCGTAGGTTTTTTTAAAAATAAATTTGACTCAGCCCGATTTTTAGATGCAGCTAAGGAAATGACTAATTACAAGGTAGGTACCTAGCTAATACAATCAAAGTCTTTGTCTCTTTTCTAACGATGAACTTTTAATTAGTAGATTCAATCCCAAATGTATGAGTGTAGATAAAGTAGTGTATGAAACTGCACATAACTAGGTATTAAAACACTCGTGTGATACTATTAAAAACCTCGCCTACGGCTCGGTTTTTAAACACACACTCGTGTTTTAATACCCCTCTTTATGTATCAGTTTCATAAACTACTATTTCAAAACAGTAGATAATCTAACGTCACGTGAACTAACCCTCGATGTGACAACCCCAACTAAAGTACTGCGAACTTTGCTTAGAGCTCTTACGGTAGGCGTACACCAAAACCGATTTTATCGGCCGATGGCGGACAGACCTACTCGGACGAGTAGGTCGGTCCGCCATCCGGATAGGTATCGTTACCGTTGTCATGTATGAATATATACATAACGTGCACTTGTATAAGTTAGTAATAAAGTACTCTCAAGTTATAACGGTTGACTGGGCGTCTTCCGATACCGTGCCGGATGAAATTCGGACTCGATGGATGATTGGCCTTCATCAGGCGACGTCGGACGATGGCTGTTGTAGTAGTGTACGCGCTCGCTTTATGTTACATAGGTTTGATTTGATCGGATGAGTCTGACCGGTGACGCCCGGGCATAGTTTGGCCGATAACGGATTTAGTGTATTTAAACCGTAAGAGTGACGTCAGCCATCAAATTCAAGGGCCTGTTTCATAAAATATTAGTTTGAAAATAATATGAAATGAGTGATTTAGAGTCAAGTGAAAAAGACTTGAAAAAAGATAATGTTATTGTGAGATGCCTGAGGATATTTAAGAGGAGAACTCTACATTTAGGTTATGAGATGAAAAATTGTGGCGTCTGATTTCGATATTGAAATATATCGCATTATTTTAAAAGGCGGCCTTGCATTTTTTTTATTATTTCGTTATTTTACGTGAGCGAAAATGCTGTAAAGCGAATCTGTTGTAAAACGAAGCTGTCTTAAAGCGAACAAAGGAAAAGAAACATAATCTTGTGTAACACTATATTTTAACCTATTTTGGCCACTGTTTCACTCGCCCTTTTCAGGTGTAAGTGAAACACATCATATTCTTTATAACCTTTTTGTTGCTTAATATGCAAGCCTATAGATATTTAAATTCATATTGTTAATGGTTGATTTAATAAGGAGTACATTGCTTAAACAGCTACTTTAATTGTTCGATAAACTATAAACGTCTTTGAATATAAAAATAAAGTATGTTTCACTTGTCCCCTTGACGCTATTATTTTTCGCATCGACTTATTTTCATAGTGCGTTCTAGCCTAACAATATTCACATACGATTTCTCTCGCATCAGTGGTTTGAAGTATCGGTGCTTGAAATAAAAATACAGACGTTAGCAATTTTATTGATTTTGGGTATGCGTAATTTAAAAAGGTACATTTGAATATTGGTACTTGAGATTCAATAAAAATCTGATATTTTTCATTGAACTTTTTAGATTTTTAGGCATTCACAATGCTATTTTTTATATTAGGATTATTAACATAATTGAAAAAATACTAGAATAAATCGACTCACTTGTAGCAGGCTCAGACCCTTAGCCCGCACCCTTAGGGTCCTGGCCCAATGCACTAACCAATTATGCTACCGAGTCGCTAGTGGGAGCGGCGAAATTTTCGAATACCTACTTTTTACGTTTCCGCTGAATCAAAACGAAGATTCAATAGCTTACAAGCACAAAAGTCTCTAATGAAATTAACCATCGACCGAGTTTTAACAAACACATAACCGAGTTATGTTGGTGGTGGGTCCATTCGACCCAATTTCGAATGTAAATTCTACAGCGTACATGAAGACGCGTTTCTATCACGGTTTGGGATTTTCGCAATTAGGTACGGTCACTGTTATATCGAAAATTAAACTTTCATTATTATTAGGATTTTTGATAGATGTATCATTGAATAGTGTAAATGTCTAAAATGCTCTGCAGAATGCAAGTTACTAAAATTAATAACGATATATTAAATGTCATTATTTAATACAAAATGATAATTCGATATAATGTACTCTGTTTTCAGCGATAGAAACCCAATTTTTGTGCTAAAAATATCAGAAAACGCCCACGTTTGTTCGGGCTCTCCTGGCATATTAATGGGAATATGAGTCTGGAACTTTTCGTGGGACAAACAATACTGTATGGGGGAGGGGGAGGGGGAGGGGGAGGGGGTCGCTTTGATCTCACAACGTTGGATTTATTGTCTTGACGTGACGTTTCAAATTAAATGGTTACGACATAACGTGGAATTGAAGACTTTCCAAGAATGAAGACATAATAAAACAGTGCGTAATTGCCTCACAAAAAAATATTTTAATATAAATTATCTGCTAATAGAAAACTGAACACCAAATAAATAATAGACTATTTGACTAATTTTGGAAAACCATTTTAAATTATTCCTTATTACGTAATAAGCGCACCACATTGATATTTCAAGAAAGATCAATGTATTTCATAAAAAAAATCAATGTTAAAGTTTAAAATTTTAAAACCGCGCCAAAAACGCTATGGCGCTGGACACGAGACTTGTTGACGTCACAAGCCTGTAAACATTGTAATATCCTTAGCCATTTGACAGTCATCAATCGCGGATCCTAAGTCTATGGTCGTGTCAAACGCCTGAAACCATATTTATTTACAGGCAAGTGACGTCATCAGTCAGCTTAGAGTGTTTTCGCCACAGGAAAAAAATCAAAAATTATTGCATTTTTCTAGGTGAAATTAATCAATTAATAGACTTAATTTAGTCCATATAATAGTTGAATATGTTTTTTTACGCCATTATCTGTTAGGATGACCATAATTTGTAGTATATTTTCAATGTTGTCAAATTGTCTATTGGAAAAGGTACGCAATATTTTGTGCAAGCTGATACCTTTTACTTGTAATAAAGTCGTATAATATTAGCTGTACACAATTATACCTATTTATAGGAAGTATTAGCCAAAAGTAAGTAGAAAGCTAATTTTATTATGTATCTAAATCACTACATATTATAAAACAAAGTTCCTCGCCGCGTCTGTCTGGCTGTCTGTTCGCGATAAACTTAAAAACTACCGAACGTATTTTCATGTGGTTTTCACCAAATGATAGAATGATTTCTGAGGAAAGTTTAAGTGTATAAGAAGTTAATGTTTTATGTAAATTGATAGAAATATCACGATTATTGTTGAAGAAGTCGGCAAAACTTAAGCCGACTGGGAGCTTTCATCGAAAACGCTGCATAAACCTTTTGAGCTATAATAAAATAATTCCTCTTTTATAGGTCTACAAATAAAATGGGATGGCATAATTATATCTATCTTTTAAGAACAGCCTACAATACCCATTTTATCTTCTAAAAAGTTGATCACATACAATGCGGTAATTTGCAAAGCTATTTAAAAGATATCAGAATTAATCCTTATCAAATTAAATACGTAAGTTACCTTAAACATTTCATGTACATTAATTTATCCTTTTACACCTTATGAGTAATAGTAAAAAATTAACGCGAGCGAAAATAAATTCATGCGCGTTTCTTACACCGATGACCGGATGGTACTCGAATGGAACGGAAACAGACTTTTGGAGCGAATGGGTGACGACTGTAAGGTATTCGTTTTCTAGAATTTCGCATTTGGGAAAAAAAGAAGGAACCGAAGCGAAGCGAGGGCGGGTCGCTAGTGTTATAATAATTCTGAAACTAAGCTGACTCTGGTACATTCAATATTTATTGGAAATTTTAATTCTAATGGTCATTTTTAGGGTTCCGTATGTTGTCCGTCTATCTGTCTGTCAAGTCAAGACCTTTTATCTCAGGAACGCGTGGAGGTATCAAGTTGAAATTAAAACTACATTCAGGTCTACGGTCCCTTGAAGCTGTGAAAAAATCAAACTTCTATGTTTACTTAAAAAAAGACACGGCCTGTTTATGCAGCAAAAAAACGCAAATTTCGTCACTCTCAAGGGAATCAAAATTCAAAGGGTACTTACTTCCCGTTGACCTGGATAAAGCTGAAAACTATATACATATTTTGTAATTAAATCATAAGCTGTATGTAGGTATGTCCATCGGTCTGTCAAAACCTTGGACGAAGGTTAAAACCCTTTATCTCGGTAACTGTGGAGGTATCGGGTTGAAATCGGATATTTATATATACCGCAAAAACGGATATTTCGACACTCTCAAGGGAATCAAAATTAATAGGTTCCCGTTGACCTAGAATTATGAAATTTGGCAAATAATATTGTCTTATACTACAAGTACAGGAAAAAAACTGATAATGTAATTATACCATAAATAATATAAGTAGTCTTTATTTCAGTACCAACAAATTTGTGGTACTGAAATAAAGACTACCTCGGTTCCTCTACTAAAAGTTGGAACCCTCGGTGGGCGAGTCCGACTCGCACTTGTCCGGTTTTTTATCGATATAGAGGCCAAATCCGCAATTTTTTAGCTTTGTCTGTCTGTCAGTCGGTCTGTAGGTCTGTTTGTTACCGCCTCACGCAAAAACTGCATTACGGATTTTCATTAAATTTAGTACGGTAGTAATAGACTATCCGGGTCAACTTTTAAAATACTATTTATTTCAGGAAATTTACTCATTCCCGATCCCGAGAGAAAATCAAAAAACTGGTTGGAGCTAAAATTGCGTCCAAACTACATACATACATATTCTAAGTTAATAACTTCTATATTTGACAAACAAAAGAAATCATATCGATTGCACTTACATAAATTGCCATTAAAAAATTAAAACGTTAGTTATTAAACGAGAAAAATCATTTTTTTCATAGGAGTTATGAAAAATAGTTTCGTTAACGGATGAGGGTTCCTCAGTGGTGAGGATTCCGGGTTAACGGAATGAGGGTTCCTCAGTTGTAAGGATTCTGGGTGTAGTGCGCATACACTTTCGGCCTTATCATCAGGTGAAGGTGAAGGTCAAGCATTATCCAGTTGCGGATAAAAAAAGCGTCTATCAAGTTATTTATAAGTAAGACGTGCAAATGATTAAAGATCGTATACTTACTTGTTAGTATTTTCTTCTCTACAACAGTTGTTAGGCTTGGGTTAAATGGAAAGTGGTTTCTCAAAGACTTTGGATGCTATTATTGCCAAATAAATTGTTTTCCTTTAAGCTTTAATCGAGATCCAAGTAAATAAAATGTAATATGAAGTTACGTGTCTGTAAGAAAATAGACATAATATCGATAAGTTTCTTAATTGTTTTAGCAAGTTCTGTAATCAACTTTATAAAAACAAAAGAAATCGATATGATTAATGATATATTGATAAAACTACTAACTACTACTTACTAGTAGTTAAGTCTTCAAACCCTTATAGTTTCACCATGTCTGTCTGTCAACGGCTTAGCTCAAAATTCAAATTAATTTATTCAGTGTGTTACAAGCACTTGTGAATGTCATAGAAGCTACGCCATCGGTACGCAAACCCTAAGCGGGAGACCTTGTAACGATAAGAGGAGAACTCAGAGGTCCTTAGTCCTAGACAACTGTAATTTGGTATGAACTATGAAAAAGTGATAGAATAAAATCTTGAATTTATCTCGAGGCGCCTCTAAACATAGCAGAAGTGCACCGATAGCTTATGATTTTTTAAACAAAATCCTTTAATTGAATTATTTTTAACTATATTAACCTGAGATTGCAATTGATCTCCTCCCACACCGGCTTAAAAGACGAGAAAGCTGATAGATTGGCTAAAGAAGCAATTAATAAAGGCGCTTAAACAACTATTTTTCTGTAATAAATATAAGATAAATTTAAATTAAAATGATTTTAAAAGAAAATAATATTTCGATGAAAAGAGCAAAGACTAAGGAGTTTGTTATCCAGCTTTCAGCCTCCAAACAATGTGTTGTGAAACAATAAAAGAAGTAAGTATTTAAATTATTCCGCCAATACTATTCACTTCGGACAACTAGCACTAATAGATAAGATAATAAAATACCCCTTATTTTATTAAAATAACTAATACAATCGTTTATTTTAATTTGATAGGTAAATTCGACTAGATTATTTTAACACCTTATTACTCCAAGCCCAGCTAACGCGCTCTACATTATTCGAAGATTTATAAGTCACTAATCCTTGTCTTAGCCCTTGTCTATATAAAGAAGAATGTTTTGAAATGGCAATTTTATACGCCTAAGTCCATTCTATTCTATTCGAATAATCGAAAAGCCACTTGGCGGAAGATCAGCATAGATGGCTTGAATAACAATTGACGTAAACAAGTACCGTTCAGTCCACATGACTAAGCTAAGCACACAAGTCAACTGTGCAGTTAGTATAGAACCGGCTAAACATACTTAGTACCTGTACTAATAAGTGAATGAGAAATGATAATATAGGTATTATATTATTTGCATTTTAGTAACAAAAGATGTGACGAAAAGTGTACAATATTTAAGGCATACTATAACCCCCATAAATTAAGATTAAGGATAGACTAGAAAAGAGCACAGGATACTTTTTGATGGTAGTTTAAACACAAAATAATCTCTAGAATTATAAGTACTGATACTGTGATTATTTGTGTGTTGAAAGTACTCCATAAATGAGTTTTATACCTACGTTGGCTCGCAGCAAGTTAAATAGACACAGCTAGTCGTTTTGGAGGGCTATTCATTTTACTTAACGATAAAATATAGCAAGAATTTCGGTTAGGTCGGTAATAAAGTTTATTTTCCCAAGTGCCCAATGTTAACGGAGCTCTAGAATTTTGAATCCTTATAATTATTTAAACTTAGCTCATCAATTAGAAATAATGTAATAATAACATTTCTATCTGTGCTAAGCTGTGTACTCGCGCGTGGTCATACGAGACGAGAACCAGAATTTAGAATTAGAATTTTAATCTAGCTTAAATGGAGTCTATAGATTTGGCATAGGTAATACGGAAGCATATACGCTGTAAGTTTCTATTCGCTGCTCCATTTGTATGATGGAATTAGACACGACTCGTATGCAATATTAGCAACGTATCCCTGAATGATCAATCGCCATTCAACGCTGAGTTTAAGGATTAAACGGCAAGAGACCCTTGTGCCGTATGAACGTCACAAATTAAAAGTATGAACGAGACCTAGACGTAAAGTCTTCATAAAGAGGGTCGAAAATATGAATGAAAAATGAAACACTGACTTTAGCGATAGAAGTTCTTAGGTAATATTGTTCGTAGGTACCTACTTATACAGAGTTTCGGAGTTTCAGTCTAAAAATACATCATCGAAAAAGTTTTTCAAATTGAGATTTCAGCGCGAAAGTAGACCAATCAATATTATTCCACTGTCAGCAGGACCAGTTACAGTTTAGCACTATATGAGATATCATTCCAGCCAAAACCAAGGGTCACCATCTAAGAACTCGTCTGCTTCATACAATATTCCCCAACGCTGCAATATTGAGCCTCTTTAGGACTAATATGAAAAGCACTTCTAGAAAAACCATGTAGAAAGTTACCATTTTATTTTACTAGTCTTCCTTGAATTAAAATGTTGTAAGAAAATATTAAATTGAAGTTACATTACACTACACAATTAATTAATGCGCTGTCTTGTTGACTAAAGTTCAAATGTTTCAGAACAACATATTATTGCTCTGATCCCACAAATAATAATAGCTAAATTACTGCACGAGATGACGTGGCTGTGATATCTCCGTAACTAGGCACACAATGAACTATAGTAACGATGTAACATTTCAGCAAACTGTTCAACATTATTAATGTAAATGTTCGTATAAGCCTGTGCGAGGTTTCCAATTATTTCGTGTGGCTTACGCATTCTGTTAACCGTTTATAACTTGACAGCTGAATCTGAAAAGAGATGGATAAGGCCGCAAATATTTGTTACTGATATTATTGCTATAATAATGAACAATTAAGAATCACGTAGGTAATAGATTTAAAATCCACTAAAATGTAAGGTAGGTAGGTAAGTCAATTCACTAGTTTTACTTAAGTCAAAGTTTTACATGCCCATTTAATTGTCTAGTCAGAAATATTGTTCACTACAATATACTAATATTTGCAACGTTTCGCGGTAAAAAAAGAAAGTCAGACTATAGTTTATCTGTCTATTTATTAAATATCAAAATTTTCAAGTTCAACGGCTTTTTGTGAGCCATTTTAGCAACATGACTTTTCCGAAGTAAAAAGCCCAGCTGAATTCGATTCTGAATGTTGACAAGTCCACTTTTGACTCCTTTGCCCAAAATTCAAGATGGCTACCAAAATGGAGCCTTTTGTTATGAGAACCCGATTCGAGTCGTGTGAGGTGTCCTTGCATAGGTTTTGGGGGTCGCTGAAATCAATTTTGATAACTGGAAGTCCGTCCGGGTACCGGAAGTATGAGATGTGGCTGGAGGAGAGAAATTTCCGTCCCGCAACATATTTTTTTAACACTTCACCAGTATTTGTTTATCGTTCAAATCCTCATAGTTTTAATTCTGTAGAGGGTTTTCTGTAGAGGAATATAGAGAAATTTTCTTGAAACAAGTCGCAAATCAGGAGGGGGGGGGGGGGAGAGAAGCCAAAATTCGGCTTGGCAACATTCAGAACCGAATTCAGCAGGCTTTCTTACATCGGAAAAGTCATGTTGCCCAAATGGCTCACAAAATGCCGTTGAAACGGTAAAGGTAGCTGTTTTTTTATTTTTTACCAGTCTACCAGTTTTCAGACACAAAAAATTACTAGAACAAAAGCTTGTTCACAAATAAATAAATATCTTTTCTGCTTTTTCGTAGCACTTGCCTCTATTCTCTATCCAATATTGCAAACTGCGTGGGTTTAATCTTGCAAACAATGAAACAGTGAAATCACAATAGGAATAGCCAGCACGTTTAAATATTTTAGAGAAGTCTATTCGGAGCAATAAAATGTATACTACATTCTATTTGTGAGGACCTTTATTGGCTTTACCTACTGATACCTTTACCTAAAATAGCATTGTTTGTTGTTTGTCTTCATAAAAATAAAATTAATAAATAAGTAAATTGGACCATGTAGCCTTATGTATGCCCTATGGCTACATGGTCCAATATGTTGTACGAGGGTGGATTGATAAGTCCATGACTTTGAAAAGAAGAAATACTCTTTTTCATAATATATTTTCGTATCTTAAAACGAAACTCCTTAAGGAATCTTTAAACTTATTTTTTTTTCAAATTCGAAAGACATTTTTCAAGTTAGGTTTCCTAATCATAAAGGATTATGACGGGTTTTTGGAAACAAAAAGATCAAGCGACTTCTAACTTTTCTTAATGACCCTGTCGACCCTCTCGGCAGCACTCATGACAACAAAACTCATCGAATGATGATGGGAATCCTTCCTATTCTCTCTAGATTCAACCCACTAAGATTTTCTTCTACCAAACATGAATAAGTGTCTTGGCGGGCAAAGATTTTCATGAAGCCAAAAGGTGGTGTCTAAAATGGGCCCTCGTTTCAGTTACCAGTTCTCAGGCGATGAAAGAAAAAAAAAATATGGGTTAAAGAGGTAGGAACTTCGTTAGACTGAATACGCAGAGCTACAATAAGATTGTGTAGATAAATAAAACAAAATATTTCGAAAAAAAGTGTTTCTTCATTACAAAGTTATGGACTTATCAATCCACCCTCGTATACATTTTCGTGGGTGTATAGTTGCGGGCAGCCACTGAATGGGAGCAGCCCAGCAGGACCAATCGATGTAAATGATCCTTGGGGGAGGCTTATGCCCATCAGTGGGCTTCATGCGGCTAATAAAAAGAAGAAGAAAAAATTATGGTGCTTCTATATTCTATAACTAATGTTATAAATGCGAAAGAGAGTTTGTTTCGTTGTTTGTTATACGAACTATCATCATGAAATTGTGCATAAGTAATATAGGCGTTCAGTTCCCTTTATCAAAAAAACTGTTCTCCGGGAATAGAACGTTAGTTGTCCACGTAGCAGCTAGTAGTAGCTAGGCTTCGTCGAAAATTTAAAAGGCACGACATTATAAAGTCTGTTAGGAACTAGAAGGAGTGAGTGGACAATGGTGTTATCTGACAATCAGAAAAAAACTACTTTTTTGCATGAACTTAGGTTATAATTAATGATGGAGCAGTCCACCAGCCATGCAACCGAGGCCTCCAAAACAAAAGTTAAATGAGGATTAGTAACAGGTTTAAATCCTATAGTTTTATTGATATAATATAAACACATATTGATAGCTATGAAACCTAGTGAAAGAATTTTTGAAATCCGTTTAGAAATGGTTGAGTTAAAAGGGTTTGAAGGAAATGCCAAGCTCAATCCAATATGTGCTTTATCACGCACGACATAAGGTTCGCGTACGTCACGATGACGTTATAAGGACCCCCAAAAAACCAGTGTTTTGGCTCTTATAACTTCTCAGGTTTAAGAGATATCGTAAAAAAAATTCACAGTTAATCATATGGTGGGATAAGCTTTCTGATTAGCCACTAAACAAAAATCGTTTACTGATCCTCATTATGGGTGAAATTTCATTACGACTCTTATAATATATATGTACCTATATAGGTACTAACTTAAGCACTAGTAACTATTTTTTTTTGGACAAAATGTATTTTACTTATATTTCATTCATTGATACCGAATACTGTGTTTATCAAATTACTTAGTACTGGAATTCGTACACCTCCCGCAAAATAGGCGGTGAATCCCGCACTACAATTGTGTTAATTTTACCAATAAAACATTTCCAACAGAGTCTGTGTTTTTTTAAGCCAATTTATTAGTTCACTTCAACTATAAATTGAAAAATATTGTTCCAAGTCGTTACGAATTCGCTGAATAATAATCGAATTAATCAAGGAGGAATTGCACTCTTGGTAGTTTCACTGTCCCGCACAACAGGGGAAGTTAAACGTCGTATTTATTAGCTTTTTTTCCGAACTTAACCCCCATGGGGTTAGGTTAGGAAAGCAAAATATTATTCCCACCCTAACCCTCGTAGTCACACCGTCTCACCCTTGACTCCGAACCTGACTTTATAATTGAATTGAGTATATCTAGATAGAATATACACTAAATTATTGTTCAAAGTTATGTTGTTACGAAATGTTAAGTATGAACCAGAGACGTACCCGAGTAAATATTTTATATATATATAGTAAGTACGAATGGCCCATACAACAACGAGGAATGCTCCTGATAAATCAACTGATGAGCACAAAACACGCAAATTTTTATTCGTGTTAAAAATACAGATCCTAGCAAAGCTAATGTGTTAACTGACAAACATGCACACACTTCAGGCTTGCAAATGTGGTATGAGCAGATACATTTTCGTAAAATAATTTACACTAATACGTTTTGGAATTATAAATATATCAAACAATGTGCCTTTTACATCTTCGCAAGAATGACACGATTTTGAGTCAAAAAATTAACTAGTGGCTCCATGAGCTATAGACCTCGCGTTAAAAAGTAGCTTTCAAAAATTCAAAAATTCAAAATTATTTATTTGTGTCTAAAAATTTTAACAAAAATCAGATTAACGTTAATAACCACATTAGTCATAGACTGTGTCGCAGCTATTAGCGCCCGCCTCGAACTTAAAGAATTCTAACAGTTAAACGCAAAATAAAAATTTACTGAATCTAAAAGGTTACTATTATATAAAAGAAAATTAGTGTGTGTGTGTGTGTGTGTGTGTGTGTGAGTGTGTGTGTATGTGTGTGTGTGTGTGTAAAGTGTGTTGAATGTCATTCGTAGTTGTTAACAAGAGACTCGATATCTTCATATTTTAGCTTTAAAACAAATAACACAGAATAGATATTATATAAGACCTTTTTATGTTCATATAATCTATTATAATATACTCTTAATAATATGATTTATATTAAATTTAAGAAAAAATCCTTTTTCTTAAAAGTATATTTATAATCTATAAATAAATATTTTTAAAAGTATTGGATTATTAAAATTTATATAAAACTTTAAGCTGTAAAGCTAGGGTTCCCTAGGATGACGGTGCCGTCATATTACGGCCGTATAATTTAGCGGCGTAGAACGTTGTCTATGTAAACAATATGGCGCACTTTCTGACGTTACGGTGTTGCCGTATTGTTTACATAGACAAAATTCAACGCCGCTGTATTACGGCCGTAATATGACGGCACCGCTATCCCAGGAAACCCTAGCTTAAGTAATAGTGTAAATAACTCATAGTGCTTGAAAATGTTAAATCATAAAATGAAGGTACCTATCGAATTTAGATTTTTTTGTTAGTTAACACCTTTTTCTACTTGCCCAGTCTTACAGTAATTATGAGTAACAACCTCATTTTTAGGGTTCCGTACCCAAAGGGTAAAAACGGGACCCTATTACTAAGACTCCGCTGTCCGTCTGTCTGTCTGTTTGTCACCAGGCTGTATCTCATGAACCGTGATAGCTAGGCAGTTGAAATTTTCACAGACGATGTATTTTTGTTGCCGCTATAACAACAAATACTAAAAATAGAATAAAATAAATATTTAAGTGGGGCTCCCATACAACAAACGTGTTTTTTTTTTGCCGTTTTTTGGTACGGAACCCTTAGTGCGCGAGTCCGACTCGCACTTGACGGGTTTTTCTTTAGATTAGAGTAGACCATCAATTTATAACGTGACGTTAAAAGTTATAAAGAAAAGTGTTTTTTTGATGCTAGCTTGTAGGCCTGTAGTGTCTAGATTGCGTTTATAGGTACTTAGTTAAACAGAGATATTTTAGGGTGCGACCTCTGATGACTTACAGACTTCAATATAACTTACGCCACTCTAGGGTACCTGTATAGTACCCTTGTAAGGATTTTTTAATTAATTCCACAAAGTTAGATGTAAACTGTAAATTCGCAGCAAATAAACTAGCTAGTAAATAATTTATTTTCGGATCAGCTACTTTCGAGGGGATTGATCTTTTTTTTTTCTTAAAATATATCATTATTCCATATATTCCATATTATTAGATGAATTTCTCAATTGATTGAAATTTATTAATTTGTGTAATGTGAAACAACCGGCCAAGTGCGAGTCGGACTCGCGCACGAAGGGTTCCGTACCGAAAAAACAGCAAAAAAAATTAAGTTCGTTGTATGGGAGACCCCTTAAATACTTATTTTATTCTATTTTTAGCATATCTATTGCTGCGATAGCAAGATCTGTGAAAATATCAACTGTCTACATGTAGTCGTCATCAATATCGAGCAAAAAACGGCAAAAAAATCACGTTTGTTGTATGGGAGCCCCCTTTAAATATTTATTTTATTCTTTTTTTAGTATTTGTTGTTATAGCGGCCACAAAAATACATCATCTGTGAAAATTTCAACTGCCTAGCTATCACGGTTCATGAGATACAGCCTGGTGACAGACATACAGACAGACATACAGACAGACAGATAGACAGACGAACAGCGAAGGCTTAGTAATAGGGTCCCGTTTTTACCCTAAAAATCAACCCTAAAAATTAAAAAACTTCCAAGTTTTATACCAACATAAACGTTTGAAAAATTTATTTGTCACGAACTAACCAAAAATATAATACTTGATAGCTGTATGTGAATTCAAGGAACACAATACAAAACTAAATATTTATCTTCACAAACATAATTATTTAGCTTTGTATCATGTTCTGGTTACGGCCCTTCGTAGAAATTTTCCGGATTGTTGTGTCAATTTGGAAAATTTCTACGAAAGGCCATAACTGGCAAAACTTGACAGGAATATTATTAACTAGATTAATAAATTCAACTTTTTTAATGCTATCTTATCCAGAACAGAATCAGTAACTTTTCTACCTGCCTTTTTTTGGGAAGCTTTCACCGCTTGTACCCTATATTTTATATTTATATTATATTTATTACCTATTACATTTTATTAATTTATATAGATATGTATTTAATTAAATTAATTATTCAGTTTTACATAGCTGACACTAAAATTCCCTTTTTATTTTTATAGCAAGTAAGTCTATTGGGATGAAAATTCGCAGGAGGTAAACGCTACTGGTGATAAACGCGGATATTATTCGATATTTCATTATGCTAGTTCCATAATTTACTTTTTAATATAGTAGGTTTATGCTACTCCAATATTCCCAAAATACAATTTTTTTGTATTCTTCTTTTAAGTTCGTAATACTTTCATCAAATCGGCTCACGTAGAGGTGGCCCTATTTTTGAACCATTCGCTTGAAATCGTTCGTGTGATTTAAGTTGCAGCGTAATCTCAGAAAGCGTTCACCAAAGACATAAACGAGTCACTGACCAACGAGCGATTCAAAAATAGAGATTTTGCTATCTGAAATGAAAATTAAAGAGCGCTCGAGGACGTCAGCTGAAAAGCAAACGAAAAAATAAAAAATAGGGCCCAAGAATATTGTTGGAAAATAAATATAAATAAATAAAATATACAGAATTTTAAAAAATACTAGGATAAAAAAGGGTATAGAAAATCTTTTTTATATTCTATTTAATTACTGTAGGTATTGTAAAGGCTGTTAATGGTATTCATTTCCAAATATCAAGCGATTGTTATAATAAGGTCTTTAATGAAATTTCGTGCTTTCAATTCTCTCTTTTATGATTTTGGATCAGAAAAAAATATTTCTATCCATGTGATCAAAAGCTTATAAGTTTCACGGTCGCATAAGTTTAAAGATAAAACATTTAGGACGAAGTTCGTCCGAGAGGAGATAAAAATCGTCAATATAAATTAATGGGCAATCGGCCCGTCGTCAGCACTTTACACGGGCTCGTTTATAAAACTTGGTGCGGTGGAGAGATTTGATAAAAATACCAAAAGAGCGTGGACAGAGAGATAAAATGGCGGGTGTGCAACTGTCCCGGGATTACGGCTTAAACGAAAAGTAAAAGTGAAAGCGTATCTTTCGCTCGATATTGCCCTACCTGTTGCGGCGCAGCGCTCACTCAAACTTTTACGCGCCCTTCGTGAGCGGTCCTACGACGAGTGCCATACGTCTAACGCTGTCTCGTACTCACCCGAAGATCCCGCCTGCAGACTGTCAGCCGCAACACCCGAATATTTTTTAACAACTTTTGTAATAGTTGAAATCAGTTTGAGGCCTGTTTGTAATTGTTGGGCGAAACTACATTGCGCATCGAGCGCGGAGGGTCGCGATACAACTCGGCGTGTGCAGAGCGTGCGGCCGCCAAGCCGAACAGAAAGACAGTGGCCCAAGCCAAGCCAGAGGCCCTCACCACCTCCCCCAGACCTCACCCCCTCGCACCCTCCAAATCCTACCCGACCTGTCTTCTACCACCTTACTTACCCAATACAACCCTAATCACTATCAAATAAATTTATAATTTCCGAAAAATGCTATAAAAATCGATATTTTTAATAAGCATTCGTTTTTTGATAAATTAAAGCCCTTCATGTTACGAAAATGTCCCGACATTCTTTTACTTATAAAATATGAAAACCTTGTAATACGAAAATTAGATTTCATTCGAGATACATTGCGAAAAGCGAGACAAGCGGGACTTGTTACGCGTCTAAGTATATAGTTAATCAAATGCTTTATTTTACTATACGTCGTATTTTAGAAATTTTCTTTTGTTTGATATGATTTATAAAGACTTTCTTCAATTTCTTTGTACTTTGCTTATTCTGTATCACGAATTTTGAAGAGCTTCAATTAGGAATGATTGGGAGTAGTACCAACCCTCTTCAACAGAATCACAAAAGGGATCGATTTAAGGTCTTGCTATTATCAGTCCGATTTAGCAATATCATTACAAAAGTGCTTTTATATGAATTTTTCATAAAAAAATTCAACGCTGACTGGTAGCCGCTTTAAAATGTTAATGAAGTATTTAGTAAATAAATAATTAATATTGTTAAGATAAGTATGTTTTATACAGTCAGTCCGGGCTAGTTAGTAATCAAACTTCAAGGGCGTTATCAATGAACAATTTTATCGAATTACAAGAATTTAATCTTTCGCCTTTTAGTTTTAGATATGCCTATTAGTAATTATGCAGATTTCAATATTATTTCCTGCTTTTTAGAGCTTTTTAATTTTAAAGCTGTTGTTTAGCTTTTTTTGAAGGTTTTGTTTTTTTTTAGCTTTTTTATTTTTAACTTTCTTGTAGGTGACTATTATAAATAAAACCTTTTTTATGTTTCATATTTTTCAATGGTATAATACCCCTAATAACTCAATTTATTCAATCTACTCCATTCGTGCTCTTTGTTGTTAAGGAGTTCCGTTATACATTAGCAGTCCCACCTACCATTATATAAAACACTAAACAATATCCTATTTGATTTCTCGAAGACCAAGGTCTAATGTCAATGAAATTAAAAAAAAACTATACGTAGTACCTGTCCCTTGGACGAAGACCTGTCCCCTTTCCAACAAAAAAGAATCATCTAAATCGGTTGGTTCATAAACAAAAAATTTATGCTACCATATCATCGAGGTAGTTAATACCGAAATCATAGCATTTTCAGGATTACTTGGAAACTACTAAACTGTACTCAAATAAAAAAATCGGACTAACTTGGGAACCAACCTGATCTAATGACGTTCAATCATTCATTTCAATCGGTTCAGCCGTTTTCGAGTAATCGGTAAACATACACAAGAAAATCATACAAACGAACAGAGACCTCCTCTTTTTTTGAAGTCGGTTAAAAACAAGCGATAGCATGGGCACTTTAACATTGATAATTTTTTTCAGTTATTAAATATCATTGAAGCAATTTAGACGATTCTTTTTATCAGAAAAGATACGCCTCATCCAAAATTTAAATTTATAAAATTAGTATCAATATGCAAGTAACACACACATAGCACTACTTTTTATCCCAGGAAAATGCGAGCGAAGCCGCTGGCAATAGCTAGTAATGTAATAAGTACATACCAGTATTTAAGTAATTGGCATTAAAGATCAAGATTTGATAATTATTCTAGCTCTTAACTTGCTTTTCGATGTCTATAAACAACAAAAAATTCAGAAAAACATTTTCAGTTCCACAATACCGATACGAAGGTTCAAATTACCGTTACAAATGGATTGAAAATGAAATGAAATGTAAAACAAGTAATCCAACTAGTGAAGTTTATGTATAATCGGTTTTATCGATGCCGTAAAGGCCAAATCACGAAACTAACTGTAAAATTAATGCGCATTTCCTCTTGAATTGTTGCACGAAAACGAGGAATACTCATAAATGAAGTCATATCGATCTAGTAGTCCGTGAGCCCACGACAGTATTGCCTACGTCATATGACATCACCATGAAATACATGGCACACGGTTGGAAAAGTTGTGCTGAGCGAGGATCAGAAGATTATCGCAAATAAAATTGGCCGGAAGCTTGAGAAAATCTTCCACTTCCGGTCAAAATTTTAAGATTATATTTACGTCATGTGGCATCAGTAAGAGACCCGAGTCATCATTTAGTTTTCAATCGTAGAGAGAGTAAACATAAGTCTGTCAGTTCTGAAATGGCCAGAATACCTTAAACTTAATTTTTTTGTTTTTTAGTCATTTCAGAACTGACAGACTTATTTTTACTCTCTATGCGATTGAAAACTGAAAGCTTTTGAATCTGTCAACGCTAAGCGGTCTCGTATGCAGACCGTAGTGATTATTTCCTCTGTGTGCAGACCATAAAGTTAATATTACCTCAGACCGACCTATTCAAATCGCTTCAAACAAAGCCACATAATTAGTATAGTACTGAGGGAACAAAGCACAGTTTACCCTGTTAGTGACTTTTGTGTTTGTTTTCTATGCGCTATTCAAGAGCTTGCAACGCTTGCAAGAATAATCATCTTGCTTTGTTTTTATGCCTCCTTATTTGTCAAAGGGAGACGATAGTTCTCTACAAAACGCACTGTCAAAAGTGAGGCAACTAAAACAGCCGAAATGGCTCCGTTTTCAGATTTTTATTCTCCATTATTACCCAATCATACCGAATAAGTACAAAACAGTTTCAATTTCCCTACATTTTGGAGATTAGATACTATACATATGATTGAATTTTAGTTACGATTCGATTATTAAGCCATTTTGGTTGAGTATTAGTTGCCTCACTTTACATGAGGACACGGCTTCAGGTGTTATTATTCTTAACACCAAACTCCATGCGTAAAGTCTCATAGACCCTAGCAAATGTTTAGCATTCACAATGTCACCAAATATAATGGGGAGGAAATACACTCAAAACTTCGAAGCTCTTAAGAATCGTCAAAATCAACCTATGAAAACATTGATTAATACATTCTGTTCAACAGTGGTTTAGCTCGTAACACAGGCTGTATATTCCTTTTGCTAGGTATCCAAAGTACTTCAAAAACTTCAGTGAAAAATCTTATGATTAATTTGTAAAAAACCTCAAATTCACGAATCTTTTCAACAACAATACTTTATTGAATTCAATAAGGTATTTGCATCTTCTCAACGATAGAATTCAAATAAAGGAATGAATGAGATTGCAGTATAGGTAATAATATTTATGACGCACTTACAGATTTTCCAAAGGTAAGCTGGAAAAGCTGGCTGCTCCATTATTCACAAGCGATAAACGAACAACAACTACTTTAAAAATGAATAGTCTGAAAAGAGTTGGACTTTCATAGAATTCTTGTATGCTATGGACTTAAAGCATTCAATTGGTTTAATGCTCTATCATATAATATTGAGATTTTTGCATTCACAATGCTGTTTTTAATAAATAAATCATTTTCACAATTTTTTGCCCGTGACACCACTGCGTGGCACTATCAGTAGTGTCATGGAAAATTTTTCATTCCCGTGAGTCTACCGGTAGTGCCATGGGTAAAACTATATCTCCCATGACACTACTCGATGCCAGTTGTGTCACTCACAAGCCTGACTAAAACCCGTGACTTTTTGAGTGGGTCGAACGGGAATCGCAATGTCCCGTTCGACCCACCAGCGGGTAATTCAGTGGGTCCACGGGTCATTAGGGATCCGGTCCAATGCTCTTCGGGTTCGAGTCCCGCGTGAGAAAATAATCTGGTGGCAAGTCAATTTTTCTATATTATTATTTGATGCAATTTGACTACTCTTTTTTTAGCTAAAAGTTGAAAGCGCAGTGTACTATTATACATTCTGTGGTGCAGTGCACTTCTCCCGGAATCCTCATCCTCTGAGGAACTGTCTAACTTACCTCTTTCGGAACACATAAATATTAAAATAGTTATTTGGTCTCAGACATAAATAAGTTGGTGGTCTGTCGACCTAGTCAAGCCAAGTGGACTTCAAACAACAATAACTAAGTTAGCAGATAAGCAGCTAAGTTTGAGATGAGTTATTTATTAAAAAACGCCGTTTACACTGCCGTTTTGCGGATGCCGGCACATTTAAGGTAAGATTGAAATATAAATAAATAAATAATTTTTTTTCTTCTCGTAACAGCTTAGAATTGCTTCTTCTTGTCAGTTCATAAAATCTTTTGTTTCGAACGAAAAAGGGAGTTATTTAGATGTTATAAAATTTACTGAAAAAAAACTTTTATAATAACACGTTTTTATAACGGACTAAATTATTACAAAAAAAATCGGAAAAACAGACTAAAAAGTATAAAATATTTTTTTCTGTAAATATTTATAACCCTATCTATACTTACCTACAGAAAATTTAAATCTAAAAACGTGGAGCGCATGCTAAAGACAATATGGATGATAAATTTTACAAAATGCGCCCCACGTTTTTAGGTTTAAAATTTCTGTAGGTAAGGGTTATAAATATTTACAGAAAAAAATATTTTATAGTTTTTAGTCTGTTTTTACTAGTCCGTTTTAATGTTTTTAGTCCGATTTATTTTGTAATAATTTAATCCGTTATAAAAACGTGTTTTTAAAAAAGTTTCTTTTGATAAATTATTATTTTCTACTCCTTAGTTAACGAGCTAAGACTAAAAATATACCATCTCCTATCGGAGCACTCGTCAAGACGATTCAAACGAGCCCAAACTCGATGGGGTTGCATGGTTTTATTACAGTCCCAGTGGCCTTCTTCCGGCTCCATCATCAGACCCTGGAAACTATTTCCTAACAAAGTACTCGTCAAGACGATTCAATCGAGCCCAAACTCGATGGTGTTGTATGGTTTCATCATGGAGCTCCTGTGGCCTTCTTCTGGTTTCATCATCAGCCCCCCTACTCAAATGGCCAACTTTCTATTCGTTTGAACGCTACGCTTACTTTTAAAGCTTAAATAGATGATTAAATTACAGATCGCAAACTTATTTAAATCACAGATTTCGATGTATTGTATGGAATTGTCAAGCTTACGGCACGTAATTTTATATTTTACTGCTTATTTTAAAATTTTGATAGTAAGAGTAGCGTTCAAACGAATAGAATATTGGCCATTTGAGTAGGGGGGGCTGATCAGCTCAATGATACCATAATATTGCATTGCCTTCTAGTTCTGACCTATGTTCAAAGTTTCAAGTTTCTAGCTCATCGGGAAGCTAGTGTAGGGACATTGTAGAATGAATGTTGCATGTCATCGATTTCGTATAGGTGTTGTGTGACGTATGAATGAGAGTCGTAGCAGTTACTGCACGCTGACCGACTCGTGTGCCTGTAGTACTTGGGGAATTTTTATTGGAAATAAATTTGTAATTAAATTTGTGATTTCGGTTTTTATTTTTGAGGTCAGTGGCAGTAACTCCCAGATAGTGTAGGACCCTCACACTAATAGATAGGGTAGCTTTTAGAGTCATAAAAGTAAATTCAGTAACAGAGTCAGATTTCATTTATTTAGAATATTAAAGAAACACGATATCTTACACTAGTATAAAATCGTTCGCAAACTTTGTGTAGAAACACACAAACAAACAAACAAACGAGAAAGCAACCTAATAAAAACGTGTTAAAAAGAGATGCTCTTCATTTTGCACCTTCAATAAGTTGTGCATTTATATTAAATGGTTAATAACATTTCCTTACGATGCAAGTAGATTGATTTTCAAGTACCCTCATCAATAAGTCATAAGCTTCGAAGCGCTACTACAGTTAAAATTAAGCCAGTAGTAACAAAATTCACAGATTTTACAGTCCCTGCAAGAATCGGAGCATTGAAAATGAACACAAAAATTTACGAAAAACCAAAATCAAATCAAATGCAAAGTCCTATTATATTTTTAAAGTTACCTAGGTACTTAGTACCTATTTATTTTTACGATTGTGACAATCGGCTCCGCCTCGTGTCACAAAAGCGCCTGTTGACTGCCTCGACGCAGCCGAAAAAAAATTAACAAATTTTCAAAATTCCAACGAATGCCCTTCCGTCTGCTTCTGCATCTTTTAACACTATTACCATGACGATCGGTCAATAATCATAGAAGCTACATCACTTTTTATTTACGGAAACAGCCGTTTTTTCTACAATTCCAAATCTAAAGGGACCACCTACGGGTCACAATTATAAACCGATTTTCAAAATTATTTCGCCATTTGATAGCTAAACTAATACCCTAGGACCCCTTTTTTCATTTTTTCTTAAGTCGGTTTTTTTTCCAAAATATTTACAATTTAGTAAACATACATCCCTCAAAAAAATTTTGGAATTACGCAAAATTCCAAAAATAGTTACCAGTTGATTTTCAAAATTTAAACGTTCACATGTGTCTCGATAAATTCCTCAACTTTTGGTACTATTTGCATTTCGATCCTCCCAAAATCCTCGGAGATATGGCCAAAAATACGTCTCAGGCGATTTGCATCTGATAACCATTTTTAATGGTAAAAAATAAAAAAGTTAGCGGAAATATAATATTTTTATCGATATAACTTTAAAAAGTTATATTTGCGCTCAGTTACCAGACGAAGTGCGCCGCTGACAGGTATCTCCATGATATCTGGTCCATCGGCCAACCAGGGTCATTTTCAATCTATCGCAAATTAAATCTTGCCAAGTTACGTGCCGGATACTGAACCGGATTGTCAATATCTCAGTGTGCAACGTGATCAATTACGTAATTATAGTCTGTGTATTTGTCTCTTAATTGAAATAATACATTAACACATCATGTATGTATATATTTGTGGTAAACGGCGGCGTCAGTGTCAAATTTATTTATTTAACTAGCCGCCGCCCGCGACTTCGTCTGCGTGGAAAGGTTTTTTACTATCCCTCGGGAACTATATTTTTTTTCGGGATGAAAGGTACCCTATGTCCTTCTCTGTACCCCTGACAACGTGTATGCAAAATTTCATGATGATCGGTTCAGTAGTTAAGACGTGAAGGCGTAACAAACAAACAAACAAACGGACTTTCGCATTTATAATATTAGTAAGAATATTAGTAAGGATAATGCATTGTTTATACTACTTTAACTTTAAATTTTTCAATGTTTGTGTACTTTTATTATATTTAAATGTGAATAAAATGTATGTGTAAAAGGGTGGGACCCCCAAACCCATATCATTTCAGTGGCGGTATTTCCTTTCATGGTGTAATTGTGCGTTGTGTATTATACTGCGTGATCTTTTCAAGATATCTTACTGTTCCAAGTCAATTATCTATTGGAACCGCTTTGAGCCCATGATCGAGTGTGCCGTAACAGCTCTTAAACAATGTCTTTGGTATTGGACTTGCGATAATTTAAAGGCATAAACTATACCTAATTTTATCGAAAAAAACACCCATCTGTTGAGTTCAATTCCCTCTCCTGTTGAAAAAACCGCCATTTAAAATTTTACTTTTTATTTTGGACGGCCCTACGAAAAAATGAAAATTTCTCCGGATCTAGATTTCTTAGAGATATAAAAAAAATTGGATGCTAATAATACCTCAAATCAAGTAAAAAGAAACATTGTGTAATCTTTCATGTTCATATAGGTTATAAAAAAAATACTAAAGTAAATTTTAATCAGAATATTTATCAGCTTTTGTAGTTTTTCTCATTACTTGGTTTCAACTACATGGTTCCATCAGTAGGTCCAATAGGATTTCCAAGTCCTCGTGTCCCCCACATCTACAAAACGATGTCAAAATCATTGCTCTGAGTTACATATTTCGAGTGTTAATTATTGTTATTTGAATCGTAACACAGGGTTAATTTTCAAAATAAAAATCCTATCATCGTTTACCATGACATAAAATAATGAGCGGTTTGATGAAAAAAAAGTAGAACATAAAAAAGAACTAGATGGCATTGTACGACTAAGTAGGTAGGTTTTTAAGAAAATGGCAAAGGATGAAACGTAAATTACTGTTTTTACACGACTGCCCAAAGCAAAAAGAGTGTATATGTGTTCAGGGTTATTGTATGTTTGTGGGTATGTGAGTTTCTTTATTCCACCATAACTTCTAAATGCCTGAACTGATTTAGATAAATGGGGTATCGTTAAAATCCTCACAGCATCCCGAGTGACACTGGCTATATTTTTTTTAGAAAAAATCAATATGGCGACAGAACGACGCCATTTTCAAATGTGAAAAAAATATTTTTTTCTTCTGTTATTACAATATGGGCATCAAATGAAAGGCCTTGATGAGCATATTCCAAAACTATATAATATGTCACTAAAATTTATGAAATAAAAATAAATAAATTAATAAAATATTAAAAACACGACTGCCCTGCCAAAAACGGACTAAAAAGATAAACAACAAGTGTCATTGCAGTCGGGGGACCTCTTTGATCAAAAATTGTTCCATAATAAGGTCCCCCGACTGCAATGACACTTGTTGTTTATCTTTTTAGTCCGTTTTTGGCAGGGCAGTCGTGTTTTTTAATATTTTATTAATTTTATCATTTACGTTTGTTGAGGATGTGGTTTGTTGCGTTGTCCGTTGGTTGTTCTTTGGCGTTTTTCAAAGAACTTTTTTCTGACCCTCAGTGGGAATACATTTTTAAAAATCTACCTAGTTGAAGTAGCGCCATTTATCGACATAAAATGTTACTAAAATTATCAGCTGCCGGAAAACCGCTCATTGCTTGCTTCGCTCTTTTGAGAATTCCTGGCTGTCTCCAAAAATGTGACGCTGACTGTACTAAATCTGAGATAGTCTGTACCCTGGCTACGTAATGGAAAGTAGTTACGGAAGTTTTATCCTCTTGGGCACACTTCAAACGGTTGTGAGTGACTGCATCGCGTTCACTGTTAGTATACGAGGCGCCGCTGTAAACTTTGATAATAAAAAGCACGCGAAATCCAGCGATACGGTGTTATGCAAGAATCTTATATTCATGTGTTATGTTAACTGATGTGGACGTATACGAGATAATTCAATAAAAGAAAAATACTGTCAAAAGCTCTATAGCACTAAATACATGGTGTTTTTATTCACTCTCCAAATTTTAAGGATGTGTATAGTCCATGAATCTGAACAACTTTCTCTAAAAAACATGGGGTCAAATATGAAAAAATAAAGACTTTTCATAAAAATCAAAGAGATCACGTGATTTAGTAAGGGATGACCAAAGTTTTGCGGTGTATTTCGACACATGTTTCATGGAAAAAGTTTTTCAGTTTCGTGGACTGAGCATATCCTTAAAATTTGGAGAGTGAATAAAAATGCAGCCTGTATATCACCCCTTTTTTCGTGATCCTATTATCACGTATAATGCCGAATATGGTAGATAGGCTTCCATGCATACAAACTCTGAAAATTATACTGAATACCACCTCATGACTGGGAATTTTGTTTTTTTTATGTATAGAAAACGGCTAAGTAACAGCTTGACGCAGGTAGCATAGTATAAAAATGAGTACTTGCAGGTAGTTTAATTGTTTTTTAAATCAACCATTGTCGACACACGGTTTTTCGCCGTAAAAATCTACGGTTTACGAATTAAATGGATCACTATGGAAGTTTTCACACACTCCAGACACGGTTTTGCTACGGCGCTGCTTATTTGGAAATTATACCTCCACCCAACGCTCATGACGTCAGACACCACGTTGACGTCGGGTATATTTTCAAAGCTCAGAAAACGAAAATCGTTTTATTAAAGTATACCTTTACCCAACATTTGTGACGTCACTGGCGCGTGTTGACATCGGGTATACTTTCAAATTAAGGATATGTCCATGTAGTATTTTAAAATATACCCGTCTGCAACGAAGCAATCGTTCGGTACTATTTTGTCACGTTACTAATAGGGGTCAAAGTAATTGCCCACTATAAATAATTCTTATTTTTTTCTGAACGTTAAAAAAAGTCTCTCGAAAATGATTCCTTTTTTCGTTAACAGAAGTGACCACTTAATTCGTTCATGGTTGTAAAATAAATTAAGACAATGTTAGTGAAAATGCAAATTCTTTAAAATTTATCATATAAAACGGCAATTTCACCCCTAATATTTCAATCATTCTTTCCTTTTTGCCCGCTGGCTGAAGCATTATTTTTGTTTGTTCTTCCAGTTTTTCTGTCTCCAAACATCCATACTAATATTATAAAAGCGAAAGTAACTCTGTCTGTTGCGCTCTTACGCCTAAACTAGTGAACCAGCAGAGCTTGAGAAAGGACATAGGCTACCTTTTATCGTGAAATAAGGCTTGAAAGTGTTTGAAATAGGTGATGAAAGTTTGTATGAAAGTCCCTCGGTTTCGAAGCTAGGATCTTCAGATTTTGTGTTTAGGAAGGGGCGAGGGGGGAGGAGAGGGGAGGAAAGGGGGAAGTACAGAGGGAGAGGGATGGAGAGCGAGGGGAGGAGGAGAGTGAGAGTGAGAGAGCGAATGAGAGTGAGAGTGCAAGTGAAAGTGAGAATTAGAGTGAGATAGAGAGAGAGGGGAGGAAGAGAGGGAGAGGAAAAGGGCGCTTGGCAGCTCGCTTGGTGAGGACCCGCGCAATCACGTAAAAACGATAGATCTGGTTTGAGGAAATTACAACATAGAGTAGTACTATTTATACCGGTTAAAGGTTCCATAACGATTTTCTCGAATATCCACGCGGACAAAGTCGCAGGCAGAATTTTCTTGAAAATAAGATTGAAAAAAGTACCGTAAAAATAATGGTTGGGGTAAATTTAAAATTTAAATTATCATTTTGATAACAAAAAGAAATAAATACGTAGGTAATCTTGTTTGCTTTATTCGTATTTTATTGTAGGTGTAATATTGATGAATGGACAACCTTTAAAATACGAACAAAAATGTAAACTACATATTTATTTCTGCTACCAAAACGATACTTTAAGACTTAAGTTTAAGTATTTTTAAGCTAAGCAATTTTTTTCAAGACACACTTTTATGTTTGATCAAAATTATAATAAGTACCTACAGTTAAAAGTTGAATGACCCATTTGCATCTTTTGTTACAAAGAGTAAAATAATATTATTTTACTCTTTGTAACAAAAGATGCAAAAGAAAAGATGCAAAACTAAGAGAAAAGTGGAAATTTAATGAAACATTGATTTGAAATTCCACTAGCGCCTCTGGAAATAGATGCCGAACTACTGACATTATAACTTCAAATGTATTTCTTTGTTTCTTATTATATATTTTAGACTTTTTTTTGTGACATTATTTTTTTATAATAAAATATTAATGAAAAAAAAAAACAAAACAAAAATCACCAAAAATAAATGTATACAGGGCGTCCCTTGGTGTGGCAAACCAGTACACCTAACCTTAAATATGAAAGGTAGGGAAAACTGAAAGAAGTCTTCATTTTGATTTTAAAATAATTGGAACTACTTACATTCAAAGATTTTTGAAAAAAAATGCCTACCAGGAATCGAACCTACCAAATGTGAAAAAACAAATCTATTATTTTTACGATACCGATCGAAAGGGATTTTTTTCTTCAAAATGTATGGTAAGTATGGTGTGCGATTTTTTCAAACATTTTTGAATGCAGTTCCGATTATTTTTGAAAATAACCTGAGACCTATAAATATTATAATTTAGGAATTAGGAATATTTTTTTCTTCAAAATGTATGGTAAGTATGGTGTGCGATTTTTTCAAAAGTTTTTGAATGCAGTTTCGATTATTTTTGAAAATAACCTGAAACCTATAAATATTATAATCAGGCTTAAATATAATTATTTCTTAACCCATTTTAGTACGTGTAAATAAAAGCTTGTTTTTATAAACGAATCAAAACAAAACAATAATTTATTATTTTAATTTTAGTCATATTTTAAATTGGAATAAAAAGTGGGGAAACACTGAAACGGGTATACATTACAGTATAGCTAAATGGAATGTCCTACATGAATATATACCCCAAAAAAATGTTGGGGTCGGGTATATTTTAAAATTCTTAAAACGGCTTTATGTATTTTGAAAGTATACCCGAGCTCAACACTATGGAGCGTTGTGTAAAGGTATAAATTCCAATTGGGTTGGTAAACTTTTTCGAAGAGAATTGTTTTATATTTTTTTTTGATAGCACAAGTTTGAAGAATATTGAAAATAATATTATGATATTTTTATTTCACTTTGTTAATGAAATATATTTTTTTATATTATTATCGCGATAAAATATCAAACGTACGGCTGAACACGAAGTTCCCTTGCATTTACTGATAAGAAACTGATTGACAGGACAGATTTGACAGAAAGTAACAAAGAGTAATCCAATTATTTTACTCTTTGGTAATCATTAACCACGACCTAATGTTGTTGTTTGTTTTTCAGCTTATTTATTGTGATTTTCTAGTGTTTTTCTTGTTCAGATATGGGAAATGGATCAGCTTGAAGAAATCCATTATCCAGCTTATTACGCCGCTGAAGTACCTACACTGCTTTGTTCCGTTTTGTTTGAAATATAAATGTGACCATCCGCAGATCAAATTTTTACCATTCCCATATCTTTGAAAGAGACGTGGTGCAGAGGATTAAACAGGAATTGCCTTCAGAGAGCTTACGTTTGTGATGATTACGTAAATATATGTATATCTACAAATTTACTCACAAAAGAGTTATTTGATTTATTTTAGCGGACTGTGACTGACATGACAACTAGTTGACATTGCCAATGCCAAACTTTTCATTTTTTTATTTGAGCAAAATCACTACCTACGCATACAGCCGTAATAGTGATTTATTGTACATGCTGTAAATTTAAACTTTAAATTATTATTTAAATTAAAATGAAGTATTATAAAAATTCCGCAACTGGTTATTCCTGACTCCAAAGCCAAAAGCTACCAGAAAATATATAATTCACAACAGTTTTGGAAAAGTTTACCAACCCAATTAAGCTACGGCGCTACGCTACGGCGGCGGCGCCCCGCGTCATAGTGCCGCCGTAGCTTCCATGGTGCTATTGGTGCTCCAAACAACACTGACGACTGTGCCTATGCACGGAAAATCTACAGTTTATACGTTTATACGCCGTTTTGAAAAGGTACAACTTTCGGGCTATGGAATTATTGTAAGTTCCTAAAACTAGATAAAATTACCTATCTATAGACAAATAAATAAATTAAAAAAATATTAAAAACAAGACTGCCCTGCCAAAACGAACTAAAAAGTTAATTAGTGTCATTGCAGTCGTGGGACCTTTTTATGGAACAATTTTTGATAAAAGAGGTCCCCCGACTGCAATTACACTAATTAACTTTTTAGTTCGTTTTGGCAGGGCAGTCGTGTTTTTAATATTTATTTTTTATTTTTTTATTTCACACATTTTAGTGACATATTATATCGTTTTGGTGCTCATCAAGGCCTTTCATTTGATGCCCATGTTCAATAATAGAAGAATTTTTTTTTTTTACATTTAAAAATGGCGTCGAACAGTCTCCATATAATTTTTTTCTAACAAAAAATTGCCAGTGTCACTCGAAATGCTGTAATGATTCTAACGATACCCCATTTATCCAAATCAGTTCAGGAATTTAGAAGTTATGGTGGAGTAAAGAAACTCACATACCTACAAACATACATGAACCCTGAACACATATACACTCTTTTTGCTTTGGGCAGTCGTGTAAAACAATGAACCAAATCTATAAGTACAACCATTTTTTTTTTAATCTGAAACTGTTGAAGGTCGCCTTTGAAGTTTATGGTTGTGAAAAATATACTTTTACTGCGAAGTTACGGAGTGGTATCAAGATAATCTGATAACATTCAAGATTCATAAAACGTGTTTCATGTCTTTGTAGCATGTAGTTTAAAAGATTTTGAGGAAAATAAGTTTAGTACTTTAAATATTATTTTTCTATGAGCAAAAAAGGGTACAAGTTTCAAGGTTTACTAAAGTCTAGTGTCACAAGTAATAAAATTGCTACTTAATATGGGTTTTTTAGAAAAAATAATATACTTTCCACACTGAATCATACTATTATTATTAATTGGCTTCTTATATGCGTATATAATGCAACTGTTTCTTATTTTACTACGACTGCTCTTGTACATTCTAAAGCAGGTACTTACAACTTTGGTACTAAACTTTCGAAAAGAATAAAATGCGACGAAATTATGAAATAAAACTAAATAAATATTAAAAACAGATATTGGACTCAAAGACTAACAAATGAAATTTTGAAACTAACTAGTGCAAACACTTAGAGTGTTGTTAACGAGATCTATCGATGTTTATGGATGTAACTATAAAAATCAACTGAAAATAAAAAACTATCGTGTTGTTAACGAGATCTATCGATGTTTATCGATACAAATAAAAATCAACTATAAAATCAAAAAGTAGCTAAAAATTTAACTTAAATTGTTGTAGACGATATATTGATGGTTATCGATAAAACCAAAAATCTAATGCTGACAATGAATATTTTAGATTTATCTGTAGAAGGTCAAAGGTAAAAAAAAAAGAAATATACGCGACGAATAGAATAACCTCCTCCTTTTCAAAGTTTTTGAAGTCGATTAAAAAATACAAATGGTGACGCCACTCTATTGCGGTTAACAACTCACTTGAAATGCCACCAAAATTTACCTTTTTTAACCGACTTCAAAAAAGGAAGAGGTTCTAAGTTCGTCTGTATATTTGTTTTTTTTTTGTGTATGTTTGCCGATTACTCGAAAATGGCTAGACCGATTGAAATGATTTTAACGTTACTTTATCAGCTTTGTTCCCAAAATGGTCCCATTTTTCGAAAATTTGTAATCGGTTCAGTAGTTTTCGAGTAATTCTGAAAATACCGTAAATATTGTTCAAGTTTTTACGGATCTACAGACATGGCTTCTTTGTTTGTGAACCGATTTAGATGATTCTTATTTCGTTGGAAAGGGAATACCTTAAGGGTGGTCTCATGTTAATTTCATTGGCATTGAACCTTGGACTTCGAAGATACACATGAGAACTCTTCAAAATCAAAGAGGATAGTGTACTAGTGATAACATTAAGGTATTGAAAGGTTTCGCATTAGCCATTTTTATCGGGATACAGGCTTTGCTTACGGATTGATGACAAGGATGGGCCAAAACCCACCACGCGGGCCAAATGCGGATTGGTGCGTTTAAATAAGTGCAAATGCACCTGGGACTAACGGCTTATCGTGCCTTTTGAAGCACGGAGGAGATCGAGATAATACACTTTGGTCACCCATCCCACGGCTGACCCTTGCCAAAGTTGCTTAACCTCCACAATTGCAGGCCACCGGACTTCCAAATGTCGCGGGTTTGATTTCTGCCTGAGAGTATGATCTGGTGCGAGTCGATTTTTTCTACTATTTTATTTAGTAGCTTTTATGTAAAAATAGCTATGTGAATGCTAAAATCTCAAACTTAAATATTTTAAAGCGGCTTCTATTAATTCAATTGTCAAAATATCTTCTGACATACCTACAACAAAAAGTTAAAAATAAAAAAGCTTTTAAAAAAAGGAAAACCTTCTTCAAAAAACCTTAAAACAAAAACCTAATAAACCTAATCTCTAATGATTTGAATATTATGTCTTGCTTTTTAGAGACAATTTTGATGCGGTTTTCGTTTTAAGGTTTTTTGAAGGAGGTTATGCTTTTTTTAAAGCTTTTTTTATGGGAGCAGTCTGAAACGTAAGCGTGAGCAAAAGCAATGGTTATTTGATAATACAGAATAGGAGCGTACTGATGGCTCGAGTATATTGATATAATAACATCTCTATTCTATTTTTATTTAAAAAAAAATAAGTTTGAATTTTTGTTTCTAACGCTCGGAGACCGCTTGATTAGGCATTTTATTGAGTATCGCCAGCCCGCGTGCCGCGAAAGGTGAATTTTATTACTGGAATACTACTAGGGCTATATCGAAATAAAAAATACTTATGAATAGGTAATAAGATACATATTAGATTTCATCGATTCTAATTGTTATAATTGTAGCTAAAGTAAAAAACAAAAATCGGAACTCAGGGAAACCAGAAATTTCTTTGGCAAATACCTTATAATTTTGTGTCAAAAAACTGGATCTCAGTGTTTTAAAACTCAAATATTTATACACCCACTCAAAACTGAAATAATAAAGATTTTTTTGATATATAACAATCCTAGAAACAAGTAATTAAAATAAAGTAATTATCTCATTTTAGCAAGGACTTCCTCACAACAAAGCGCACACAAAAAATTTCTACCACACAAATATTTATTCTCATCGTAAATTTTTATTGCCATAGTCGGTTTTTAGATTTGCATAAATTGCTTACAGTGTATTTTTGCCAAAAGATAGTCACAGACTGAGCTAATTTGCTTAAAAAACAGGGGTTTATACCGTCAGTCCGAACTGGTCCATTTTCTAACCTGAACGTTTTGCGCACTTTTTTGGTGCAAAAGCTCACCAGGACGCTTTAGTGGATAAATCAGGCAAAAACGGCTATGGATTATTTATACATACTTACCTAACCTGGTTTGAAACATGGGATACTTTCAGGGTTACTCCTGAATTCCCGACGCGATCAGGATTAAGATCGAATCGAATAAACGTTCCCGCCGACGAAGCTAGTATTGAATAAGATAAATCTCTCTTTAGTAAAAGTCACTGAAGTAGCGGGTGGAAGGTAGGTATTGAATCTACATATATATCTATAATATAAAATGAATCGCTGAATGTCTTGCTAAGCGCAAATCTCGAGATCCGATTTCGCTAATTCTTTTTTTGTTGTGTTTGTTATTATCAGGAGAAGATTCTTATGGAAGAAAAAAAAGAAAATTGCGCGGAAAATAAGAAATTTCAAGAATACTTAACCACCATATAAAATTTAATTTGGACCATAAACTTTTTTAATGTTAACCTTATGACGTTTGACATAGAATTGACAGAATGCGGACTGCAAAAAAACTGAATGTCGTTTAGAATTGGAATTCAATATTATAAATCATAAGACAGGACAACGTTTGTCGGGTCAGCTTAAAACGTAATGATTATTTCCTCTATGGGTCAGCTAGTAATCGATAAATCTCTTTTACAGTAAAATCATTTCACATCAATTTTAGAGACGATTTCTATGGGAGAAGTCTGAAAAATCCGATGGATGGTTCCGAATTTTCCTAAAAGCCACAATGGGATGTAAGTTTGATTTTCCTGAAGATAAAATTTAACAGTTATGTACAACATCTTTCTTGTATGTGATTCTAGTGTGTAGCATCGTACTGATAAATACTTAGAGTAAGATGGGCTTCTACAGAAAGAGAAGCCATACGAAGCGTTTCCCCTCTGCCGAAGTACAAGCCCAAATGGGCATACGCGTTAGTAAAACCAGTTGCGCCCGGAATTCTTTCTAGACCGAGTCCAGTCGCGCATGTGAACGCTGCTCTGTTTAAAATGTCTAATTGATGAGTTTTTTACTGTTAAAAGATATCTTGAACATCAAGTATACAAAAAGACGGTGTTACATTTCACATAAAATATTTTTTTTATCGTATTATTGCTATTTGTTTACATTTAAACATTAAATTCGTATATTTTATTCTTGATTAGTTGTCAAATTTGTTCAGTGACATCGGGTCTGCTAGTCCATGGCTCGTCCGTACAAATTTCAGATCTGTCGCTAGATAAATCCGAGTTCTCGCCGATGGGCAACTTAGTGATGTTACCGTTAAATAATGTTTGTCGATAAAGTGTTGGTCAATCTGCTTTTCTATTGTCTAATTTAAAAATCTATCGCAATCGCTTTCAGGATGTAACACATTGAAGCTTATTTTTGGCACAAATAATTAAACTTACCAAAGAAATGCAGCAATGTGTCACATTCATCTATCAAACGAAAGCGATTGCGATAGATTTTTGCATGATTTGCTCTGCCCCCCCTTGGCAGGTAAGGGGAGTTGGCATTCAAAGTTTCGCGCCGCCGCACTTCAGAAAAAAAAACATATCTCCTGCAATATACCACCTCGAATGAGGTATCATAATATGATAAATCAGGGATGATGAAGCCATTTTTGAGACATTGAATGTACAGTTTCTTAAAAAAATAATGATATATTTTACTATATGGACGACATTATCAAAATCAGTTTGCAATTTTTTTATTCAACAGTCGGTCGGTATCTTTCAAAATTCAAATTGTTGGGTGTGCAGATGGCAGTACTGTCATGGAGCAATGTTCAGTGTCAGCAGCCTGAGCCCAACTTCCCTGGGTACACATTAGTCCCAACCCAATCACCTACACTCTCGAGCTTTTGGTATAAAGCTCGAGCGTATAAAAATGACCTCTTTGTTGTTATTCACCCCATCTTAAAATGATTGAGTTTGTAACCTTTATTCCCTTTTCCGTATCGATATTGCTGCATCGACAGTTGAGCCCAGCCCTTTATGTCAAAAACGTGTCATATTTTGATGTGTGACTCATCCGCACACAAATTTTTGCTGTTTTGTTTTATTTTTTATGTGTGAGTGTCGTCATTACAGTATTGTTTTTGTATGTGGGTATGCGGAACTACACTTGTGTGCATTACCCCCCCCCCCCCCCCCCCCCCGCAAAAAATGCCAGAATAATTTGAATAGAGTAATAATCGCTAGGCTTCTCCCTTCGTGACAAACGAAGCCTTTGTTGCTCGAAGGATAAATATCACGTGTATGTCTGCAAATATTTCACCCTGAAACTAACTGCGCATTAAACTTTTAACGAGCTATGATTCTATGATTTAAAGGACTTATAGGGTGTCCACGAAAACAAATTTCAACTTTAATATTAAATGAAATAGTAGATTATTGCATCGAGCACAAAGTAATTTATTATTGCACCGAGTGCCTGATTTAGAGCCCGAGCGTTAGCGAGGTCTCTAATCTAACAAGCACGAGGGCAATATAAATTACTTAAGGCGAGGTGCATAATTTGCTTTTCGTTCAACTATTACCTATAGGAATAGTAGATAAAAGAAACTCATATAATCTCATATAATCAATTAATAACGAATACGTACGTAAAAAAAAAGTATTAATATCGGCTGGCTGAATAGAGCTAATCCATTGAGATGGGCACCTTTTGGTGCGATTAAAAAAAAACTATGCAATAATGAAATTTCATACATTTTTATTGCTCTAGAGCATTAAAGACTCGCTTTATACTGAGTTTTTAGTGTGATTGTGATTAAATTAAAGCATACCCAGTTGGAAGAAAAAAATATTTTGATGTTTATATTGGGTAATAAAACATAGACATGCGGATTTATGTTTTTAAAATAATTAACGTTATGTATTTATTCCACGGAGGTGAATGCACTCATTTAGACGAAACAGCATCACATCACGCCGAACCAAACCGCTTCAATGTTTTCATCATTTCTTACTGTTCGTGTTGCACCTGGCCCAATTCTTATAACTTACCTACTGTTGTGAATTGTTCAGGAAAACTTCACCCCCAACTGCCAATAACTTGCGAACTCGGACAATTCCGTATTCACCAAATGTTGAACTGTTACAAACGCCTGTGGGCCGCAATGGGGAAAAAAGACCGAAGAGTATAACCTGCCACTTTGCTTGGCTTTCGTGGACTATGAGAAAGTCGACAGAAACCTGGACGGTGCTGCAGTCTCTCTAAAAGTGCTAAGTGGACTATAGGTATATCGAGGTGCTGAGGTATAGCAAACCAACCAACGATCTGTGGCTGGTGGCTGCTAAAATCCGAACGCTGCTTGCGTAGAACGAACACACTTTCCGGCACATCCGACACCGCGCGCGTTCTTACTTCAAAGTAGGAATTTTTTTCATGGACACCCTATATTATAAGAATACTTTCACTTGCAGCACGTGTAAAATATTAGCATTACTTGATAAAATGCAAACGACAAGGTTACGAATAAATTGCCATTCCATTGTTAACACACTAAGCTGACGCCACGTGCACAGTCACTGCACAATGAAACTACCGACTTCATTACTAAGTATTTTCATGAATGCGAAACGAAACGAGAGTTTCTATAGAAACGTTATCGGATATTTTAATTGGACTTATGTTACTTTTCAAGTTCAAGTGAAATGTTTATTGACTTTGAAACTGCGAGTGAATACTAATGGTTACCGTGTTCACTGCATTTTCTAGAAAGGAAAGTTGTTGGATAAGTCACTGTGAGTGCTCACATCATTTAAGAGACATTATAATGATGTTAAACAAGTGCCGGGCTCGATCAGTGCTAACAATTTAGAGGTTATAACCGAAAATAACTTTTCCACACAGAGCTAAGAAAGCTCTACAGCTCTCGTCAACATGTGTCCAGAACCTGAATGGACTTTCGAACGAATTAATGTTGTTAAAAACTTCACTTGAAAAATTTTATTCGGTAAAATTAAGAAATAACCCCAAAATCCATCAATATTAAAATTATTTCAAGGAACGTTGAAGTTTACCTTTGTTGCCTGTGATCATACTGCGTAGTCCTACTAGTAGAACTGAGAAATTTATTTGTTGGACATGAGTATTATTAATTTCAGAATGTATGTATTTTTTTATTATTTTCTCATCAATTAATTTTTTCACATTTATGAAATATTTTTTGACGGGTAGTATTTAATCGGGTAACAATAAATTCCCATTTTGGGTATCAAATATACTGAATACAGGAATAAAGCGTACTGAAATACTAAGTAGGCGACGGACTGAGGGCGACTACAAATGTTGAAAATGAGTGACTTTAAAATACAAATTGAGTAACTGGTTATTCAGGACGGGCGACCAAATTTCTATTTGGTCGACAACCTTAGGGCACACAAAACATTTAAAATTTGGCATATATTTTATTTAAAAAAGGTGACTATTATCCTAATCTTGTGAAAAAATACCATGTGGGGCAGCTTAAATCAGTTATATACACTCGGCATCAGAAAAATCGCACCTTTTCAAAACATTTCTTCAAAGTTAATTTCTACCTATATAATTTAATGGTAAGTGTTGTTATATACTTCTTCCCCTTCGGACATCCAACAGTCTCTAGAAACCGATGGAATACTCGTCGAACGGAATCAATTACTGAGATTCAGTTTCCGAGCAACATTATATTGCCTCATTTTTTGCAATATTTGAGCAACTTCATGGGCAATAGTATCCATCTTGGGTATTCCTTTTTTTAATTGAACTGTTGAAGTGGGTTTTCTCCATCAACTCGATAGCGAATTTACCCGCATTTCCTGAATTGAACCCATTTATTTCCCTTTTATGGCGGCGATAGCAATAACGCTTTAAGCGTTTAATTATGGTAACTGTTATGTTAATTAAATCAAACAATTATTAATTGAAAGCTCATTAAATGTACTTTCAATAGATATCAACATTTACACAACAAAACGTTAGCTAGCAATAGCAGGTCTAAACTTATTTTCAAAGAGGTGCGCTTTTTCTGACGTCGAGTGTAGTTACCTACTTGGAATAATAGTTGCCCACTCAGTATTTTTGTCACTCATTTAGAAATTTCACTGCTAACTTAAATTATTTATCTCAAACATGTACGTATTTTTTTGTAATCCACTGTTTGTCGCCCATTTAGTTATTTTATCGCTCAAACGAGAAACCGCTGCTACATTTAGTATTTAAGTATCCCATTAACAGTCGTATTTAATTATTTCCAATCGCCCAATTAATTCATTTCCTGTTTTGACATGCCTTTTTATGTATGCCGATTGATTAATTTCATTTCATTTAATTTATTGATTATTTTTGTATTTTTTTCGATACAAATTATTCTGTCATATAATAAATTAATTATGAATATGTTATGACCAATCTGACCGAAGATGTTATAACTAGTCTCTTAGATTATCCAATCAGCATTCAAGTTAAAAATTTGTCCTAAACACACTGAGATTTTTACAAAGACCCTAAAAAATGCTCGGACGATTGCGAAAATCTATCTTTCTTTACAACTGGCATAGGATTTTTATTAAGATGTGGTTTATACGATTATCCTAAAACATAAATAAGTTAATAGTATACCATTTAAAAAAATAAAAAATAAGGTATCAAGGCGATGACGCGCTTCGTTAGTGACCGCCAATATCAATTATTGAAAGTAAAATCCAGGTCTAGGTATCTGGGTCAGCCCGGCATCGATGAATGTGCTCATGGAATATCAGATAAAAAAAAGGTTTACGTTTTTCTCGTTACTGATGTCAAGGTCGTTTCAGCTTGCTATTGACTTTCAGACTGTCTGTATTCATTCATCAACGACCGAGGAAATGGTTAATGTATTTAGATACCATTATAGAGGTAATTATTAACAAGTTGATTTCAAAAAAACGATACAAACTACAAATAAGACGTAACTTTTATGCCGACTAGGTCATACCCCACCACTTTAAACTAGTCAAATAGGCTTAAATCGATATGAGAGTGAGCTGTATGTATACCACATGTAGTTTTTGGGCAGGCAAAGTATATTTCCTACTTTTTTTACGCCTGAAATATTCGGTTGAATGACTGTACACTATGCCAAAATTACGCGACCGAAGTTCGGCATAGTAACGCCTGCAATGCTATTTGAATTACTGACGACACATTATGCCGAAATTACGTTGCGTTCGTTGCCGCCGAACTTCGGTCGCGTAACCTCGGCATAGGTATCTAGACACTAAATATTTTTCTCCCTGAAACCTATTTTATGTTCAGTAATAAGTACCACATTACATAATAATTAGGTGTCGTAATTATTGTTAACCAATATTTTTTATGTTCATCAGGGTGGCTGTTTTAGGGTGGATAAACAAAATAAGCCAAAATTGAAATTCTTATAACTGTAGGTTGTTTATTTTTCATTTACTGGTATTGTCGTCGTCGTCGTTCTGTTTTAGCTCGTGAGGTTTTATGGTCAAATATTTTTATGGTAAAGATAGACTATAATTTGATCGGAGTAATGTAGTGGACTATTAAATAGCATGGGAAATTATCAAGTTGATGAAAATTACCGAAAACTGTAAAGTTATTTATCTTGAAAGTTGGAATACAAATACTGTAATAAATAAATACCAATTACAACGAGACAGACAATCCCATTTCTGAACACTCTTGTCATTTATCATTATTTAAATGAGAAACATGACGCGGGAGGCGAGCAGTGTGACACACACTTAATAAAAGCTGAGAATTTTGATTCGGTAACACGTTATTAAATTATTAAAATAGAATTTGCGACAGCGACGCCGGCGAAGTACCAAAAACAACGTTTTTGTAAAATTTACTATTAACTTATAGCTCTTTAACTAAATTTTCTGAAGCCAATACGGCGCTCTACTCAATATAATGTTTCTTTAAGGATATAAACTTGAATAGAAAATATCAAGTTTTTTATGACTTGTGAAAATCAAATAATAGATTTACTTATAAAAGCATCACGTTGGTGTATCCTTACTATAATATTATAAACGCGAAAGTCTGTTTGGTTTGTTTGTTACGTCTTTTCGTCTTAACTACTGAGTGGATCATCATGAAATTTTATACACACGTTGTCAGGGGAACAGAGAAGGACATACCTTTTATCCCGAAAAAAAAGTATTGTTCCCGAAGGATAGCAAAAAAGTTTCCACGTAGACGAAGTCGCGGTTAGCCGCTAGTACTAAGTAAATCAATTATCTCTTTGCCTTCGTCTACAAAATGAATGAGCATAGAATTTCAGAACGATAAATAATTTAATTAACTAAAGTAGGGCCACTTTAATAGGCCACATTTGACATTTGTCAATTTTTGATTCATAGTGAGGTGACCGTTTCAAAACATCGATTAAAGTGAATGAATCGATACACCATTAGATAGACTTCAAACACGGGATATGAATTCAGTTATTATGAAAAAGTATTTACTACGCGTTCACTTCATCGTTGCCGCTCCCTCCCGGCCCGCTTCATCATTCTGCACCCCCTGTGTCGCCCTCCCGCGCGCCTCCCCAGGCGACGCCGGGGGCGCGGTATGAAGAAGCGGGCCGGGAGGTAGCGGCACGAATGAAGTGAACGCGTAGTATGAGGATACTGTTTAATTTTAACTAAGATGCATTGAAAATCAAATCAAAAAATCATCAGTCAAATCCCTGTCCCATTATTATTTTATTTCGTAAAAGGAAACATAATAAAACAAACAAGTACATATAACAAAAACGTTACGTTTTTTTAACGTAACCGTAAATATTAAACTAATGTTCTTATTTGCAAATAAAAAAAACCGGCCAAGTGCGTGTCGGGCCACGCGTCGCAGGGTTCCGTGGTTACCTTATAGTTAAACCATACCATTTTAATACCGCTATAATTTTTGGTCTGCAAAAATAACTTTGTTTTTCACATTCGATTCGATTTTTGGGTAACATCCCTAGTGTTTAAAAAGATAAAGTTTTCACTGATATAACATTGTAACGACGTTAAGTTTTAATAAAACAAAAATTGTTTAATACGTTTAGAGTGGTTTTTTAGTGAAAATAAATCGTAAAGTAATTTTTTCGGTCACTTTACCGTAAATATATATTCGTAATTGAAAAAAAATGAAGCAATTTTGCTGTTCTAACATCGAAAAAATATATTATATTTGATGCCCGCCGTTACAAGGTTACGTTGAAGAATTTTGATGAATTGTCAAATGTGGCCTATTAAAGTGGCCCTACTTTACATACACTGTCTTCCAGTTACTACTTGTCAAAGCAGAGGTGTAACGAGTAATAACGAGTAACGAGTAATACGTTAAGTCGTCTATTGAAGTCGGGTGGGGCTGGAGGATATGATTTGAATATACGTTAACCGACTTCAAAAAATGAGGAGGATCTATGTTCGTCTATATATTTGTTTTTTTGTGTATGTTTACCGATTACTTGGAAACGGCTGGACCGATTGAACTGATTTAAACGTTACTTTATCAGGATTGTTCCCAAGTTGGTCCCATTTTTCGAAAATTTAAATCGGTTCAGTAGTTTTCAAGTAATCCTGAAAATACTGGTAAATATTGCTCGAGTTTTTACGGATTAAATTATTCGAAACGTCAAAATAACGTGTTACGAGTATTAACGAGTTTTTTTACTTTTTTGTGGTAGGTAGGTATGTCAGAAGATATTTTGACAATTTAATAAATAGAAGCAGCTTTAAAATATTTAAATTTGAGATCTTAGCATTCACATACTTAGTATTTTTACATAATAGCTACTAAATAATATAGTAGAAAAATTCGACTCGCACCAGATCATATTCTCAGGCAGAAATCAAACCCGCGTCCTCCAACGCTCCGGTCTCACCCGCGGCATGTCGAGCGTCGTAGCTGTCTTGAGCACTGTGGCATGCTGTGTTCACTGTATAGTGTTAGAAATTACTTATATTGAATTGTGGAGGTTAAGCAACTTTGGCAAGGGTCAGCCGTGGGATGGGTGACCAAAGTGTATTATCTCGATCTCCTCCGTGCTTCAAAAGGCACGATAAGCCGTTGATCCCAGCTGCATTTGCACTTATTAATACCCACCAATCCGCATTGGGCCCGCGCGGTGGGCTTTGGCCCATCCTCCTCATCAATCCGTAAGTAAACCCTGTATTCCAATAAAAATGGCTAATACGAAACCTTTCAATACCTTAATGTTATCACTAGTACACTATCCTATTTGTTGATTTTAAAGAGTTCTCATGTGTATCTTCGAAGTCCAAGGTTCAATGCCGAAATTAACATCAGACCACCCTTAAGGTACTCCCTTTCCAACAAAATAAGAAGCATCTAAATCGGTTCATATACAAAAAAGCCATGTCTGTAGATCCGTAAAAACTTGAACAATATATACCAGTATTTTCAGGATTACTCGAAAACTACTGAACCGATTTCAAATTTTCGAAAAATGGGACCAACTTGGGAACAACCTTGATAAAGTAACGTTTAATCATTTCACACATACAATCTTTCATAATCACATCACTGCTGCGCGACAGTGCTGCAGCAGCCCTATAGAGAAATGTATGGGGACCAGACTCGGCAGCAGTGCTGCGCAGCACTAAATCATACCTTTAGAGTTGGGCCACACTGATGCGCGGCAAACATCAGTTTGCCTATACAAAACGCGAGCAAGTATGGAAATCCTTTCGCATCAAATGCGTACGCATTTCCATACTTTGCGCGCTGCGCTCCCCTCCGCGCGTCCCATGTCGTCACCCCCGCGCATCCCATGTCGTCACCCCCGCGCGGCTTGAGCCGCTAATGGGCCAGCTACACAGCTACAAACCTGTTATAAGCCGTGTATCTGGACTGGAGTGTAAAGCATGAAAACACTGAGTTTTACCGTCTATAAAGTAGCGTCCTAAAGTTGTACCCTCAGTACTAAACTTTACGAGCTTCTTAAAGTACTTAATAAACGTACATGTATTCTTCTAAGGTGTTAATAATTGATTTATAGAAAAAAAAACGGTATATTTCAACCACTTCACAAAATTGCGAATATCTCGGAAACTAGAATCACGAAAGTTGTAGCTTTTACTAAACACAGTCACAAATTAAAATCAATAGTCATATGATTCAGGTTTTTCTTTAATTTTATTAACCCTTTCAGACCCACACTGAAACCGTCTGGTGATAAACAAAAATGAAAATGGTTTGCTTCTGAATCCGCTGGGGTCAGCTTTTCCATTTTCAGCCGCCATTTTGGAAAATTTTTGATCTCCCTGAAGTATATACTTAATTCCCGTCCATATTTCTCATATGATATTGGTAAGGTCTCAGAGGTTTTTATTTAATAAGTTAATAATAGAAATATATTTGAATAATGTATTACGTGGAGTTTTTAGGACCCATGGTCTAGTGTTTTTCTCAGAGTACGAGTCTGACATAACCAGCATAGCACGGCGGCTATGTGGTATCCAATGAGGATTTCCGCCTTTTTCCCCTCGGTGCCCGGGAAGGTTGCTCCGAGCCCTTCAGGTTGAGAGTAAAAAAAAGTCGGAGTCGTGGCTTTCAGGCTTTATTATAATTTTCCGGTACGGGATGCATGGCACCCTATCTTCCATTATTTGGTATTATACGGGAATTACAATAATATTTTTATTGGCGATAGACCTCTTATGCACTAAATAACTATCTCTTATAGGTACTTTTTTATATATCGTATAAGTATTCACATCAAATCAAAATACTTTTTCACCTCTCCAGCACGAAAAGGGTGCTTTTGGCGCGTAAAAACTCGCAGCAAAATCGATTTTTGCTGCGAGCGTGAGACAAAGTGCTTTTTTAATTTCTAACACCAACTTTTAAAATAATAAAGAAAAAACAAATAAAGTGACAAGGACGACACTTATAAAATTGATATGTGAGAAAAGGATAGATAGAGTGCTTTATGGTGTCATACACGGATTAAAAAGTAAAAAAATAAAATGCACGGATATACCAAGGAGTTTTAAATAAGGATTGTTAAAAAAGAAGGTTGATAATACGAAATAAAGAGTATGTAGGTAATGAGGTCACATGTATGAAACAAATATGAAATAAGAAAAATTAATGAAATTAATTAACAAATTATATGTTTTATGATTATAAATAAATAAATAAGACGGAATATTAATGAATAAGAGAAAAACACAACGCAATGTAATCAAAACGACGGACGGGAATCTACTTTACTGACTCTATGAATAAAATTTTTCAGCATAGGTTTGATTGAATTATTTTAGTGATAAATTACAAAAATGAATGCGTCCAACGATGAAGATAGTTGTCTAACTCCAAAAGAGTTAAGTGAACAAGTTTCTAATGCTGAATTAAGCTTTTTTACCAGGAAAGTCACGTGAAAATTTTCTCGCTGGTCGAGGTGAAAAGTTGTATGTTTTACACGAGACCAAAATGTTGTTCTGCCTCGTACCTTTAAATCACTCACTGTGCTCAGTAGTCTATATTAGAATCACTCGCTACGCTCGTGATTCAATTCTAGACTACTTCGCTAATTCGTGATTTAAAGTCGCCACTCGCAGCACAATTAGATTTTGGTCACTTGTATAACAAATAACTATTTGTGACTTTTTGTCATGTCTAACAAATTATTTTGTTTTTTTGTTATTATTGTCATGTAGTAAAAACCTACTGTAAATTTAAACCCTTTTTTGCTCATCAACCACTTTTATTATGATTAAGGAAGCAACTCTTTAATTAAATCGTAAAAAATCCTAAAGTAACTAACGTAGTAGCTTGAACTAATAATTTCAATAAAAATAATTAAGATTTAAAAAGTGAACCGCCAGATCGTTATGAAAGAATTTTCCCGACCGTTTGCAGTGAAAACGGAATCGTATTAATTATCACAATTTATATCCTCGCTCCTCGGCCGCTTTTAATTAAACACCGAATCCAAAATGTTCAACTATGCCATAAAATTGTTTAATTTATACAAAAGGATGTTTGGAGTATAAAATTAAATACCAACGCTCACAAGAGAAACGTTTTGGTAAGAAAGAAAAAAGTTGAAGCAAATATATTTTTAAGACTATTTTTATTATTATTTATGTACCTCCATAATAATATAAAAACACTTTATAACTCTTTACTTACTCTTTGATTTTGTGACATTTTACTAACTACTGTCTGATGTCATTGATCATGATTGTCAGCAAAACAAAACAAACATTTATAGTATGTACCCATAATATATGCATCAAGGTTTATCAAGATGTATACGTTCGTCAGTTCATCGTTTATCGCAGAAAAGGCACCATATAGCCAGTGGACCTCTCTAGAAGACTGTATCCCAGACCAGAACACATCTATCACAATTTATAAATAATGTTGAAAATTATTTAATTATTCATAAAAAAAACTATTTTTTCCCCAATTTGGGCACAATGTAGCTATAAAAGCATAATCAGCGCACTGTCTAGCTCTAAAAGTTATTTTCAAAGCATATTTGGCCCATTTGGCACCAGCTATAAAGGCAGTGGGCCTCTCTGGCAGACAGTATATTAAAATGTCCATTAGGATTTATTAAGATAATAATATGTAAAAAAAAAAACATTAGCAATCACATTTTTCCCCAGTTGGGACACCATGTGGCTATAAAGGCGTAGACAGCGGGTCTCTCTGGTAAACAGTACCCAAGAAGTTCTAACAAGGAGGGTGTTTTCGTCACCGATTCATGGAAGTCATTAAAATTTATTACTCCGTCTAAATCCACATCCATCCGCTTCAGCATTATGTCGACCAATTCCTAGAACAATACAATAGTTTTATTAGCAAAGGGAATAAACTCATTCAGCCTTATTCCAAAACGTGGACTAAAATTAAACCAGGTTTTTAATTATGTCAGCGTTTTGGAATAAGGGTGGATCCTATTTTGTAAATAATTTATGAATAAAGGATTAGAAAGAGGATTAATAAATTCTAATGTTACAATGTTGTCCTAATAAAAACGAATGTACTTTCGTATTTTTATTTATCGAATATACCCAAAACTTTCCAGTCATTAAATTTATTATATAACTGTTGTAGGATAATCGAATAAACCGGATCATTGCAAAAATCCGAGGTCGAGTTAATTAAAGGACTTGTTAATTGGAACCTAGATAGATTTTCGCAAACGACCGAGCAACTTTTAGGACCATTTTAAAAATTCTAGCATGTTTTGGACAATCGGAAACTTTAAAGCTCGTTGAATAATCTAAGAGCCGATTAATAACATCTTCAGTCTTCGGACGATTGCTAAAAAGATTCTAATTAGATTATTACAAAGATCCGATTTGTACGAATATCCTACGACATACCTAACATAAATATCGTTCCATACACAGATTTTAATCTAGCCTCCAAAATAAACATAGCTTTCCTCCCCCCCGGACTGTTAAAGCAAGTGGACGTGTGCACAGTTCAAATCCGTGAAATCATTTTTACTTAAATATTTTGGCCGTAAATCACACTGTGAGTACTAGGCGCGCAGAAACATAAGCTAGTGGCTTTTACTTAGAAGGGTGTGAAAGGTACAACTATAATAGAAGTGAACTGTAGTGTGAGCGAGATAAAACCTGTGGAAGCAACCAACTCACACAAACCCTGTTCCATTGTGCGGAATAGTTTGCACGTCAAGCTCAAGGTAACAAGTAAACTTCGAACTTGAGACATTTTATCATGAATCGAGTACAAAGAAATTCTCCGTCACGCAGTGATGTTCCACATACAGTATCTGACTCGGATATTTCTAACTTAGTTGAACACGATGCAGTGACTCCTTTCATTACTCAAAGGGCCAAGAGACCTCGTGAAACATGCTGCGAAGACCTTTTAGTAGATTTCAAAGAAGAAATAAAATTAATGATTCTTGATTTAAACAAAACTCAAAATCACAATATGAACAAACTCATTAAGGATGTATCTGAAATCAAAGCTCAAAATTCGGCTATACAACAGTCAAACCAAGAAATCGAGAAATCACTGCAATTTCTTTCGGACCAATTTGACAGCGTATCTGCTAGAGTCGAAACTTTAGAAAAAGAAAGGAAAGAACATCTTCTATATATTTCATCTCTGGAAACCAAAGTTGAGGATATTCAAAAGTCCCTAAAATCTACTTCTATCGAGATTAGGAATGTACCTAGCGTATCCAAGAATGAAAACATAACCGATCTTACAAACATAGTACAGAGTACATGTAAAGTTCTGGGTGTAGATGTCCAGCCAAGTGATCTGAGAGATGTTTATCGCATCAGAGGTAAATCAGGATCGAAAACAATCGTAACAGACTTTACGCGAGTGACTAAAAAGCAGGAAGTGGTTAAAAGTGCGAAAATCTATAACAAAGAGCACCCTAATAACAGGCTGAATTCAAATCTTATCGGGATAGCAGGTCAGTCTGTTCCTATATACATATCTGAAGGCCTCACTTCTAAAGGCAGAAGACTACTGTATTTAGCTCGGGATTTTGCTGCGGCTGCTGGCTACAAATATTGCTGGACGAGCAACGCTAAAATCTTTCTCCGGAAAACAGATGATTCACCACATGTCGAAATAAGAAGCGATGCTGACTTAGAGACTCTCAAACACTCGAAGTGACTATCCAGCCTAACGCAAGCATTTTACTATTTTTATATTTTATATAACCATTTAATTTTCTCTTTTTCATGTGCATGTTTACTATCTAGTTTAATCATTGAGACTTTTAAAGTTAAAAAACCAATACATAATATTCTCATAATATTGATTGCTAACTCAGCTTACTTATTTTTTTATACAAGTTATTCAAATGTACCACTTCCATATAACTTAACCTGTTACGTAAAATTTATGGAGTCTAATGATGGGTCATGGCTATTAAAAAATAAAATTCGGACCATTTGATAGTAACAATATCTCGTGTGATCTGGATGACATCAACGCTGGAAAGTCATATAGGTGTGATCCAGAATCTTGTGTATCCATCTTGGCAACTGGTAACCATAAAAACCTAAACTTTAAAGTACTCACTCAGAACATACGAAGCATAAATCGTAACTTTAATGAATTTGAAATTTTGCTCTCAAGAATTAATATAAACTGTGACTTATATGTCCTTACCGAGACATGGAATTCTAAATTATCCGCCATTCCTAATATCTCTAATTACGATTCCCACTGTTCTAACAAAAACCGTAACCAAAACGATGGTTTGATTATCTATACAAAAAATGGGTTATCTTGTACTATTTATGAGCCATCAGTAACTGACGCTACATGTTTGATAATAGAAATGGATACTAATACTATAATCATTGCGCTTTACAGATCACCGTCAATCAGAAACATTGCTCCTTTTCTTGACTCGCTGAATAAATTATTGACCAACTACCAATCCTACTCTAATATAGTAATTATGGGAGACATAAATATAGATATTAAACCAAATAACGAAGACTCAAACTCAGAACATTATCTTAATTTGCTTGCAATGCATGGCTTACTTACAAGCCATTATTTTCCCACAAGGGGCGAAAATTGCATTGACCACTCAATAGTCAAAACAAAAAATCCAACTGCTACTATCGTTCTCGCGGCTCCTCTTACAGATCACTCTGCAGTTCTCACTTGTTTCGATTTTGAAACACCCATAGTTAAAGAACCGCGAACGTTTGCTGTTAGTAACATCAATTATCAAAATCTCCTAACAGAGTTCAAAACTATTAGTTTAAAGGATATATTGAATACAAAAGACGCAAATCGAGCTGCCGAACTTCTTGTCCAGATACTTACAAACCTTATCTCTAAGCACTCCTTAACAACTATAGTTCCTCGAAATTCTCGCTGCTTAAAACCCTGGATTACACCGGGACTAATTAGGTGTATTCGTAATCGCGACAGAATGCACCTTAAGTGCAAAAAGGAGCCTAACAATCAAATTATACATATAACTTATTCGAGATATAAGAATTATTGTAACGACTTGCTTAAACGACTCAAAAGGAATTATGAAAGAAATCAACTAACAAAACATTCCAATAATCCTAAAAAAATGTGGGATACCATCAAATCTATTGCGCATATTGACAAAAAGAAAAAAATACCAACAGATCTTCTGAGAATTGGCGATACTCCGAAAAATTCGATTGATCTAGTTAACAAGTTTTTTGTAAATGTAGGTAGGTCATATGCCGAGAAAATACCAGATGTTGGCAATCCTCATAATTTCTTGGCAAGAGACAAATCAAAATCAGTACCCGAGTCAATGGTCATGTATGAATCGGACAATGAAGAAATTGAAGCCATTATTATGGGTCTAAAAAATGACAGCGCTGTGGGTTGGGATGGAATATCAAGTTATTTTATCAAAACATGTAGGGTCTTCATTGTTCCAGTGTTGACCCATATAGTTAATCTTTGCATTAATACGGGCGTTTTTCCGGATATTTTTAAAATTTCTATAATTCATCCAATCCACAAGGCGGGTGCAAAAGACTGTGTCAGCAATTACCGCCCGATATCAGTGCTGTCGGCTCTCTCCAAAATTCTAGAGAAGGTAATGAATAAACGATTATGGTCCTTTCTCAATAAGCATAATTTAATATCAAGTAACCAGTATGGGTTCAGGGCTGGCAAGTCTACCAATGATTCTGTTACAGGTATCACTGAATACATTGCGGAACATCTTCATAATAAACACAAATGTTTAGGCGTCTTTCTCGACTTGGCAAAGGCGTTTGACACGGTCTCCGGTCACAAGCTCCTTGAAAAGATGGAAAGAATGGGTATCCGTGGAGAACCTCTTTGTTTGTTCGCTAGTTATATTTCTCGTAGGTCTCAGAGAGTCAAAATCGGTGATCAAATAAGCTCAGATTGTGATATCTCCTATGGCGTGCCTCAAGGTAGTGTGCTTGGTCCTAGTCTTTTCCTAATCTATATTAATGACCTATGTAACCTGCAGGTGAAAAACTGTCAAATTTTTACATTTGCAGATGATACTGCGCTTGTGTTTGACGGCATGGATTGGGAGGAGACTGGGGCTAATGCTGAAAGTGGCTTGGAAATTATAATGCATTGGCTTCAGACAAATAAATTATCACTTAATACGTCCAAAACCAAGTATATCACTTTTGGTGTAACTAATAAAAATATGCCTGATGACAATTTCCAACTTGTGGCACACACTTGTGATCGATCAATATTTATTCCTACATGCCACTGTGTTATTCTAGAGAGAGTGAGCTCAATAAGATACCTTGGCGTAATTCTGGATCACACCTTTACTTGGAAGTTGCATATTCAAATGACAGCGGACAGATGCCGTAAATTAATTTTTATTTTTAAAAACTTGCGCCATGTTGCTGATGGTAACTTAATTAAATTAATCTATTACGCCTTAGCTCAATCCATTATATCTTACTGCATAAGAGCGTGGGGAGGTGCTAACAAAAGTCACATTATTCGGGTAGAAGAGCCCAGCGCGCATTGCTTAAAGTTATGACATTTAAGCCCTATATGTTTCCTACAACTAGCCTTTATGCCCATTGCGATGTATTTACTGTGAGGAAGCTGTTCATTGTTGAAACCATACTAACTCAACATAAGAAACTTACCTTTAATAAAAATCAGCTACTGAGTCGTAGGTATTACCAAGTGTGTCCAACCCCTTCTTATACATTATCATTCATGCACAAATTCCAGTGCTTTTTAGGTCCTTTCTTATATAATAAGATTAATAAAATAATTCATTTATACCCATTAAATTCATACGAGTGTAAAACTAAATTAACAGGTTGGCTAAAAACTAAAGATTATGAAGATACAGAAGATTTATTTACCATAATGAAATAGACATACTCGTACTTAGTTATAAATTTCCATACAATGTACATTTGCACGTTAGAATGTAAAATAAAATGCTGAGTTTGTAAATTAAAAATATGTAGGTTTTTAGGCCCATAAGTTATAAAAAAACTGTTTTCATTTTTATTTTATTTCTCATAATTATTAGTATATAGTCATTGGAATAATTAAATGTGCACAAATTGAACATTTGGGAGAAATTGGTAGCTAAAATACAGGCTCGGCCTAGTTTGGTTATCAATAATTTGCAAATTGTGTGCACAAAATAATGTACATTATGCATTATCTGCAGGTAAAATCTTAAAATATTTTATGTTCCTAGTTTTAGTAGTCACAGCTGTATCCTGGGGGCCTATTGCGTGATGACATCGCGGTGAGCGTGCGATGTTCGTACCACTCCGTGACACTATCATCTCACGAATACGGTTCAATATCGAGTAAATTTGGCGACGAATCGCGTCCGGCTATCGTGGTTCTTTTTGTAATAGGCCCTCTGCCCAATATTTTGAGTTCTACCCACAGTTCTTTTATTTTATTGTGATTTTACCTAACTTTGTTGTGTAATTATTGTTGTAAATAAAAAAAAAAAAAAAAAAAAAAAAAAAAACACTGTGAAATGTGGTCTCAAACTTGAAACAACGTAGCTGCGAAACATACAGTTTGACAGTTCTTAATCACAAGCGTACGTAGAGCTGACGGCCGCAAAGTCTACTTACCGCAAAGTCTAGTTAGATTTATTTATAGTTTGTGATAAAATTATTTCCAGCTAGAATGGAATATACTGATCTGACTAGTGAACTATAAGTTGGATTTAATTTTTGGCTAAGATCAGTAAAGCACTGTTTATTTATGACAAGCTACACGCCCTCGCTTCGCTTCGGTGTAAACTGGATTTTGCACATAAAGATTAATCTTTAATATTTTTTTTGATACTTCCTTTAAAAAAACTATTGATAACAACTAATATTTTTTTCTTTAGCAACCAATTAAAAAACAATAATAATCAAAATAACCAATTTGCTAATGAAATACCTACTAAAAGGTTAAACATAAGCTTATTGTGAAATAATGGCAAGTCGGAACTAATGAGGAATAATTTTACTCGTAGCGTCCTCTGTAATTGTTTAAAGTAACTAAATTCTAAGCGCGCAACGTCTGGAGGAAGTCTCATGCTTTGTGTACGAAGGATGCTGAAACCGGTAGAGGAGTTTATTGGTTTAAAATTAGACGTTGAACTTCATAGATGGCAGCTCTTGGTAATTGCTGGTTGCTGGCCTTGCGGATAATAATATTGTGATAGATAAGTCATTGCCAGTGACTTCGTATGGAGCGGTTAAAATTCTACAATAAATTTATGAAATGACTGTAGCTGCGAGGCTCGATTTTAATGATTACTTGTAGCTCTTAATGGTATGACCACATTCGTGAACAAAAAGATTCATATTATGCTAATAATTATTTCTGTAATTAGTTTATGTAAGCCCATACTAAGGCTAAAGGAGACTAGTTGGAAATCAGTGCCTGTAAACTTCTAATGTATTCTTTTCAATAGTATTTTTTAATTACTCGTTGCTTCCTACAGTTGTTTCATTTCACGAATGCACGTCTGCTATGAATGTAAAGGCGTGTGCGTCTGCACGCTTTCGTATTTAAACTGTGGTATGACGCACACTAAAACAATGTGCATGTGCACGCCTAACAACATTCATAACCTACGCGCATTCATGAGATGAAACAACTGTACCTTCACAGCTTCCTCGACATCGTCGTCTCTAGATGCTTTTGCCACACTTTTCTTCATAAGCTGGTACATAGTCTCTCGGCGCAGTGACCCTTCACCTAGCAGATCATAACACTGAAACCAAAGGAAATGGAAACTTTTAATATTTATCTCATAATGTAATCATTACATTTATTTTTTCTGGTAACCAACCACACCTACCGTAAAGGCATAATTGATCCTTTCTTCCAGATCCCCGCGTAGGTAAAGGGACAGAGCTTTGGCGAAGGTGGCCATAGTGACAAATGGTGATGTGCCCCGGTCCAGAGCGACCATCACTCTTTCCATCATGTACGCGTCTGTCATCCCGAGGCCCGTATGTAGTACGTCTCTAAAGTGTGCTCTGTAACAAAGTCAATAATAAGTAGGGGAACCTGTTGTACCTGGGCCAGTTTTTTGAATTTTGATTTTTAAGAAAATAATGGTGCATGCTACACCGGTCTAGTGTTCATGTGTGTAAAGATCATTTAATTAACTACATAATTCATTCATAAAGCTGTGTATATTTTCAAAAACCTAGGACCACTAGCCACTTGGAAAAAAAAGGGAAAACTGTCCTAGGTACCACAACCCAGATGTACCTTGGACTGTGTCCGTTGTACCTTAGACAGAGCAGGTTCACATCGAGATAAACAGTTTTATTAGCTATTATTTATTTATTTTCTGTTGTATATTCATTATTTAATTATATTAGCAGATACAATTAACAATTTATTACAGTTATTAACAATAATATTTAAGTAAAAAGAATTGTTTTTTAAAAAGTCCCCACCCATCTATTTTTGGATAATTATTGTTGACAATATTTTGGCATCGAATCACGTAATTTTAACTTGTAAACTATTTTTTTGTATTTTCTTATCCCTTAACATAAATTCTTACAGAATATCCATTAAATGCGCTGGATTAAACAAAAACTAATTAAAAAAAAACTACCTAAAACAAAAAAATACTTAAAAAAACCTAAAAAAAAACAAAAAATATATGTTGGACTCAAACTTTTAATTACTTTTTTATTAATTATTACTTAAATTAATTTAAATACTTAGTATTTAAAAAAAACCCCAGTAATTTTCAATTGCTGGAATATTCCTTTTTTTTAGTTGACTCTCTTTGGTGGATTAATTTTTTTCTTAAAATCTTGGTACTTATAACAAATGTTAGGTATATGTTTTTTTAATAATTTAAATACAATTATACCCATAAAAACGTATGTAAGGAATTTTTGACCTATTACCGACCAAAATTATGTAACTTGGCCAGTGACCAAGGTACATCGTAAGTTGGGTGGCTAAGGTACAACATCGCGACAACTTCACTTAACAAGCTTTATAAACCCACTTGCGATTGAGGTTAGGATCTGAAACTGATGCCGTTTAGTAGCTAGATAAACTAAGATTAGATTTTAAATAAAACAGTTTCCACAAACATTATCACTTTAAATTAATTGGCATGAAGTAAAGCCCAAAAATGAACTTTTTGAGTGTAAAACAATAAACTACCTTTTTAAACTTTTCAACTTAAGCTTAGTTTTAAAATAATATTTTTGATTCATTTAACATGGTAATAAAAGTCGCATTAATAATTTTTATTCTGATAACCAATGTGTAAAAGATTATCTACAATACTGGCCTAGCCTAGTGTAGAAATCATTTAATTTTTAGCTACGATGCGTTTCACGATACAATGTTAACATTTTATGAATCTTTTGTAACTCATTTTTTGCTTTATTTATGTTAATGTTGTTAATAAAGATTATTATTATTATTATTAAACTGTGCTCACATGGCGCCGGCGAATCTCAACTAACTTCACGTTAATGTTGACAAATGTCGTTTTAAATACCATAGACAACGGTTCCTAAAAGTGCGGGATTTTTGAAAAAAAAACATGATTATTCTAGGTACAACTCTGTCCAAGGTACAACAGGTTCCCCTACTATTAAATTTTTACCGTGTTATTACTTATATAAAAGATTTTTAAACATTATTTAACTAAATACATATTTAAATGTGATGCTGACAATATATAATAATACACATTTTTGACAATATTGTTTGACAGAGAGTCAAACAATATTGTCAAAAATGTGACAGCATCACATTTAAACATGTGTTTAAAATCTTTTGTTTAGATTTTAGGCATTCACAATCCTATTTTATATTAAGATAATTAATACTACTACTCGACCCAAGTTCACCAACTACTTTAACAGCCGATCAATTTTTAACCACCTGTTTTTGACATTTATTCCATACATAAAAGCGTCAAAAGTAGTCAGTTAAAAATTAATCGACTGTTTAGATGTTGGTGAACTTCAGCCTACAGTGCATTGGACCGGAATCCCAAGGTTGCGGGTTTGAATCCCGTCTGAGCTTTTACGGGTGAGTCGATTTTTTCTAGTATTTTTCAATTACCTATATCAATAATACTAGACTGATAATATGTCTAAAATGGTCGACGAATAATGATGCAAGATGTAATTTTGAAAGGCTGCTATAATGTTATTTTTTTTATTAATGGCGCATTTTAATTTTTTTAAGTTTCTCAAGTACTTTTATACGACATATAACTTAAATAATGCAATTAACCTAACCTAAACCAAAAAAAAAAACAGTAGTTTCGTTCAAAAATTTTAGTGGACTTTGCTAAAAGGTATAAAACAGCTGCTTCTTTTTCCCGATTTCAGGATGGCTTCCATCCAAAAAGTTATTCGTAGTTATGAGCCCTATAATTAGTTTAAAAATTTACCGTTATATCTGTTGCTTGACGTCAATTACTTAAATCTTTTGTAAGAACCAATTTGTTTTTAACATCAACGATCACGCTCGTAGATTTCATCTCCCTCAATTTTAAAATGATTAAAGGATTATGGTGGAAGTTCACATCACCCGAAATCCACAATCTTAGGCAACAGATTTTACATACAAAATAATATGCTTGACTACCAACGCAACAATACTTAAATCAAAATGTTACAAATATTTCCCTAGACGTTATTCAATTTCTAGAAAAGGTCTAAGTTATTTCCTTAGACCTCTGTAAGTAGTAAAATTTCTAAGTATGTAATTAAAAGAATCAAGTATGAAAATTAAAGTATTTATTAAAATAGTTGAAATAAAAAGATAGAATCTTGAGTAAATTTTGAAAGAGCTTATCCAAACGCTTAGAAACATCCGTTTCGTAAACGTTACAATTATGTAATGTTTCATAATTCCTCACTTAACTGAATAAAACATAAACAACACAAGCATCTCTTAGAATATTTAAGTAAGTACATGGAATATGCTTACTAAGTACCCACTTCCTCTTAATTTCAGTAGTAAATTCATATTTTATGAGCAAATAGGGCTACCCACAAGGCTAAAGTTGAAAGCTTGTACGGTTCCGGTCTTTTCATCGCTATATTTTCCAAAATCCCCGCAATACACGTTTATCAGACTTCAAGAATAGGGAATATGCATAAGTCACCGATTTTCCTAAAATTGAGCTTGATCGCTGCGGACACTTATAAAAACATGATGGAACAGGAAAAAAAATAAAAAAAATGTATTATTTTAGTTTTATCACACGATGAAATTAGGGGAAAATAACGATATTTTTTTTTCATTTTCGGATATATTGCACTTTACAGTCAGATATAATATCGAATAAGAAATAATATTTTGTATGACACATATGTACTTAAACGCAAAATTTAGGGAGATAATTAAAGATTATTGGCTAACTCCATACTAAACGCGCCGAAACACACCTGAAACGTGATGTGTGACGTCACCGTTTTGTATGGAGCGTTTTCGGCGGGTGCTGCTGCGCGCTAACTTCAAGTAACTATATCACGAGAAAAAAACGCAAGAGAAAAGTTTTAATATTACAGTTAATTTTCTCACGCATTATACTTTTGATTAAGATTTTAAAAAAAATTGATGCATATTCCCTATTATAATTATGTCTTTTGCATAACACATAATTTATTTGAATCAATATCGGTCAGTAACAGTAGTTAACAAATAAAATTAAATTAACATTCTGGATAAATCACACCAATTATTTAGTCCAAAATTAAGCAAAGCTAGTACTATAGTATAGGTGACTAATAATAATAATAACATGCTTTGCTTGGTCAAAAACCCACATATTCATGAATTTACCTCAGTAATGAGAGAAAAAAATCGAATATATAATAATAATAATAAACATCCATGAGTCGGGAACTCAAGCATTATACCTATACCAGCCTGCCTAGCATGACCGATTTATATCTCGTGATATAGCGTTTTATCACGTTCAACTGTCAAAAAGACAAAGGATTTTGACAGTTGAGTGTCGATAAAATGCTATATCACGCGATATAAATCGGTCATGCTAGGCAGGCAGAATTCAAATCCGCCGCGGCATTATTGCTGCCTTTGTGCCAATAAAAAATTACGACCGACTGAAGTATTGGTTTCGGTTACGGTCAGTTTTGGCCAAAAAAATCTAGTTTCGGCCACAGTTTTGGCTCGGCTGAAACTCAATTTGCGTGAATTGTCGCGCATCAATAGACTAACTTCGGAGTTCGCCAGACGGCGTGATAGGCGAGATTGATTTCGGCCGTGTGTATACGAGTGTGGATTGATAAGTCCATGACTTTGTAATGAAAAAACACTTTTTTTGCGGGATATTTTGTTTTATTTGTCTACATAATCTTTTATTGTAGCTCTGCGTATTCAGTCCAACGAAGTTCCTACCTCTTTAATCCATTATTTTTTTCTTTCATAAACCACCTTTTGCTTCATTGAAAATCTTTGCCCGCCAAGACATTTATTCATGTTTGGTAGGAGAAACCATGGAGAAACAATTTCAGTGGGTTGAATCTACAGAATAGGAAGGATTCGCATCTTCATTCGATGAGTTTTGATGTCATGAGTGCCACCGAGAGGGTCAACAGGGTCATTAAGAAAAGTTAGAAGTCGCTTGAGCTTTTTGTTTCCAAAAGTAATAATCTTTTGCCGAATTTATTGTAAAAAATGTAGTGTAAAGATTTCTTCAGGAGTTTCTTTTTAAGATATAAAAATAAATTATGAAAAAAAGTATTTCTTCTTTTCAAAGTCATGGACTTATCAATCCACCCTCGTATAGCTTAAGTTACTCGATTGATTTTATTTATGAAAAACATCCACCTTACTATAAATAGTTACTTATATCGAAGATTTTTTTTTATTTTGGTTTAAATTGTTAATTTAACATAAAGAATAATTTTTGTTACCTACATTCATTCTTGTTACCTATTTATTTTATTTAACACATGTTAAGTTGTAATGTTGCGGTCCCATTATGGAGTAGAAGGGCTAAATTAAGAGAATTAAAATGCTTGAGAAGGCCTTTGTGTTACAAAACACTCCGACACCATAAATAATTAGTTTTGTATTAATTTTAAGATGGTGAAAATTAGTTGGCAATAAAGGTTAATAAATAAATAATAAATAACTGTCTATAATTCCTTCATACGCAAATTATTGTGTGAAGGAAAGTTTTGGTTTCGGTTTCGGCTGAAACTGGAACCAGGGCCGAAAGTTCGGTTTCGGTTTCAGTTGCATGGAACTCCAGTTTCGGCCAGACACTAATAAAAATAGTACATTACAACCGATAACGCAAAGTTAGCATTTACATTGTCGAGGATGTTTGATGCCCGAGCCCAAGGGCTTTAATCATTTGCTGCAATGTAAGTAGCTTCCCGTACAAATCTTGTATACACCGTCATTTTCTAGTTGTTTTAATTAACTCAAGGGTGTGTTGTACCAATGAAAATAAACATTTTTGCCCAAGAAACATGGGTAAAAAAAAAACGACAAATAATTTGGGTCTCCCATACTAAGTAGACAACTAAAACATTTTATTAGTATGGGAACAATATGGGAAAGTCAATTTTTTCTGTCGTTTTTCGACCCGTGTTTCTTTGGAAAAAAAATTTAGTTCCACTAGTAGAACACTCCCTTAAGTTAATTAAGCGACTACAAAATGACGGTGTATAGGTAGGTAGTACTTTTCTCAAGAAATGCGAGGAAATAAAATTTTCTTTTTTAAATTGGTTCGTGTCGCCATGTGAAATAACCAGAGCGGGAAGAATTGAAATTCATTTCCACGCACTGTTGGCCAGATCGCCACATAAATGTGGAACCTCCAGTATTCTTTTTTCAAATGTAATGCTAATATTTCAGAGCGTGATAAATAGTACATTACATCCGAGAACAGGAAGCTAGCGATTGCATTGTCGAGGATGGTTTGAATCTTTAGGAAGGATGCTTTAATCATTTGAGGCAATGCAAGTAGCTTCCAGTACAAGGTTTGTATAATACTTTACTCACGAAATGGGAGGAAATACAATTTTCTTTGTATATATGTGATATTTAAATTGGTTCGCGTGGCCATGTTTACGGTCAAAGTTTCATAAAAAGAATGCTAGCTGATAAGTTCTACCGATTTGAATTTGGAACACTTACTTCCCGCACTCAGTGCTCAGTGTAGTAAGTATTGAATTTCATTTCCGCACTGAATTTCAAATTTAGAATGTGATGAACCAGACCCCCACGGAAATGTTGAACGCCCCGCATTCTTTTTTCAAATGGAATGATAACATTTCAGAGCATAAGTGAGTAATAGTACATTACATCCGAGAACGGGAAGCTAGCGATTGCATTGTCGAGGATGGTTTGAAGCCCGAGCCGCAGGTGAGGGCTTTAATCATTCGAGGCAATGCAAGTAGCTTCCAGTACAAGGTTAGTATAATACTTTACTCACGAAATGCGCGGAAATACAATTTTCTTTGTAAAATGCGATTTTTAAATTTATTCGCGTGGCCATGTTAACTGACCGGTCATGCAACCATAAAGTTTCATAAAAAGAATGCTAGCTGATAAGGTCTACCGATTTGAATTTGGAACACTTACTTCCCGCACTCAGTGCGGGAAGTAAGTATTGAAATTCATTTCCGACCTGAATTTCAAATTTAGAATGTGATGAACCAGACCCTCGCGGAAATGTGGAACGCCCCGCATTCCTTTTTCAAATGGAATCAAAACATTTCAGAGCATAAGTGAGTAAAAACTTTTCTATTCTTCATTTTGTATCCAACATAGTATTAATGGATCGGAGCAATATTTTGGATTAAAATACAAAATATTGGTCCGATTCCAACTTAATTTTAATTTACACAGTCAATATTTTATAACCAATGGCAAACAATTCTTCGTTGTTATCGAAGCGTAATACATTATAGCAGAATCGTTTTAAAACATCCAGTCCGTTGAAGGAAAAGATAAAAAAACAACTTCAAAAGGCAGAATTTATTGACCTACCTTGATATTAAATCGCTCGCAGCCGGCTTTTCATCACGTTTTTGTATCTTGAAGAAAATTACCATTATCTCTGAAACAATAAATTATCTCTAAAGAACAGTACAGAAGAAAATGAATAACAAAGCAGTCCTACTTGCATTTAATACGAGATACTGAATCATGATAATCGCCAAAAACTTTGCAATCTTCTAGTACCTACGTATAACTTTTAATGACAGATAAGGTAACACTGCCTTGTAACTTAACAAAATACACACATCAACTTTGTCTAGGGATACAGGTGTTATTTTCATATAAACGAGGTAACTTTGAAGCCTTGGTTTCCCGCCAGGGATGTACTGCGCTGTGATCTGATGATGGCTATCCAGAGAGTGAATGGAGGAGATTTAATCGCTACGCTATACACACACACCCAACTGATCTGACCAGCATTCTATATACACTGGAATATTTTCCCTATATTTTTCTTTACATGTAAGGAAAATAACCTCACTTTTGCACATTTTCGATGTTTTACGCAGTCTTTTCATCATTATTATTATCACAATTTATCTTTCTTGAATAAAAGTGATTGAAGCAACTTCACAGTACGTTAAAGTGTTTACTCAAAAATGCTTGTAATATGGCCATTATTTTGACAACCTTCTTTGAACAAAGTCGAGGTTGCCGTGCTCCTCCGATGGTGACGCAACAAAGTTGTATGGGATTTCATTATTGTCGAGTTTTAGCCACCAGCAATTTCCTTTGAGAATCCATTATTGTCGAGTTTTGTTTCAAACATAGTTCGTGAAAAAAGTACATTGTACAACCCGCGCAATTAATGAATGGGATTACACTCGTTGTGGTAAGCGCCGTGAGCCGCCATTTTCAATCCCATTCTTTATTTGCGCGGGTGTTGTCTTGTTGTAGATGATGTTTTTGTATTTTTTACCATTGAAAATGGTTATCAGATGCAAATCGCCTGAGACGTATTTTTTGGCCATATCTCCGAGGATTTTGGAAGGATCGAAATGAAAATAGTACCAAAAGTTGAGGAATTTATCGAGACACGTGTGAACGTTTAAATTTTGAAAATCTATTGGTAACTTTTTTTGGAATTTTGCGAAATTCCAAAAATTCCGGGTTTTTTGGGGGATGTTTATTTACTAAATTGTAAATATTTCGGAAAAAAACCGACTTAAGAAAAAATGAAAAAAGGGTCCTAGGGTATTAGTTTAGCTATCAAATGGCGAAATAATTTTGAAAATCGATTTATAATTGTGACCTGTAGGTGGTCCCTTTAGATTTGGAATTGTAGAAAAACGGCTGTTTCCGTACATAAAAAGTGATGTAACTTCTATGATTATTGACCGAGTGTCATGGTAATAGTGTTAAATGATGCAGAAGTAGACGAGAAGTGCATTCGTTGAAATTTTGAAAATTTGTTAATATTATTTCGGCTGCGTCGAGGCAGTCAGCGGGCGCTTTTTTTTTGTCACAATCGTAAAAATAAATAGGTACTACCTAGGTAACGTTAAAAATATAATAGGACTCTGCATTTGATTTGATTTTGGTTTTTTGTAAATTTTTGTGTTCATTTTCAATGCTCCGATTCTTGCGGGGACTGTAAAATCTGTGAATTTTTTTTTACTTTTTTACTATTTTTCCTTTTTGATATTTTTGACTTTCTTGCCTTTTTTATTAGTGCTTTACTCAAAAATGACAAAAAAGTAAAAAATGTCATAAATGTGAATAATGTCAATAATGACAAAAATGACAAAAATGTCAAAAATATCAAAAATTTCAAAAATTTCAAAAATTTCAAAAATTTCAATAATTTCAAAAATTTCAAAAATGTCAAAAATATCAAAAATATAAAAAAAACAAAAATGTCAAAAATACCAAAAATCATCATTTTGGTAATTTTGGTAATTTTTGACATTTTTGTCATTTTTGACATTTTGAAATTTTTGACATTTTTACTTTTTTGACATTTTTGAGTAAAGCACTATACAAGACTTGGTCCACAATGACTGCACTGCTGGCCGCGCTATGATGGCCTCAAGCTGAGCTTAACTACGCTCTCGGCCTTCAAGCTTGGTCATCATTGCAGCCCTTGCTGACCGCGCTGTGACGGCCTGGACCTGCGCTAAGCTACGCTATCGGCCATCATCATCGCGCTGCCAGCAATGCAGTCATTATTGACCGCTTCAGTAATGTACTATTTTTGTTTGATGTCGAATTCAACACGTTATCGTCAAAAATATGAACCTACGCAAGCGGTTTTGGTTTACTGATTTTTTTACTGTCATCTGAGAGGTTTTTACGCAATTCAATATTTGTACGATAACAACTAGAGAATCTCTTTAGCTTGTCGTAAGATTTTTTTTTGTGGCCTGTTTACGTTTTCTATATAAAAAACGACCCTTCCCCCCTTTTTTTTGTTTTTTTTGTTTATGCCGTAGAAAAACGCATTTACGCGCTTCCCTTCCCGCTGGTGATCGGGAAGAGGGCATGTGGGACATCCCCCCAAACCATGTTTCCCTATTATGGACCCTTAAGTAAAAATATTATCTCATACATCTTGTTCTTAATAAGCGTGAGATAGATGTGATTTAGGAAAGGTAGGTAAAGCATTGCTACAGGGATTTTATAAAACGTGAATACAATAACCAAGATTTACTGTTTATTTGTACGTAAATCGTTTACAAACAATTACTGTTCCGTACCGGAATATTTTAACTCATTTTATCGTAGATATTTTGTAATAATTTGTTAGTTTTGAGAAAACACAACTTGGAGGGTACTCCGAGATCTTTCGATGTAATTTTTATCATGCCTAATGTGGGTAGCGCTTGGCTTTCTGTGGGAGCATCGAACAGTCTCGTTCGAATCGCTAAGCTGAGAACACGTCGCTCGTGAAAGTTCTTAAGCCCCATGAGAAGCACCCTCGTCGCGGTGCTATCGAAATTTGTGATCGTTTTGTGAACTTTATCTATTGTGGAAAACGCAACCCTGTGAAAATCAGTGCACATCAACAACCTCGGAACCAGCGTCACCCATCGCCTATGGAGATATTTTGAAGAAGAGCTGAAGGCCTGAAGCTTCATCACACGAGAAAGAGTAGGTGCGACAGTAGTCAGGTACGCGCCCACAGGCATAACTTTTTCTTCTTCGCAACATTTTTTGATCCTTCTTACCGGATCCATTTTGTTCGTTTGTAGGTACCGGATCGATCGCACATTGATCCATAGTTAATCCGTTCGAATCGGATTAATCGGTAATCAAATCCAGGTTGTGTTTTCTTAATGTCGTACTACGTACATATTTTCGTTTCGTAATTGTTTTTAGTGTATTTTAAAGTAATTCGTACTTAAAATATACTCTCGTTTCGTGCATTTTACGTCATTATTGACTCGCAATATGGCGGATGAACCGAATCTTGAACAAGATCTTTTCGAAAGGGATATCATTTTAGAAGAAATCAAACGAACTTTGTTATTTGCTACAACTGACATTACTCAGTTTCGTTCGCGATCTAGTGATTTAGCTGCTCAACAACGGAAGTTTAGCAAAATACAATCGAAAATCGAAAAAGCTTTGTTAAAATTAAAAACTTTTAATCGTGACGAACAACTTAAAATTCGTAATGATTTTAACGATTGTTATTATGCCATTTTAGTGCATGTGAATAAAATGAAAGAATCAGATCAGGAATGTAGACGTTTGAGCCGTGCCATTCCGCAGTCCTATCCTTGTGAAAATAATAATTCTAAAAATTTAACTAATTTACCTTTGCCAACTTTTAATGGTAAGGCAACTGATTGGCCTACTTATTACGATCTTTATTGCGGGCAAATCCACAACAATAATGCCTACACACCGGCCGAGAAGTTTCGTTATCTTTTGCTTACGTTAAAAGACGAACCATTTAATTTAATTAAATCGATACCTATTCGCGATGAGAATTACACTATCGCCTTAGATATTCTTATTTCTAGATATGAAAACCGTAGAATTATTGCATCGAATCATTTAGATCGTATTTTGGATTTGGAACCATTTACTAAAGAAAATCATTTTAGTATTCGTAACATGGTAAACACTTATACGGAAAATATCAAAGCTCTTGAAATGATGCAGTTTCCAGTTCAAGAATGGAACTTTATTCTGTTAAATATTATGTTGCGTAAAATCCCACAATCACTTCGTAGACGCTTTGAATTATCTTTAGCCAAACCTTCAGAAATACCTAACATAGATATTTTCATTACATTTTTACAGCAGGAAATCTCTGCATTCGAAATTATGTCGAGTCAAGAAAAACCTCTCGTAGCTAATAACAATCATAATCCATTAAATCAAAATAATAAACAAAACAAAACGTCAAATAATTTCCAATCGATTCCGCGTCGTTCATTTGCTGTCAGTACACCTCAGTCTCAAGAGTTTTCTAATCAAAATCAACCTAATTGCAGTAGTAATAAAAGTCATAATAATTGTATTTGTTGTAATAACGCACTACATTCGTTATCAAAATGTACCGTGATTTTAAGTAAATCTCCTAAAGATAGATATAATTTTGTAAAATCGCAAAACATCTGTTTGAATTGTTTGTCACTCGGACACAACGTCAAACAATGTAAAAGCAATTATTCTTGTCGTTCTTGTAATTCGAAATCGCATCACACGTTTCTTCATTTTGATAATAATATGCAATCGGAGGTTGTCCCCCCCGCCGCGGAGAATCGTTCTGTCGCCACCGCCGCTGCACCTGACGGTGTCACTATGCAACAACAGAACGTGAATCATGCTATGAACGGTAGTAACTGTCTCGCATCCAATGCGTCGTTTCCTCGTAGCCCGCGCGCTATGACAGTTATGTTATGTACCGCACTCGTCGATGTATGCGTATCTGACGCGAAGTTTACGGTGCGTTGTTTGATAGATACGGGAAGCCAAGCTAGTTTTATGACGGCTACCTGTGCGCAAAGATTAGGTTTGACGCACAGGCACATAAACGTACCAGTGTTTGGTATTGGTGAATCGCAACCAATACAACCTAAAGGAATTGTATCATGTAATATAACTCCGCGAAACCAATCAACTCCTATTATTTCGGTAGATGCTTTGATTTTGCCAAAGATAGTTTCGCAGACACCGTGTGTGCCAGTACCTGTTCAGACTTGGCCGCATATCGTTAACTTAGACTTAGCCGATCCAACCTTTAATGCGGTTAATCCCCAACCTGTCGAACTGCTCCTAGGAGCTGATGTTTTGTCGCAAGTCTTTTTGGGACAAATAGTTAAAGGTCCACCGGACTCGCCGGTTGCGATCAATAGTATTTTCGGTTTTTTGTTGATGGGGAAAATTTCGTATTTTGTTCCGTCGCCACTCCAAGTCTGTCATAGCTCCTTCTTCGAGGACATGGACTTACAAAGATTTTGGGAGCTGGAGACAATCCCCGAAGAACGTACTCTCACACCTGATGAACAGTTGTGTGAAGAGATCTATCAAACCATGCACGTGACAAGGATGGTAGATATGTCGTATCTCTGCCGTTCAAACCCGATGCACCTAAACTAGGTCAATCACGTGACATTGCTCTCGCTCGTTTTCGAAAATTAGAATTTCGTCTTGATAAAAATCCTAAACTAAAACTAGAATACAATGCTTGTTTGCAAGAATATCTCGACCTGAATCATATGGAGCAGTGTTCTCCACCCCTTAATAATGAACAACATTATTATATACCTTATTTTGCTATAATTAAACCGTCTAGTGAGACCACTAAAACTCGAGTCGTTTTTGATGCTGGTTGTAAAACCACTAATAATCATTCGTTAAATGATATTTTGCTACCCGGTCCTAAATTACAATCGGATATTGTCGATATTTTGCTTAATTCTCGTATTCACTTAGTAGTATTTACAAGTGACATAAAACAAATGTATAGAAACATTTTACTTAGAGAAGATGACCGAGACTATCAACGTATCGTGTGGCGGTCATCTCCTGACCAACCAATACGCGATTATAAATTGCGAACTGTCACATTCGGTGTCAGTTCGTCCCCTTACCTTGCTCTTCGAACAATTCGCCAACTCGCACTCGATGAAGCTTCGCGCTTTCCGCAAGCATCTAAAGTTCTTTTGCAACAAACCTTCGTTGATGACATTAGCGGGGGCGCAGACTCGATCGAGAACGCTTTGAACTTGCAACTAGAACTTATAGCCATTTGTAAAACCGCAGGTTTTGAGCTACGTAAATGGCATAGCAACGCCCCCGAAGTACTTGATGCGGTACGCCCGCCAGATTCTCATGGTGAGCGGGTGCCCGATCGTATTTCATTTTCATCTTTGGAAAATGATAAACAAATAAAGGTTTTAGGGCTTCAGTGGGACCCAAAATCTGATGTTTTTACATTCAGTGTCCAAATATCAAATTTAAATAATTGTACTAAACGTAGTATCCTTTCGGAAATTGCCAAAATTTACGACCCTTTAGGTCTTTTATCACCGGTCACATTGTATGCAAAACATTTGATCCAGTTATTGTGGATCGCAGGGACCAAGTGGGATGAACCACCCCCTATCGATATAGTGAACTCGTGGTACGCCTTTGTGCGGGAACTTCCACTTTTAGCTGAAATCTCGTTTCCACGTCATGTGTTTCTTCCCTCGGCAACCTTTGAATTGCACGGTTTTTCGGACGCCTCAGAGAAGGCATATGCCGCTTGTGTTTTTATTCGTTGTATTCAGGATAACAAACCTGTTAAAGTTTATCTTGTTTTAGCCAAGACTTGTGTTGCTCCTTTAAAGAAATTGTCAATACCACGTTTGGAATTAATGGCTGCCTTGATTTTGTCGAAACTCATTAGTAAAACATTGCGCGCTTACGGCGACAAAATCGTTATTAATAATGTCTACGCATGGACGGATTCGTCCATTGTGTTAGCCTGGTTACGTTCATCACCTCATGAGTGGAAAACTTTCGTCTCGAATCGCACCAGTGAAATCTTATCTCATGTGCAAGCCAGTTGTTGGCGGCACGTTCGTTCCCAGGATAACCCAAGTGACGCGGCTTCTCGCGGAATGCTAGTTAGTTCGTTCGTTAATCACTCATTATGGTTTCAAGGTCCTCCTTGGCTCCAACTTGATCAGTCGCTTTGGCCCGAGTCGACGGGCGTCGTAAGTACTTGCGAGGAAAAACGTAATCTCTCGCTATCAGTAAACACATCGACTTCAAAACCTAGTGAAGATTTAGATTCAATCATAACTCGTTTCTCATCATTAGGAAAACTTATTCGTGTAGTATCAATAATATTTCGTTTTTATTACAAGTGTAAAAAGGTGCAATCGTCCTTTCCTAATTATATTACCGTGTCCGAATATAATTTTACTTTAAATCGATTAATCTATTTAGTACAACATAACGAGTTTATCGAGGATATAAACAATATTACTAAAGGAAATCGTCCTTCAAATCAATTAAAACGTTTGACTCCATTTGTTGATAAATCTCATTATTTACGTGTCGGTGGGCGGTTACATAATTCGAATATTTCTTTTGAATCGAAACATCAGCTTATTTTACCTAAAAAACATCATTTAACCACATTGATTATTGTAGACGCGCATGTCACACATATGCATGCTGGCGCGCAAACTATTCAATATATTTTAATGCAAAAATATTGGATCTTGTCAGCTCGTGACGTCATTAGGCAACACATTCACCGGTGTGTTCGTTGTTTTCGTGCTAGACCTACTCACCCACTGCCGTCGATGGCTAGTTTACCTGGCGTACGCACTCAATCAGCGCGAGCTTTTGTAAAAATAGCGGCTGATTTTTGTGGCCCTTTCTATGTGCGTGCTAATAAAGTTCGTAATGCGAAAATAGTTAAATCGTATGTTGCAGTTTTCGTTTGTATGAGCGTCAAGGCCATTCATTTGGAATTGGTCTGCGACCTTTCAACTGAAGCTTTTCTCGCTGCGTTGCGACGCTTCACGTCCCGCAGAGGTTTATGTACAGATATTTATTCCGATAACGGTAGGAATTTTGTCGGTTGCAATAATTACCTTAAAGAGTTGTTTGCATTCTTACGTAGTGACTCAGTTCAAAATGATTTGAATAATAAATTGCTTAATCAAAACATAACGTGGCATTTCCACCCCCCGACCGGAAGTCACTTTTCTGGTTTAGTTGAAGCGGGTGTGAAAAGTTTTAAATCACATTTGTATCGCGTTATCGGTACACGCACACAAACATACGACGAAATGCATACATTATTGTGCCAAATCGAGGCAGTGCTAAACTCGCGCCCCCTGTGCGTTTTGAGTGCGGACCCTACCGATCCCACACCTTTGACTCCGTCTCATTTTTTGATAGGAGAACCTTTGACCGCGCTACCAGACATTTCGTTAGTAGATTCGAATCCTAATCGTTTAACTCGTTGGCGTTGGATTCAGCAATGCGTCCAGCACTTTTGGAAAAGATGGAGCCGTGAATATTTGCATGAGATCCAACAGACTAGTAAATGGTTTCACGAACGCGGTTCTCCGATTCGTGAAGGTATGGTTGTTGTGGTTTGTGATGATAACCTCCCTCCGCTTATGTGGAAGCTCGCCCGCGTCCATGCGTTGCATCCCGGCTCTGATAACCAAACTCGCGTTGTAACGGTGCAAATTGGTAACCATTTTGCTAAGCGTCCGGTTGTTAAACTTTGCCCACTTCCATTAAATTAAATTATCGCAATAAACAAATACTTAGTTTTTAGTTTGTTGTTTCGTACCAATTAGTTTGTAGTTATGCGTTAAAAGAAACTAGTTCTTTTAAGGTGAGCGGAATGTTCCGTACCGGAATATTTTAACTCATTTTATCGTAGATATTTTGTAATAATTTGTTAGTTTTGAGAAAACACAACTTGGAGGGTACTCCGAGATCTTTCGATGTAATTTTTATCATGCCTTATGCAGGCCACACACCATCCAATCGATCGTCCAATCGGCATGAAACTACCGATTGGATCCAACCAAACTGACCGTGTGTGGCCGTGGATCGGTTGGACGATCGAACTGACGGAAAAATCAAAATGGCTGGATCATGCTGATTGGATCATGCCGATTGGACGGTGTGTGGCAGTGGGCAATCGATCGTATGATTTTCTTAACCGACTTCAAAAAAGGAGGTTCTTTTTTCGATTGTATTTATTTGTTTTGTCATTGTTCGCGTGTATCTTCGATATTTATGGACTGATTTTGATGATTTTTTTTATTTCAAAGAATTTTCTTGCGACATTTTTTCTTTTTAAAATCGGTTCAGCAGTTCTCAATTCAAGTAATCTTGAAAATACTATGATTAACTACCTTGATGACTTTATTTATGAACCAAATTTATGATTTTTTGTTGGAAAATGGATAGACAGCGTGAATATATGGAAATTGAGTTGAGTAATGACATTAGCATTTTGAAAATATATAGAGTTAAAAAATATTATATGCATAGCTACCACCTAAAAGCTGAAAATAAATAAGCTTTAAAAAAATAAAAATCTCTTTCAAAAACCTAAAAATAAAAACAAAAACAACTTTCAAATTAAAATAACAATGATGAAACATTTATTATATACAATCGAATTATAGGAACCTCCTTCTTTTTTTGAAGTTGGTTAAGAAAATCATACGATCGATCGCCACTGCCGATTGGACAGCTAGAATTGATCGTGTGTGGTGTGTATGGACGAGCTGCAGATTGGATCCAATCGGTAGTTTCATGCCGATTGGACGATCGATTGGATGGTGTGTGGCCTGCATAATGTGGGTAGCGCTTGGCTTTCTGTGGGAGCATCGAACAGTCTCGTTCGAATCGCTAAGCTGAGAACACGTCGCTCGTGAAAGTTCTTAAGCCCCATGAGAAGCACCCTCGTCGCGGTGCTATCGAAATTTGTGATCGTTTTGTGAACTTTATCTATTGTGGAAAACGCAACCCTGTGAAAATCAGTGCACATCAACAACCTCGGAACCAGCGTCACCCATCGCCTATGGAGATATTTTGAAGAAGAGCTGAAGGCCTGAAGCTTCATCACACGAGAAAGAGTAGGTGCGACAGTAGTCAGGTACGCGCCCACAGGCATAACTTTTTCTTCTTCGCAACAATTACGGAAAATATTTCGTATAATTCAGTTAAATTGCGAAAACTCAATCCGCTTAACTTCATTTAAGTATAGAGAAAAATAGTATGTTTGCAATTTTCTTTACCTGGAATTTTGCATTGTTGTCTAGCAAACAGATTGTTGAGTGAAAAAATATATTTGTAAAATAAATACTCTAAGTACCTAATTAAAATTTTATGAGGTTTCTGATATTTATTTTTGATGTTTTTAGAATTAAGCATCGTTAGTCGTTACAAATAAGTAAGTATTACCACTTATGAAGAATATTCTCGTAGTTCTAACTTACCTACTCATTAAGTAAATATGTACTGTTAGCAGCACATCAAGTTATACTGTCAAAAATGACCAATTTATTTTGAAGCTTTGCATTTAAGTTAAACATTTATCGAAACCGAACCTTGTTGTGGTAGCGTAGCGTGTTGTTGACTGTACATACAATGGAGTCACTTTGATTACTATGTTAATATGCTAAACGTTCAGCGTAAACATTAACGGCTAGAGTAAAAGTGAAATTGATTCGATTGGATAGTAACAACAGAACAAAGAAATTTGTTTTTCACCGACCGATTTTATATAGAGAGTCGTCAAAAAATTTAAAAATGAAGAGACGTCAAAAAATTAAAAATGAGTTATTTTTCACTACTCATTCTTACACTAGGTACTTTTACACTTTATATTTTACACTACGCTGTCTTTTTTATTCGTTTTTTTATTATTCTTCGTATATTTTTTATGGAAACAATTACTTTTTTCGGAATGAAAGGTGAAGGTGTGTATGTTCTTCTGTGTACCCCTGACTGACTAGTGGTATTAAAATATAATGATGATCGGTTCATTAATTAAGACGTGAAGGCGTAACAAATAAACGGACTTTCGCATTTATAATATTAGTAAGGATAAACACTGACTCAGTAAATCATGCATGGTTCATAATTCCCGCTTTAATTTTGAATAACTGCAGATTCGTAACTGAAAAAGCACGCCAAACTAAGAATTTCTATATCGAAGACGAAGACACTTACATTATTTACATTATTCTTCACAGTTACCATTATTCGGAAATTCAGATTTTTCATTCCGATTATAAAGTTAATAAAGCAACGCCCTAGGGCTGCAATAAGCTGAGGTGGAGAGGCACTAGCGCATTATATAATAAAGATGTACATACCTATATTAGTTTATAATGTGGCACTTATATTAATTTATAATCATTATTTATTTATTTGTTTTCTCTCATAAAGTTTTGACTTAGACTTAGTTAATAAACTAAAATTAGCTAGGCGTTTACAAAATAGTAATACGTGAAAAATTAATTGAAAGACTGGTATCCGTACTAGGATAACCAGATGGCCTACTCAAATGGCCAATTTTCTATTCGTTCACTAACTTAAAGCTTAAAAATAAGTAATTAGATGATCAAATCCCATGTCGCAAATTTATTTAAATCATAGACATGGTTGTATTGTATGGAAATGACAAGTCTACGACATGTAATTTTAGAGTTTTAATTTTTAAACTAGCGAACGAATAGAAAAGTGGCCATTTGAGTAGTGGGGCTGTACAGATATTTACCAGGATATATGTACGGTGAACTGACCCCTACTGGCCCGCACCGACCGCAACGTGCCAGCTAACATCAACGAAATTGCATGTACACAAAAGCCAATGCTTTTAAACGTGCGGTAGAAGTGCAGGCAGTTCGATGAGGAAATACAAACGTACCAAAATCCGTGCGCACTGGATCATGTAACGGTAAGGCTGCATTTCCACTAGAGTTCAGCCACAGCATCAAAATACACTGGCCTGCAAAACTAAGTACTAAAGAGGTCTATTTTCATACAAACGAGGTAACTTTGAAGCATTGGTTCTCCGCCCAGGATTAAACGTGGTGTGATCTGATGATGGCCATCCAGGGAGTGAATGGAGAAGATTCAGATCCCCATACACACCCAAAAGATCTGATCAGCATTCTAAGAGCTGTTTGGATATGTTTAAAAAAACCACGAAAATTGCATTAAAATGTATGGAAATGCTGTAACTGATAACTCTTATTCTTACAGCTCTTAGAATGCTGACCAGTGTGTATGGGGATCTGAATCTTCTCCATTCACTCCATGGATGGCCTTCATCAGATCATACCACGTTTAATCCTGGGCGGAGAACCAATGCTTCAAAGTTACCTCGTTTGTATGAAAATAGACCTCTGTAGTACTTAGTTTTGCAGGCCAGTGTAGTACGTTCGGCGAGGAAGCTTAGCAGTGCGAGGATGTGTAGCGACAGCGAAGCTATAAAACGATTTGAGTTTCCACCAGATATCTGCGAGGCTGAATAGTATGCAAGCAGATCCCCCAGAGTCCCTCGCACACATCCTCTCTCTTGCTTGTCCCTCGCATAGGTACTACACCACAAAATAGAGAGAGGACAGAAGTCAAACTTAGTATTAAACGCGCTCGAACAACGCACACGGCCCGTATTTATAAACCGCTCTCAATACCGAACTCAAGAGCGATCTCAGCTGATACGCTCTCAAGATGTGAGCAGTATCTTAAGTTGGTGTTTAATTAATAGTCAGATATCAAGAGCGTATCAATTGAGATCGATCTCAGCTCTTAAGATCAATCTTAAGAGCAGGATCTTAAATTCACGGTGGTTTTTATACAGTAACATGTCACTTTTGAATTGAGATTGAATGATTAACGTTTCGTTTAAGCTGTGTAGAATAATTAGCTCAAATTACAAAAAACAATATTTTTATAATTGTACTCTCATAAATTAGTGCAAAACATTTTAGACAAGTGGTAAAATGTAATATTTATATATATATATATATATATATTACTTTATTTAAAAATAAATAAAATATCACTTTATTTTACTGCGTCAGTTCAAGAAGAATTAAGTCTTGGATTATGTATTCTGTGGCTGTATGATGCAAATGTGTCTTTGCCTTTTCTGTTTCATGATAAAAAAAAAACAAAATAAATTGGCGGAAATTGTAATTGTTATTATGACTAATACATTTCGTAATTTATGTAATATTGTAATCAATATCATCATAATGATTAATTTCCTTTATTAGATTTTGAAAATCTATAGTTTCATCCACGTAGATCCACGTACATAGGTACAAACACATACGTAGCAGATCAAAATAAAATGACATCCCTCTCTTTTTGCATCGGGGGTTAAATAACTTTCCCGCGTGCGCATGCTCTCAAGTCATGGTTTTGCAGCACTTGGCGAACAGGCGCTCAATCATCATCTTAAGAGTGATCTCAAGTGCAGAGTTTTGGTTATTAATATGAGTGCCCTCAGTTGATACCACGAACTTAAACCTGAACTTAAGTATGATCTATTAATTAGACCAGCATCTCGAGTATGATCTCAAGATAGCTCTCAACGTTGAGAGCGGTTTATAAATACGGGCCTAGACACCTTTCACAGCAGACGCGCAACGATCTCAGAAGACACGTGATAACCGGAATCTGAAACGATTTCGAGTGCGTGATGCAGTGTAGGCTTAAGTCCTCTCTATTTTGTGCTTGTACCTTTTCCACAAAATGGTGCGTAGCAAGGTGAAAATGCAGTCATTGATTGGTAGATTTTTGCCCCGCTATCTTTGGATGAAAAGCAGCCCCTGACTGGCATGAGGTATAGAATGTTGTTGTTAGAAATGTTGTTTATCTAAACTGGGATGGAGCTGTGCAAAAAAAGGCATAGTTACCACTCTTCAAACTCTACAATAAAAACTACAATAGTACATTATGAGCTTAGGTTGCTCATTGCAAACAAGGCTGTGGGTTGCAGCCCGAGCCGCAGGCGAGGGCGTAACTCAGCCGGGTGTGCAATAAGTAAGAGCTTACGAGTTTCATACGACGTTTTTCAACACATTTGCGAGGAAAAAACAAAGTAGTTTACCACACAGCAACAAATACGACCAAAACAAAATATGATAATAATTATGATGGGAAAAGGCGCGCAGGTTTTTTTTTAGTTTTTTCACACGCCAAATGCAAGAATATTTTGCGAACAAAGGGGTGAGTGAGCATACAGCCACTTCAAAATTATAATTTTAAGTGATAAAATGCAAATATTTTAATATTTTATAACAAAATATTGTGAATTATGAATAATTTGATAATAATAAATATTTGTTTCACTTAATTAAGGTCTTACACATTTATTTATTCCAAAAATGTATATAAATTTTCAGCGGCATAAAACCTTTTTGTTATTACTCTGTTTACTCGCATAGAACTTGCAGAAAGGTACTTATTTAACTTTGCAGGGATAATTTATAACCAACTAGTATATTATTGCACGCGTTTGTTATAGCTCGGTTTATGGCCCTAAAAGCGATGTATTAGGGGTCGCTTTACGAGCAAGTGTGTTGAAAAATACATTATACTATCTTTACATACGCTCCAGTTCATCAAAAGTAAAATGAGTCTCCTTTTGTATTTCAATCCACATGGCTCCGTGTTTTTTTCGGAATCTGATTTCTTCCATAGGATCCAACGATGAGTCGAGTGACGCAGACATGTTGATTTACTTTCGGTAATAATGCACAAGATTTTGTTTTTATTGTTTTATTAACGGGAAGAGGGAAATTCTCTATGTTAAAAATGTATTCCTATGGAGAAAGCAAAAGGAAATTTAAAATGTAAACATGTCATGTTTGGTCAATCAAAGACAATGTAAATCAACTGTCAATCAAATTCTCGTTGGTCAATATCAAAGGCGTCAAAAATACTGTGAAGGTTTTTAGTCGGTTTTGACCACTGACGTCCATTATACAAGTACGCTGGACAGGCGAACGCCACCAATCGTTTGTTGGCGTGTGAGTGGCAGTAGTGAGTGTACTTGGAACTAATTAGTTCCAGTGTACACTCACTACTGCCATAGTATAGAATCTATTGCTCTCAGCGCCAATATGGCGATTTTCAAATCGGTACAAAAAATTGCTCTCATTTCATGACAATAGCCTGTCCAGCGGTACTTGTAAAATGGACGTCAATGGTTTTGACGCAGATCGTCACTTTCGCAAATGGTCATCGCGAAAAATTTGGTCACTTTCGCAAATAGTCCCTTTCGCAAAACATCACTTTCGCAGAATGTCATTCACAATTTTGAGAAAAAAAATAATGACATTGTGCGCAAGTGACGTTTTGCGAAAGTGACGATCTGTGTCAAAACCTTTTAAGCCTCGATTACATACGCCGATTTAGCGTTGCCACCCTTTATTAATAAGTTAAATTTTAACAGTGAATTTGCACAAATGACGGAAAGGTCAACATTTTTTATGATTTTTTATTTTCAATTCTCATCTCCAATCTTAAACAATGTTTACTTTTCCGTTATAGTGTAGATTCGATTTTAAAATCGAACTTATTCTACAATATTTTATTGTCAAGTAGGTACGGGTGGCAACCCGAAATTGGTTCCTAAATAGCTAGGAAGCTAAATGGGGAGGAAAAGCGCAATTTTATCCCGATAGGTGGCGTCTGGTCTTTGGTACCGGACCGCCTCAAAGAAAGTGTCAAAACATATGGGAATCTCTTGGAGTATTGCACTTTTTAATTTTATACTGAGAAAATGCCGCATTGTTATGCATGTAACTTGTAAAATATTGGAGTTCATCGATTTCCCAGTAACAAAAAAAATAGTAGGCAAAAAAATATCAAAAAAAATATGCTTTTCCCTCGATTTTCTCCTTTGCTGAGCCTGAGAACCATTATAAATCAAAAGGAATGTTTCATGAATTTGATGAAGCTTCGCCAAAATAAAACAACATTTGAATTATAACAGCTTTGTTCTTTAATATTTCAACCTCAGCAGTTTCTAACATATTTATGACTTGGATGAATTTGATAGGTATATCAAATATGGAATAAGCCCAATATTGGGGCCAAACAGAGAATTAATAGAATTTTATATGCCAGAGTCATTCAAGAAACTTAGAATAATAAAATAAATATGATAAAACGGTTCGTGTAATTTTGGATGGTACAGAAATTCCAGTACAGAAACCTGAAATTACTATTGCACAGAAGGCATCATCAGGCAACTATAAACACGGAAATTCACACTCAGTTGCTTTGTTAAAATTTAAATCATATGCTTCTAATCTGAAATAAAAAGATTACTTGTAAATCTTACACGAAATTTAAAGAAATGTAAGTAATGCTTGTTAGCAATTTTTTGTAAGTTGCTATAAACTTTCTTGCCTGTTGTTTTGGCTTTTCTTTTCCGTAATTCTTCTTTTATATGAGCTAAAGTTAGCATAGAATACATTGTTTGTCCGCAAAACCGAAAAAAATACAATCTAAGAAAGTAAAATCACGTAATACACAGTCAAGACAGTATAAGCTCAAACTGACAATTGTTCCAAAGACTGAGCGCCATCTGTAATTCACTTTGCCTTCGCCTCCCCATTGGCGTATGTAATCGAGGCATTAGTCTTCGATCATTATGTGTACCATAGACTTAGAAAAATTTTCGCTGCTGTGTACAGTCAGTACGAGGCGAACATCTTGACACTTCTTCGACGGAGTGGGGATAAGTTCGCGCATGTGTACTTGCGAGTTGCGAGCAATGAATATAAGATTTTTGGTTGCGAGTGACCAATAGCGCGCGCCCCTCTCCTGCCACCTGCATACCTCACCGCTATGCATGCCTACCCAAAATATGCGTTTTGCGCAATCCCCACCCGATTTCAAGATGTTTGTCTCGTACTGTATGAGGTGTGATGTCATGTCATCCCGCGAAAAGACTACGATTTAGGGTCATAAGCCGCGATTACAATATCCAATCTAATGTCCAATTTAGGAATTCAATGTTGAGTTGCCACCCGAATAATAACGGAAAAGTAAACATTGTTTATATATTTTTTTATTCTCATCTCTAATCATAAACTGTTTACCTCTCCGTTAGTAGTGTAAATTCACTGTTAAAATCGAACTTATTATACAAAATTTTACTGTCAAGAACGGGTGGCAAGCTGGCAAGTGGTGGCAACCTTTGGATTCCTAAATTGGATACTAGATTGGATAACGTAATCGCGGCTTTAAAGGCCCCAAAGGTTTAAAAACCGTTATGTAGTCTATGGATCTTGTGGTTTTCCCATAGACTTAGAAATTTTTTCGCGGTTTTCCATTACTTCTTTTGGAATCTGATAGATAATAATAAAAATATAATACAATCTCGCTCAAAACTACCCTCCTACTCAAATAGCCAACATTCTATCCGCTTGAACGCTACGCTAACTATCAAAGCTTATCATAATATTTAAATCAAAGATTTTGATATATTCTATGGGATTGAATTGACAAGCTTTAAGCACTAATGATATTACAAATAATCTCATTATTTGGCACGTAATTTTACAGTTTACTCTTATTTTAAAGCTTTAATAGTCAGAATTAACGAAAAATTAACGTATGATTCTTTCAAATCCACACTCATTCTGTAAATCTACAAAAGGTTTAAAAGCGATGTCCATACTGAAACTGAAATAATCTTTATTTAAATAAGCTCACATAATGAGCATTTTTAAATCGTTGATTCTTTTACCCGACCACCCATTATGACGTCTTTTAGCTGACAAGAAATATGGGCGCAAAAAACTTGTCAGATTTATCAGATAGAAAGATATTTACAAATAAATATACTATACTAGCTTCTGCCCGCGCCTTCGTCCGCGTGGATATTAGACGAAATCCTTTTAAGGAACCTTCAACCAGGATCCGGCCAGTCATTTTTACGCTATTTGGCGAGTCCCCATCAAGCGCGCTGCCTCGCGAGGCAAGACATTTGCCGCGTGTGGCGGGCCTCGCACAAGGCTTCCAGTTCCCGTTCCCGCTCCCGTTCCCGTTCCCCGTTCCCGTTCCGTTCCCGTCCCGTTTGCGTTCCCGTCCCGTAAACGTCCAGTAACCGTCCCGTACCCCTTCCGTTTCCGTTTCCGTTCCCGTTCCCATCCCGTTCCTCTCGGGTTCCCATCCTGTTCTCGTTTCCGTTCCCGTCCCGTTATATTCCCGTTCCGTTCCCGTTTCGTTCCCGATCCGTTCACGTTTCGTTCCCGTTCTCATTCCCGTTCCGTTCCCACTGCGTTCCCGTCCCGTAAACATCCCCTAACCGTCCCGTACGCCTTACGTTCCCGTTCTTGTTCCCGTTCCGTTCCCGTCCGGTTCTTGTTCCCGTTCCCGTTCCCATCCTGTTCTATTCCCGTTCCGTTCCCGTTTCATTCCAGTTTCGTTCCCGTTCCGTTCCCGTTACGTTCCTGTTTCATTCCCGTTTCGTTACGTTCCCGTTCCGTTCCGTTCCGTTCCGTGCTCCTACGAAGTTTAAAGTTGTAATGTCTATTTTATATTATTTTTCCACACAGAATTTGGACCCCATTTTCACCCCTTTAGGGGTTAAATCATGTCCACCGTGGTTGGACTTCAAAATAAATGTCATTTTTGCAATCGTCATCCCACAAAACCCCAATAACGACATTCTTATCTATTTTTAGGTTTTTTAACCCTTTTCACCCCCATTTCATCCCCTTTGGAGTTGAAATCCTAAAAAGAACAATATACGTTGCTTTAGATTTCTATCCATAAGCCTAAATTATAAATTTAGCGATTTTTACTTCGAAAATGAAGGATTTTCTTTAATACACAATTTCATCCCCCTTTTGACCCCTTCGGGGGTAAAATTTTGAAAAACGCTGAGACCCGTATTTATTAATTTTCAATCGTCAGCCTAAACACAAAATTTGAAGATTCTAGCTTCAAAACTGAGGGACTTTCATACAAACTTTCATCCCTTATTTCATCCCCTTAGGGATGGAATTTTCAAAAATCCTTCCTTAGTGGATGCCTACACTGTATAAAGTATCTGTGTGCAAAATTTCAAGTCTCTAGGTCCAGCGGTTTGGGCTGTGCGTTGATAGATCAGTCAGTCAGTCAGTCAATCAGTCAGTCAGTCATTCAGTTTACGATTTTATATATTAAGATATTAACAAATGAATAACATTATTTATTTAGCTCATTTCTTAATGAATTTCAAATTTCTTAATAAATTTACAGGGTTCATACTAAATTCAAAGAAGTTATTATTCAGTCTAGGCTGGTACAAAAAAAACATACAATTCAATATACGTTAAGATAGGTAGTCAGAAGCATACCCATTCCCACTGGCAGCACCCGTTCACGAGCATGACGCATAAACCAGCCGATAACTCATTAACGAACAATCGTTGTATTGTATTGTATGCTACTGTTACCTACCAAAAACTGATCGAAAACCAAAAACCATAATGTGTACTTAAACTTAACTCATCTACACTGGTTTATTTATTTCTAAAATCACATAAATATAAAACGGAGTCTAAAGAAATCCTCTGATGACGCACTTATTTGACCCCAAGTTGCTGCTCTAGGGAACTGAACTTTCTTCCCTTACATACATATCACAGAAAAAGGTCGATTCATTCTCAAAAAACTTGATTATATTTTAGTTAAATTAATCAACAGATTTAACACGCAAGAAACTGAAATATTAATATTTGTTCATTATTATAAGCTGTCAATCTGTTATTCTTTATTTATTGACTAAAAATGGGACATTACTCATGTTATACCCAAACTCTAAAAGTATTTTTCCCTTTAAAATTGACTTTAACGAAATATATTGCATTTATGTTTAACGAGCTAACGAGAGTTAACGAGCGCTTTACTGTTTACAATGAGATACTATTTCACTATTACTAATAGGGCTTAAAATACTTTAACGAAATTGATGTTTTTTTTCCCCTCTCATATCTTCTAAGATGTTAAAGATGTTTTGGCTACCTACTTGTTATTATTTCTAATTATGATCATAACAACGGCCCACATGTTTATTTTCCTAAATGTTAAAAAAGTATCTTAATAGTGACTCGTTTTTTCGTTAGCAAAAATGAGTACTTAATTCGTTGTAACTTAGCCGATGCTTTGTTTAATCACTTAACACGTGTGGCATTAGTTATCTGAGTGCTTAAACATTTGTGCATAAAAGTTTTAAAACATTGGCGTTCATGGTTGTTGAATAAATCAAGAAAATGTTAGTACCTATGAAAAATGTGAATCCTTTAAAGTTCTCCATACAAAACGGCCATATAGTCCAATCAACGGGGCTTATGCAACCCGAATAATTCTCCCGTCTATGAAATTTGGCATGTGATGAAGTTAGGTAATACAGATTACAGATGAACAATAATCCAATAAATTTTGTTACGAGAAGTTAGGTATTTTTACCTAAACATGAAAATCGCTTATATCTCTCTGTGAATATTTCCTCGGGCTAAAATACTTTCTGTATACGTACTTATATATTAGTTAGAATAAGTATGTAAAGAAATCCAATATTTTTTCGATTTCAGAGAAACCCCAAATTTAAATTTCAATATTTTTCAATATATCTTCTGTTGAAAATTTTATTTGCTGATTATTATTTTTTAATATGTTTTTATACCTTTAATATATAGCTTTGTTCAGTAAGCTAATAAATTTTCTTCTTTAATCATATTTATACATAAACGTATAAAAATGAATCGACTGTTTTTTCCCATTACCTCTTTAGACCAAAAAATAAAAAAATATGATTAAAGAAGAAAATTTATTGGCTTTCTGAACAAAGCTATATATTAAAGGTATAAAAACATATTAAAATATAATAATCAGCAAATAAATTTTTCAAAAGAAGATATATTGAAAAATGTTAAAATTTAAATTTGGGGTATCTCTGAAATCGAAAAAATATTGGATTTCTTTACATACTTATTCTAACTTATACATAAATACGTAAACAGAAAGTATTTTAGCCCGAGGAAATATTCACAGAGAGATATAAGCGATTTTCATCTTTAGGTAAAAATACCTAACTTCTCATTACAAAATTTATTGGATTATTGTTCATCTGTAATCTGTATTACCTAACTTCATCACATGCCAAATTTCATAGACGGGAAAATTATTCGGAAGTCGCCATACAACAAATATCCTCATTGATTGGACTAATAGTCGTATTTACCACATAATTTCTATAGCAATTGATAAATTGGATTTGGTAAACTATGTAATGCACGAAAGGACTGTCACCTAAAAATTTTGTTTGCTAATGTGTTGCTAATTATCACCTTATCAAATTTACAAAATAATTAAATTAAACTGTGTCATTCAAATTAAATAGGAATCAGCCAAGAAGCTTATACCTCCCTCCAATGGAGATTGCACGGCCATATGTCATAGTGAAGATTGAAAAAAGCTCCTTAAGTGTGAGTTGCACAAAACGCTGTCAAAGTCAAAGTTATCGTCAAAATGGTAATGCTACCTATTTGTCACGTCAAACTTGTCAAAGGATATCTTGTTGGCTGGCAACCTCTTTTTTGGCTAACTTACGCTTAACCGGTACTTTAACAAGCTTGTTATCGTTAAAGTTAGGGGGTGCAACTCAGCCTTAGTGACGTGACGGCTTATTGCAACCTCTTTCTTTAGTGTTACAATACGTGTTCGTTGTTCGTCGTTCGTTCGTTCGTGAGAAACGAAAACGTATTGTAAAACGAAAAGAAAGAGATAGCAATACGCCGTGACGTCACTAAAGAGTCTTTTTCAATCTTCAGTATAATACTAGGCGTGCAATCTCCATTGTGGATTTAAGCTTCTTGGAATCAGCTAACTAATTCGCTAAACCAGTTTGTCGAATCTGTGTGATTGAAAAACTTTTCCCTGTGAGATTCATTCTAAATTTCCGTACTTTTAGAAAACTTTGGAAGGAAGACGGAAAAGTTTCGGTCTTGTCGTACATTTAGCATTGATCGAGAGCCATTCATTTATTAAATAAAGCACTACGAACAAAAGATACATAATGTTCCAAACGACGACGCTCAAGCTCAACTGTTTGATCTCGCTAAGAAACAAGTAACTTTATAGGTCTATCTAATAAAAGATACCAATGACAATTTCAAGAGAAAGAAGTAATGTGTATCTAAATAAAGTTACTTACCTATAGGAAAAGGACACCTGTCTAAAAATAAATTGTCCCAGACACCACTTATTATAAAATTGTTATCGAAGAACAACTAAACTCAAGTCAAGGGCTTAAGCCGCGTTGACATGATCAAAGTATACTTGGACCAAGTAAATTGGACAAATAAGCACAGAATAGATAATAGTACATTAGCTTTGATCAAAGTATACTTGGATACCCGTTGACACGAACCAAGTATACTGTACCAAGTAACTTGGACAAAGTAGCTTTTTGGATACGGCGACGACCAAGTGCACTTGGATTGCTCGTTTACATGATCCAAGAAGCGTCCAAGTAGCCGTCAAAACTACTTGGTCCAAGCAGACTTTGATGAAAGTAGAACATTGGTCCAAGTTTACTTTGATTTGAATTTCGATCCAAGTGCGCATTGATTGCTCGTTTACATGATCCAAGTAGCGTCCAAGAAGTCATCAAAACTACTTGGTCCATGCAGACTTGGATGAAAGTAGAGCATGATCCAAGTTTACTTTGATTTGAATTTTGATCGAAGTGTGCTTTGATTGCTCGTTTACATGATCCAAGTAGCGTCTAAGTCAGGGGCGCAGCGTGCCTTGGCGGGGCCCCGAATAAAAAAATATTTGGGGGCTAAGTCCATGTTGGGGGCCCTTAGGAAGGATAAAGATTTCTCACAAAAGAAAAAAAAAGAAAAAGAAACATTTATTCATCATAATTATCTATCTGTCACTTTTTCCAATTAATTTACAAACAATCCAAATTAAATATATACTTACTCTCCTTGCCTTTTTTCGGCAAATTGATTTATTAAATCGTTTATAGCTTCAGTTTTTCTAAAGTTTCTGCCTCTATGGACAATAGTGACAGGTCTGACAGGCGTTTCTGTCCCATCGAAGTTCTTAGGTATTTTTTATCAGTTTTAATTTTGAAAAACTTGACTTTGCTTTTTTTACTTTTTCCATTTCTGAAAAAAGATTTTATTAATTTTTGCTTACGCACGTTGGGGGCCACCCCGGGGGCCCCGTATAACTGATAAGGCAGATGCGTTGGTAGCTACGCCCCTGGTCCAAGTAGTCATCTAAACTACTTGGTCCAAATGTACTTTGATCATGTCAACGCAGCTTTACCAACTAAAATACGAATAACGTAAAGGTCTATCAACATGAATTTGAAACCCGCACTCTCGTTTGATGTCAGAGATAAAAGGTTAACATAAATTGGAAATTAATAAAACATCTAAAATACTCGCACAACAAGCACCAATAAAGTTTTGGTCAAACGTAATATAATAAGTCTATGGGTCAAACAGAGTATGGGAGACGAGATTATTAATCAACAATATATCTTTTTGTTTATGTGTTTTTGTTTGTTTCTTTGTTTTTCTGTAAACATTATATTTTGCTGCGCGAGCTACGTATATGGACTAAACTGCTGGTTGGTGAAAGTTTAAATAGTACATTATGATACAAGTTAGCTTAGGTCGCTCATTGCACACAAGGCTGTGCTGTGGTTGCAGCCCGTAACTCAGCCGAGTGTGCAATAAGCAAAAGCTCACCAGTTTCATACAACGTTTTTCAACACATTTGCGAGGAAAAAATTAAAGTAATTTACCACACTGCAACAAATACGACAAAAACAAAATATGATAATTATGACGGGAAAAGGCGCGCAGGTTTTTTTTGTTTTTTTCACACGCCCAATGCAAGAATATTTTGCAAACAAAAGGGTAAGTGAGTATACAGCCTACTTCAAAATTATAATTTTAAGTTATTAAATGCAAATATTTTAATAATTTTTAACAAAATATTGTGAATTATGAATAATTTGATAATAATCAATATTTGTTTGACTTAATTAAGGACTTACACATTTATTTATTCCAAAAATGTATATATATGAATTTTCAGCAACATCAAACCTCTTTTGAGTTTTTTTTTCACTATTTCGGCCATATTTTTTTTCGTTTGTTATTTTCTCGAATAATTCTAGCTCTCATAAATACGCGCCTTTTAAATATTTTTTAAATATCATTATCTTTACAACCTTCTGAGATATAAGGGGATCGCACTTTTTCCTGGAGCAAACAAAAAGACATTTTCAATGTCAAAACACGATATAACTGCTTTTACTTCATTCAATGCTTGGTGTGTAGCAACTAACAACAAGCATAAAAAAGTGGAATGTTTATAAATACCTAGTTACAGAAAGGTCGAATGCTTGTTATGTTCTTGCTTTATAATATAATGTGAAAAGCCCTCCCTTTATACTCGTATGTAATCGAACAACATGAATCGAATTGCTGAAATTTCATAGAACAATACATTTGCTTCCATCCGATCATTCCATAAAATCGCTCTCTATCCTTTGTTATTTGACCTACCAAGCTAGTTCTTTATTTACACGACTGCCCAAAAATGAGTGTATATGTGTTTAGGGTTCATGTATGTTTGTGGGTATGTGAGTTTCTTTATTCCACCATAGCTTCTAAATGCCTAAACTGATTTGAATAAATGGGGTATCGTTAGAATCCTTACAGCATCCCAAGTGACACTGGCTACAATTTTTTTTAGAAAAATCAATATGGCGACTGTGCGACGCCATTTTCAATGTGAAAAAAACATTTCTTCTATTATTATAATATGGGCATCAAATGAAAGGCCTTGATGAGCACATTCCAAAACTATATAATTTGTAACTAAAATGTGTGAAATTAAAAAAAAATAAAAAAAAAATTAAAAACACGACTGCCCTGCCATAGACGAACTTAAAAGTTAAATAACAGGTGTCATTGCAGTCGGGGAACCTCTTTGATCAAAAGTTGTTCCATAAAACGGTCCCCCGACTGCAATGACACTTGTTATTTAACTTTTTAGTTCGTTTTTGGCAGGGCATTCGTGTTTTTAATATTTTTTCAATTTATTTATTTTACACATATTATAAAAAGAATTGATTGATTGAATAAACAATAGTACATATCTAATATTATTGAATATTATTTCTTGCTTTTTAAAGGTATGTTTTGAATTTTGAAGCTGTTTTTAATCTTCATTTTTAAACTTTTAATAATTACAATATTGGATACAATAGACAAAGTATTCGAAATACGTACATATCCGATAATTATTTTTATAATAGTGAAATAGTTCTGTTTAATCGATATGTATATTTAGCATCTGATAGTATTTACGAAAACGCATCAATAGCTCTGTGGCGGTTTCGCACGGCATGGGATGGGTGACCAAAAATTTATTGTTTCGAGTTCCTCCGTGCTACAGAAGGCACGTTAAGCCGTTAGTACCGGCTGCAATTTCAGTCGTTAACGGGTGTTAACCAATCCGCCTGCGTGGTGGATTATGTCCCATCCTCCTTATCCATCCATAAGGAATTCCTGTGCCCCAGCAGTGAGGACATTAACATTGGCTGATGTCGCAGGGTCAAACGCAAGCGCGTGAATTACCAAAAGACAAGTCCCACACTCTCGGCCTTAGATAATTCGGAACAGTGAACAGTCCTTCACTTCTGACGGAAGCGGCCGGCCGCGTCTGTCTTAGATCTCGAAATCTATAAACTTAGTGAAAAAATATTTTCGTCTTTCCATCCGCGACCACTTTGAACAGCTTAAAAAGTACATTTCCCTTGATAGATCTCATATTATTATAAAGCAAAGTGACAGAAAATAAGTTAAAAAGTTTAGTGAGAAAACTAAATCATAACAAAGTCCATAATAAAAACCACTCTTTACTTTTTTCTTTCCATTCGCGAAACTTACGGCTAAATGACAAATTACTACCTATTTTTTAAAATGATAGAAAATAGTTGAATCAAGAAAGCATTTATGAAAATCACGTATTAGAAATTAAAAAACAAACTGAGGATTGCAGTGCATCTAAAACACGGTGAACCTTTTATAATTTACAATATTTTTACAAGTTTATTGGATTATGTTTTTTATGCAAGCCTGTTTTTAGTTTTAGATAGGTACTTTTAAAAAAAGAACAGGAAAGACTTTTACATTTCTTGGTACCAAATTTTCGGTTTCGGTTTTCTTTTAGTTATTAAGAAAAAATATTCAGTGTACAGAGTGTTTATCCATAACACAATTTCCATAATTCAATATCCACACTGGGTGTTTATTTTCAAGCCTTAATAACTTTTCTCAAACAAACTATAGAGACTCACCGCTTTACAATGAATTAGTGATTTATAGTCGAAACATTTAGATTGGTATTCCTTAGAAAATGCTACACTTTTTGCCGGTGACGTTTTGCCCAACGTTCTTTCTACTATCCCCGTCAATTGGCAATGCGCCTGGCGGCCATGATTTTACCCTCAAAAACGAAAAAACAATTGTAAATTTACATACCTAGAACCTATCTTATTGAAAATAATAATTCAATAGTTAATATATTAGATTAGGTACCTATTAGAATTTTCTTGTTTCATGACATTTTTAGTTGCGGATCACGTCAACGTGGATGTTAATGTGACAAGGTTCCAGCGCATTACTAATTGACGGGGATAATATTAAATTAATCCTTACTTACTATTATAGATGCGAAAGTAAGTTGATCAGAAGTACAGCGGTCATAGGAAAAACTAGTGTTCTCTAGGAATAGCAAAAAATCTTTCCACGCAGACGAAGTCAAGGGCGGCCGCTAGTTGACTTTAAATTGAAATAAACTAAGTGCAAAGCTATTATAGATTATCTGAATTATTTATTCATGGCTATTATATGTTTTAAAATGGTCCCTTGCTGAATTATAACAATTCGGTTTCAAAAAATAGTTGAACATTAAAGAAAACCAATCTTATAAAAAATGAATCAAAGCAAAGGTATAATTCTAAAACCAATCGCATTTTCAAAAACAACGTTTGAATAAAGCAATATTTTATAGTTGTTTTTGGAAAAACATATCTTCCATAACAACCAAACTTTGCCCACTTAAGTTTTCGCAACTACCTGTCCATTGTAAACAAAGCGCACAAGATTTCAATGTGAGTTTGAAAATGACTATTTCCTTAAACGAAATCGAAATAAAAAGACTTTGGTACATAAAACAATACAGTCTTTTTATTTCGGTTTCGTTGGACTGGTCTACCGCAAACGTAACATTTTGTTACAAATGAAAACTTTAGTTGTTTTTGCAATATTAAACCAAAACAAGACTATCTCTCCCAACACCTTTCATTCAAGTCTAGAATAAAAGCTATAGGTAATAGTAGATTATTGCATCGAGCACAAAGTAATTTATTATTGCACCAAGTGCCTGATTTAGAGCCCGACCGATAGCGAGGGCTCTAATCTAACAGGCACGAGGGCAATATAAATTACTTAAGGCGAGGTGCATAATCTGCTTTTCTTTCAACTATTACCTATAGGAATAGTAGATAAAAGAAACTCATATCAAACAGTTAAAATAGAAGTTTAATTATTTAAATTAAAAGTTATGCTTGAACAATTATTAAACGTACGGTTAAGAGTTTTAAATTTGGAACAAGTAGGATTGAAACGAATAATACGTACGTAAAAAAAAGTATTGATAGCGGCTGGCTGAATAGAGCTAATCCATTGAGATTGGCAAAAGGTGCCACAGTGAGATAAAAAAAAACTGTGCAATAATGAAATTTCATACACTTTTATTGCTCTAGAGCATTAAAGACTCGCTTTGTACTGAGTTTTTAGTGTGATTGTGATGAAATTAAAGCATAGTTGGAAGAAAATGTTATTTTCTAATTCATTACAATTTTAGGTCAATAAAACAACAAACATTTACAGGTTATTTTCTGTTCAAATGTGTTTATTGTAACAATATTATTTTTAAGTTCCTGTGCGACTCATTACTCACAATTAGTATGGTTACTTTCAACAAAAATATATACTATCCTTACATATAAAAAATTACTATAACATTAACTATGTTATAATAATTTTTGCATCGTTGCAGCTCCAGTGTTATCAAGTTTTAATAATTTGACTACGGGATTAATTAGTATAATAATATATATAATGTAGGTGTTGAGTTATGTGATTTTTTTACAAGCCATCACACCCCGGGCAGTGGCGAGGTCAAACATACAACTATTTAAACCATTTGCAAGTTAAAGCATACCTTTTCACTGTAGAGTCTACAGAATACCCATAAACATAGATTTTTTTTTGAGAATACCACTTAGTTTAAAAATCGGAAGTACTATCGCAATAAAGAGTATTCACAGGATCAAATTTGATGCGCAATATGTCGTACAACGCGAAACATTTTTGAGAAGAAATAGTTGCCATGTTGCTTGCCATCTAGCAACATCAGTTACAACAACACCTAATCCATGTCTAACAACACCTGTGGTGCGTCAAACTGTTGCCGTCAAAAATAAAGTACTTACACCTTGACTAAAATACAAAAACTTTTTTTTTTATCGAATGCTCACGCTTTATTCTGTTTCACTCACAATCAACAAGACAATTACGACATAGAACAAAGAGTTCCCTTGTCGATATTTTGCCAATGTTTACATCGGTAAGGCAAGGAAACTTCCCAATCCAATTAATTAAAGTGAAATTCACTTGTTTCAACTCGCATAGTAACAAAAATCATGTGCCTTGTATTACCAGAGTAGGTAGGTATACCAATCGAAAGGTATATAATGCAAAAATAAAGTACACCTTTCCTGAAATAAAAAAATCCGGCCAAGTGCATGTCGGGCCACGCGCAGTAGGGTTCCGTAGTTACCTTTTATCATCCATAATAATACCACTATCATTTTTCACCTGTAAACTAACTTTGTTTTTCATAGTGTTTGTATAAATGACAAAGTTATATTTGCGTTATTGGAAAATGTGCAGTAACAAAAATCATGTGTCTTGTATTGCCAAAGTTAAAACAATACGACAATCAATCACAATCAATTGATAATTGAACTAATTAAAGCCAAATGAATGCCAAATTTTGTCAAATTGTGCGTGCGTGTTTAATGTTGAGTTCTGGCTATGTGGCCACATAAAGGGACAATCTCGTGTACATTTAGCCTTTTCAACGTGGCCACTACTGGGGTATAAATGGGTTATGTTATGACTTCCCATGGCACGTGGCACGTTCATCTTACATAATAAGTAATCAGTATTCTTGGACGTGCCATTGTTATTATGCTAACGCCAAGAGCAATTTATTGACAAATGAAAACTCCTCGGGGTGACTGAGGTAAAGTAGAAAAATAATTTGCGATGATGATCTCCATGAAGTAAAAACCTATTTTACTTCACGGTACGCAAAAACACTTCTCTATGTATAGGTATTCATCTTCTAGCTAGAAGAGGGATATTGGAAGATTTTATTTCCCGTGCCCGAGTAACATACGTACTTTGTAAAGGTTTCATTTTAAAACTGGACCTTTTGACAAAGAGCAAAGGGTGCAAAATAAACTTATTCCGTCAGTGGTTTTCCATTATAACCCTGCAGAAGCTTTTGTGTTTAACAGAAAATCGCTGACTCGATCCTTTCATTGGCAAATATTGCCTAAACACGTAGGTTTGAAACTAGTTTCATACAAATTGAAATACATAAAAGGGTTGAATTTTTCGTACACAGAAGTAACAGGTTAGATATAAAGAATGTACAGTCAGTTGTTATTTAAAAAAATCGAGTACAATACGCAAAAATTACAATTTATTATCTATATATAAAATGAATCCCTATTTCTCTTGGTCACGCCATCACGCGTGAACGGCTGGACCGATTTCGCTAATTCTTTTTTGTTGTGTTTGTTGTTATCAGGGGAAGGTTCTTATGAAAGAAAAAATAAGAAAATTGCGCGGAAAATTAGAAAATTTAAGAATACTTAACCACCTTTTATATATATCAAAATGAATCCCTATTTCCCTTGGTCAGGCCATTGCGCGTGAACGGCTGGACTGATTTCGCTAATTCTTTTTTGTTGTGTTTGTTAAATTATAAAAAGAAGGTTCTTACGAAAGAAAAAAATATGAAAATTGCGCGGAAAATAAGAAAATTTAAGAATACTTGACCACCTTAGAACATGATTTTGGACGATATAAACTTTTTTAATGTAACATTATGAATGACGTTTGACATAGAATTGACTGAATGCGTGCTGCAAATATCGTCAAAGGGGATGTAAAAAAACTGAATTTCGTTTATTTAATATTCATAACTAAGACAGGACAACGTCTGTCGGTTTAGCTAGTACTCGAATAAATGAACTAGTGTGGAAGGTTGGTTTAATGTGTACTTTTTGCAATAATGTGAATAATTTTTTACAAAGTGAATGCACTTCATTAGTAAACAAGATTTCATTAAACTATCCCATGGGAAAAACATCAAAACATTAGGAGTCGATTTTTCTATTATTTTTCCTATTGGTTCATATTCGATTGGTCGTTTAATTTAATTGCAATTTACTTATTTATCAATAGAATATTTTTAGATTTGAAAAATCTATTATTCTCCCTATAATAAATGAGGGGCTCAGTGGCGCTGTTGTTTAGCGCCTGGCCCAGCGATTGCGTAGCTTAAACAACTTACGCAAGGGTCGGTCATGGGATGGTTGACCAAAATTTTTTTCTCGAGCTCCTCCGTGCTTCGGAAGGTACGTTCAGCCGTTGGTCCCTGTTGTATTTGCAGTCGTTAACACCCACCAATCCGCATTGGGCCCGCGTGGATCGTTATGGCCCGTCATCCTTATCCACCCATAAGGAAGGTCTGTGCCCCAGCAGCAGGGACATTAAAAATGGCTGATGGAAATAGTAAATGCAGATTTGTACGTAGGTAAGTATAGTTACTTACACTGTACACTACATTTTGCACGCAACACAGCTGTTTTATGTAGTTTTATTTTAATTTTTTAGTATTCCCATTTGATTCCCATGCAATCAAAATGTACGATTATTACGGACAAAATGCCGTCATTATATTCACGTCCAACCTAAAAAAGTGTTTTAACAAAAATACGAATCCCATCATACTTGCGTACTGCTATGATATCCAGAGAGAGAGAGAGATACAATAGGGAATATGCATAAGTCACCGATTTTGATGAATTTGAGCTTGATCGCTGCGGACACTTATAAAAACATCATGGAACAGGAAAAAAAATGTATTATTTTAGTTTTATCACACGATGAAATCAGGGAAAAATAACAATTTTTTTTTTTCATTTTCGGATATAATGCACTTAACAGTCAGATAGAATATCCAATAAGAAACAATATTTTGTATGACACATATGTACTTAAACGCAAAATTTAGGGAGATACCTAATTGAAGATTATTGGCTAACTCCATATTAAACGCGCCGAAACACACCTGAAACGTGATTGTGACGTCACCGTTTTGTATGGAGCGTTTTCGGCGGGTGCTGCAGCGCGCTAACTTCAAGTAACTATATCACGAGAAAAAAACGCAAGAGAAAAGTTTTAATATTACAGTTAATTTTCTCACGCGTTATACTTTTGATTAAGATTTAAAAAAAATTGATGCATATTCCCTATTTATCTCTCTCTTATTTAATATTTAATTATATCACAAATTCATTTACTTGATAAATAGGTACTGAAACATTCTCTCAATCATTGACACGGGAAATAATAAGAGAATGATGAATATGATTACACTGGTCAACACAAGCTTTGTTTCCTTTATTTTTTTTCTGTTATTGTGTATTTCTATGGCCCTGACTATGAAAAAAATAATGGGAGATTGATAACTGCTTTACTTTTTGAAATATACAGTTGTAATTTTTTTTACACAAAAATAACGAAAATCAATATATTATGTTAACAAAATTTCTATTGAACCCAATAAAATGATATTTTTTGAATGAATATGGTATATCTCGTTGCAAACTCCAGCAGTAGCATGCAATCATCTGTGAGTCCCACCGCCCCTGATAACGCTCTTCCATTGTCCGAAGATCCTGATGAAACCTTTCACCCTGCTCCTCGCTAAAATCACCCAGATTTTTTGGAAATGGGTCGAAATGCGAGTGCAGGAAGTGGATTTTTATGCTCATGTTGCACCCTAGGTCTTGTAAGTTCGATAGCATGGACTCAACAAGCTCGACGTGGTCGTCAGATTTCTTTTTGCCTAGAAAATTACTCATAAGCAAAACAAATGGATTCCGATCTTTAGATTCGACTTCAGTCATTGATTTGACAAAATTTGGATCTTTCACGAGTTGGCGTATCTCATCAAAAATACCAGCTTTAATTTTTTTTGTACTTGATCCTGGAAAATTGCGTGAAAGTAAATTGAAAAATTCGCCACTTTCGTCATGCGCCTTCCCAAACTATTTCATTGTGCCAAGTTTAATAAGAAGTGGTGGAAGTATGATGCGGTCTTGGCTTTGTTTATAACATTTTCGGTACCAACTTTTAGCTCTTCCAGCACTAGCCAAACTTTTTGTGACCAATAGTGTTGTTTGTCACGACTGTCTCAGAGACTTATTGTTCCCACGCAGTCTTTCCACGAATTCAAAGATATTTGAATCTTAAGTTTGCACTTGTTAAATTTGGTCCTTCAGATAAAATCCCCTCTGGTATAAGAGTTCTTGTTACTTAAATATTTAGGAGAGCCATTTGTGTCACAAATGTTTTTATTTATTAACATTTTTATCACCACTTTTCAATATTTTCAGCATAAGTTTACAAGTGGTGCCAATGTTTAATAATTTATGTATCCCATAGAATGTTTTGCTGGTCTGAACCATAGTCAAGGTAATGTACAGTATGTGTATAGTAAAAAGGTGTATTCAGTGAGGCAAAGTTGAAATACTTTCATTATATTTTCTTCATGGCGTCACAACATGAAACGAGGGAATTTCGTGTACCCCCTTGTGGACCTAAAAGAAAGTGAACCATTTTCAGATCAACACAAATGACCCCTTTATGATCTCAATACATTTTTTTTCCATAACCTTTGTATTTATGATACGCAGTTTTTACTAAGTATTGAGTTAAGATATAGGTATTTTCGATGTTTTCAAATACATATTCACCAAAAATGTAACAAAAACAATCGAGATTAAGCACACAGCATCTTTTTGACGAAGCCATATCGAAAACAACAACAAAATAAATTTCAGTGTCCAATAAAAACACAAATCTAAGTAAAAGTAGTAAATTAGGGTAGTTAGCTGTAACTCAAAAACAAAAGCTGTTAGAGAAAAACTGTTGCCATATTTAAACAAAACGCATCAATTTGAGATAGAAACAGAAAAAAAACCACAGGAAACAAACAATTTTATTTTTTTTGTTGACCAGTGTTATCAAAATGATTAGGTACTGTGATGCACCTATAAATATGAATGAATATGAAACTGAATATGAATTCACAGAATATAAATTGGGCGGGTGCTACTAAAATTGATTTCTTTGCGAGAAAAGAAATAGATTTTCCTTCAAAAAGAATTTACTCGCAAAGAAATATTTTTTCTCACTTATGGTCTGAAATATACTTAATCATTACCCACATTTGAAAAAATAATACAGGCGTTCCACATTTACGTGACTATACAGGGTTATTTGTAAAACACCAACAACCTCGCAGGAGTAGGTTAGTATCATCATAAACAACAACATATTTTGTTCTACAACTTTTGCAAAAACAGACAAAAATTCCAACTTTTCACACAAAACTCAATCAGCTGTTCGGACATTTGTATGGAAAGTCGATTTTTAGGTCCGTAGCCTAATGGCAAAAAAATTGTTTATAAAACAAAAAAACCGACTTCATAAAACCTGCCTATAAAAAGCAAAAAATAATATTCAAATCATTAGATATGCATTATCATTGTTATAATAAAAACACGTCTATTGAAGTCGGGTGGGGCTGGAGTATAAGTTCCAATTTTTTTATTCTGAAAGCAGCACCCGACTTCAATAGACGTGTTTTTATTATAACAATGATAATGCATATCTAATGATTTTTTTATAGGCAGGTTTTATGAAGTCGGATTTTTGTTTTATAAACAATTTTTTAATTTTTTTTAATTTTAGTGGAAGTACCTTCTGTATTAGGTATATTATTTAGGTAGAAAAATCAACTCAGCCAAACATGAGATAGTTTTCCAACAAAAAATCAGCTAATTCGGATCATAAATAAGAAAGTCGTCAAGTTGATGCAAAATCATAGTACTTATTTTCAGGATTACTTGAAAACTACCCGACCGATTTGAAAAAAAATAAATAGGACCATCTCGCAAGCAAACTCAATCGAACAAAAAAAGAATCATCAAAATTGGTCCATAAATGTCGAAAATACGCGCGAACAACGATAAACAAAAAAAAACATACAATCGTATTGAGAACCTCCTCCTTTTGTTGAAGTCGGTTAAGAAACAGAACCCAAATGAGTAGTAAGTAGCTTTTGACGATATAACAATCAGGCTTTAAATACTTCACCGTCAGAAACTATGATTTTTTTAATCTTTGAAACGCTATATCTCGTAACTACCTTTTTTGAGTTAAGACTTTGTTGAATATCATGTGCGAATAGTTCAGTATAGATGTAATCGGATTGAAGGACAGAACATCTAATAAACGTGAAAAAGTCAAGGGTGCCTTTTAATTTAAGGTCTCCGGACGCCTCTGTATTTACCTACATCTGATGTAATCTATTTTCGGTTGAGCTGGTTGCCAACCAGCCTGCGGAACTCTGAACTTCCTCCCTAGAGTAACATATTAGTTACATGCTATTATTTAGCTACAGATTCTATAAAATAGAGGTCACTTCCCCAGGCGGTGACTATAATTCGAGCGGCATTTTCGCTACGTCTGTTTTTCTTGCTAGAAACTAAATTATCGTCTGTTCCAGTAATGTTTCTTATTGGATACTTTTTTATCAAATCTGGGGCCGTACCGGCTAACGCATCGAACTTCGAAAAGTCTGCCGGGTTTCAAATTAAAACAGATATATCGAGCCCCAACTGGGCCAAAATGGCTAACCCCAATTCATAATGTCACACGAAGATAAATATCTTTCAAATAACTGTGACAAATAGTACAATATGAAATTCCTTACTTTGATTTCTCTGTTTTAAGTTGAAGCTCGGCAGACCCGCCGAAGTTCGAAAAGTTAGCCGGTAGGGCCCCTGGACGTAAGAGTCGAGACTTGATTTTACGCTCTGTGCTATTGTCACCAGAATCAGTTTTAGGGTTAAAACGGGTTTACCCAAAGGGTAAAAACGGGACCCTATTACTAAGACTCCGCTGTCCGTCTGTCTGTCTGTCTGTCACCAGGCTGTATCTCATGAACCGTGATAGCTAGACAGTTGAAATTTTCACAGATGATGTATTTTTGTTGTTGCTATAACAACAAATACTAAAAATAGAATAAAATAAATTTTTAAGGGGGCCCCCATACAACAAACGTTTTTTTTTTGCCGTTTTTTGCTCAATATTAATAATGACAACAGGTAGTCAATTAAAATTTTCACAGATGATATATTTTTGTTGTTTCTATAACAGCAAATACTAAAAACAAAATAAAATAAATATTTAAGGGGGGCTCCCATACAACAATCATGATTCTTTGCTGTTTTTTGGTACGGAACCTTTCGTGCGCAAGTCCGACTCACACTTGGCCGGTTTTTTTTTACCCTGAGCTAGGGTGAACGTCAAAGTCAAAATACCTTTACTCAAGTACTAGGCTTTGCCAAACAGAACGCGTACTTAGCGCGCGCTAGAACGCTAACCTGACGTCGCGCTATAGCGCCGAATTGTGTTGTAGGACGTGCATAGTTTCATGCCAAACACAGTGCCGGCGCTAGAAGTACGCAGCGCCGTTCTGTTTGAATTAAAAATTAAGCGCTTTTGAATCCTCTATATTTTTCTACTATACGTTCCAGACTTTTTTCGGGATGGGATGGAGCTATGCTGCGTACTACTGCTTAAACCTGCTAATCGACAGGCCAGTATCCCAGATTCCGAAGAGCACAAGCACATAGCTTATGGCCAACAGTACAAAAAAAAATTGTTCGAACTAATTAGATGATCGAAGGAACTAATGTTATATATATTATCTGTCAGATTTGATATCTGAAACAAATGCAATACCTGTGAAATTGGCCCTTTTAATAACACAAGTGACCGGTCTTCCGTCTGTAAAGGGATCCTCCTAAAGCCTCAATTACACTACACAATTTTAAGAATGCGATTTAGACTGTCTTGAAATCGAGTAAGACTGCGCGCATTTAGACCACACAATTTATCGCACGTTCGAACACGCTTACTGTCATAGTAAAAGGAAAGGAATTAAGTCTCTAATAAGTATATTTTTCAACGTAATATTGGAGTTATCTACTTACATTGAAGTTTTTGTCTTTGTTTATTTTTTTGTTTTAGTAACCATTAACCATTGTTTGTTAATAATTAATATTTTCTATTTACTGTCGTGTCAAATCAAATTGTACCTAGGTATTTACTTACTTATTTTATTAATCAGACACTTTTTACGGAACGGTGTGAATGTGACTATAGGTAGAAAACATTTGTAACATACTATTTTATAAAATGATTAAGTACTTAGGTATGTACCTACCTAAGGTAACAAAAGTGTTGAGGGTCATTCACAGTAATAAGGATCATTCACGTCGACGGTCAATCACCTTTAAAAATATAGTTACACCTTTAAAAGTATAGTTATATACTTGTATGTACTACAAGTTGAACTACACTGTTCACACACATCGTCACGTCTCAGTCAAGTCACGTCGTCGCGACACCGGCAAGGCAAGCAGGGTTGGTTGATTGTGGGGTTTTTTCGCAATTTCGTGGAAAAAATTAATTATTGGATAAACAAACTTATTTTCAATATGTATATTATTTTGAGGAACAAAAAACGTATTTGGGTAAATTTAAAATCTCCTCTTCATACAAATTTGATAGATATTGTGAGAAAATACATCACCACTTTTTGTGTGGTCAAAAGCATGATGGGTGACATAATTAGGTCGATAAATATTGTGCATCGACTTTATGTGTGGCCTAAAGCAAGATGGGTGACCATTATTAGGCTTGATAAAGACTGTGCAGCCACTTTTTGTCTAGTCAAAAGCAAGATGGGTGACCTAATTAGGTCGATAAAGATTATGCATCCACTTTATGTGTGGCCAAAAGCAAGATGGGTGACCATATTAGGCTTGATAAGGATTTAAGATAAAGATCAAAATTTGCAAATAAACAAATGATTTACTAATATGAATAAATAAATAAATAAATAAACAAGAAAACGGCCCTATAAAACTTGTTAAAAACGAACATTGGTATTTGAACGGCAGTATCGTTTATCTGACTCTGTCTGACACATTACTTCCACATGTTGACCTTGAAAACGCCTTTATGCCTTAGGTAATAAAAGTTGTTTTTTTAGTACAACTGTTACATCTGACGTGCCGTCGTATGTACAGTCAGACTTGATAAATCGTGTGGTGCAATAATTAGACTACACAATTTAAAGAATCGAGCAATTTTAATGTCTTACTCTGTTTACACTACGCTGAGTCTTAAAATCGCGTGCTTAAAATTGTGTAGTGTAATTGATGCTTAAATAGAATGCGACTAGGCGATCATCACGCGAGTAAGCGACGCGACGCGACCATCGCGTGTTCGCGCGATGACAAGAAATGTGTGTCGATCTTCGCATGAATCGACAACGCGACCATAGCGTACCAACGACACGCCCCGAATATCGTGCGAAGGTTCATGAGGACACCTATTCGTCATCAATATGTTTGTTCGCGGATTCATACGAACTTAGTTTGCTTGAATAGATTTCAAATTGTTAAATCGCGCGACCGCATCGCGCGAATGCCAGTTAGGACACCTATTCAACATCAGTATGTTTGATCGTGGCTTCATACGATTTAAATTCGAGCGAACTTGCGACGATCGCGTAGTCGCGTTCTATAGGACGATCCCTGACTCAAACGTCAGTGGGAAAAGGCGGTCATAGATCGTGACCAAATAATAAGTATCACATCTAGAGATAAGATAAAACGGACATAGAGAAACGAGATTTTCATCGATTGACTATTGTCCATGGTTGGACCGTTAAACTGTACTAATACTAACTATACTTAAATTAATTTTATTGTTTTAAATAGGTTTTTGAGTCCCAAAACGCTCTTGACTCTTGACAAGCAATTTTATGCCAAGTTCAGCAGTATAAGCTTAGAGCATAATTGGTTAAATGCTCTAAGAGTATAAGTAGGTATTTCTATCTAATACCGAAAATCGTCTTGCTAGAGTATGAAGTTACTGGAACGCATTTATAAAGCAAATTAGTCGCAGGAAACAGCTTTGAATCCTTCTAGCAATCAAGCGGCTATATTCATAAGCTCATCCACAACTTTTGAAAGCTAAAACGAACTTCACTGATTTAGCTCCCACTCCACTTTTATTGAGTTCATAAGTTGTGTAGCTTATGTAAACTAAATAACGCAAATGAAGCTGCGTGAAAGCCAGAAATTTCCTTTAGAGGATTAAACATGAGAACTTTTTGATTTATTAAACAAAGCATTTTAAAAAATACCTTTATAATTATTATGGTTTGTCTAAGAGAGCGGTCTTACCTGAGAAATATATGGCGCATTCCGTTAATTTATTTTGCTGACACTTCATTTTATGATACGTATTATGAAAATGATTTTAAGAAAATCACTAAATAAATCAAGGCACTTGTAGTTTTTCTAGATGCTGGCATAGCATGCAACAGCGGTGTCCAATATCAACAGGAAAATGATCTTATTAAAAATATGTTTAGCACATGATCATCACTATGAGGTAATGTAATAACTCAGTATGAACTGAGTCTAGTAAATTTTGTGCCAATTATGACATTGTATAAGGTGGAACCGAAATAAGTGAGGATACTTCAGGGGAAGGTCAAGTTTTTGTTTAGAACACAATCAAATTATCCTCGACAAACAAACAAACTTACAAAATAACTATGCTCTCTCTTCGTTTATATTATTACTAACGGCCCGCGACTATATCGGCGTGTAAGTTCCAGCTATAGGTACTATTCTCTAAAGTTTGCAGCATCCAGTTCGTCGCTGCTGCAGCTGCGTTATTTGACAGGTGTCATAATCCCATTACTGCTTAGAAGAAGATCCCTCTTTAGAATCTATGGCATTTTGGTTAGTGGCTTAGTAATGGGTATAAGTTGGCTATTCCAAAAGTTTTTAGCCACAAGGTAAATAACATATATTTTTCTCTAATTATATTTAGGTAGGTATTTGGCGAGTAATACCAATAAAAATACCCTTGGTGAAAATCAATGCCCAACTCAGCCTGGTAATACGTCGTTCTTCTTTTTTTTTGCAGCAATGGTCATCTTGCGAGAAGCTTTTCGTGCAATGATTTACCATAATAACATCTACTTAAAACATAGGCTAACCTTTAAGCAGTGGCGTAACTAGGGTGTGGCAGGTAGGGCACGTGCCCTGGGCGCCATTTATAGGGGGGCGCGTTTGACCATTATTCTACTATATTAGACAAGACAGGTAAGATTAGTGGATGAAACTAACTAAAAATCGGTCGTTTTTACGAAAGACAGGCAAGATGAATCTGGTAAAAAATCACACAGCGCAGTCGTTTTTTCAAAAGACAGGCAAGATTACAAGATAAGTGGATGAATCTGACTAAAAATATTTTTATGAAAGACAGGAAAGATTACAAGATAAGCGCATGAAACGAACTAAAACTGACTATCTAGTGTATATGTTTTATTTAGTGTATCTGTTTATTTTACATTTAGATAACTTATGAAGGCGCAACTTCCGTGCTTGCCCTAGGCGTCGTATCCGATCGTTACGTTACGAATATTTACACTCTTCTTTTTGTAAGTCTTTTCCTTCGTTAGTAATAGTTTTTTTTTATATAAACGTGGTTGAAAGCACTTTAATGCCGGCTAAGATGCTGTCGAAAAATTAAGACGCCTATTTTTCAATCTTCCGCAAGATACGTTTTTTTTATATTATTAAAGCTGGTTAACCTTATTTGCGCAATAAGTTAAAAGAGGAAAGCTCTAAATATCTGTAAATAATGTTTTTTAATATTCTTTTTATTTTTTGTTTTACTAAAAACTTTTGGAACAGCCAACGAAGTACTTATTATTTCCTTGCGAACAGCCTATGTATGACATCTGAAAGAAAACTTGACGAAACGATCACTGACAGTGAAGTTGCATGTTAGAGAATAGCACCCCTGATATCTGTACGATCTTTTATCGCCTATTTTACTCTCTTCAATATTCATTTTCGCGACAAAAGGTGGCTTATGTTTTTCCCCGAGGATCTATCCTATCTACGAGGACACTCCTCCCGTAGTAAGTAGGTATGAACTATCGAAATTCATAAAAATTGTATCAGGTTCAAGCGTAAAAAGGTAACAGAACCCGTGTACCGTGGACCAACTGCAACGCACGAATTTGTGCAACAGGAACACACTTTGAAAATCTTGTCCCCGTGACACGTTGTATGTGTACAAAGACAGAAATGAAGATTGACTTCAACTGACAGAAAGGTTTGTTATGTGAAATTCGAGGGAGTGAGTGTGATGGATGAGTGGTAACGATCTAAGGGACTTGGTACACCCAGAGGTTATGGTTACTCTAGTTTATTTATTTATTTATTTGATACATGGACACCATCAACAATAATCATATAACATTTATGGATTCAAGAAAATTCATAGATTTTTTTACGTAGGTGCCGTCCATTAACCACGTGCCCTCCCCTTCCTACTCAAAAACACGTGTATTTTTTGGTACAAATTGGGTACAGAGTATAAGTAAATAAAACAATTAGAATATTATCTTAATCTAATTCAATTCCGGAAAATTAAGTTTCCCCCCCTCGGCCTTAAAATTGCGCGTTTAGAGAAAAAATTAATACACGTGATAATCTCACTACACCCTCCTCCCCTAGTGATATTTGGTGATTTTTTCCGAACCCCCTCCCCCCCTCCTGTCGAGCCTCATGTGATTAATGGACGACCCCTTAAAAGCAAACAACACCTGTCGCACAAAAGACAAATAATAATTTAAACCTAAATTACTACAAAATGTTTGGACCTTTGTATTTCCGGTTTACTAATGTATGGTCAATAATTTTTCTCAAAATATCACACCGCAAACTATAATACGCAAATTTTCATTTGGCAAAAAACATTTTGTCAAAACAAGCCATCGCAATTTTTCAGATAGCAAAATTCTTTAGGTAAGTTATTGTTTAACAAGTAATTACTTGGTCATGATTCAATTTAAAATGGAAATTTAAAAATGAAAAATTAAAAATGGCTGATGGAGATTCAATTTACCAAGTATTATTGAGTCAAATGTTTCGTTTGGCATAACATACTCGGGAAATTTGTTTAAAAGGGGAACTAATTAATTGGGTGACTGGAAATAATTAAAGGCGACTATTAATGGGATACCTAAATACTAAAATGGGCAGCAGTTTATTTTTGGACGACAAAATAACTAAACGGGCGACTAACAGTGGATTACAAAAATACTCAAAACGGGTCACTACATATGGGTGATAAATAATTTAAGTTAAAAGTGAAAACTCTAAATGGGTGACAAAAATACTGAGTGGGCAACTATTATACCAAGTAGGTAACTATACTGATTTAAGCTGCCCAACATGGTATTTTTAACACGTTTTTATTAGGCTGCTTTCTCGTTTGTTTTTTGTCATAATGATTAGGATAATAGTCCTCTTTTTTAAATAAAATATATGCCATTTTTTTATGTTTTGTGTGCCCTAAGGTTGTCGCCCAAATAGTAATTTGGTCGCCCGTTCTGAATAACTAGTTACCCAATTTGTATTTTAAAGTCATTTTCAATATCTGTAGTCGCCTGCGGTCCGTCGCCCACTTAGTATTTCAGTATTTTTGATACCCAAAATGGGAATTAATTGTTACCCGGTTAAATACTACCCGTTTAAAAGACGAGAGCGGGAAGTTTCACGTACAAAAACGCGCTTCACCGGCCGTTGCCTCGACACTCTCGTTCTGGACTAAGAGCTAACCCCGGAAATAGGAGGACAATTTACAGAGTGACGAAATCCCTCTTGTTAGTTTGCCATACTATCAATATTAGCAGATCCAGGCACCTCGCATTTCAGTGGTGGGGGTGGAAGTGGTTGAGTAACAAAGGGGCTGAAAAGCGATTGAAGGTATACAATTTACAGAGCTCTGAATTTGGTGTGGTAAAATAGCAAGCCAATCATGTATCTAAACCGAACATAACATTGCCAGAAATTTTGACTGATGAAAAAGTAGTGCTAGGCGCGAAAAAGTGGCAAAGTTTGACTATGACGATACAAAGTGCTTTGATTGGAAATATAAAAGTTGTGTTATTTTGTTTTATCTTTATGAGCACGTGGCGTGTTTGACGCCCCTCAGCATCTGTTGTTTTTATGTAGTAAAATCGATAAAGTAATTAACGTTTCTATTACGTAGGACGGAAATAGGACGCTTCGGAGTGTGATAAGTATTTCTGTTTTTAGTTCATGTATAATGGTGGTGTGCTTGTTATGTTCAGATTGGATAATTTTCATACCTGATAATTTCAATTAATTGTTCATTATTGGAGAACCTTAGAAATAAATACAATTATTTGCTAAACAAAGCCATCATAATTTAACATACACTTTTGCAAGTTATAATTTTTACTCAAAAATGCTTGTAATATGGTCATTATTTTGACAACCTTGTTTGAACAAAGTCGAGGTTGCCGCGCTCCTCCGATGGTGACGCAACAAAGTTGTATGGGATTTCATTATTTTCGAGTTTTAGTCACCAGCAATTTCCTTTGAAAATCCATTATTGTCGAGTTTTGTTTCAAACATAGTTTTTTGTAATTTTAATCATTTTTGTCATTTTGGACCAAGTCTTGTATAGTGCTTTACTCAAAATGTAAAAAATTACAATAATTTGAAAAATTTGAAAAATTTAAAAATGTCAAAAATTTCAAAAATGCCAAAAATGTCAAAAATTTCAAAAATGTCAAAAAAATAAAAAATTACAAAAATGTCAGAAATTTCAAAAATGTCAAAAATGACCAACATTACCAAAACGTCAATTTTTGACATTATCGTCATTTTTGACATTTCTGACATTTTCGTAATTTTTTGACTTTTTGCACTATACAAGACTTGGTCCACAATGACTGCACTGCTGGCCACGCTATGATAGCCTCAAGCTGAGCTTAACTACGCTCTCGGCCTTCAAGCTTGGTCATCATTGCAGCCCTTGCTGTCCGCGCTATAAAGGCCTCGACCTCAAGGGCTGCAATGCTGACCGCGCTGTGACGGCCTGGACCTGCGCTAAGCTACGCTATCGGCCATCATCATCGCGCTGCCAGCAATGCAGTCATTATTGACCGCGTCAGTAATGTACTATTATTCCCCTTAATAATGTCTAAATACAAAAATACGAAATTATTTATTTCTTTATACAATAAATTAAAACGTTTGCTTACATGTAAAGCTTCTTCGGAGTTCACTATAATAACCGTCTTTATTTAAGACCAGTATATTCGAGAAACTCTGTCTCTGTCTTTTTCTTTATGTGTGAAGAGCTATGAAAATAACCTCAAATTTTCATTGTTTCAATGTTTTTGTTGCTATTTTGAGCATAAAGTCACTTTTTGAAAGAGTAACCGTTGAATATTCTTCTATTTGTCATTTCATTACCTATTTTTCTATATATTATTCGTGAGTCAGAGATAAATGAACTTTAAGTTTTATCCCATAAATATAAAAATAATGAATATTTTCTTAGTCGAGTGTGGATACGAATATCGTGTTTTTAACAGTTAAATAATCAAGACCGTTTATGAAACTACAGCATAATATTTTTATCTGCTGAAAATAAGGAATATTTGATTGTTTACCGTTAAATCAAAAATCGGTTAAATTCGAGAATTTCGAATATACTGGCCTTAAGCACAATTATGGTTTTTCCATTGGCGGGCGCTAGTGTAGCGCATAAAAAATATCATGTTCAAAGCAACAAACTTTCACAATCCGTGTTACTTTAACTTTCTGTGATGTTTATATTATAAAATAAAACATGTTTGCTGAGGTTGTATAATGTTGACATCGGAAAAAATATGTGATTGTCGCGCATATACTACACCTGGGGACGAGGATTGTTTACCCTACCGTGGCACAGTTTTATACTAATACGGAGGGTACTTGAATCAACTCAGTAGTTCAGTTCGTAGACTAACTGCCTAATCTTGTCACTTATCTATACTAAGATGCTTTATTACACTGGCCTGCAAAACTAAGTACTACAGAGGTCTATTTTCATACAAACGAGGTAACTTTGAAGCATTGGTTCTCCGCCCAGGATTAAACGTGGTGTGATCTGATGATAGCCATCCAAGGAGTGAATGGAGAAGATTCAGATCCCCATACACACCCAATTGATCTGATCAGCATTCTAAGAGCTGTTTGGATATGTTTAAAAAACCACAAAAATAGCATTAAAATGTATGGAAATACTGTAACTGATAACTCTAATCCTTACAGCTCTTAGAATGCTGATCAGATCAATTGGGTGTGTATGGAGATCTGAATCTTCTCCATTCACTCCCTGGATGGCCATCATCAGATCACATCCCGCTTAATCCTGGGCGGAGAACCAAAGCTTCAAAGTTACCTCGTTTGTATGAAAATAGACCTCTGTAGTACTTAGTTTTGCAGGCCAGTGAAGTTGTATTTTTCTAAGAACCTACCTACTGTTTGATACAAATAAATAAATTTTTGTTTTTTTTTTGTTTTATATCTCCGACGGATTGCCAGTACTTGTTGTTTATAAGGTCAGAAACTTTAGTTTTCTTTAATTTAATTTTCTACAATAAAAAATTTTTCTGACCAAAACTGATTAAAATTAATATCCAATTTAAATCGTTTAGACTTTAGAGTTTGAAGCACATTTAAAAGGATTCAAATTATACAGAACCCGAAATATTTTTATATCAAATTAAGTAAATCGTAACCGAGATGAATTTATTTGTCAAATAAATAGTAATATAATTTAATTAAATTCAAGAAAGAATAATTTCGTGTAGTCGTTTTCGGTAGTTTCAAATAAATGGCTACTGGGTTTTCAATTAGCCATTCTGTTTTATGTCTTTACTGAATCAGGTTGAGATTGTATCTTTCTGTTTATCTTTTTGAATAGATTAGATTTCAATTTTCAATAATTGAATCATCAGCCATTTTAATATCCCCAGTTTTCTCAATAGAAAGTATGTTAGTGACCTCCAATTTTGTAGTTTTTTAATGCTGTGCTAACCAATAATATTAGACTTCAATAGACGTGTTTTAATTAATCGATTTGAACATTATTTCTTGCTTTTTATAGAGTTGTTTTTTTAAGAATTTTGAAGGTGGTTTTCCTTTTTTTTTAAGATTTTTGTGATTGACAGTTGTCCAAAATAAGAAATAGTTATTAGTTAAAAATGTCAATGCTGTCAATAGTTTCGATAATTTTTACTAATGAAAAATTTCTTCCAGCGTTATACGTTCCATTAATCAATGATTGATGATAAAAATGCAAGTGGTGTTACTACGCTACTGACAGCGCACAAAATTTATGCTCACTACACAAAATTAAATATACCATGTGGCCAATAAAACTTTCGTTGCGCAAATAACGCTACCATTTAATATTTACTTTAGCCTGGGCGGTACTGGTGTGAATCACTCGTCCGTTGCATTTGTTGTACCAACTAGTTACTTTGAACTTTAAGTTCTTGATTTATGTAGTTTTACTTTGAAATTATTAGTTGTAAAAAGTCTTATTTTGGTAATTTTATAGTTAGGTAGTTACTAATGCTAATCCATGCTGACTTCTTGTCAAAATTGTTTTCAAAAGAGAGTCGAATGAACTGATTAGTAAAGGAATAATAGGCTATTTTACACCATGTAAAATAAAGTATAAAAATGCATATTTAAGATAGATTTCATAAATAGTAAACGAGAAACGTCGATATTTATTCATAAAAATGCAATATAAATTTTATAATTCAATTTTAAAAATCGTATTTTTTTATCTATTCTTCAAATGTTCAATACGCCATTCGCAGAATGACGTCACGAGCATAAACAAAATGGTAGCTAGTGTTTTCGCGCGAAAATTAAAAATTAAAAATTAAAATCGTGTTTTAGGGCATTTAATGGTTTTATAAAATTAAAATTAAAATTCCGCTGGTTTATTACGGATTTAAGGTCGCTGTATACGGGACGGGAAAAACCCCGGACGGAACGGGCACGGGGCGGGGACGGAAGGTGATCCTGACGGGGAGTTTAAATGCATACGCAACGTGCTAGTCGCGACAGTTGACGTGGTAGTAACGTGCTAGTGTTGTGAAAACAACTTTATTAAAACACAATGTTTTTCGACTAATTTTATATTTTCAATCTCAATTGATACAATTCCACTTTTTTCTAAACCGATTTAAGTATTTTTCTAAACTGACTTAAGATTTTAAGTAGGTACCTATGTATATCTAATGAGAGTTTTCGGACAGCTGATAATTTTAGTAAAATTTTGTGAATAGATGGCACAATACTTCAACTAGGTAGATTTTTAAAAATTATTCGCACTAAGTGTCAGAGAAAAATTCGACGGAACACGCCAAAGGATAACCAACGCTCAACGCAACAGACCACAAATTACTCAACAAACCTATGATAAGAAAAGTAATCACGTTTCATCCTTAGCCTTTTTCTTAAAAACCTACCTACTTAGTTGTACAACGACATCTAGTTCTTTTTTATGTACTACTTTTTTTTTCTTAAACTGCCTTTTGAAAACCGCTCGTCAAAGATTTTTTTACCATGGAAATTTACTATTACGATACAATGATTAGAACCCCTGAACTCTATTCTATGCCGGGAAGCCTCTCAAAAATATGTTGAAAACTATTTATTTGAATCTAAACCTTATTCAGATATAGGTAATTTAAAGTTTTGCTATAGTTACTTAATGAATAAGTAGATAAAATATTGAATTACGATACAATGCACGCATCACAGAACATTATTGAATATCAAAATATAATTAATGTTAAAACCCAAAATCCACAAAAAAGACTTCACTAAGAGCGAACGGAGTTTCAATGCATAGGTACGTAACGGGAACGGAACGGGCACGAGGCGGCGACGTGCCGCCGACGGAGTTTTTCCCGTCCCGTCCGGGCCCCGTCGTGCTTCCGCTCCGTATGCATGCTCCCATGGGCGTACCCACGTTGGGGCGAGGTGGGGCGCTTGCCCCACCCTCCATCTTGACTTTTAGCTAAATATTTACAAAATTATTTATTCATTAATGTCATTCAAATTCCAAATTACCGCGTGATAGAATCTTCTTGTAGTAATTATAAATTTTAAATGGGTTTTGGTCTATTATGTGGGAACAGAAAAATAGAGCACAGAGCCAGAGTGAACTGAAGGCAATGAAGTTGGTTGTACTAGTTCAGAAATTGGCAAGCCGCGGCTCGTGTCGTGAGCCGCATGCGGCGGTCTTTCATTCGAGACCGGATTTTTTTATCGCGCTTGAACAAAATCATTACGCCATAATTGATTATGATTTTGTCCAAACCATCATCGCCACACGGCCTGGAGCGCCGCGACTAGGCTACACGCACCATCATTGATTGTAATAATTTTGTCCAAACCGTCATCGCCGCAGGGCCGGAGCGGGTGCGCTTCGCACACCGCAACTAGGCTACACCATCATCGACTGTAATGATTTTGTCCAAACCATCATCGCCGTAGGGCCGGAGCGCGCGGCGCGCTTCGCACACCGCAACTAGGCTACACCATCATTGATTGAAATGATTTTGTCCAAACCATCATCGCTGTAGGGCCGGAGCACACGACGCGCTTCGCACACCGCAACAAGGCTACACCATCATTGATTGTAATGATTTTGTCCATCATTGCCGTAGGGCCGGAGCGCGCGGCGCGCTCCGCACGCCGCAACTAGACTACACCATCATTGATTGTAATTATTTTGTCCAAACTATCATTGCCGTAGGGCTGGAGCGCGCGGCGCGCTTCGCACGCCGCAACTAGACTACACCATCATTGATTGTAATTATTTTGTCCAAACTATCATCGCCGTAGGGCCGGAGCGCGCGGCGCGCTTCGTACGCCGCAACTAGGCTACACCATCATTGATTGTAATGATTTTGTCCAAACCATGATCGCCGCACAGCCCGGAGCGTGGTGAACAGGCTTTTGCATAAATGGGTAATAAGGGTATGATCGAGCCTACTGGTGTGTGTAGAATTTTACAAAAACTAAGCTGGGCTGAGAAGAGTTAAAATTAATTTGGCAGAAAGCAAATTTGAAAACGTAACCAAATTTTGCCAGATTCCTTGTAGGTTATTTTATTTATATCAGATCCGTCTTTAAAAAACATTTTGAATTCCTATTAGGTATTTGTCGAGTTTCCTTACTTTTGTTTGCCCCACCCATAAGTAAATGCTGGGTACGCCCATGCATGCTCCTATACATTTTGTATGAAACGATATTTTCCCCGCTCCGTCCCCGCCCCGTCCCCGTTCCGTTCCCGTCCCGTATACAGCGACCTTAATTTAAAGCAGTTTTAAAAAAAAATGGTGTAATACCCTATTCTGAAACGACACACCGATATTTAGTTGACAAGCGGAATTTGATATACCGTATCAACGAATGTTAATCGTTGACACGGAATCGCGAATAATTTTAGAATAGTTTTGATATCAATTAATTAAACATACCAGTCAGTATGATTGATTTACCTAAGTATAGTTCAATATTAAACACCTAAACCAGATTATCAAGAGAGTCATATAGAAGCAAAGGCAGACAATGCATTAAAAGTTGCAAAAATGAAAAGAGTGGATGTTGCTACCTTTGCTTCTATATGACTCCTTCAATAAACTTATTTTCTGTCCCTACTTGCCTTCAGTTTTCTTAGTAAAAAAATACATCAATTTCTGCGTGTTATCGATTGTGTTGACATGTGTGATAGATAAGTGAAGAAGAGGACAAGGAATTATGGCTTCACTTATCTTCAGTTTTAGATGTAGCCGACATATTATATTGTCTTCCGCCGCCGCCTTTATCAGTTATCCAGCGACACTTTTCTTTAAATAATTGTGTGCAATTAGTTTGTGAATCAAGATGCCAAGTCAAAACGGAACGTTGGATGTGTCGACGGACCCTAAGTTGCAATTGCTAGACAGCTTAATGAGGGATTGCTACACGCCGAATACTACACACAGCCAAATTTACTCTTTGAATTTGGCAGATAAGGAAGGTAAGTCGTTAATTAAAAAAAACTGCTAAACACTTTAAAATAATTGGTCTAGCTTGCGTTTCCAAGATTGTTGAGAGAGCTAAGGCCTGATTTCACCTAATTAAAAAAACGGGTTTCGCATAATCGCTTGAAGTCTATGTTAAATATTAAGACAAATACAGGAAGTGATAGAGACATTAATATCTTGCATGGCTTTAATATATTTGTGTGCGTGTAAATTAAGTGAGCACTCTCTTTTTTGTAAACCGGAGAAAGTGTATTTATGCATCCCCCCGCAGGTGAGCAGGGGGTTCGTATTCGTATGTGGGACTCATGGAGGGGGCTGCAAAATTTAGCCCTCGTGCAGTCGGTTGGCCCTGAGGGACCCTTGTAGGAGTCTCGTCATTAGACCCAGCGGTCAGCCGGGCCTCTCACAGCTGGCTGAACAAGTTTATACATCTCCCCAGACGGTTGAGACCGTGCAAGGCAAGCGAGGGGTCACCCCACCCCCCACCGCTCGCTTGGTTTCGTTTAAGGGGAAATGAGGTTCGCAATGTATCGACGCCTCCTTATCTCTTTACTTTTGGGGTGGAATAGAGCCGCATGAGCGTTTAAGCGTCTTATTCACGGACTCTGCGCTATCTCCTTCTGGAGGACGACATCCTCACAGAAGGAAAATACTTGCCAAGATCTCCCACTGCCCAGCATCTCACCGACGCTGAGCAGGGAGAGACCCCGTCTCACTACCCGCCACGAACTCCCGACGCTACGCCGACCAAGCACTCCACTCGAGTGTGTGCTGTGCAGTATCCAGCACAGCGTCGCACTCCTGGCACTTGAAAAAAGTATGTCAAAATAAAGAGACGCCATGAAGCGTTCGAAACCTTTGATAATAAAATGTAATGCAATCACGACTCATGTTGTTGATTATGTTATGCGTTTTCAACTCTAATACAATATTGCGATTTTCCTTTTGCCATAAATTTCGGTATCAAATGGTGCTAGTGACCGGCCAACAGTGATAAGGAAACCTTCATCAACCTTTTGTACAATCGCGCGTTTACCGTTTTGCTAAAGATTAACGTATTACCCACGCAAAGTAATCTCAATTATCTCTCTCTACATATTTCTCATTAAAGTAGAAATCCACTGAGAATCGCTTTACACACGCAGCTCACTGGCTGGCGCAGATTTAGCATTATTATTCTATACGAACTTACAAAAGAAATTCATGTTAATGAATTCTTAATTTTGTAAAAGTAGATTTCATACGCTAAACACAAGCATTTGATACAGCTGGTTTTTTTATTTATCCCTTCTGTTTCATCGTTGCCGAACTGTTTTAGTGGATGATGAAAATGCTACAATTTAGAAAAGTAGGTAGTTCAATCTCATTTAGAAAAAGGAAGGGTGACTGACTCATCAACGCCCAACCTAACAGAAATTTTTCACATAAGTTTCCTTTGTGATATGTACAAGGAATAAGGAAAGAATTTAACCGCCTCTGTGGTCTAGTAGTTCGCCCACCCGTGTAAGACACCGAGGTCCCGGGTTCAATTCCCAGGGGGGGTACGATTTGTACTCGGTTTGGTTGGTGGTAGGGCTTATTTCAAGTCCGCCTGGTTAGCTACCACCATCTTTCCTAAGTCTGACGCTATAAGAACAATTTAAAAAAAAATTGTGTTCCGGCAGTTAGATGTAAGATAGCCAGTATTCCGGGAGTAGTGCGCTTCCACCTTCGGCCTTATCGTCATTTAACATCAGGTGAGATGAAGGCCAAGCACTATCCCTTTGTGTATAAAAAAAAATAAAAAACAAATATTTCGAAATTCAACCTCTGAAAGGGGTGAAATGGAGGTGAAATTTTTATAAGGAAAAATTACTTAAGTATTTGCACATAAGTTTCCTTTGTGATATGTACAAGGAATAAGGAAAAATATTTCGAAATTCAACCCCTTAAAGGGATGAAATAAAGGTTGAATTTTTTAAAGAAAAAATCCTTTAGTATGTTAAATAGACATCTCGACTTAAAAATTCGTAGGAGTACTTACTTACTTCTATAGTTAGTTTAATATTTCCAAAATGTCTCATGTTTTAAAGCATACTGTTGTATTTGTAATCCACAGACGGTCTCTGGTGCCCACGTACATTTGACGGGTTTTCCTGTTGGGATGAGACACCGGCGACCGCGACCGTGTACCAGCCATGCCCAGAATACGTCATCGGTTTTGACCCGAAAAGATTCGCTTATAAAAGGTAAGGTCATAAATCATCAATGCTATGCCTGTACTGTACTGCGCTGCGTAATGCTGCGCTGTGCTGCGTTATGCTGCATTGTGCTGCAAAATGCTATAGCTTATAACCGTCATTACTGATGAAGCACAAGTGCGAGTGGTATAAACGAAAGGCAGTATCGCGATGGCACCAAGACTGCACGTGTCACGTATTTTTGCTAATTATTTGAAACTAAGCACGCTAACATAGCAAGTTATTTTTGTAAACGCGATTTGACTAAAAGACCATAGCATAGCACAACACAACGCAGCACATCTTATAAGTAACTACTTACTTCCTTTTTTAAACTTTTACTTACCTACTTATATTAAGATCAAACCACACAGCGGGCGTGACGGGGCGCGGCGTGACGGGGCGCGGCGCGACGGGGTGCGACGGGAGTTCACACTGCGGGCGTGATCACGCCTACGTTCCGCCCCGCCGCGCTTCCGATCTGTATTCACGCTCGGCGCGACGGGACGCAACACGTCGCGCCAAGCCGGCCTGTGTGACGTCGTCCATAATATCTAGTACTACATTACAACTTCTCAGCGCCGCGTCGCCGCCGTCTCGTCCCGTCACGCTGTGTGGCTTGGCCTTTAATTTTGTGACAACTTTGAAACTCCTGAAAACAGGGCAAAATAAACAGTAACATTAAAAAAATCTTTGAATGGTCTATTCAAGGCCTTAACAAACGAACATTAAACAAACCTTAAGAGCCCGTAGCGATTTTGCCCGCTGACTGCCGCTCTCTCGCTCGCACATCTCATGTTTTCTCAAGATTTCTGAAATCTGAGTGCGTAATCGAAAAATGTGTCTCGGCCACTTTTCGCAATATATCTTATATTGAGAAAAGTGGCCGTGACACATCAACATACATTTCAGTTTCGAGTTGCTGAAGTACAAAACGTTATCGTATTTGTCAGTTCAAATAACTGTTAGAAACGACAACTGTTTAGCAACAAAAAACTGAAATATATTTTAAAATGTCTGTAATCTTATATTGCGAAAAGTGACCGTGTCACATTTTTCAATTACGCACTCGGTTTTAAGACATCTTTAGAAAACATGAAATGTGCGAGCGAGAGAGCTGCAGTCAGCGGCAAAATTGCTACGGGCTCTTAATAAATATATTAAAGGAAGACTTTGTTTTTATTTCACAACATTGATAAGAATAATTAGTTGAATGAATATTCACAGTGTGCCTTGAATTTTATGTTTACAAAATAAATAAAAGTATAAAAACTTACTTAGTTATATAACAGCATTAACCGCGGCGTGCATCCGATCCGGTTTATAAATATTTTTATAAACAAGAAATATCTTATAACATATCTAAAAATAAATAAATTCACCAGATGTGAAGGCCAGATAGTCTTAAAATAACTTATTTGGTTTTACGTACCCTGATCAAATAAAATAACTTATGATAATATTTGCACAACGAACATGTAATATACAGGGTGTTAATGAATTAACCAAAAATGGGAAAATCGTTTCTTTGGACCATCAACTTTTAATGTGGGACCAACTATGAAATCGGGAAAAAAAACTGCTGTTTAATACATTTTGGTATTTTCGTTATTAATTTTTGTATGAAATCAGCAGATGTGTTTTTTCGCGATTTCAGAGTAGGTCCCATAGTAAAGGCCTACTCAAACCTAAACGGTATCACAGAATACATAAGACGGGTACGCAGTACGTACCGCCTCCGGTAGCGGTAAAATTCCGCTATAGTTTGAACAGTGCGTTATCCACATACCTATTGGGATACCGTTACCACCACCGGTAGAGGATACCGCTAAGATTTGAATAGGCCTTAAAAGTTGTTGAAGTCCGATGAACCGGTTTTTCCATTTTCGGTTCATTCATATAAACACGTTGAATTAACAATTTATTAAATTACAAGCGACTCGCCCTCGATTTGGTTCGGTTCCTTCCTTTTTTTTAAATATCGTTTTCTTGAGCTTTAAAATGATCAAATTCTGTGTAATAGGCTTTGAAAATGTTGGCACTTACAAATTTTCGAAAAATTTGGATACAGAATAAATTGATAAATTCTATAAGAATAAAAACGTCTTAATTTGGCTTTAAATTCCGGCATTTGCACTGTAGAATAGTATTTTATATCCATTTTGGGTCAATGGGTCTTTTTCGGTTAAAAAAACCACAAAATAAATACTTATTTTCCCATACATTTTGTTCTGAACGTCTACTGTTTTAGGAACAAGCGTACGCAGCGACATCTACAATTACCTTTGCGTTGCCAACCCCATTGCAACCTTCCAACAACACAGCATTTTTTTTCACGCGATAAAGGTGTTACAAAACAACCCGCAATGCTGAATATGGTAGTCATTCATATATTCAGTACATTTTGATATTTTCGTTTTTTTTTTTTATGAACCATCTTCTTTTTTTTTCGCGATTTCAGAGTAGTTTCCATAGTAAAAGTTGTTCAGTTTGATGGTCCCTATCTATCATATTCGGCATTGTTGGTTGTTTTGTAACACCCTGTATAGGTGATATCATTTGACCTATGGAATGTAGAGAAAATATTGCATACTTTTGAAACTAAATAAATCAAATTCATTTAAATTATTTTATTTAGAATAACGCCAAAAATACGGAAACGCTTCGTCTGTATCCCATTCTAATCCTAACTATCAATATCCCTCTACCTTTAATTCGTTATGTAAGACATATTTCTAGACATAAAAAGGAACTAAGGCCGTATAACGTTATTATAATTTATTCAGTCTTCCTTCGGATACGTCAACAACAACAAAAAGCTACAAACCTAAAGGTGACTCTATCAGTTTATTCAAGTAAATATTATCATTACAAAGGTAAATTCTTACTTAAGGTCGCTGTATACGCCGGGAAAATACCTCGGACGGGACGGAGACGAGCTATACACCATACAATTTCCCAGACTTATTGGAATGATGATGAGACCTTTAGGTATTCTTACTGGAAATAGCTATTTAAAGGTGATGTATACGTGAAGGGTTTTTTTTCACGTCCCGAACGATACGGGATTTCTTGACATCGTTGCATATAAAATTAGTAACAAATACGTGACGAGAACACGGACGGGACGGGACGTGGTCGGGACGGGAAAAAATGGTGCACAGCACAGCACGTCCTCGTCCCGTCCTTCCGAGGTATTTTCCGTCTCGTATACAGCGATCTTTAAAGGCTGGTTAAAACAAAACAAAACACTACTGTAAATCAAAGTTACTGCAAAGTTCTTGATAATTTTGGACCTAAAAGGCTTAAGTACTTATTATTTTCTGTAAATTTTCACTTTTCAGTCGGTGAAATACATGGCATTGTGAACTGTCTATTTTTAACATCCTATTAGAAGCCTTGTAAAACATGACCGCTTTAAAAAAAACTCGGCAAAATTAATGGAGTTGTAAAACAAACAAACAATGCCCTGTGGAATAATAGTACATTATGATATAAGTGCGGTAAGTTGAAAATTACAGCTGAGGCGATATTGCTAGCCCGAGCCGTAGGCGAGGGCTACAAGAAAGCAGAGGCTGTAATTATCAAAGCGCACGTATGTCATACGACGTTTTATAACATATTTGCGAGGAAATAAATAAAACTCGGACTTTGCATTTTTGCTTGTTTTCCATAATGATGAAATTTTGATACACTTGTACTATCTATCGGTCGATTTTTCTGCCTTTCACTTCGATTGTGAGGAAATCAAACAACAATAAAGTAAAAAACAAAAATTGAAAAAATAATTTTTTTTTTCTTAAATTTAGTGACAAATTATATTATTTTGGAATGTGCTCATCAAGGCCTTTCATTTGATACCCATATTCAAAAATCGAAAAAAAAAAATTATTTTCTTAAATTTAGTGACAAATTATATTATTTTGGAATGTGCTCATCAAGGCCTTTCATTTGATACCCATATTCAAAATTCGAAAAAAAAAATTTTTTTTCTTAAATTTTAGTGACAAATTATGTAATTTTGGAATGTGCTCATCAAGGCCTATCATTTGATACCTATATTCAAAAATTAAAAAAAAAATTTTTTTCTTAAATTTTAGTGACAACTTATGTAATTTTGGAATGTGCTAATCAAGGCCTTTCATTTGATACCCATACTCAAAAATTGAAAAAAAAATTTTTTTTTCTTAAATTTAGTGACAAATTATGTAATTTTGGAATGTGCTCATCAAGGCCTTTCATTTGATACCCATATTCAAAAATCGAAAAAAATATTTTTTTTTCTTAAATTTTAGTGACACATTAAGTATATTATTTTGGAATGTGCTCATCAAGGCCTTTCATTTGATACCCATATTCAAAAATCGAAAAAAAAATTTTTTTTTTCTTAAATTTTAGTGACAAATTATATAATTTTGGAATGTGCTCATCAAGGCCTTTCATTTGATAACCATATTCATATATCGAAAAAAAATCTTTTTTTTTAATTTTTAGTCACATATTATATAGTTTTGGAATGTGCTCATCAAGGCCTTTCATTTGATACCCATATTCAAAAATTGAAAAAAAAAATATTGAAAAAATAATTTATACATATAAAGTAAATTTTATTCATAAAATGTTGACCAAGAGGTCAATCGCACATGACGCATCAGAAAAGATTCTGATATAAAAACTCTTTGCTAAGATTTAAAAAAAGTACCGTTCGTTTTAGACGAAGCATCTTGTCTTGATAAACCGTGCGTTTTACTTTACATTACCGCACAAGTTCGTAATGAGATACAATACGATATTGAAATTGGCGTAATAAGAGACCCTTTACGAGCAAATATGTTATAAAATACCTTTTCAATTATTATCTCTGAACATAAAATGTTTTGATTTTCTGCTACCTTCTTACACAGATTCAGGGAAATTATTGAAAACCATGTAAGCTGACTTTTAAATCATAAAGTAGTTATAACAAAGGTTTATTTCATGCTATTTAAAGAAAAGATTAAAAGAACCTCCTTAATAATGCGTTTTTTTATATATAAGTAATTCTCTTTATTTCACTCGCAGAAGTCTTTACTCAGCGCCCACTTAGGCACAGACCGCAAAAAGCTCTCTTTTTAAGCTAAAATTTTGTATTCAGGACTTCGTACACAAACGTGAGCGAGCCACAGTACAACATTAATAATGTCCACTCATTTTGATGCTCGAGTGACCCAAGGGACGGTGGGAAAACAAATGATTAAGGCTGGTGAACAGCTTGCCGACTAATGTAAATGTTAAATGTAAATTTGTTGTCTGTAAAATGTAAGTGTTAGTGAGTAGTTGTGTTATTGTGTTACTTGCACCGGCAAACTGAACATGAACAATTTAAGAGGTAGAGAGATTCCCTACGTTCCCTAGATCCCTACGACCTAAGTCCCTATAGTTCCTACAGCCCTACCCTATCATAAATTGTGAATAGATAAATATATAAATACAACAGGATATCTGTTACCAGGAGACCTAAGGTAACAGATGGAGTGTTGGAAGGAGTCAGGTTTTAGGAGTAGTGATTTTCTCACTGCCAGTCAAGCAGACTCACAAGACTGATCAGAACTGACGGCTAAGGGAGTCTTGGCCACAGTGAGAGGATAGTTACCAGGTTGAAACGATACACCAACGCTTGCTGAATACAAAGAGACTTTATTTACATATTTCATGATCTTAAATACTAATTTTACTATATACACACTACTATACTTATTAACTAGTGAGCTGTCCGTGTGAAATGCAACTTTGCATTTCACTAAGTCGGTCAATATTGATCGCTGAGATGCGAGTTAAAATTGCAACTAGGCTGTTTCCGTATCTGGGCTGCTGTTTGAATGTTCAAAGTACATTTGAACATCCTGGCGTCTCCGAAGTGCAGGATCCCAGTTCGTACAATTCGATCGTTTCAGTACACGCTGGTGGCAGCTCTGCATCCACTGCTTGTTGTCGTGGTGGTTTGGGAGGTGGTTTGTTAGTTTTTCTTTCAGATCTTGGGAGTGGAATGCTGTAGATCTGTTCTACTGGCTGGACCGTAGCAGACTGTCGGTGTCGGTGTCGTCGCAGCGAGATCTTTTCTCGGACCCATCTTGTTAGCTGTGGACCGCAACAAAATATAAGTATTGCTAGAAGTAATAAAGGAGCCGAAGTGAGAAGGCTAGTCAAATATACGTGAGACTGTATTTGTTCCCAGACTGTGTTATCTAATTGTTTCTGTAAATTGGTTTCTGAATTTAATAAATGTTGGAAGCTATCTTTAGAACTATCCATTATTTTCTCTTTAGATATATCTTCTATATTAGTTGATGTTACATCGGTATTTAAAGAAAAATTTACACTTTTGGAAAATGATTCTATAACTATGGCTTTTTCAATTCTTTTAGCAGATAGTAAGCTATTGAGAGTTTTTACCACACAATTTTCTGAGATACGAAGGATCCCGACATCGTGAATTTGTAATTCTTCTCTTTTACCGTCACAGATAACAGATGCAGTTACTATGTTTTTACATATAAATAACCAAGTGTTTGTCATATACAATTGTTTCCATATTATATCAGAAGTCAGTCTAAAATTCCTTGAATAGCATTGTGTTTGATTGTTGATATTGCTCTTAAAAATTTGTTCAACAATGCAATTTTTATTGAATTGCATGTTCTTCACGGCCCCAGGACTACATATAAAATTCATGTCTTTATGAATACAGTTATCAAATTCTTCATAACTCAATTCAAAATAATGTTCATTATTATAGTCAAAACCCATAAATGTGTGCTGTAATAAAACTGATTGAAATTTTTGATCATTGATTTTTATGGGTACAGGCGTGACGTGTACTAAAACGTATTTTGTCACATCATGAATTGGGTAATGTGTAAAAACTTGAATATGTGTGCTATTTTCTGTTATTCTGGTCTCTAATCGATGAGTCTGAGTGATTCTAAGATTGTGTGGTAATTTCATATTAGCTGAACTAATTATCTTTCCAATTTGATCTGGAGATAACACATTGTAAATTGATGCATTATCTAAAAATATCTTTAATATATTATCGTAATGATCCATAATTTCATGAATGTAATTTAAAGCTAATTGATAAGTTTGCATCACTTGTATTATAATGTGGTTACTATCGATAGATTTGTACCAAACATTATTGTTATTCATGAAATCAATTGCTTTATTCAATTTTGTTTGAAATTTTTGTAATTTATTTTCTATTCTTTCTTCAGTTTGATTGACAGTAGCGATTGTAGAGATCATAAGTTTTGTTTGTTGGTTCGTAGCTTGTATTAAAGAATGCTGATTATTTTGCAACGTATTTATATCCTTGTATACTTCGTCATTTACGCCAAAAACAGACTGTAAAAATTCACCTAACAGCCCTCTTTTCTTTCTTATATGTTCTACGTTTGTTAAGTATTGGATAGTTTTTTCAAACTTATCTCGTTCTTCTTCTAGATGATGATAGAATTCCTTGCAATGTGTTTCGTACGTTAATGTTTGAGACTCCTGACATAAGTTCTTAAATTGAGTAGTAACTGTAGATATTTTGCTGAACTGTTGTTTCATATATGCTCTGTCATATGTTGTTTCTATTCTGAATCTTCCTCTGTCAATCGTAGCTGACCCAATTTGCTCTATGTATAATCCTGGATCAATATTCTTTATGGTGTATGTCCAGTTTGATGCAACTTGTGCCGTCTCAAGTCGTGCAGTAGTACTGAAGATATTCAATACTAACAATAACAGAAATTGTATTAAAGAGAACTTATTTATTTTCCTTGTATACGACTTGTGTTTGTTACATATTGCGACCTTACTTTGTACAGGCGCTTGATTTGTTTTTGATAGTGATTGTGTATTGTCATAAGTTCCGTCGATCGGTAACGGAATAAGTGAGTCAATCGAGCTTTTTAGATCTGAGCCAATCGCTCTTTGTAGGGTGACCATTCTTGTTTTAACATCTTGACCTGGGTGAATTACTTTCACTTTAGCCAAAAGCCATTTGCTCGGGGCTATATTCGTCGCTTTTATTAAAACTGCTGTATTTTCAAAGTGTTGTTGCCATTTGCACCTTTGTTGTAACTGATGTAAATAATCTCGTGTCCAATTATTCCAAACTACATTCGATTTCACTTGTAGTAATGTGAATGTGACATAATAGTGGTCATTGCACTTTACTCGGCAGTGCACTACTGCACCGTAAGCTTTTCCCGATGCGTCACTAAAGCCGTGCAACTCAATGTTTACATTTCTCGTCATATGACACCATCTGTCTATTGTTAGATTATCAATAAACTGCAATTGAGTTTGCATTTTATTCCATTGTTTACAATGGTTTACGTTAATTAATTTATCCCAGTCTGTTCCACTCGTCCAAATTTCTTGTACCAACTTTAAATTTATTACTATTGGGGCTAACCATCTGAGCGGATCATAGATTTTTGCCATTTCAGATAAGACAAACCGTTTTGTTAGTAATTTATTTTCTGTAATATTTATTTTAAAATAAAATGTTTCCTCGGAGGGTGACCATGCTACCCCTAATGTTTGTCTGTTTTCATCCAATGGTAGTTTTAACAATGCGTCTTCCATAATTTGACTTGATATATTTTCCAATAATTCTGTGCTATTCGACGACCATTTAGTCAGTGTAAAACCACCTTTACTCAGCATAGATATGAGCTGGCTCTGTAATTTTTTTGTTTTTTCCAGGTCTAAACTCTCAGATAATACGTCGTCAACAAAAAAATCTGTCAAAGTAATCTGGCTAGCCATTGGTTTTTCAACCTTTTCATCTATTGCCTGTTGCTGTAATGTTCTGACAGCAAGATACTCGTAAGGTGCACGCGTAGTACTATATGTAGTACTATATGTATATGTAGTGAGATCGTACTCGTCTATTGAATGATCTGGATGAAATCTCCACACTGTCCTTTGGTATGTCACGTCGTCTTCGTGTATTTTTATAAATCGGCACATTTTCATAACATTTGCCGTAAACGCAATCTTATGAGTGCGCCATCGGAAAAGTATGTTATTTATATCTTGTTGTAATCGCGGATCTTTAAGTAAGTTGTCGTTTAAGCTTATGTTTGAGCTAGTTTTGCTACTTGCGTCGAAAACCACCTTTAATTTCGTTTTCAATGAATGATGCGGGATATAATATTTTCCCTTATTATAATCCTTTTTTGGTACTTTCCTTATTTGACCCATTTGTAAATATTTATTTACAAATTCATGGTATTCTTTTTGTAAACTAGTCTTTTTATTAAACTGTCGTTGTAATAGTTGCGCCGCAGCTCTGTGGCGTAATTGTCCATAGTGTAAGTCTTGATTTTTGAAAGGAAGTCGTAAAGCGTACTTTCCCTCTTTGTTTTGTACATTAGTAGTGTCATTGTAATGTTCTACGCAGTTTAATTCTTTGCATAATGTGTTTGTCTCGGGATCTTCTTCTAACTCCCAATCTTTTGTCAATTGAACATCTTCTGTGCGCGTAATCATGCTAAGCACTTTCATGTCTGTATTTCTGTCGGTAACACAAAGACCTGATAAAATCCACCCTAATTCTGTGTTTTGGGCAATTAATCCGCCTTGCATCCTCTCAAATCCTTGTCGTAAAATTTTACTATAGTCTTGGGCCCCTAATATTATTTCTATAGGTCCCTTTTTGTAGTATGTCGGGTCGGCAACCAACTTATTTTGTACAAAATTGTTGTCCAGCGGTTGCATGTCTTGTCGTGGTAACGAGTTCGTGAGCTTCGGTAGTATTATCAGTGTTACAGGTATACTATAATCACTAGAAAATCGTGGTCTTATTTTTATGTTAATTGTATAGTTTGATGTCTTCGGATATTCATCCCCAATTCCTTTTATTTCGGAATGGATTTTTGTTCTCGGGTATGCTAAACGTTGAGCTACTTCCTCTGTACAAAAGGACGCTTCTGATCCTTGATCACATAATACCCTTAATAACTGTGGCATACCGTCATATGTCGTCGTCTGTACTAAAGCCGTCGCTAGTAGTACATTCTGTCTTGAAGCTGACTCTGTTACATTTGACTGTAATATATATTTTACAGCCAATTCTGTGTAGTTACTTGTATATGTAGTCGTTTTATTTGTTTTTATGTCATCTGAGTTAATTTTTTCATTAGTCATTCGGTTGTAATCCCGATGTAATAAAGCGTGGTGGCCTGATTGGTGACACACTTCACACGCTGCGAACTTTACGCTTACGCATTGTTTCATAGAGCTATGATTTAAGCAACGTTTACACATTTGCTTTCTTGTAACTGTCTTAAGACGTTCATCTACATCTAATGCTTTAAATTTCGGGCACCCATGAATGTGGTGTTCCTGACTTTGACAATACCAACATTCTTTACGTTGTTCTAGTTGCGGCGTGGGCTTATTCTGAAAACTCCGCTGTCTATATGGAAAACTTGGTTGATTAGTTTGATTATCATTATATGGCAATACATTCGGCGCTGTTTCAAGACATTTGAATCTTTTTTCCAGAAATTTCATCATTTGTTCAAAGTCTTGTATCTTAGTTCGTTCTTCTATTTGGTATTCGTACTTGACATTTGTCTCTAAATCCCATTTCCGACTAATTAATCTGATCAGAATAGGGCTCCAAGTTGACGTATCAATACCTTGGTTCTTTAATGCCTCTATACATTCACGCACTGAGTCATGTAAGTCGCGTAATTGCGCTGAATGTGCTGTTTTTATTACAGGTAAATCGATTAACTTGTCAATGTACTTTGTTGCGATCATTCGTTTATCGTCAAACCTCTTCGTAAGCAGTTCCCACGCTGTGTTATAATTTAATTCACTAATATTTAAATATTGAATTATTTTTGCAGCTTCGCCTTGTACATGTGATTTTAAATATTGCATTTTTTCTGTACATGAGATTGATTTGTCGTCGTGAATTATTTTTGTAAACAAATCTTGGAATGTGCTCCAGGTGTTATAATCTCCGGTAAATACGGGAATTTGAATTTGAGGTAATTTTCCTGACGATTTAAAGATAACATTAGATGTAGTTGATTTACTGTCATATAGTTTTTCTTGTAGTAACTCTGACGTAACTTCGCAATCGCTCTGTATCTGCTCAAAACAATCATCTTTAAAGTACTCAATGTCAAATGTACTTTCACTCACAAGTAACTCTAAATGATTATTTTCAATTTCTTGCCATTGATGTTGTATTGTTTGTAGTAATGATTGAAGATACCAAGTGGGCTTATCTTCAGTAATCGCCATTTTAGCTTGAGATAACTTCTTCGTAAATTGTGCCATTCGAAAGTTCTGTATAAATAATTTTGGACTTTGTCTCTGTTGTTGATCCGCTATTTCTTGTTTCTGTATTTCAGCTGGTTCGTATAATTGCTGCGCCGTTTGCAATTTTTCCTCAATCTTTTGTAAGTACTCAGTAGCTTCGTCATATTTTCTCTTGATATTGTTGTCAAAGTACTTCATCGTAACGTATTTATGTGTAGAAAGAATTTCTTGTTTTTGCAGTTGTAAGTCATTTGTCTGAGCTCGGTTAAATATGTCATCGAGACGACTTTTTCTGTCGTCCAAATATTGTCGTGTTTGTCGTGTGGCAGAATCTTTTTTCATATTCGCCAGTAGTCGTGTAAGCTCATTGTAAAGGTGCTCTTGCTCTTTGACTCGGTCGTTGATGTCGTGTATCTCCATTTTGCTTTTCTCTCTTGATGTCCCTACCACCCTACTTTCCCTATTCCTATTATAAATTTGTCAGTACCTAGTGCCCTTGCGTCCTCTTCTTACGGTATTATGCGAACGTCTCAATCAACTGGTGAGACCCGCTTGTGGGAGGCCAGCGACCGACTCGCTACCGTACGAGTGACTTTCTTACAAAAACACCAAGCACTAAAGTACCTCAGATCACCACACACTGATGCTTGTTGAGTACACCAGCATGCAATTCTCCAAAGTGTCTGTCAGTCAAATGTCTTTCCCTAGCTGGGGGGATGGGAGGAATCGCGTGGTTCAATTCTCGAAGGACCAAAATGAACAGCTTGCCGACTAATGTAAATGTTAAATGTAAATTTGTTGTCTGTAAAATGTAAGTGTTAGTGAGTAGTTGTGTTATTGTGTTACTTGCACCGGCAAACTGAACATGAACAATTTAAGAGGTAGAGAGATTCCCTACGTTCCCTAGATCCCTACGACCTAAGTCCCTATAGTTCCTACAGCCCTACCCTATCATAAATTGTGAATAGATAAATATATAAATACAACAGGATATCTGTTACCAGGAGACCTAAGGTAACAGATGGAGTGTTGGAAGGAGTCAGGTTTTAGGAGTAGTGATTTTCTCACTGCCAGTCAAGCAGACTCACAAGACTGATCAGAACTGACGGCTAAGGGAGTCTTGGCCACAGTGAGAGGATAGTTACCAGGTTGAAACGATACACCAACGCTTGCTGAATACAAAGAGACTTTATTTACATATTTCATGATCTTAAATACTAATTTTACTATATACACACTACTATACTTATTAACTAGTGAGCTGTCCGTGTGAAATGCAACTTTGCATTTCACTAAGTCGGTCAATATTGATCGCTGAGATGCGAGTTAAAATTGCAACTAGGCTGTTTCCGTATCTGGGCTGCTGTTTGAATGTTCAAAGTACATTTGAACAGCTGGCTTCAAAAATCATAGATTTCCAGTAAAAATGCGCACCTTAGGGTGCCTTAGGTCATAAATAATAAGTGAGCATTTTACTATTATAAATAAAGGGTGTAATCAGTGTAACCAAAATACGTTCAAAGGAAAAGTTACATCCTCACATAATAAGAGCACCTTCAATAATTCTGTCACGTTTACCTACTAGAATTCAATTCACTTGTGTGTGATGTCACTGAAACCACAACCTACCTACTAGAGGGTAAAAAAAACATTACTCCTGTGACACTACGTATGTTGTTTCGTTGTAAAATGTGATGGATGGATAATCACATTTGATATTTTTAATACACGTACAACCACAGAACATTTTTTTCTTTGCGTACATCTGTGACAAATTTTCTTTTCTACAGAGGACATTTCAGGTTAGTTTACGGTAAATACTTTACTCAACGTCAATACACTGGCAAAATGCGTTGCCTTCCGATTAATTTCACTCTAGTCGTTTTGAAGATTACAATTTCAATTATTATCAAAAGGTACCTTTACAAATTTTATATCTCAAGTAATAAAATCAGTTTAAAGGACATGTTGTATTGTCACTTTAAGGTGAACACGCAATGATTCACACAAAAGCTGCTTTCATATTGGGGTTTCCTTTTGTCCAGGTTTTGGACTGGGTCGAAGGATTAGCGTGAAAATTAAACGTGAATTCTTGGTTTTCGAAAAATGTAATAAAAATTGTGTTCAATACAAAGGTAGCGATAGAAGTGTAAGTTAATTTTTGAAAAATATAAAATGGTGGTACAAAATGCGCACCCGTGATTGGTGCCCTAGAATATGACGCGATCGAGGACGCTTCTGATTGGCTGCCGTTGCATATACCGTTGCAACAATACAGGATGCAGGCACAGGTTTCCCAGAAATCATCATAGATGGCGCCTCATTCTCCGACATGCCCCCGGCCTTGGAAGCACCAGCTTACGAAACCCTTGCTGAATCAGTTGCTTGCTCGTCATGAAAGAGGGGACAGATTCTGGTGACAGCGCGCCTGACAACACCAGACGCTTTGCGGATGTCGGCCACTCTCACGATGCCGTCTCTGCCCGGTATGATGCGCTCCACACGACCCATTTGCCATTTCAGCGGCGGCAGGTTGTCGTCTTTGATAACAACAAGCGTGTTCGGTTGTAGGTTTTCTATGGTCTGCTTCCACTTGGTCCTTGTCTGCAACTCAGAAATGTATTCCTTGCTCCACCGTGACCAGAAGTGCTGTCGCAGCTGCTCCACCCTCTGGTAGCGATTGAGGCGGTGAACTGGCGTAGACTGCAGATCAGCAGCAGTCACAGGCGCTGTGAGTGAACGACCAACAAGGAAGTGAGCGGGCGTGAGGGGAGCGAGGTCATGAGGATCAGAGGACAAGGGACTCAGTGGGCGAGAGTTGAGGACGGCTTCCACTTGTGTTAATAATGTGGTTAACTCCTCAAAAGTTAGGTGTGCATTGCCTACCACGCGATGGATATGCTACTTGCATGACTGTACTCCTCTTTCCCAGAGACCACCGTGATGAGCAGAGTAGGCAGGTATAAATTTAAATTTAATTTGTTGGCTACTAGCGTATTCAAATATTTCGGCCGAACAATTATTTAAAAATTTCCTAAATTCGTTCATTAATCCTACAAAATTTCGTCCGTTGTCCGAAAAAAATACTTCCGGTTTGCCACGCCGTGAAATAAATCGCTTTAAAGCGAGTAAATATGCGTTTGATGAAAGATTACTGACAAGTTCTAGGTGAACTGCGCGCGTGACAAAACAAATAAACAAACATATATAGGCTTTTACGGTTTAATCCCCCCTCCCGCTGCGATTCAACACGAGCACCGGTCCCGCAAAATCGACCCCGCATTGCGCAAATGGATAAGTTGGCGTGATTCGCTCCGAAGGTAAATTTCCCATAAGAGGAGTGACAACTTTGCCCTTTAAGCGTTTACAAATAATACATTCATGTATTACCTTCTTTGCGAGATCCCGCCCCCTTACCGGCCACCAGCGCTCGCGCAGCGCAAATAGCAGCGCCTGTTGCGCCGCATGCAGCAGCTGCTTGTGTTCGTAGCGGAAGAGCAACACTGAAAAGTGATGTTTACTAGATATGAGCGTGGGATGTTTCTTTTCATATGTGAAATGAGGTGAGTAATCGATGCGACCGCCAACTCGTATCAATTTATCATCCCCAATAAATAAATTTAATTTACTTAAATTGTGTTTTGTTTTTAAGCTTCCTGTTTTTAACAATGACGCATATTCGTCTGGAAACGACTCTAATTGTGAAAGTCTAGCTAAAGTATTCACAGCATCTCTCAATTCATCAACATCGAGTGCGCCGGTTTTTTTGTTGGCTTTATTGCGCGCATTATAAATAAATCGCAAAATATACGCCGTTGCGCGCATCATGCGGTTAAATTGAGAGAACCTGTGGAAAGGGAATAGTGACGCGCCGGGCTGCTGATCTGCTACCAACGTGTGTACACTCCTAGGTTTTAGTTCTGGAAGATCCTGCGTATCGATCTCAAAATTACGCGAGTTCGGGGTCGCTTCAGGACTAAATTCGGGATCGCGAAGGAATGACGGACCCTCCCACCACAATGACGCTTTAGAAAGGTCAGTCAAGCCAACGCCACGTGATACCAGATCAGCAGGGTTGTCCTTTCCACTTACATGCCGCCACGGAAGTTCTTTAGTCAATTCGTGTATTTCCGTGGTTCTATTTTGAACGAACGTTTTTAGTAGGTTAGGGGCCATACGTAACCACCCCAACACTATTGTCGAGTCTGTCCAAAACATAACTAGGTCAAAGTGAAGTTGCAGTGACTCGCGAACCTTGTTATAAAGACGAGCGCTCAGCATTGCCCCCAGGAGTTCCAATCGGGGGATACTGACAGGGTGCAAGGGTGCGACCTTGCCCTTAGAGCATAATAATCTAACAGTTACCTGATTTGCGCAAATAGTGCGAATATATATACATGTACCGTACGCTATTTGCGATGCGTCTGAAAAAATGTGCAACTCAATGCTAATTGGATTTTCGCCTACGACGTTTCGCGTTACACGAATGCTATTTAAAACTGACAGATCACTAACAAACCGTTCCCACGCTCGTGTGACGTCACTAGGGACCGGGTCATCCCATCCCACCTTTAACAACCATAGCTTTTGTAGTAAAGTCTTTGCGAGAATTACGACAGGACTAAGAATACCCAATGGGTCAAATATTTGCGAGACAGTCGATAAAATAATTCTTTTCGTTAAAGGGGTAGAATTGCTTTCAAACTTAGTTGTGAAAAAAAACTCATCAGTACAGTTAAACCACCCAATGCCAAGCGTTTTACTATGAACATTTTCATCTAACTTTAATTCTTTTGCACAGTGGGGTAAAGGTACCAATGATTGGTCGTGGTCACTAGTGTTAAAATTAAATATCCACTTTCGTAGTGGAAAGCACCCCGATTCTAAAGTTTTCGCGGTTTTTTCACAAATTTCTAATAATTTAGCTTTGTCATCATGACTCAGAACCATGTCATCAACATAAAAATTGTCATTTATTACCCCTTTGACGTCACAGTCATCGCATTCGGCCGCTAATTGTTTTAAGCAACGACAACTTAAAAATGCTGCGGAAGCGGTTCCGTATGTAACCCTATTTGAGCGATAGACGCCGATGGGCTGTGATGAGTCATCGCGCCAAAGTATTAATTGTAAGTCCCTTTGGTCAGGTGATACAAGTACTTGCCTATACATTTTTTCTATATCCGCACAGGCTGTGTATTTATATTGCCGAAAGCGTAATAAAATAGCAAAAAGATCGCCTTGTATCGCGGGTCCCACCAACTGGATATCGTTGAGCGACTTCCCACTGGTGGACGGGGCACTAGCATTAAAAATGACGCGTAACTTAGTGGTAGTGCTATGAGCTCGAAATACACCATGATGTGGCATGACATAATGCGGATCACCAAGGGAATTTACGGGTGTCATATGACCTAAATCGATATATTCCCGAATAAATTCCGAATATAGTTTTTTATACTCAGGCATGCGATCAAGTCTTCTTTCTAATGCTAAAAACTGCTGCTCAGCTTGAGAATACGTCTTACCTAAAGAATCAGCTGTTTCTTTGAGCGGAATTCGAACGCAAAACCTTCCGCTAGTATCGCGTGTCGTGTTGTTTACGAAAGATTTTTCGCATTCCAACTCATCCTCACTAAGCGCATTCTGAACCTTAGGTAGTTCTTCAAGCTCCCAGAACCGACGCAGTTGCATGTCTATCGACTGTGTAAAATTACAATGAACAAATTTATTATTGTGTGTATTAATTATGTTTAAAGAGCCCGAAACTATCCATCCTAATTGTGTGTTTTGGAGGACCGCGCCATTAGGTAAACGAATTTTACCTTCTATAAGTAAGTCCCAAAATCGATCTGCGCCTATTAATAAATCTATATTTTGAGACTCCAAAAAATGTGGGTTAGCTAGCTGAACATTTTCAGGAATACTGAACTGTGCGCTTTGTATGTTAACAGCTGGCAGTGATGATGTTATTTGTGGTAGAACAAAACACGTTATGCGAGTGGAGTAGGTATTGACGCGTGATTTTATTTCTATGTCACAAATCTGCGTTGACTGTGACACAGAATTACCTACACCTCGTATTTCATGAGCGGACTGTATTACTTCGATATCTAATAATTCGCAAAATGATTTCGTAATAAAACATCGCTGACTCCCGTTATCCAATAGCGTGCGCGCTACGTGATAATTATGATGCTTATCGGCAACTTCGACTATAGCAGTCGACAACAAAACAGGTTGCACACATAGATCACGCGTATCGGTATGCACTTGAGTTAACTGTATAGATTTAACTTTTTCACAAATTGCGGCGGTATCCGTATAACTAGGCGCGAGAGGTGACGACGTCACGAGCAGCTGACTGACGCGCGATGCGTTCGCGCCGTCCGTCGGCTCATTGATAACGGGACTCGCAGATAGTAAGACTGCGCTTGGAGCTGCATTTAATTCGTCACTGTGTATGAGCGAGTTATGTTTTTTATTGCATTTTTTGCAAGGCCCGAATCGACAATCGTTCACCGTATGACCCGAACGCAAGCAGTTCTTACATAATTTGTGTTTTACGATTAAATCAAGTTTTAAATCAATAGTTAAATCTAAAAACTTTTGACAGGAATAAAGTGGGTGTTTACCGTTACACATTACACAAGGAAAAGTATTTGCGCGTTGCTGATTATTCTGTGTTTTATTGCTAGAAACATTGCAGTGCACTTTGACATTTTCGTGTGTGAATTGTTTTTTATTGTAAACATTATGATTATGATTATTGCTTTTACTGTGCGAAACTAACAATGTTTCTAGCATATCAGCTCTGCGTTTTAAAAATTGGAGTAAATTATCAATTTTCAAGGTTACCTTGGAGTCACCGTCGTGATTAAGGTTCAATTGTGTACATTTATATTGCTCCCATTCGCGCTCTGTGCTGGTATCTAATTTAGTGATAATAATGTAAATAATTAAGGTGTCCCAGGAGTCCGTGGGCTCACCAAGCAATTTTAGTGCGCGCAAATTCTTTAAAATGGTGTCTATTAAAAGCCTTAATGCTGCGGGTGACTCTTTGGTAAGCTTTTGGATGGAAAAAATAGACTTTACGTGATTGTGAATAAGTAAATTAGTATTGTTGTAACGGTTTAACAAAAGCTCCCATGCAATAGCGTAATTGGCGGCGGAAAACTCTAAGGAATCGATTACCAAGCTTGCGCTGCCTTTTAATGCTGATTTCAGGTAATGGAATTTTTGAATGTCACTTATTTCAGTGGAATTATGAATAAGCGATAGGAAAGTGTCGCGAAACTCTAACCAGTGCTCGTAATCGCCCCCAAAAGCAGGAATTGAAACCGTGGGAAGTTTGACCGCCTGCTGCTGTACGCCCCTACACTTAGAACCTTCAGCAACCGGCTCTGTACCCAACATACACTCTGCCCTGGTCAATAAGCCGTAATAACAGTCCTCAAACAAATCGCGCTGTGATAATTGATTTTCTAATTCACTTTCTGATACTATTTCTTCGATTTGAGTTTGAAGACTATTAAATTCAGCGTATAGACCAGTAACGCCACGGACACGAAATTTCAAATCGACACGTAATTTTTCGGACAACACTTTATTCGCTTCAACATTATCTAAGTAATTAGAGAATCTAGTTAGCCTGCCTTTTACGGTGCCTCGCTTTCTAATTAAACTATTTATAAGCTCAGATGGCACATTGATACTGTCAATAGTTAATTTGCAAGGGGATTTTGATCTGGCTTTAACCTCTTCATCATTGCCCATCTCGGTAGTCAGTGAAAAATAAGGAGTACTTACAATTTATGGTGATCTTGCGAATGCAGCAGGTAGGTACTAGCAGCGGCACTCTGCTGATCACTCAAACGAGCAGGTAGCAAGATGCACGTAAGCACACTGGAATTGGTGAATTGCACAACTATTAACACAAGTGAAAACCAAGGTTTTAGGAATATTGCGGATAGCTGGCCGTACCACTTTTAGCGTCTCCTGTCTGTCGTCGAGATGTCCAAAACATAGACTTTCGAGTCTCGATTGCGGCAGTCCTCTCTCCCTGGCTGGATTGATAGATACCCCGTGCGTAGTCCAGAGAAATTGGAGTCGGATGGTTGAGCAGTCCAGCTGATTTACAGGTCGTTGATCCTTTTTATGCGGCGACGAAGGTCCAGATGTCCAGGTTTTGGACTGGGTCGAAGGATTAGCGTGAAAATTAAACGTGAATTCTTGGTTTTCGAAAAATGTAATAAAAATTGTGTTCAATACAAAGGTAGCGATAGAAGTGTAAGTTAATTTTTGAAAAATATAAAATGGTGGTACAAAATGCGCACCCGTGATTGGTGCCCTAGAATATGACGCGATCGAGGACGCTTCTGATTGGCTGCCGTTGCATATACCGTTGCAACAATACAGGATGCAGGCACAGGTTTCCCAGAAATCATCATAGATGGCGCCTCATTCTCCGACACCTTTGTTTTGTTACATTTACATAACCTCCCCGTACAAATAAACTGTAACTCATAGGTTAAAATAACAAATACGCCTCAGCCGTATGAACTGAACTACACAAACTAACTTCTTGTCACAGGTAATAATATTATGTCCGTCTTATACAAATTGAATACTATTCCTATAACAACAGACCGCTGCGCGAAGCATTTATTTTGAAGACTGGTTTTGAATTTCTCTATATTTGTTTGCACTTAAAATTAGTGTTACCACATTGTTGCTTTGTATGATCTCGAGCACTGACCTGATTTTTTTTTATTTGAGTCTTCAATCAGTGTGTCTTGCCTGTTTTTACGGCATAGAAACCACCGCTCTGACGGGAAAGTCTGGTAAGAAAATCTGTGTTGCCCAGAGGACTATATAGAAGAGAGTATTCTCGGTATCAGCCTCATGGACCGAAAACGGAATGAGTGGATACGGCAGAAAACTAATACTTAAGAATACTAACTAAAGTGTTTGACGAGGTCGAAAAAATAAACCGCAGAAAGTAGAGATGGGCAGACATATTGCCAGTATGAATCACAGCCGGTGCGCGAGAAGACTGCTTGAATGGGCACTAGGATAGCGGTACTGCCATATTACGGCCGTAATATAGCGGCGTAGAACGTTGTCTATGTAAACAATACAATGTCTCTGTCTTTTTCCTTACGTGTAAAGAGTATGGAAAATAAGCTCACTTCTGCACTTTTTCTATGTTTTTCGTTGTTTTTTTTTTTGTTATTATATTTGCACAATTATCTTTCTTGAAAAAAGTTATTGAAGCAACTTCACAGTACGTTAAAGTGTATTTTGATGTAGAATTCAATACGTTTCCGCTATTATTTACGCCAAAAATATGACCTGCGACAAACGCTTTTGATGATATTCTGATTTTTTTACAATCATCTGTGAGGTTTGTAAGCAATTTAATACTTGTAGCAACTAGATAATCTCTTTAGCTTGTCGTTTGCTTTTTTTGTGGCTACGACTTTACGTTTTCTTTATAAAAATATGGCCCGCGCAACCCATGTTTTCCTATCATGGACCCTTAAGGGCTGCAGTAAGTAGGTGAGTAATCATAAATTGGACATAAAAAAATTCCAAGAAATTTTAATAATTTAAATTATGATTACTCACTTACAGCAGCCCTTATAGCAGCCCTTATAGCCCTCCGTCTTCAGGTTTAGGCCTCTACGTGAGCGAGATCACGTATCACGATATAGCTTTAGATATATAGAGCTATCTAATCTAGCAATATAAAGCAATAATGTTACAAATCACGACTTTAATATTCATAAGAAACTTGTAGTCGTGAAAATCTTATTGTATTTTGATCAAACGAAATTCACAAGCGACCTGCGATTTTTTATTCCAATAAGTCTTTTCAAACTTTTCAAGGCAATATTGTCATATCGCCATGAAAAGCTTAAAGAAAAGTACTTAAGTAAGTACTTGCCTGCCCAAATACAGTGAGTATACCGTCTGCGTACTTATTACACGTTTCCACTTAAAAGTTGAGACGTAACGAATTATTCGTTGTTTCTTTATTGCTTATTTTACTTTCGTCACTTTGATTGTAATTTCTCGTGGTTGAGATCACAAGATATCTCATAGTATGGATAAATAGTTTTTGAAGTGTTCTTTGTGCCAATAACATTCAAATTTGCTCGACTCCGAACTGTTTTTACATATAATCACTTTCGTTTCAGATTCTTTTCGTATATTGTGTCTTTTTGTTCGGTTAAGTCTTTCCAAAAGTTCAGACTAACATTACATAATATATTTTAAACCGACGCAAGAGAGCTTTAAGTTTTTTAATAACAACTATACAGAATATAAAAAGTGTGTTATTTAACAGTTCTTTGTGCACAGCAACATTTCCTTAGGTCGTGCACAGAATACATAAGGGAAGGTATGTAAGAACTGTAACTTTGCATTCGTATCTTTAGCAAACAAAGCACGAGCATAAACTAGTACAAAGTTTAATTTTAACTAAATCTACATTAAAATTAAAAACAATAGCCGAAGTAGAAGTGCTGATTAGGCAACAACTGGCCCCTACTCAAATGGCCATTCTACTTAATTAACGATAATAGAATAGAATTACAATGTATGGGAATGACACAAGCTAACGCTTAGCTCCTGTCAATCCCATACATTGTCATTCTATTCTACTAGCGTTAATTTTAGTAGAATGGTTATTTGAGTAGACTCTCTGGGATTTTGTAGGTTTGTGACTTCGATCATCCGTGATCGAAGGTTCTCGAACAAAAAGTGCTTTTATAACTCAATTTGCAAAACATAATATTCAATTCAGAATGAACAAACAAACCGCAATTACGTTATTATTGTTTTCAAATCGGCCGATAGGCGTATGTAAATGAAGGTAAATATAAAACTTTACTAAAAGTCTGTTTCTGGCATCAATTGCTTTTGCGTTTACATATAATTTAACTTTTACAAGTTTTGTCGAATGAGTTTACAAATAAAAGATTAGTTTTCATTTATTCATAGTTCGCTTATTAACGCTTGATTTTAACTATACTTTTGAATAAATTAAAATATTTTCAACGAATAGGGAATATGCATAAGTCACCGATTTTCATAAAATTGAGCTTGATCGCTGCGGACCCTTGTAAAAACATGATGGAACAGAAAGAAAAATAAAAAAATGGATTATTTTCGTTTTATCACACGATGAAATCAGGGGAAAATATCGATATTTTTTTTTTCATTTTCGGATATAATGCACTTTACAGTCAGATAGAATATCGAAAAGAAATAATATTTTGTATGACACATATGTACTTAAACGCAAAATTTAGGGAGATAATTAAAGATTATTGGCTAACTCCATATTAAACGCGCCCGAAAGACACCGAAACGTGATGTGTGACGTCACCGTTTTGTATGGAGCGTTTTCGGCGGGTGCTGATGCGTGCTAACTTCAAGTAACTATATTACGAGAAAAAAACGCAACAGAAAAGTTTCAATATTACAGTTGATTTTTTCAAGCATTATACTATTGATTTTGATTAAAAAAAAATTGATGCATATTCCCTATTGAAAGAAATGTTCTGAATTTTTTTTAAACAATTTTAAATCTCTTATGGTTTCAATACGTACCTACATCCATCACTATTAGGACACGAAAATAGTTCTTCATTTGTTTAACGGATAACACATGTTTCGCCCGATTTTCCGGAAGAAAGCACATAAAGTATCTTATTCATGGGCGGGAAGACCTTGCGGGATAAATCTAATAAGTGAGTGGAAATCAGGAGCGAGTAGTCTCTGAGCCACGTTTCGATTCGATTTCGTCCAGGAACTATTCGTGTGCGACGGTAAAAGTACTTTTGATATTATATGTACGATACGATTATTTTTTGTTTGACCGTAGCTACCCACTAAGCTACGGTCAAACAAAAAATTTGATTAGGTAGGTTCTGTACAAACTCGATGATTGATTGCGTACTTTAAATAAACTCTATTTTTTTTATCATATACAAATGTATTGACAGATTTTCACAGCTTCAAGGGGTTATAGATCTGAGTATATGGTTTTAATCTCAACTCGATACCTCTATGCGTTCCCAAGATAAAGGGTCTTGACAGACAGATGGACAGACTGACAGACAGTTTATGATACAATAAAATTACAAATGTGTAGTTTTCAGATTTTTTCCATGTACTTGTAGTACAAAACCATTAAGTTGCTAAAAAAACAATTGAATGACAGAATTTCAAATATATGCCAGTCTTGTTACCAGAATGGAAAATAAATGCCAAAATCACTTCAAAAAATCGGCCAAGTGCGAGTCGGACTCGCGCACGAAGGGTTCGGTACCAAAAAACGGGAAAAAACACTTTTGTTGTATGGAAGCCCCCCTTAAATATTTATTTTGAATTGTTTTTAGTATTTATTATTATAGCGGCAACAGAAATACATTATCTGTAAAAAATTCAGCTGTCTACCTGTTGTCGTTATTAATTTCGAGCAAAAAAGGCAAAAAAAATCACGTTTGTTGTATCGGAGCCCCCCTTAAATATTTATTTTATTCTGCTTTTAGTATTTGTTGTTATAGGCAACAGAAATACATTATCTGTGAAAATTTCAACTGTCTAGCTATCACGGTTCATGAGATACAGCCTGGTGACAGACAGACGGACAGCGGAGTCTTAGTAATAGGGTCCCGTTTTTACCCTTTGGGTACGGAACCCTAAAAACTATACAAATGAACATCCAAAACAAGATGGTCATAAATGGTAACTACTCAAAAACCAAAGAACATAATTAGTTACTATAAATAAGGGATAGTTTCAGTTTGATGGACGAGCCGAACACGAGCGGAGCAACTCCGTCGTCGTTCGCTGCGTCAAATGTAGACTCCGTGGACCATAGAAATAGAATGCCAAAGAACAACAAATAACAATGTCAATAAACAGGTGATCCGAAAAACGAATGTATACATTATATGAGATACGTATGACTTAAAATAATATCTTTGACTTACATACATAAAATTATGACTATATTATGGCAAAGGAAATTAATAAACTATGTTCCATACTGTTTTCTTCGTCGATAAACGAATAAATGTAGCGAAATTTGGTTTTAAAGAAATGTGTGGCAAAATCTTATTTACCTTTGAAAAGTGTGATTACCTACTTGGATTTTTTCTTTTTATCACATCACAATTACTTAGAGCACAAGACACCATGGCTCCACGATACCTTTATTTGAAATTCTAATAAGGATTAACAAATATTTTAAACAAACTGTGATAGCTCATTTGCAAGGCGGGACGCTAGGGGCTCTCACTGTAAAAAATGTTGGCACATTGTCACTTGATTCTTTGTCTCTTTTTTTCAGACCGTGTCCGTATAATGTTAACTTCTCTTTTCCACGCTTTGTTGGTCTTCTTGAGCAAAAAAGCGTGGAAAAGAAACGCACTGCGAGCACAACAATCAAGTTTATTGAGAAATAAAATATTGGTAGATTGGCTAGCTGCGAAGATGTTTCATTGCGAAGTAGTCGGAATGATAAATTGGCTATTGGATATGGTGCCGAAAGGAATATTTCAAGCATAAGCTTTAAATTTTATTAGCTTATTTTAATCATCATCTATCTACAGATGATCGAAGACTGTTGTGCTTTATAATCAACTCGTACTAGAACTCAGAAAATATTTTTGGGTATTACAAAATATAGGAAAAGGGCCGCTATATATTACAGACCCTCTGTAAGTGAGGACCATAATACGCAATCCCTATTTGCCAAATAGCAGAGAATCTCTGAACAGAAATGTAAATGTCTGGCTGTTTGTGATATTTTATTAGGATCTTCAAAGGCCTGACTATGCATTTTTCATGGGAAATAGATCCCAAAATTTCATAGTTAGTTCTAAGTATTATATTCATACAAATAAATATCACATGTTGCTATTTACTAGGAAACAGGTTGTGTAGGTACTAACCATAAAAAATAACAGGTAATGGGCCATCTACGACTGGGATGGCCCATTATAGGTCTTCTCAGAATAAGCAAAGCCCATAATCATTCTTTTGCAATATGTTGTGTTGGCATAGCATGAATTTGAATTGAAAATTTGTCAACGTGTAAAGTCCGTTCGCTTAGATAGTGTCGCCCTTTTATCGCGCCTCCTTTGCACGTGCCGCTTCTTATCAAAGGATGCCGCCGCATAAACAAATAGATACGCGTGCGTCGTACACCCGCAAGTGAATTTGGATTTTGGCAGTTTACATAGAAGTGCCGTAGTAAAAGGTTGTGTTTGTTACCGGTATCCCTGTCTCTGAACACTTGTGTTCAGAGACAGGGATACCGGTGTGCTTGCGTGTGTACCGACACTCTCTAAGCGAACGGACTTTACATTCATCTGTGTTAGAACTGCACATTATAAAAGTTGCTCTAATCCCAATCATGTTACCGTTTAATTAGGAGAAACAACAATAGTTGCGTAATAACTGGGGGCCTACTCAAATGGCAAACGTTATAAGCGTTTCTATATTCTACATGTTTCTTCGACTCGGCGAAAGCGATATTATTTTGGTACTCAACCCGTCACTACGCATTCAATCTTCAAACGCTTGTATCACAGAGTAACTAGAGAGAGTAACTCAAAGAGTCCACTAGCGCCTCTGGAAATCGATGCGGAACTACTGACACGAAATTATAATAGCTGAAAATGTATTTTTTGTTTCTTATTATATATTTATTTTACTTTTTTGTAATATCTTTATTTATAACAAAATAGAAAATATTAATGAAAAAGAACAAATCAAAACAAAGAAAATACAAAAACAACTATGATTTGGCTCGGTATTCGTACAACGGTATAAATGTTGTAGCACGGTAAATATCTATTAATATTGTAACTAGGGTTGCCACCTTTTTTGAACTAATAAAGTATTTTGATTGCTAAAGCTAGTAAAAAGTACGTTGTATGGAAATAAAGTAATATTTATTTTTACCTTTAAAACATACTTTTTATTACTTTTGGCAATATTTAAACAAATCTTGTGAAATAAAGTATTTTCACGTACCTACTTTATTTTCCTCATAAAGTAGAGAGTACAATAACCCCGAAATAAAGTACAGGTGGCAACCTTAAATTGAGACCTTTTTGTCGCACGATACACCCGTCTACAGTATTTTAATTTCAGCTAAGTACCTACTTTCGTATCTTTCTAGTTTTGTAATTGCGTATAACCTGCGTAATATTTTAGAATCCATAATATTATAGGGAAAATGAAATAGGTAGGTACCTAGGTTAACAAAACTAACAGTAAAAACAAAAAACTGAAAAAGCTAAATACCTACATATTAAAGAGAGAAACAAATTATTTTCAAATCCTTCTGGCCGTAGTTAGTAGGCAATACCTATAGTAAAAAAAAATATTTTAATAAAAGTATACTTAATCTTATTTTTTGGACTCCGGGTATTTAAACATGTCATCTCTGGAGTAATAAAATAATAAATATAATACAAACAGCACAATCTGCAATTTACCATAGTAAGTAAGTACTTGTATTTCAAACAATAATTAGTTCGTAGGTATATTACGTTCGTCACTGCGGCGCATTCGCGACTGTTCGTGTACCGAGTATTGTTGAAGTTGGAATACTGATAGATACAGTCAGTGGCACGAATCATGAAATTGGGTGGGGATTGCGCGGAACGCGTATTCTGGGTATGCGTTGCGGTGAGGGGCGCAGGCGGCGGGAGAGGGGCACGCACTATTGGTCGCTCACACGAGCACATGCGCGAATTTATCCCCACTCCGTCGAAAAATATTCATGATTCGTGCCACTGACTGTACCATTACCTTGATAGTAATGTCATGTAAATAAACGGAGGTGGTGTGGTAATCCGCTCTACGCTACTGGACTGGGTCATTAATTCGGGTGTCGAATTTTATCATTATTATTGTAATTCGCACCATGACCAAACTCAAAAACGATTTTCATTTTCATATTTTAATATAATTTTGTTTTTAATTACCTACTTTATAACCAGTTGAAATTATTTGGCAAACTTGAAGATTTTGTTGTGAAAGTTGATGGTTAAGATTCAGAGATGACGCTACTTTTGTTTCGACCGTTTGCGTTGTTCCAAGTGTGCCCCTCTTGTATTGTACTGTATGATCTGTGTTTAACGTTACGCTGGCTCCGACAGAAAGAAATGGTACTCAAATGGCTATTTTGACATGTAGATTTGCCGACGATAGCCAGCAATCGTACTAAAACGCAGCGAACGTCCATACCCTGTAGAAAGAAACAAAGTCGTACGACACGTGTTTTATTTTCAATTTTGAAAAGGGTTTTTTTGTTTCCTGTGATTTCTGCCAATAAAACTAATGGAGGAGATAAATCATAATAGTGATCTGTGTAAGAAGCACTGAAACAGGCCACTTAAGGCGTGGGGCCTCGGAATTAAAACCCCTATACCCCTAATCATCAGTAAGTACTTAGAATTAATTGATAAATTATGCAGTAGGTACTTTGAAGAGTATTCTTCTTTACAAAAGCCTGAAGGCATTGGCGTACCTAAAGATTATTTCCAGTGGGGCCGGATCTAGTTCTGGGGCAAAGCCTAGGGTGCTTGACTAGAGCCGCGTTGGAGTTTTGAAAGGCAATAGAAAAGTATTATAGCTGGTATTTTTCTGGGGTGGGTATCAGGCTGTTCTGGGGTGTGCACGGCCCACCCGGCCCACCCCCTTCCTGCCAATGCCTGAAGGTTGTCATTTCGTAAGTATAAATTAGTTCCAGTTACTCGTAGGTACAATACCTAATTATGTAAAAATCTTTTTTCATTAGTTTCCCTTTCTTTAGTCGGTAATCACAATAAAATATGATTCCCTTATAATTAACATTTATCTTTCATGTAGCATGGAAATGAAGGATTAGTTGAGCTGTGTAATGATTTCAAATTTTCAATTAAGTACTTTTTATTGTTTCAGGTTGTGATAATTTCTTCTTGAATTTTCGTTCAAAATAGAATTTGCACTACCTATATTATAAGAAGATAAAGAAGAAGTGTAAAGACAATTATAGTTATGATTTCTGAAACTGTGGTAAGCTAATGGGCTGTGTAATGAGTGAGCGAAGCTTTGTACTAATGTATTTTATCACAAACACAACACAGAGAAAGCATTGATAATTTGATACAATGGCAAACAAAATAGTGTATAAAACATAAGAAAAATATGTCATAAGTCAAAGACTTCTATGTTGTACCTATACCTATTACCATAGCCTTCTATATTTCCAAGCCATGAAGTTGAGCAGAACGGCAACATCGCATGTGGTCAAGCACATAGTAATGCTATTACACATGTATAAAAAAGGAACAACAATTAAAAAATAATAAATTAAAAGTAAAAGCTATAAAGCATGTATCAAAAAAGAGGTCAGCTCGGCAGCTGGCCGAGCGATGGTAAGTGTTAACACTTTTAAATATAAACTTGATATTATACATAACATATAGTTAACTTCACCACCATAGACTATATCCTGACATGCTATAATTCAGTGCAGGTTGGCTTGGTGGGTCTGATCTGAGTTGAGTAGTGGTCCCCCGACACATATTTGGAAGTTAAATGCAGACATACAGACATAAGGCTTCAATAACACCCAATCTTTATGTTTAAGTTGCATCGGGGCTATGGTTTCCAGATCTAATAATGAGATTTCCTGACTTTTTCCCTGACTTTTCAGGAAATTTCTTGGCATTTAGTAAATCTACATCTACATTCTTAATTTAGTTGATATTTAATAATCTTTTCACACCAAGTGATTTAAAAAATTATGTGTTTTCATTAAGTTTTTACTGCTACAGTTATGAGTACATCCCTGACAACTACAGTTTTTATCCCTGTTTTCCTGATAGATGACTTAAATTCCTGACATGTCAGGAATGTTACTTGGTAATTAATATTCGCTAATTCTAATAAATTCTAATTCACTAATAATAATCACATAGTCATAAATTTACCTCTTTAATGAGTGAAAAAATAAAAATAGAATAAAAATAGTAATTGTTTTAATATAATGTTAACTTAAATAAATAAATACCTACTTTTTTACAGGTGACACTTAGAAGAAGGCCTGTTTGTAAGATATACTAGTTGCAATAAGCCAAGCAAGACTGATTCAACTACTGATACAAGATGGTATCTAACAAAATCATGGGCCTCAGTACTTTGTCTGCGTGAAAAGCTTTTTTTGCTATCCCTTGTGTAAAATATTAATCGATATAAATTATATAACCTTTTGTTTAAGAATGCATTATTCCGTGTTCATAGATTTTCAATAACAATTCGTCAATTGACTCGAATGATTGTAGTTGTTGTATTGACTACCTTAGACAATCTAGTATTGGCCGGTCCTTACCCCACCTTAACTTTAAGGTAGGGGTAAGCCTATTTAAGCGGGTGTTTGTCATTTTTCGGGGCATTCTCTTACTGTACACTAAGTAAGCAAAAACTCTGCCAGTCTGTGTAAAAACTATACCAGTTGATGTGAATATATAGTCAAAACTCAACAAATTGGTTTCATTACCCTCTGACTGTTTATATCAGAAGTTGGGATGAACACCGAATTACGCCAAAACGCTGAAAATCAGCGACAATCTCCTCGGCGTCGTAAGCGACGTCATAGGCGTCAGAGTACATCTTCAACGTATTCTTCAACGGATTCGGAGCATACAAGACGTAAACGCACTCGTCGCCATGATCACAAGCGACGCCATAAGAAACGATCGTCGAAATCTAAGCATCGAAGTAGATCCAAAAATAGTCACCGAGAAGAGACACCAGCACCACCACAACCGGAGTCACGCGCTCATGATAATATGATTCAGGCGAGTACTAAGTCTCTATCTATACTTTTTATGACGTGATAACGTCTTATAAATCGATGAACGCCGGCTGCATGCACGAAAAATTTACACGTTCCGCAAGCGAGATCGCTTGCATTGTTTATAAAGTGAGAAGTGAATATTTAATGTGATGCGAATACCAATGTTTTCCTAAGACGTTATCACGTAAAATAATTATCGTCCGTGAACCGACTTTACAGACAACCAATTTTTTTTTTCCTTTTTTTTACCCCTTTTCTCTTTTATGGGTAAATAGTGTAGAAGATTAAATAAGCAAATAGAAAATAACTATACCTAAGTTCTTTTCCTCATGCTCTCTCCTCCTTCGGCATGCATGGAAAATCATTTCGAAATAACATAATAATTATTGTCTTTAAATTATTGATACTATTATTTTATCTGACCAAAAAAGAAAGTGTATGCCTAAGTATACAGAGCAACTTTAATATAGTACAAGAACCTACAAGTATTTTCAAATAGCTATAAATATTCTTTTGTTTATTTTGTTGCTTATTCAATTACATTCCCTACAGTGTTACAGCAAACTGTGTGTGTTTAATTAAGTATAATGCTTTTAATTTTAAAACTACTTCATTTGATGCTACCCATTGTGATTAGGAACCAAATAAAACAAAAGGATATAAGTAGTTTTATTAGAAACTGATACGGTACAACGGTGATTTTCAGGGCACTTCTCTGGAATCTCGGGTACATATGGCTTCTACATCGATGACGCGAGATGCTGTACCATCTGCAGCAGCTAGTGGATCAACGCCAGCACATCACGCTGCTCCATCGATGACGCGAGGTGCTGTACCATCTGCAGCAGCTAGTGGATCAACACCGGTACATCATGCTGCTTTGGAGATGCTGGAGTCTTCTGTGCAACCACAGACGTCACAAGGCAAGGAAAATTATTGTAATACCGATATTGCTTTAAATTCTGACCAAAAAATGTCTATAAATATATCCGATCTAACCCAATTGTTACAATCTTTATCGAAATCTAGTAATCATGTAAATTACGACAAAAATATCATACCTGTATTCGATCCATCTCAAAAAAATCAGAGAATTGAAGCTTGGATAGGAAAAGTAAATCAATGTGCGCGTATCTATCATTGGTCCGATGAACAAACAGCTCATTACGCTTTACCGAAGCTAGGGGGCAATGCACGAAAATGGTATGAGGGCTTGCAGTCAATAATGTTAACTTGGGTAGAGTGGCAAGATAAGCTCATCAAAGCTTTCCCATCGGAAAGTAACTACGGAGCATTGTTAACTGATATGTTAGAACGGCGTATGAAGTTAGGAGAGTCCATTGATGAGTATTACTTTGATAAAATTACGCTTTTAAATGCCTGCGATATTACAAAGAAAAAAGCTGTAGACTGTTTAATACATGGTATAGATGATAGGATGATAAGGGCTAGTGCATCTTCGGCTAGGCTCCAAGATCCGGAGGATCTTCTTAAATTCCTCAAAGATTTATGTAGGGAAACCAATTTTAGACCTAGACCTAAGATGATAGCGTCAAATTCCAGTGATTTATTCTGCACAAAATGTAATAAGGCAGGGCATCGTGCCATTACTTGCCGTACTAATCCAGATGTTATGTGTTACAATTGTAAAGAGAAGGGGCATATTTCAACGAAATGTTCAAAACCACTAGTAAAGTGTAGTTATTGTGGTCGTGTGGGTCATGATGTTTCTGAGTGTAGGCAGCGTATTAACAGTAATAGTAACCGTAATGAAAAGAAAACTTTGCTAACAAGAACTACGCGATTAGATTCGAAATACTGTTTTAAAGTTTTAGTTAATGATTCTATTGAGACTGATGCTTTTATTGATTTTGGAAGCGACTGCACTCTAATACGTAAAGACTTTGCTGCTCAGAATTCATTTACTCTTAGCTACGAAAACTTACCTACTATACGAGGTTTTGGTAATAATATTTGTACGCCAACCGGCAAAACTAGAGTAACTATAAAAGTAGATGAAGTCAGAGCAGTTATAGATGCGTATGTAGTTGAAGACTCCCTTTTAACCACGACAATACTTATTGGTCAAAATTTTACCGAATTAAGCAATATAATTGTTGTTAAAACTAGTGACAGCTTAAGATTCCTCACTAAAGGAGTACAATCTGAATTTGAAGGCTTACTAAATGAAGTTGATACCTTACGTATAAATTCTGATTTTACTGTTAATGGATTAGATGTTGTAGACTGCATTGACGACACCAAAACTACTAGCACAATCCTCATTGAAAGTTGTTATAGGTCAGTAGACGATAAAGAGTATTGTATTATGGGTGGGGTTTACGATTTACAAAAAGGTATATGTCAGGTTACCGTTCACAATATGTCTTTAAAGCCTCTTAATCTTAAACGTAATACTGTACTTGTTCGTGCTCAAAAAGCCATTGAAATAGATTTATCACTAAACAATAATAGCTTACGGGTTAATCATATTAGTCAGGATGCTGAACCAATTTACGCTGAAGAAATAAATCTAAACAGTTTGCTTACCGTAGAACAAAAGGAATCAGTGTTAGAGTTAATTAATAAATATAGACAATGTTTTGCAAAGAATATATCTGAGTTAGGTTGTACTAACATATCCGAAATGGAAATAAAACTTTCTGATACAGTGCCAGTGGTTTATAGACCATACCGCTTAAGCTTTTCTGAACGAGAAAAAGTTCGTGAAATGGTTCAGGAACTCCTTGATAATGACGTTATAGAAGAGTCCACATCTTCTTATGCAAGTCCAATAGTTTTAGTAGCAAAAAAGGATGGTAGTAGTAGATTGTGTGTCGACTTTCGCGCTCTGAATAGGAAAACCGTAAAAGATCACTTTCCTATGCCGCGTATTGATGATCAACTTGATCTTTTAAATGGTAATAAGTATTTCTCTAGTTTAGATTTAGCCAGTGGTTACTACCAAATACCTATGCAATCAGACAGTAGACACCTAACTGCATTTATAACACCAGACGGTTTATACCAATTTAAAAAAATGCCATTTGGCTTGGTCAACTCGCCGTCAGTATTCCAGCGAACTATTAATAAAGCTCTAGGTAACGCTCGGTTTAAGTCCTCTTTGGCTTATATGGACGACATATTAGTACCGGGGAAGGATTTTAAAGAGGAATTTGAAAGGCTTGAACAAACTTTTCAGCTGTTGAAAGGAGCTGGATTGACGTTAAATTTAAAAAAAATGACATTTTTTTAAGGAAAACCTTGACTATCTGGGATATGAAATAAGCCAAAGGGGAATTAGACCTGGTAAGCTAAAAATAGAGGCAGTGCAGAACTTTCTTACTCCTACTAACTGTCATGAGATACGGCAATTTATTGGACTCGCCAGTTTCTTTAGAAAGTTTATAAGAAATTTTGCATCAATAGCTCGTCCCCTTACTGAATTAACCCGTAAAAATGCAAATTGGATTTGGGGACCAGAACAGGAAAATTCATTTCATAGTTTAAAAGAAGCCCTCATACAAAGACCCCTGTTAGAAATATATGACCCTAGAAAAATCACATACTTACACACCGACGCCAGTAAACATGGCCTAGGAGGCATCCTGATGCAAAGGGATGACGATAGGTCGCCTCTTAAGCCTGTCGCCTATTTTAGTAGAAAGACAACTGTTGACGAACAAAATTATCATGCATATGAATTGGAAACGTTGGCAGTTGTTGCGTCGCTGCAGCGTTTCCGAGTCTACCTTTTAGGAGTTAAATTTACACTGGTGACGGATTGTAGTGCGTTAAGAGCCTCATTCACTAAGAGGGACCTAATACCACGAATCGCTAGATGGTGGATAATCTTGCAGGAATATAACTTTGATATAGAATATAAACCAGGTGTCAGCATGTCTCACGTTGACGCTTTAAGTTGGAATCCCCAACCCTGCGAGTCTGTGCAGGTAGACAGTTCGCTTAAGGTATTAAATATAACGCAAGAAGACTGGCTTTTAAGTTTACAACTAAATGATTCCGAATTAAAGCGTATTCGAGATATTTTGGAAAATAAAGATCTCTCCGATATTTTGGACGTTAAGAAAAATTATGTTATAAAAAATAATCGGCTATATCGTAAAATCAATGACCAACTTAAGTGGGTAGTACCTAAGATTGCCAGATTTCAACTTTGTAAGTTAAATCATGATGATATAGGACACTTTAGTGTAGACAAAACGTTGTCCAAAATACAGAGGGATTTTTGGTTTCCGAAGATGCGACGCTTCATCACCAAATATGTTCGTTCTTGCTTAGAATGTGCATACAGCAAAGAACCCAGTGGCCCCAAAGAGGGTTTTCTGCACCCAATCCACAAAGTAGATAGACCCTTTGATACAGTCCATATTGATCATTTGGGACCTTTTGTAAAAAGCGGAAAAGGCTATTCTTATCTATTGGTCCTAGTCGATGCTTTCACTAAATTTTGTTTACTGAAGCCTCTTCGAAACTTAAAAACAAAACCTACGGTAGATGCACTTCAGGATATATTTTCAATATTCGGTTTTCCTCGTAGGCTCATTTCAGATCAAGGAACATCTTTTACGTCTAATGAGTTTAAATCCTTTTGTAGCGACAATAACATACGTCATATTCTTAATGCTGTATCCTCGCCACGTGCAAACGGACAGGTAGAGAGATACAACAGAACAGTGCTTGATGCGTTAACGGCTTATACTGATAAACTAGGCGAGAAAAATTGGGATAAAGTTTTAGGCAAGATACAATGGGGATTGAATAATACCTTAAACAAAGGAATAGGAAGGGCTCCTTCGGAGGCATTATTTGGAATTCAACTTTTGAGTAAAGGAGATAATATTTTCGCTCAGATATTAGGAGAAACTAGATCCGTAGAAAATATAGATAAAATTCGCGATGAAATAAGTTCTGAAATAGAGAAAAACCAACAAAATCAAAAGAGTAGGTATGATCGAAATAAAATCAAAGCTAGAATTTATCAATTAGGTGATCTTGTAAAAATTCTGAAACCGACTCCTCATAACGACGGGAAAAGTAAAAAGCTGTTACCCAAGTTCTCTGGACCATTTAAAATCACTAAAGTATTGGACAATGATCGATATGAGGTATCTAGTATACAGGGCACAAATATTACACAAAGAGATTATTGTAATGTGTGGGCAGCCGACCGAATAAAACCGTGGGTCAATATTGCCTCTGATAGTTTGTCTGAAACAGATGATTCAGATTCGGAATGAAACTTCATGAATAAGGATGATCGAATTAAGGTTATGTTCAATATGAATACTGTATTTAAAGTTAATACACATGGCATTATAAGAATAATATATTTTTTATAAGAATGAAAAGATAAGAAATAACCTTAATTAAGGTTTAGTTTTTCTATTGTATTTATGGATGTAATGCATGATACCTGAGTAAGCAGAGTGTTAATAAATCCACTCAATTGTAAGAAATTTAATTGATTATTTTTATGATTATTTATTAAAATGAGTTTTGAAATGAATTGAGTGTCGATAGAACCACTCAAAGAAGTTCGTAATGAATTGATAATGTATTTAAGATTGAGTGTCGATAGATCCACTCAAATAAAAATAAAAGATTGAATTCATGAATGATTGATTTTTTTTAAATGAATTGGTGTCGATAGATCCACCTAAGCGATACTATGAATAAATGAATTTGGCGATCGACGTCGATAGATCCGTCGTGCTGCCATTGTACTCGAAAGAGATCGTGATATTTTTCTGTTGGTTGAATGTCGACAGATCCATCAACCATTAGATAGAATTTGTTATATAAGATTGTATTAGTTTAAAATTAAGTTTGAGGACAAACTAGATGTCAGGAAGGGCCGAATGTAAAATATTAATCGATATAAATTATATAACCTTTTGTTTAAGAATGCATTATTCCGTGTTCATAGATTTTCAATAACAATTCGTCAATTGACTCGAATGATTGTAGTTGTTGTATTGACTACCTTAGACAATCTAGTATTGGCCGGTCCTTACCCCACCTTAACTTTAAGGTAGGGGTAAGCCTATTTAAGCGGGTGTTTGTCATTTTTCGGGGCATTCTCTTACTGTACACTAAGTAAGCAAAAACTCTGCCAGTCTGTGTAAAAACTATACCAGTTGATGTGAATATATAGTCAAAACTCAACAAATTGGTTTCATTACCCTCTGACTGTTTATACTTGGGAACTTTGTTAAGGATGAAAGGACCCTATGTCCTTCTCTGTACCCCTGACAACATGTACCTATGTAAAATTTCATGATGATTCTAACAATTGTTTGTTACACCTCAAAACAAACAAACGGACTTTCTCATTTATAATATTATTAGTAAGGATGTGGTTGCTTTGTTATTATTATTTTTATACTTTTAAGTTCAAAAAGTAAATGTTCTCTTTGATTTAAATTTAAATTTGTTTTAATCTAACACCTTATAACTACCCTATTATTTTGATAATGCAAAACAACAACATATTGTTGAAATTTTTTTTTGTTTTGTAGATGTGATAGATAGTACACAAAATGAAAGGTTATAGGTAGGTAGTCAATATTTTATTTTATAATTATATCTAAACCAATACAATTAGGTATATGATTTTAAAGCACAAAGTAGGTACAGCCAAAACTTTTCCATCATGCTTCTTTTTATTTTATTATTACAGTACCTAAAGTTTCATAGTCTTGTTTGTCGCTTGGAGCAAAATATTCATTACTATAATTTTGTTCAATAGCTTCAGCATATTTCCTGTGCACCATCGGGCACGTTCGACGTCCAAGGGTTAGCTTTTTCCAAATTCTTTTCTAGCCAATTTAAAAGGTACTTGTGTATTATATTCTGCAATGTCAATATACCTATTGAATTGTATGTATCTGAAATTCAATAAGATTGAGTTAATAACAATTTAGGTAAATAAAAGACTTATTAAAAACCATAGCGGTATTTTGATCTAATAAGTAGTCAGTATATAATGTTACGGCTTATTTGCCGAAGTGCCCGAATAGCTGGCTAAAACTATGTGTAGCCTATGTGTAGTTTGGGGTATGAAGAAAGTTATTTGTATTATCTGTTAAAAAAATCATCATCATCATATCAGCCACACGACACCCACTGCTGGGTATAGGCCTATCGGCTACACCTAGTTTTATCCGCACTTTGGGTATTAGCCGTAACATTATAATTATATACTTAATAGGAACCATGTAATAATAAGTATTATTTACCAGCATTCTTGATCACTTTTTTGTTTGTTTCATCCTTTGGTCAGAAAAGAGAGTCATGTTTTCTTGCCAATTATATTCCGTAAGTATTGTAGGTATCTTGAACTGAAATAAATGTAAGTAATGATTGATAAATCCATACGATAAGTCTTAAGTGTGGTATTTTGATGTAAGTAATATAAAGAACTTACTTACTTACAAAGTAAATATATCTTATTTATTATTATAGGTATCCATGGCATATGATTGCTGACTGAGCAAGGGTTTATTATAAAGAAAATTAGGTAGGTACTATACTATTCTAATTAATTAGTTTAGTAGTAGTAAACACATTACACAACACAGAGGAAATAATCACCACGTAGTAAGTAAAGTACCTTACGTACAATTTGACATTAGGTGCATTCCAACAGACTAATCGCTGAGTCATTGATCACCATAAAGAACATTTTAACCATGAAAAGAAATGGCAGTATAATATGATCGTCATCTCGTATGTGCTTACTCACTCACTCTTACTCCTTCTGGCTTGTGAGTTGTGAGTAGGGCTTGCAATTCGAATACTTCGAATATTCGGCTTATTTTGCTATTCGAATACTCAAGTCGGTGATATTCGAATATTTTCCACTTTGTTAGATTTAGGCGAAAGTCTTTCATTAAATACCCGAATAGCGCTAGAATGAAGCGTTAGTTAACGTTCACAAAAAAGAATTTCCGTCACTGAGGATCTAGCTTTATCTGAAACCAATTACTGCAGAACTTACGATGCAATTCGAGGTTAAAAAAAATTAGTATGTAAATAAGCTAGGGTGACCATGAAGTATTATTTTTTGCGGACATTGTATTGAAGTTTATTGAGACTGTATGTGGCGTATGTGCACATTACTTTTAGGTTTTTACACGACTGCCCAAAATTGTATAATTTTGTGTTCAGGGTTCATGTATGTTTGTAGTTACCTATGTGAGTTTCTTTATTCCACCATAACTTCTAACTAGCTTAACGGAATTAGATGTTTGGGGTATCGTTAGAATCCTGACATCATTCCGAGTGACAATGGCTATATATTTTTTTGAAGTCAATATGGCGACTGTACGACGCCACTTTTAAATGTGAATAAGAATTAATTTCTGTGACGGGTCTGGGTGCTACTATGTATAATAATTATCTATTTAAAAAGTATATAAGTAGTATATCAGTTGTCTAGCACCCATATTACAAGCTTTGCATAGTTGGGGTAATCAATCAATCATTCGAATAATTCGAATGACCATCAACATGTATTACTAATTAGTAAAGTAGATATTTTTTATATTATTTTATAGCGCCACGGCGTTTTTTCTTGAGCCTCGTAGAGCCACTTCTCAAAAGTATTACTAATTAGTAGTAATTATTCGATTATTTAAATTAGTTTATTACTAATCTGACATTCGATTATTGAAATTAGTAATTAGTAGTTAATTCGATTATTGAAATTAGTAGTAATAATCGCGCATCACTATGGCGCTGTGTGAAATTGTCCAAGCATTTATTAATTTAATATCTGGGTGACCGAGCTTTGCTCGGATATTACTATTTATTGTAATATGGTGGTGATAGCGCCATCTGGTGGTTTTTAGGGTTCCGTACCCAAAGGGTATTAACGGGAACCTATTACTAAGACTCCGCTGTCCGTCTGTCTGTCTGTCCGTCTGTCTGTCTGTCACCAGGCTGTATCTCATGAACTGTGATAGCTAGACAGTTGAAATTTTTACAGATTATGTATTTTTGTTGCCGCTATAACAACAAAAACTAAAAACAGAATAAAATAAATAAATATTTAAGAGGGGCTCCCATACAACAAACGTTCTTTTTTGCTGTTTTATGGTACTGAACCCTTCGTGCGTGAGTCTGACTCGCACTTGACAGGTTTTTTTCTGGTGGTTTGACTGCCTCCGTGGTCGAATGGTTATAAACCGGTTTTCAAGATGTCGCTTTTCTACATATTCTGCGTGGAAAGAAAAATGCATGAAAACTCAAAAATTGTGGTGTTTAGGTGATAATCTAGAATCTACATTGTCATCTCAAACATTAACTACATTTTTTAAACTTATTTAAAAACAATAAAAATAAAAAAATATATATAAACTTGAACATATGAAGTCAAAGTCAAATAAGCTTTATTCAAATAAACTTAATAATTAAGTACTTTTGAATCGTCTATATTTTCCTACCAGCTGTTCCAGACTTTTTTAGACTTTTTGAAAAAACAAAAATAAGTCACCGAGCGGGATTCGAACCCGTAACACTTGTTTCTTGCCGACAGTGGCCGGCCGGACGAAATTAGCGACCATATTCTGCGTCGGAAGAAAAACGCATGAAAACTCGAAAACACGCGTTTTCCCAAACATAAGACTAATCTAGATCGATTGTTTACCCCCGAAAACCCCCATATACCAAATTTCAGCGAAATCGTTAGGGCCGTTTCCGAGATCATAGAAATAAATAAATACAAAAATTGCTCGTTCGAAGGTATAAGATAACGATTATAGCCTTTCTGTCCATCAACATACGTACATTGTTGTCACCCTATCTTAAAAATCTCATACAAATTTAATCATGGATTTTATTGTAACTACCTGCAGTGATTGGTTTTAGATGCAGCTAGATCCTCAGTGACGGAACTTGTTACTTGCGTGAAGCAAAATTCACGTAATGTGACAGTTTTAAGTATGTATGTATGGGCCATACAGTGTGATGGTTCGAAATATTGTTTTCGCTTTTTTCTATTGAGGTGTCGTTATGCGAACGAATTTCAAGTATTATATACTGTCACTTATCAAACGTGACGCTGCTATTACAGACTGCTTCATTTGGCTCCAAACGGTTTAGTTGTCGATATTTTGACAACTGAAAACTGGTACAGACGGTTCTGTATGTGCCATGTTTAAACAACGATTTTATGAGATCTGCTCTGTTTTGTACGATGTCCGAGTGTTAAATCTTATCCGCCTTACTAATAAGGAACTGCAACCCACCCCTTTAACAGCTGTGTAGCTAAGCTATGACAGTGATAGAGGTATTATAGATCGTGTACACAGTTGTTTACAAATAAAGACTTTCATTGTATTGGGTTCATTGTATACACACTGGTTATAACGAATGTGACTTGCAACACTGCTGCTCACGTTCTAAAACAACATCATCTTTAATTATTTTCTAGTGAAATATAAATAAATTAATAATTTAAATCTTATACCGGTTCCACACTCGCGCCGCGAAAGCCCGTGAAGGCCAAGAACCGCGAGTGTGGAGTGTGGAGGGTTTCGCGGCTTCGCGTTCGCGCTTCGCGGCGTTCCCCGTCCGGTGGTTTTTGGTCCGTGTCAAAAGGCTTGTGTGCCGAACTAAGGTTGCCGTGATTCGTGGCCGCGGTTCACGCGCGAGTCTGGAGGGCTATATTTTTCGCACCGTTTTCATGCGCGAACCGCGCCCGTGATTTGCGGCGCGAGTGTGGAGCCGGCTTTATATTGAGGCTTTATCGTGATTAAACTGTTAAGAAAACCTGTTTATTTTTAATCCTTATACTATTTTCACCAATATTTTAGACATAAGCGTGTGGGCCGGAGAGTCGCATGCTTTTAAAACTTTAGATCGCGATATCTTTGTCCCTGTCGCGTTACATGAGTAACGAATGTGTTCGTAGCTGTAACAATGAATATGTAACGGCTACAAATACATCAACCCACCGGTACAGGCTCAGATTGATCTGGAATTCGACGATTTAACCAAAAACATAACCTCAAAGCATGCGACTCTCCGGCCCACATGCTTTTGTCCATAATTCTGCCGAGAAGCCGGTACAATCGAATTGATATCAGAAATAAGAACGTATATCATCAGTACATTACTTCTAGGTGGTTTTAGAATGGAATTATGCATGTGGTACGGAGAGTCGCATGCTCACTTAAAAACAAAGAATGTCTGCCAGCTGTCAGTCAACTGTCAAAAGCGTTTTGTTACGTGCGACATATGCACAGATTTTCCGTTTGATCAGAGGGCTTACCAACAGCAAATAAGAAACCGTTTAGTTCAAAAGCAGGCCTTAAACAGGACTGCTTAAGGCCTGCTTTCATACTAACCTTTGAGGTCAAAGTACGAAAAAGTAAGGCAGTTCAATATAAGTCCTGCTATAAGAGCTCAGTACCTGGGTGAACCGAGCAAGCTCGGTTATTAGTATTTATTGTAAATGGTGGTGTTTAGGTGATAAAAAAGTGCTTTAGCTACTTACTTTGGGATCAGAGCAATGTATGTGATGTTTTTTCGATATTCGTAATCTCAACCTTACATTACTCGTTTTGTCACAGAGTAACGCCATCTATTGTCAATTTCTCTCATTACATAGCTATGGAATAAGATGTAGTTAATACATAATAATTCCGCGAGGCGTAGTAGTTAGTTTTTATGGCATTATCCGAGAGATGGCGTCAGAAAACGTACCCGAAAAACTTTTTAAAATTTGTATCGGTAAATTTTCGTTTTGCACTATTGCTTCATAAGTCTCAATAAAATAAAAACTCGAAAGCAACATTAACAACATTTTTTTAAACTTGTCTAAAAACAATAAAAAATATATGTATAAACTTGAACATAAAACAAGTAAGTCACCGAGCGGGATTCGAACTCTGAACACTCGTTTCTTGTGGTCCACGTACTAACCCGCTGAACCAAACAGACATTGGCCGGCCGCGGATGAAATTAGAGACCATATGCTGCGTCGAAAGAAAAACGCATGAAAACGCAAAAACGCGCATTTCGCCAAACGTAAAACCAATCTAGATCAATTGTTTACCCCCGAAAACCCCCATATACCAAATTTCAACGAAATCGTTAGAGCCGTTTCCGAGATCACAGAAATATATATATATACAAGAATTGCTCGTTTAAAGATATAAGATAGTAAGGCCCTGGTTCTGACTCATACATTGTGGTGCTAATCTGTATCACTAACGAAACGTGTTGGTCGTGGTACGTGTTGCTATTTAGTGTCGGGGTTACAAAAAAAAAACACTTTCAAACATAAATAACTCTTAAAACATAAATTTTCGTAAAAATATGAATATTTTTTATGACTTACTAATTACATGCCTACATTTTGAAAAAAAAAACAGAAATGCTATACATTGTTTGGTTTTTTTCTATGCGACTCTGCCTGATGTCCTTTGAATCCGCCCGATATTTTAGATGCAGCGACGGAAATGAATGACTCAAGGCTGAGACAGGCATTTTTTAATTTCGCGGGTCTCGCTGTGAAATCTCGCATAGGTACATGCTTCAATCACGCAAGCCTTGCTGCGCAATATACCCGTCCACCCGGATGAAGCCACAGATTACAAGAATAGTAGATAACATTAAATTAACTAAATATGACGCTGCGAGGCCGTTTTTTTTGATAAAACCACAAGACAAGATTATACAAACGCAAAAAAACCGTCGGGGGCTGCATTACCTGCCCCGAAATAAACTAGTATTGTGATTAATTTATGTTAATAGTTAGAGAGATAGCAATGGCAGCCCCAGACGGATTTTTCTTGAAGCGCCAGCAAAAACTCTATTTCAAACTCAATAGGGAATATGCATAAGTCACCGATTTTCATAAAATTGAGCTTGATCACAGCGGACACTTGAAATAACATGATGGAACAGAAAGAAAAATAAAAAAATGAATTATTTTAGTTTTATCACACGATGAAATCAGGGGAAAATAACGAAATTTTTTTTTCATTTTCGGATATATTGCACTTAACAGTCAGATAGAATATCCAATAAGAAATAATATTTTGTATGACACATATGTACTAAAACGCAAAATTTAAGGAGATAATTGAAGATTCTTAGCTAACTCCATATTAAACGCGCTGAAACACACCTGAAACGTCACATATTTATATAGAGCGTTTTCGGCGGGAGCTGATGCGTGCTAACTTCAAGTAACTATATTACGAGAAAAAAACGCAAGAGAAAAGTTTCAATATTACAGTTGATTTTCTCAAGCATTAAGGTCCAAACAAATTATCGGACGCGGCTTATGGACGCGGCTTACTGCCGCGGCTGATAAGTGTGAACACTCTAATAACATCCTGCGTGCCAGATAGCTATCGGACGTCCGATGACGTCATATTAGTCGATTGTTATGTCCGCGACCTACTACATCCGATAGTTTGCACACCTGCCGCGGCTGATCTGCAGCCGCGGCAGTAAGCCGCGTCCGATAATTTGTTTGGACCTTTATACTATTGATTTTGATTTAAAAAAAAATTGATGCATATTTCCTATTGGTGGATTTTGTTCGCTGGCTATCGAATCAGCGGCCAGCTCTGCCACCGGCTAAAGCCTCGATTACATACGCCGATTTAGCGTCCTTACTGGGGACCCAATTTCAGATTGGAAACGAAGCCCCGAATTGGATCCTAGTTGGGGAATTTAAGGGTTGCCTCCCTAGCCAAGGCTATATAGGTAAGGCAAATGAAACTTTGATCATGCAGCCAAGTCTTCAGACATATTTTTTTCTTTAGTTTGCATTTATGCGGGTGTATTACTTACTACCGGCACGTAATTTGGCAAGACAAAGATGAGACAAAAGATGCGCAGCAGCTACAAACACTAAACTCGGTGCATCTTTTGTCTCATCTTTGTTTTGTCAAGTTATATGACGGCACCTATATCACATTATAAGTAGCCCCTGGATGATCAAGCATGGCTTGTTACTAATTTACATTGCATTACCACCACCACTACCATTTTGAGTGCGTACTAAAAATCCAAGATGGGGGCCAACTTTTTTGTTTTTGGGCCGATTTCGATAAAACTCTGTTTTTGGTACTATTTTTACAAGAAACTAACAACTCAATTTTCCAAATACTAAAAATCCAAGATTGCGGTCATATTTTTTGTTTGTGGGCCGATTTCGATGAAACTCAGTTTTTGGTACTATTTTAGCAAGAAAATAACAACACAAATTTTCAAATACTAAAAATTCAAGATGGCGGCCAACTTTTTGTTTATGGGCCGATTTCAAAGAAACTCGGTTTTGTTTCTACTTTGACATAAAAATAACAACGAAATGTTAAAAATAATAATAAAATATCCAAGATGGCAGCCAACATTTTTGTTTGTAAGCCGATTTCAATGTAACTCTGTTTTTGGTACTATTTTGACAAGAAAATAACAACTCAATTTTTTAAATACTTAAAATCCAAGATTGCGGCCATCTTTTTTGTTTGTGGGCCGATTTCGATGAAACTCAGTTTTTGCTACTATTTTGACAAGAAAATAACAACTCAATTTTTCAAATACTAAAAATCCAAGATGGCGGCTAACTTTTTTGTTTATGGGCCGATTTCAAAGAAACTCGGTTTTGTTACTACTTTGACAAAAAATAACAAGGAAATGTTAAAAATATTAAAAAATCCAAGATAGTGGCGTAGTTTTTTGTTCGTAGTCCGATTTCGATAAAACTCGGGTTTTGGTACTAACTACTACTATTTTTAGTATTAAAAAAAATGTGCTGTTATTTTAATGTTAAAATAGTACCAAAAACCGAGATTCATCAAATTCAGCCCACAAAAAAAATGTTGGCCACCATCTTGGATTTCTTAATATTTTCAATATTGCGTTGTTATTTTCTTGTCAAAATAGGACCAAAAACCGAGTTTTATCGAAATCGGCCCAAAAACAAAAGTTGACCGCCATCTTGGATTTTTAGTATTTGAAAAATTGTGTTGTTATTTTCTTGTTAAATTAGTAACAAAAACCGAGTTTCATCAAAATCGGCCCACAAAAAAAATGTTGGCCGCCATCTTGGATTTCTTAATATTTTCAATATTGCGTTGTTATTTTCTTGTCAAAATAGGACCAAAAACCGAGTTTTATCGAAATCGGCCCAAAAACAAAAAGTTGACCGCCATCTTGGATTTTTAGTATTTGAAAAATTGTGTTGTTATTTTCTTGTTAAAATAGTACCAAAAACTGAGTTTCATCGAAATCGGCCCACAAAAAAAATGTTGGCCGCCATCTTGGATTTCTTAATATTTTCAATATTGCGTTGTTATTTTCTTGTCAAAATAGGACCAAAAACCGAGTTTTATCGAAATCAGCCCAAAAACAAAAGTTGACCGCCATCTTGGATTTTTAGTATTTGAAAAATTGTGTTGTTATTTTCTTGTTAAAATAGTGCCAAAAACAGAGTTTCATCGAAATCGGCCCACAAACAAAAATGTTGACCGCCATCTTGGATTTTTAATATTTTCACCATTTCGTTGTTATTTTTTGTCAAAATAGTAACAAAACCGAGTTTCATCGAAATTGGCCCACAAACAATAAAGTTGACCGCCATCTTGGATTTCTTAATATTTTCAATATTGCGTTGTTATTTTCTTGTCAAAATAGGACCAAAAACCGAGTTTTATCGAAATCGGCCCAAAAACAAAAAAGTTGACCGCCATCTTGGATTTTTAGTATTTGAAAAATTGTGTTGTTATTTTCTTGTTAAAATAGTACCAAAAACTGAGTTTCATCGAAATCGGCCCACAAAAAAAATGTTGGCCGCCATCTTGGATTTCTTAATATTTTCAATATTGCGTTGTTATTTTCTTGTCAAAATAGGACCAAAAACCGAGTTTTATCGAAATCAGCCCAAAAACAAAAGTTGACCGCCATCTTGGATTTTTAGTATTTGAAAAATTGTGTTGTTATTTTCTTGTTAAAATAGTGCCAAAAACAGAGTTTCATCGAAATCGGCCCACAAACAAAAATGTTGACCGCCATCTTGGATTTTTAATATTTTTACCATTTCGTTGTTATTTTTTGTCAAAATAGTAACAAAACCGAGTTTCATCGAAATTGGCCCACAAACAATAAAGTTGACCGCCATCTTGGATTTCTTAATATTTTCAATATTGCGTTGTTATTTTCTTGTCAAAATAGGACCAAAAACCGAGTTTTATCGAAATCGGCCCAAAAACAAAAAAGTTGACCGCCATCTTGGATTTTTAGTATTTGAAAAATTGTGTTGTTATTTTCTTGTTAAAATAGTACCAAAAACTGAGTTTCATCGAAATCGGCCCACAAAAAAAATGTTGGCCGCCATCTTGGATTTCTTAATATTTTCAATATTGCGTTGTTATTTTTTTGTCAAAATAGGACCAAAAACCGAGTTTTATCGAAATCAGCCCAAAAACAAAAGTTGACCGCCATCTTGGATTTTTAGTATTTGAAAAATTGTGTTGTTATTTTCTTGTTAAAATAGTGCCAAAAACCGAGTTTCATCGAAATCGGCCCACAAACAAAAATGTTGACCGCCATCTTGGATTTTTAATATTTTCACCATTTCGTTGTTATTTTTTGTCAAAATAGTAACAAAACTGAGTTTCATCGAAATCGGCCCACAAAAAAAATGTTGGCCGCCATCTTGGATTTCTTAATATTTTCAATATTGCGTTGTTATTTTTTTGTCAAAATAGGACCAAAAACCGAGTTTTATCGAAATCAGCCCAAAAACAAAAGTTGACCGCCATCTTGGATTTTTAGTATTTGAAAAATTGTGTTGTTATTTTCTTGTTAAAATAGTGCCAAAAACCGAGTTTCATCGAAATCGGCCCACAAACAAAAATGTTGACCGCCATCTTGGATTTTTAATATTTTCAATATTGCGTTGTTATTTTCTTGTCGAAATAGGACCAAAAACCGAGTTTTATCGAAATCAGCCCAAAAACAAAAAAGTTGACCGCCATCTTGGATTTTTAGTCTTTGAAAAATTGTGTTGTTATTTTCTTGTTAAAATAGGACCAAAAACCGAGTTTCATCGAAATCGGCCCACAAACAAACATGTTGGCCGCCATCTTGGATTTTTAATATTTTGACCATATTTTCGTTGTTATTTTTTGTCAAAATAGTAACAAAACCGAGTTTCATCGAAATCAGCCCACAAACAATAAAGTTGACCGCCATCTTTTTTATTACATAGTTCTAGTGGCCTTTTTCCGTCCGGCTTCATCATCAAACCATTTCCTATCAGAGTACTCATCAAAACCTATTTTACGTTTCCGTTAATAGTGAAAACTCATTGCTTAATCTATGTAGAATAATGTTATTGTCAAGTACTGGTGACAACCCTAATCAGTGAAATCATGTCCTAATTGGGGCATAGTGTGATCGCTACATCCAATTTGGGTTCCTAGATTGGATCCCCAGTAAGGAAGCTAAATCGGCGTATGTAATCGAGGCTTAACGAATAAGGAAGAAATACCGAATCAGGGAGCGGCGCGGCTACGGTAATATGCGGCGGAAGCACAGAGACTTAAGGCTGGCCCCAGACCTACCGGTTCCATTTCTTTGCTTTGCTGTTCTACCATGGACCGCCGGCCAAGAGGCTCATTTTCAATCTATCGCATATTTTGACCTGACCACATTGGCAAGATAGCCATTAGTTTGGTGTTATCAAATATCGTCGTCTGGGGTGCGATGAGAAGTTTTAGTTTTCGTTTTAAAAAAAAACTGCTGTTTTATACAAAAATTAATAACGAAATTATCAAAATGTATGAAACAGTTCATTTTTTTTCGCGAGTTCAGATTTGGTCCCATAGTAAAAGTTGTTTAGTTTTATTATGGTCCCTATCTACCATATTCAGTTTTATAGGGCTTTACCAAACATCTTGTATAAATAAGCGATCGAGTTATTTTTAACGATCGGAGTCCATGTTCAGGGTGGCATATCGCCTAAAAGCTTCCTACTTCGCAATCCAGGCGATTATATTTGATAAAACCAAGCTAATGGCTATCTTGCCAATTTGGTCTAGTCCCAAAATGCGATAGATTGAAAATTACCCTGGTTGGCCGGCGGTCTTTCAAGCAAGGTAGCACAGCAAAGCAAAGAAACGGAACCGGTAGGTCTGGGGCCAGCCTAACACGCAATTTATTTAACCTAATTAATTAAGTACCTAAATGAAAGAAAGGCATAAGTAAATTCTATACGTGATATGTATTTGGAGTATTAGACATTTTAAATTTAATTCATTTGAACTTAGACTTTTTTAAATTATGACTATCTGACCGTGTTTTACATTTTCGTTTTCGACATTTTAATCGTTAGACTTTCTAATTTCGTCTAATTCGTTAGCTTCCCGTTCTCGGTTGTAATGTACTTTTACTCGATTTACCGGAATGCACCACATTAATGCGTGCTGAAAAAATCAGGGGCTGAAAATAACTAGGACGAATTTTATTTTTTCCATGCTAGTCGATTCTGAAAAATGATCGATGACTCAGCGAATAGTCTGTTAGAATGCACCCAAAGTCATGACACGAGACTATCGGTGTTTTCGTTCTATGTATTCTGTGTTTGTAGAATGGAACAAGCGTTTGTGATGTTAATGTACTTTTGAGTACCAAATTAGTGTCGATATCGTTTAAGCGTAGGATTTTGTATAGAGAAACGCTTAGAAATATTTTTATGCAATATGATTTGACTTGATTTTGGATTACTTATGGTTTTAAATTAACAATAATGCAATGTTATGTGTGTAATACAGTCACAGGCATCCGATGGACGACTATTTGTTTAATTTAAGGTAAGATCATAGTTTTATTTGATCAAATAGAAACATTGTACATTTGAGTACGAATCAACAAATTCGTGACGCTTGATCACGTGACCTATGTCAATCCCATACATTGTCTTTCTATTCTACTAGCGTTAATTGTAGTAAGTGGCCATTTGAGTAGGCCCCCTGGACCATAGCAAACCTATGGATTAAGGAGGAGGGTAATTTAGACCGTGGTAATAGTCGTCGGGGCTAGAGTACAAAAGATTTCGTAAATGTTTTTCGCAAAAATAAGAATAGTACCTAACTACTCGTAATAAATTTACCCCAAATGTTGACCGTATCAGTTAATGCTTCCAGGCTCCAGAAAAGTTCTAATCTTTATATCACGTGTCTCATCGAGTAGATAAGTATTGTGATTGTAATGTGATATATTTTATCAAATGCAACGCTTAGAGTAATTACACCTAGAAGCCGTGTCAGCGTATGCAAAGTAAGGCAACTTATACTGAGCCAAAATGGCTCAGTTTTCAGTTTTATATCCTTCATACGTTACCTAATCGTAACTAAAGTCCAAAAATATAATATTAATCTCTTTAAGGTAGGGAAATCGAAACTGTTTTGTACTTATTAGGTATGATTATGTAATAATGGACAATAAAAATCTGAAAACGGCGCCATTTTGGCTGTTTTAGTTGCCTCACTTTTGACAGCGCGCTTTGTAGGGAACTATCGTTCTAGGTGTAATTATTCTAAGATGCAAAGCATAATTATTAGTACCTACCTATTTTTGACCGAGCGAGTGACAAGCGTGAGCACGGTGTCTCCGAGCTGTAACAGTTCAAAATTGAACATGTTATCTTTTTCTCAAATATTTAATAAAAATAAAAATAAGAGGGGTTACTGACCTATGAACCGGCACTGGGAAAGATATTTTGTTGCTCCTTAATAATCCCATCGCCTCCAATGTATTACCTTTTTCTATCGCCTTGGAGACTCCATTTCTTTCAATTAACTTCTATTTTAGTGATAATTTGTAAATCTGCGAGGTACAAAGAAGTCCAGGGTTGGAAAAAATAGTTGTAAACAATAAATAAATAAAGTTATGTGATGAATCAATAAATAAACTCGTTAAATAACTTACCATGAAGGGATGTTTATTCTCATTTTAATAAAAAAGGGGTTGTTTATGCAATTTGGGTTGTCTTTCAATGCATATTGCCTGGCATTACGATAATTACTGCAATCACAACAGTATTCTTGTAGCACAAACTCTTTGATCACAGATAATTGTAGGCTATGACTGCGATTTGCAAATGCAACATTTACGAAATATCATATTTCTATATAAAAAACGGATACTTTTGCGGGATTTCTTTAACCTGAAAATATGTTTCTACAATAATAAACAATTCGTTGACATTTACATAGACAAATGCATTTGACATTTGGTGGCCGTTTTTGGAACTAAAGTGATAATCCATAGAGAAAAATCACTCTATATTTTAAAGAGAAAAAAAAAGAGAACGAAATAATCCTTGGTAAAATTATATCATTTAAAATTTATAAGGTAAAAGGAAGTCGAATGATTATAAAATATTAAAATAAACAAATAATAATTTAGTTATTCTAAATGTGTAAAATAATGTTTAGGTTTGGTGACGTGACATGCTTTGTAAACACATATCGCGTTTCGTTTTCAGCAAATCTCAAAAAACATTATTTGTAAATTAAGCTTGGGATTATGAATAAAGTAAAATCATTTAATATTAAAAGTAAAGGAAGATTACGAATGATTATATTTGTAATAAATAAACATTAAATAGAAACGATAACTAGTAAAAGGTTGTAAAGGAACTAGACATAAAAACAACACACCGTAGAATGGATCGTGGCTTTCCTTTGTTCATAAACAAAAAGACGAAGGGAAAATGTTTGTGGTAGCCAATCAGGAGCTCGGATTATGTGTGGGCGTGGATTTTCCTAAGATTAAGCTACATGGCGCCAGATTTTAAAGTAGCCAATCATAATTCGCAATGGTGACGTGTAAAATTAAATGTTACCAGTTAGAGTCTATAAAGTACCCTTAGTAATATAATATGGGAAAAGAACTGGCCAAGTGCGAGTCGGACTCGAGAGCAAGGTTCCGTGCCAGGGGAACGGCAAAAGAGGTCGCGTATGTATGTATGTATGAGTCGGGGGTGTTAAGGCCTGGATTCATCTTAAGGCTAGTATATTCGAAATTGTGGGATTTGGTGTATTTTCGATTCATCAATAAGCGATCAAATGTTCCTTTGTTTTGAATAGATGAAAATATATGCTTAGATTTTATAAACGACGTTGATTATCTTACAGTAAGAAATATGATATCCATATATTCAGTATAGTAAACCTGCAAATACAATAAAAACTTTAATTGATTTTATATTTTCTGAATAATACTTGGAGATTACAAATCATTTACCCACAATAATAGGTATATGAATAGGTTAAATGTTATGTGGAAGGATATTCAACGGTTACCTTTCAGTAAAAGTGACTCTTTCAGTAAAATAACGATAGAAACGGCGAATAGATGAAGAAATAAAAATGATGCCATTACTTTTGCACAAGAAAGAAAAGTTAGAGACAGAGAGGGTTTGAAATATTTTTAAAATACCATAGTATGTAGATGAACTCATTCAGTGACTGAAGAGGCAAATTGTAAGATGAGGCGACAAAATAGGGCACATACAACAGTAGGTTACGTATGTGAGTAATTTTCGTTGTTAGCGTTATTATACCCCAAGTTTGGTTGGTTAAGCATAATATCATTGGGTTCTTGTTATCAATTCGTTGCTATTATTAAATAAAGCTATGCGTCGATTGGAAATAATAAAAGCGGTCAGATAACATATTTATTGATTATAAGATTTTTCTTGGGAGGTTAGAATAGCGATAGACCAAAAGATGTATTCAAACGTACAGGGAAGGTTAAATCGATTGTGTCATTAGGAAATTAGAACAATATTTGCGTATGTGAGGAGTTTTGTAAATTCTAGAATAAGCAAAACTAATTATATTTATAATTATAACTATCGTGAGTATCGAAGTAATTACGGGTTCCTATTATTATATTCGCGAGATAGGTAGATTAGTTCAGGGAGAAATTACCCCATTATTGGGTAAATTAGAAAAATTAGTGACAGGGCTCTCTAAAAAATTAAGAACCAATAAGATTAAGCGTCATCAAGATTTTCGCAGAGGTAACTTTTCCGCATGTATATAAGGCCGGGCGCGGGGGAGCCGGTCCTCTTTCCTTGACTGCCTCCGAAGAAGACGCAAGCACACTTCCCTCTGTAAGATGGCTGCTGAACAAGTTTTTATTTAACTCAAGACCGAAATAGTCAGCAAATAAGTGAAAGAAACGAAAGTCTATGTGTATAGGTCTTGCACGGGCAAGTTTCTAACCTTTGGGGAAATGTTTCAGATGAGCTTTAAATGGTAAAATTAAAGCCTGACTGAAATATATAGTTTGGTTGCAAAGTTTACATCAAATTAACGTAGCTGTATCAAGTAAATTCAAGAATTAGTGAAAATAGATTTTTTAAAACTAATTTCATATGAAATGGAATGTGGGAAAGGGAGTTTTTATCTTGAATAATTAAAAATAGGATTGTGTCGTACTGGGGCGATTCGCTATGGACTTTCGGGGGGGGTACTAGGTAAAATTGAAGTTTATGATTGTGGCGTCATAAACGGGCGGCCAATTCGTTGGTCTGCCTAGTTAGTCACATAATGTAAGCCTGCGTGACTTAATATGGAAAAAGGCTTCATCAAGTGCTGCCGTTAGAACGTAGTTCTGTTTTCCGTTTAAGCCCCGAGGGCAGGTTTTCATTATTCCTTGAGCTAGGGCCCCGGAATCGGCTCCTTCCCCTCCGATTCTGGCACGTAAAGGTTGATAGGTTATGCTAGGTGAGTGCCGCTCAAAACTGTACAGGAATGGGGCGACGTGTGGCGCTGGTAAGAACCACAAAAATTGGCATAGGAAATTCTCATGTAGTCTGAACTAGGCAGGTAAAATCATAGGTCAATTGTAGGGTTAATCGCGCGAAAATTAGGTAGAGTATCACAAAACCTGGGGGGGGGTTTGTGATACTGGTGTTGTGAATCGTCGTCAATAGAGCGGAATAGGCGCATAATCTGCTAGGCAGGCATGTGGAACGAGCAAAAATCTAGTTAGGTAGGTCGTCACATTGTAAGATTAGCATTCTAGACTCGAAGTTGTTGTAGGATAAGTTAGGCATAATTCAACAAAATGGCCGAATTATTATTTATCGATAGGAAAATTGCTAGGTGCATTACAAAATGGCCGCTATTGGTTCTCTAAGTGATGCATTTCATCCAAGCTAATTTTGATAAACAACATGGCGGATCATGACCAAAGTAAATTAAAATGTATGAAAATTTTTAGGTTGTGTCAAGGCAGGTAAATGCGAGCAAGTTGGAGGGTTTAATGGGAATGTGTTAGTGAATTTGTTATCTTAAATTCTCAGTGGCATCTATGGGTGTTGTGAAGTGGCATTGTAAATAAATTTCAGTGAATGAAAAATATCTACCTACCATTGTGCTAAAGCTAGCTGGACGCACAATCTAATTAACTAATAGATTATCAAATCATAATAGAAGTAATATCTTTGAATTGGGCTGACTTTACTAATTTTGACCATGTTTCAATCTGTTGACTATAAATAAAATAAAATATTTTGGTAATAAATGTGGATGAATGCTAAATAAAAGTCTGGGTGTAATGTTGACCCGTGATATTATTTGAGCCATGTCAATTCCAACTCATTAATATCACAAGACACAATATTGAGTAAGCTTCCGCAAATTAACAAAATAATGCTCGGTGTGTAGCACTAAACAATACTTTGACCAACATTTATATACTATGAAAGTATCAATTAAATTGGTGAATATGTTAAGTTCACGATTACTGGAATCAAAGTATTCTCTGAGTTAAATATTCTAAATCAAATTTAACAGTCGACTCAATTTAAAGGAAATCAATATCAAGTTTATCACACAATAATCATAAGAAGATTTATTCAATGCCATTTTGACAATGCAATCCAAAGCTATTGTCCAAAAGTAGGAAAGGTTTAACGCAAATATTTATTTATTATACGTCCCTAAATTTAATAAACTTTCCTTCTGAAATCCCTAGATTTTCCAGTATTTATTCCCTTTTTTTTTAAGTTCATAAATTGTAAGATTGAATTTATGTTGATATAAGATAAATCAGAATTTAGAAAAAAAAATAAAAAAAAAAATGATCTGGCCATCACATTTGAGAAAAGAATATCTCAATTGTGAAAAACTGGGAAATCGCTTGGAGCATTTTGCTCGTCCTCTTCTTGTTGGAATATACAGACAAACTTAGACTTTTGACCATATACTTTACTTAATTTAAAGAATGATGGTAATTGGCTGGTCCTGGGGGAAAGTTGCCCAGTTCTGGAGACGAGGCTTACCATATTGAGCGGTGGAGGGGCTCTTTATCTAGCCAGGAAAGCCACATTGTATATTTTGAGTAACACTAAAGATAGCAAATAAATTCTAAATCAGTGACGAAGACGGGTTTTTCCATGCCTTGATTTCAGGCGACTATAACTCTTTAACTTGCTTCAAATTACCTCTCTTATCTTGATAAACTAAGTCGACATTGGATAATTTACATTACTTAGAATAACGTTGTATATGACAAATAAACTAATATTTGGTAGCGGAGTAGAATTACCCAAACTTAACTTTCTTTATAGCTCGAGTTACCTCTTTTTACCCTATTGTCTATTATGGCTCGATATACCCTCTTATACCCTACTAATTTATAACAATACTCCAATTAACTCATAAATTCACTTTGACCAATTTCTATCAACATTGTTCATACTTACTTCATTCAGCGGTATGTAGTTGGAAACGCTTATCTCTTTCCTATAGTATCTCCATTTCTAATCGCTAGAGACTATTAAAATTTCCATGGTATAGTAACAAATATTAAGAATTAGTATGAGATTAAAGTAAGCTTATTTAGGAAAATTACAAACTTAAATTCTATTTCCCTGGTTATATCAAAAGAGTAATAATATCCATTTGGTAGTAATTTTATTAAGTAATAGTTGTAATAACAGGAATGATTGAGACCTAGTGATAAAAGCGAGTACTTTTGTTGTAAGATGAGGAATCAATACCATTAACTAGGAAACCGTCTGATCATATTCTTCTTTGGGTATAAACACATTAAACTGAAGATAGGCAACGACCAACTATACAATCCAATAGCGATGAGCGAAGCCCATTTGTTTAAGCACATACTTAATGTTACAAAACATACTTACTAAACTCATCTTGTAGTCAAAGCGTTGGTTCCATATCCTTTGTTCAGAGCTAGGACATCTATACATCAAATTAGACGAATAGAAATAAAGAAATAAATCATAAAAGCAAAACATTCAGATTTTCATAATATAATTTCAGTATTGGTTTTGGCATTAACATAGAAAACTAGGTGAGAGGCAACCCTAAGATACTTTCCAAGATATTTATATAATATTATTCCTTTTAAAGTTAGAAAATTAACAAATTCTAGAGATTTTCTAAAAGCCGCAGTCGGGCCGGCTATGATTATTAAAATTTGTCAAATAAATCCAAAGATATGAATTGAAACATTGTTGACATAGATAATAGATTCTTTATAACTGATAGTATAGTAGTAAAATAGGTAAATTCTCAATTTTCCATTAACACTTCAGGCGGACACTAGTAATTCATTGTTGAAGTTATAACTAACTAGTAATAAATTTATCAATAAAGTTGATATAGCTTGACCATGACATCATAAGGTAGAAATCTAATGGATTAGGGTCCTCCGTAATAAAATAGATCGGTATTTTATTTGATAAACATAGTTATTTCTAAGCATTAAACAAAGTAACAGATTAGTATGAAGTTGGGTCAATTTGGAATGAGCAATTAATATCTTAATTTCTATTCTGTAGGAAAATCAGGCAAAGTAAATTCCTTCTTTTAGTAATAGGTTCTTAGTCCATTATCTATCGAAGCATAAATAATTAAAGTTAGTCATGTAAAGTTAATATTTATATCCACCCAGCAATATTCGAGAACTTAGGGTAATTACGGATTACAACTTGGGAAATACCACTAGAAATCACGCGCTCATTTCACACTTACAAAAGCATTAATATTAGATTATTCTATCATGCAATAAAATAGGGTTAGGGAAAATAAACTAGGCAAAACATAGATAAAACATTTAATGGAATCACAAGTAGGGATGGTTAGTTCGGAAGCCGTTTAGCGGCTAATCAACATGAATGGGATTTGTAGTTAGGTATGCGTTAGGTTAACTTTGCTAGGGTTAGAATATCACCAATCCATGTAGTAAAACAGTAAGAACTAGGATCCAATAAAATACAATCACCAGGTATCATTAGGAAATCAAGATAGTAGTTATCATTTGTATCAGTATTTAAATAGGGGGGGGGGATCATTACATTGTGAGATGCCGTGACCAGGATTAGTAGTTTTTACATACTTTTAGCATAGATTCCACTTCAACGAATTCCAGGCTTTTGTAATGTGAAATGCAGTGATCAAAATACAGATAAGATGATTTTGGTCACATTTTGCTGCTGAGAAAATAGGAACGATATTGCTGGTTGTGGATTGAATGTTCCTTGTTTTGTAGTGTAGCATCCATTTTGATCTTTTGTGTGCGATCTGTTATGTAATCCTTTTGGTTATAGCTGAAATTAAAGAAAAATATCAAAATAGGTTATGTAGTTTCACATTAATGTTTACGGAGTTATGTTTTAGCGTTTGAGAGAAGGGTTTCCTTAATGATTGAGGTAAAGTAACATTGAGCTGGTAGGGGGGCATTGATTTTATGGACATTTTTACTCCATAAAGGTTTCACAATGAAAACAGAAAATTTTATCAAAAAAAATGCCAACCGAAAATTTTATACTTACAAGAAGTTTCGTAGTAGGAATGAAATTCAGCCGCTAGCTTTCATTCTCCTTTGGTTATTGTGTACAAATACAACAAGTACAAATTTACTCTTGAGTAAAAACATCGTGAATTTTAGGTTAAAATAAATTATGGAAGTCGCCATAGAGAATATAAGAAAATCGCGTCGTGACAAAGATTACTTAGGATTCTGATAGAAAGAGGGGTTCTGTCAAATAAACAGACTAGAAAAAAAAATCTGACAGTTAAAACATGTTAGCACGTTGGCCCACGGCGGTCCATATAGCGATTTTAAAATCAAATGTTGAGTATCGAAACAGGTGTGTGATGGTGTTTATGGGCCTTGATGAGTTTTATAGCGGGGTTTGTATTGAACTGCCTTACTTTCGTACTACGGCTTAAGCAGTCCCGTAGGGCCGTTTAAACTGAATGTTTTCTTGATTGCAAATGTTTAGAATTTAAATTTTATAAAGTTGACTTCATAAATAAAATCTAGAATTAAAATTTTACTAGCAATCGATAAAAGAAACAGGAAATCGACTTATCTAGAAATATTCTATTAGCATAAACGTTATTGTTATTTTCTTATGCTATTTCGGGAATTATTAGAATAGACGGGTTTTTGTCGAGCGTTTTATTACCGCCGGATTTCGATTATGATATTGATAGCATGATAAACATTGAGCTTATGTCTTGGAAGGAATTGGGGTCGGTTGAATTAAGAAAACTGAATGCGGAAGTTAAATTGTCGAATAAATGAATAGGATAAAATATAATAAGCTTTATTCTTAGAAATGGCTCAGGTTATGATGTCAGTTGCACTGTCTGTTCTTATTTCTAAGTTACGACAAGCGTGAACGTAGCTTTAGTATGAAATAGGTCTACGGAAAAATATCATAGATGGCGTTAGTGAAAACTAAGACTTGTAGTCATGGAAATAAAAAAAAAAATTTTGTTACATTGATAAATAGTAGATTTTATGGGTTGAATAAATATAAAGGATTTAGTAAGGATAAGGAATCGTCTGGGTTACGATAAGAAGACATTTAAGGCGGTTTCATTTTAAGAAAGAAATTAGAAAATAAAGAACGAATGTCAGATAGAAGAACGAATGCCGGATGAGCGGACGGGGTTTTGTTTCATTGTCATTCAACTAAGAACTTCATTCAATTGTCAACGTCAACCTGACAGCAAAAGTCACTCTATAGTGTGGTCAGATTCAGTGTGCTTAACACAAATTCCGTCTAATTTCGCGACCGTTCGGACATAGAGATTTGATAATTAAGTTGGCGGATATAAGTAATTATTGCTAACGGTGTCGATGTCATGTTAAGACAATTAAGTAAAATTGCTCTTTTAGCTTCATTAGAGTTTCCATAGTAATAAAATTATCGGCATTTGCTAAGCGTAGCTAACAATTACCTTTAGGTTGGTTTCAATTAAAATATTGTAGTACGACTTTAACGTTTGTCGAAATGACAATTGCGAAAAAAAAAACATGTTGCGAGAGTTAGTTTTTCACCGGTGTAATTTTTCTCATATGAGACTGGTAAATTTTCATTTTTTTTTCTGCAATTTAGTCTGTTTTGCGTTCAGAAGCTGGCCACACTAGTCTGATGTCAACAAACAGAAAAAGAGGTTATAATAAAGTTAGTTATTGAAAAACAATGGTTAAATAAACAAGTTTAGTGAAAGTTTGACTGTGATGATGATATAAAGGTTATGTGGGTCAATGTGGAATAAATGTTGCATTGTGATTATGTGATAAAAATTTAAAGGTGCAAACAATAATAATGAGATTGGAGCCGGTATGCAATTGAGAAAATAACTGATTGTGAGTAATTTCTTATGCCTAAAATACTTATTGATTTGACTAGAGCTATAGGGAAACTTCTGATAAAGTTGCCTAGGAAATATAAAATGGTTTACAATAAACATAATCTTTAACTTGACTGTAATGTCAATTGAAGAAAAATATCAGATAACTGTACTTAAATATCAAAGTGAGATTTACTGAGACTACAATAAAACAGGCAGATGTATTGACAACGGGGGGTCGCGAATTAACTATGTAAATTTAAAAGCAGAAATTAAGTGAGCGGAACATGTCTAGTCGACTAGAACTCAGCTGGTTAATTGTCAACTAGTACAGTTAAGAGAAGTGAATACTTAAGAGAATGTTGATAAGAGAGTATAGCAATTATCATATAAAGTGAGACGGTTTAATTGTGGTTTTTAGAAGGGGTAATTTTTAAACATTTTGATTTGCGCTAACGGAATAAAGTTAATTCAAGAAGAGGTTGTATAGCATTTTTAAAGCAGACAAATGAACTTAGATAATTGCTTACAGATGCTTCTACGCAACCTTAGTATTAAAAGACAGCCGCTAGTTAAATAAAAATTCTTTACAAAATAATTTTAGCGGACGGAGCGTTGACACATATCTTGAGATTATTATTGTAGATGTGGATATCTGGCTAACGGGGTAGCCTAGCTGTTATTGTGGAATAGAAGAATTAGTCTAAGAGCCAAGGGCTTAAAAATTGGTTCTTCAATATAAATAAATAAAAAAAAAATCTATAGTAGATACTTAGTGAAATAGTCAGGTTGCCAAAGTATGTATATATTGAGTAGGTAATGCTTAGTTATAAAAGTCAAAATTAAAAATTCAATAAAATTGTGCAGTAACAATGAAGATTCAGGTAAACTTTAAACAGCGACTATTAGCAGTCCGCGACTTTTTTTTAACTAGAGTTATGGAGGAATAATTTCTTAGTGAATTGTTTAGGTTATCGTTGACAGTTATAGAGACAAAGTTTAAGTATCAAGTTTGGATGTACGTTACAAAATTACTTTAGACATTTGTTTCCCGTGGTGATGACATTGCAAACGGCACGTCTGAGGAAAAGTCTGCTATTAAGGTTTTGTTTAGCGTACGGTTTTAAAAATCATTCAAGTATGCTTGTATTGTTTTGTTACTAAAAAATATAAGTAGATAGACTAATACGATTAGATTTATGGCGCCTTTTGATGTGTCCATCTACGACTAGATATGGACTAAATGTTAGATTTATTTGGGAACTATTGTATGCATTGGTCCAAATTTAACTTTTAATTCTTGACTCGAGGTATATGAGGAAGGAGTTTTTGAGAGTTAGCGTAGAGTTTTATTTTGTTAAAAAAAAAAAAAAAAAAAAAAAAAAAAAGAATAAAAATAACTTATCCGTATTTGGCTATAACTATCTACATTATAATTTATTTTATGGGGAAGGCGTAGGCAAGGAAAATTAACGGAATGAAAAAAAAAGGAATTTGAAAAAAAGATACAAACAATTAAATTAAAACTAACCAAATAGATAATTCGGTAGAAAATTAGAATTAGCTGCAATGTTAAAACCAAAATAAATACCCCAAACAAAAAAAAAAAAACTTTATAGCGGACAAATAAAAATTTGAAAGCATGGTTTTTTTGTATCCAATCTTTGGATATTATAAAACCAAGCTAAATAAGGATGTGTGCTAATATTTTATATAGATCTGACATTACACTGAGGGCAACGAACGATTAAAACTCGCCATGGGGAAACCGGTCCGAGTTCGTCGCGCGCCAAAGCGGTATGAATCATCCGAGGAGCCGGCGGAAATAGTAGAGGGTCCACATAGTTCCCGACAGTCGGAATCCGAGGTTATAGAAAATAGAGGGCCTCAACCGGTAGAGGTGCGACAGCGGCTAGTAAAGACGATAGTGAAACCGAAGGTAACGCGATCGCGCGAATTGATGACAATACAAAGAATGTTGAATCGCACGGTAGGCGTGTTAACTAAGAGGATAGATGACCTAAGCGAAGAAGTCAAAAGGACTCAAGGTTCTAATCAGGATACTAGCGAAGTCGAAAAATCGCCGGTAGTCGAAGTAACGCCGATGAACGATGTGGAAATAGAAAATAGGAATGAGACTAAGGAGCCTAATGCGATGGAAGATATTCAGAAGTACGTCATTTGTAACGTCAAAAATATAAATTTAGATAGACCTAAATTTGGGGATTCGTCGATACATCCAGTCGATTTCATTGAAGATTTAGAAATTTACTTAAAAAAGGCGGGAAAGGCTGAAAACGAATTAAGCCTAATACAAGACTGCTTAACTTCGAGTTCGAAGGACTGGTTTAGAGTATATAAAGGAAGATGGACAGGATTGGCTGATTTTAAGGTAGATTTCTTAAAAGCATACTGGGGAGAAAATGAACAAAATGAGTTGAGAAGGAAGATAGTGCAAGGCGTATGGAATAGGACGGAGACGCCCACCATGGTGGAACATTTCTTGAAGCTGACAGTCAAGGCGCAGATGTTAAGCTACAACATTCCTGAAAAACAATTAATTAACGATATCATTCGGCATTATCCGAAATTTATTCAACAAGCGTTCGTGACAAACAAGATAGAAAATATAATAGAAGCGGCGGAATTTTTAAGAAGTATGGACAACATACAGAAGCAAGAAGCACCGAGCACTTCGGCAGCTAAGAATTCTAAGGATTGGGAACAGAAGAAGAGGGGCCTTCAGCAAAACTATAGGCAATGGCAGAAACCAAGAGAAAATCAAATACAAGCGGTTAGCTTAAATAATAATAATGTTAATGTAGATGGTAGCGAAATGTTAAACTAGTTAGTCAGCTTCAACTACAGGGGACCTAAATTATAATATAATGGTTAAAATGAATTGGTGTCCGGGTGAATCTTTAGGGCGAAATAATACCGGAATTAAGATACCTATTTGTACGTATCCGAAAGAAAATAATTTAAAATTGGGGTTAGGATATAGTGAGCCAGAGGGTTTAGTTCAAAACATTCCTAGCCAAATAGTAGAGATTTTAAAATTAAAAATAGAACAACTTTTGGTCGATACTGACAATAGCGTACACGCAATTTTTGATGAGGAAGTCACAAATAGGGTAGATACTCCAGCATTCAAGTCTGAATTATTAGTTCAAATATTTGATGAAAATCTAGTAGCTTTGCTGGATACAGGTAGTGATATAACATGTGTATCAGAAGAGTTTTGGAATAGGTTAAAAGAGAAAAGGCCGACGATACCCACTATGCCTATTAAACCACTTCTTATTAAAACTGCAGTAGGTCAGAAAAGTGTAGAAATAAAAAAAATTGCTTTGGTCACGTTAGGAATAGGGGCTTTTGAATGTGATTTAACAGTTTTAATTGTACCGGGTCTTAGTGCTGATTTGATATTGGGATTTGATTGGATGAAAGAAAATCAAGCGTCAATAAAACTTAATAAAGAGGAAGAAGGGGTAGAAATTATCATAGGGAATGAGAAAAAATTATTTAAATTTTATAAAGGCGAGAATGCTTTCAGTAGTTGTAATCCGTTAACAACTTTTAATATTGAAACAGTAGTTGAAGAGAACGTAGAAAAAAATATTCGAGATATGATACACCAGTCAAATCTAGATAAAAATAAACGTGGAGCTTTAGAGGAAGTTTTAATGAAACATAAAAAATCTATTTACATCCAAATTAGGGAGAGCAAACTGTTATGAACACGAAATTATTATGGAGCCTCACTCACCTGTAGTAAAAAGAACATATCCAATACCTTATGCGTATAGAGATAAAGTAGAAGCCAAGTTAATGGAAATGGAAGAGCAAGGGATCATTAGTCGTTCGTCCACGCCATATTGTAGTCCATTGACTTTCACTTTAAAAAGAGACGGGTCAATTCGTGTGTTATTGGATGCCAGAGAAATAAATAAGTACATGATAGCAGAAACCGAAAAACCGCCATTACAATTAGATGTTTTAAATTCTTTTCAAGGGGCAAAATACATTAGTAAGGTAGATTTGAAAAATGCTTATTATCAAGTAGGGTTAACAGAAGTTAGTAAAAAATATACAGGGTTTTCTTTTAATGGGAAGTCCTACGTTTATAATGTACTTCCACAGGGTTTGAAGACCTCTGTCGGTTCGTTTAGCCGTTTGATTAGTATCATCCTAGGTCATGAGGTTAGGGAATTTTGCGTTAATTATCTTGACGACTTGGGAATTATAACGACAGGAACGCTATCTCAACATTTAGAACATTTAAACATTGTGTTAGGGAAGTTATCTGAGGCAGGGTTAACTTGTAATTTAGAAAAATGCGAATTTTTAAGTACCGAAGTAAAAATGTTAGGTTATATCATTTCAACTAATGGAATTAGCACTGATCCGGAAAAGGTTAAATCCATACAATTATTCCCTGTACCAAAGAAGCTAAAGCAAGTTAGGGCTTTCTTAGGGCTTTGTAACTTTTATCGTAAATTTATACCAAATTATAGTTTTCATACTAGATCTTTATGTGAGTTGTTGAAAAAGGACAAGAAATGGAATTGGGGACAAACAGAGCAAGAAGCTTTTGAGAAAATAAAATCACTTTTTATTAGGTCCGTAGAGTTGAATCATCCGGATTTTACTAAACCTTATTACTTACAAACCGACAGTTCAGGAATAGGGTTAGCTGGGTTCTTATACCAGATGGATAGTCAAGGGGACATAAAAATTTTAGGGTTTCACAGTAAATTATTAAGGGGGGCTCAATTAAATTGGACGGTAACGGAGCAGGAATTTTATTCAATAATTTGTTGTTTAGAAAAATTTGAAACTTATTTGAGAGGAGCGAAAGTGATAATTCGAACAGATCATAAAGCATTAACATTTGTAAAGAATTGTAAGTTATATAATGCACGGGTAACTAGATGGATAAATTATTTAGAGCAGTTTCAATATGAGGTTCAACATGTAAAAGGTAGGGATAATGTGGTAGCTGACGTGTTGTCTAGATATCAGCCTGAAGGAGATTTATTACAAGAGGATAAAACTAATTCACCGAGGATATTTTATACTGAAGTTAGAGATAATAAAGAATTACGCGACAAATTAAAGAATTTGGCAAAATTACAACAGGATGATACAGAAATAGGCGAAATAATTAAAAATCTGAATAGTGGGGTCGAACCAAATAGTAGATCAACTCAAATCTTTAGAAGGAGTTCATTAGTAGACGGGTTATTATATTATTCACCTGGGGAAGGAAATAAAAGGGTGTTATTTTTACCAAGTTCACTTAGGGAAGAAGTTATTTGGCAGGTGCATTTAGAAATGGGTCATCAAGGGTCGTACAAAGTAATCAAATATATTAGAGATAGATTCTTTTGGAAGGGATTAACGAAACAGGTCAAACGTTTATTAAGGGGGTGTCATGATTGTCAGGTCACTAAAAGTGATACAGCTAAGTATGTAGGACCTTGTCGTTCAATTATAACTGAAAATGTGGGAGACCTCGTTATGGTAGATTTATATGGACCATTACCATCAGGGAAGTTTGGTATGAGTTACATTTTAGTTATTCAGGATTCCTTTAGTAAATTCGTGAAATTTTATGACCTTAGAAGAGCAACAGCAATATCAGTATTAACAAGAATGAGAAAGTTCTTTCGCATAATACGACCTGCGGCGATCATGTCAGATAATGGGTCACAGTTTGCTAGTAATATGTGGAAAGAAACTATGAAAGCAGAAGGGGTAAGAGTAATTTATACTACAGTTAGGAATCCTAGACCTAATACCACCGAAAGAGTAAATAAAGAGTTAGGACGTTTATTTCGGACTTATTGTAGGACCAATCATAAAAGTTGGGTAGACTTATTGCCAAAATTAGAAATTCTTTATAATAACACTTATCACGAAAGTACTGGGTTTACGCCTTGTGAGATTTTATACAGTGAACCTACTAGATTATCATTTGATAATGTCATACTGACTGATCTAGTACCACCACCTATTAATGAAATCAGGGAGAAGGCGCGGGAAAATTTAAAGAAAGCAGGACAACTACGTCAAACCAAATTTAATGAAAAATATAGGATCATCCAATTCCAGATAGGAGATTTAGTAAAATTGAGGAAATTAAATAAATCCGACGCAAAATTAAAAATAACAAAAAAGTTTGAACCATTATATGAGGGTCCGTTTGTGGTTGGAGCTAACCCGTTTAAAAATGTATATTTACTTGTTGATCCGGAGACTGGTAAAGAAAGAGGGAGGTTTAATGCTATACATTTATCTAGGTATTATAAGTAAGGTTTAATGTCGTGTTTAACTTTAAGGAAACAAAATGTTTATGTTATGTTAACTAAATGAAAATGTAATTTTGAGTTGATTAATAAATAATTATGGGGTATGATTATATAGACTCTGTCGGGAACGGGAAAAGCCTATCTGAACTTACAAAATTTAAGGACTCAAATTTAAGAAAACTAAAAAAAAAAACCACGGTCTAAAGAAAAGTTATAAATTTTTAAGAGCGTTGTTAACATTTTAACTTATCGTGTCATACGGAAGTAAAATTTTGTTTAAATTAACAAACATTTACATAAACCCAATGGATGGTTTAATCATTGAGTTGCTTAAAGTTGTAATGTCAGATAGAGGGGAGTGTTGGCGGCTTTTCTTTCTTCGGGGGGGAATTTTCTTCATAAGTAAGTATAGATATTGAAGAGAATTAATTTTACGATTTACTATTAACATAATCTTAGATTATTAAGGGATACTGGAAAAAAAAAGGGTATCTTAATAAGGGAAAGACGCTTATGGAATCGAGAATGTACGAGATTTCTTCAATTTATGAATCATTAATATATATGCAATTATATATACATGAATAAATATATATAAATATAAAAGATTAAACAGATAAAATGAATTACAGGTATTACTGCTAATGGTATTCAAAATTTAATAATTAACAAAAGCAGGATTACGGAAATAAAAGGAAATACATTTAGTTTGAACAGGGATATTTATTAACGAAAGGAGCGGCGTATAGTTGTGAAATAGTAGAGTTGCGTAAAGTAGAGATGTGTACTGGGGGAATGCTTAGGGATAAGCGAATCTAAAGCGTACAGACGTTACTATTGCGTAATTACTATTGCGTAATTTATTTGCAATCTAATTAACAGATATTTTAGTGCAATCTGCGTAGAATTCCATATGGTGACAGACGACGTATTTAATCTTATCATTGAAAATATAATTCAAAATCATTCATCGTTAGTTGTATAAATTTTGTATTCAGTCTGTAGCTATGATATAATCTTGGGTGGCGTAAATGTAGGCTAGTGAATGATGATAGTGGGTGCCGCGTGGTGAGAAAAGATGAACGAAATGAGAATCTAATGTAGGATAGAAGTATGAATAGAGTGATGAGCGAAGAGAATGAAAGAATGAAAGTTGTTGAGAGAAAGGAACGTTAGTTAAAATATAGATTCTATAGGAGGGCTTTGGATTATAACATATGTGAAACCTGAATGCAGGCTTATTATCTTTCCAAGAGATAGGACCATCACACTGCTTTAGCGCTAGGGTTGTGCTTGCGGCCAGGCCGGCGTCTAGAGTTGACAAACTTGAATTTTGTACAGTAGGACTATTTGGTGTTAGGTTAATAAAAAAAAAAAAGAGAAACAAACACAGTTGAAGTTTGTTATTGTCCTGGTGTAAACAGCTGTCCAAAATTCATACTACACAAGAAGCTAAGAGCTAAATTGATATTCGGCAACTGCACACTCTCCAAGGCTGTATTAGGGTTGTTCCAGAGTCTTAAGTAAGCTTTTGGAAATATATGGTCATTGTATATGCTCGCCGCTAAGCCTTTGGTTTGGAAGGAGTAATATTTGATTGCGGAGGGGTACAATGCACAAATATGAAGCGCAATGCGCGTACTTTTTCATAAGGTTAGGAAAGGTCTTATTTGTCCATGTAGGCTTACTAGGAGCTGTGGATTCACAACCCACACCTTACCGTGATTTTGTACGACTCTGGTGTTGAATATGCATACGACGGAATTGGCAAAAGCAACAGACACTTAGAACTCGCTTAATAATTTTTGATATGGTCTTGGTTTAAATACACTCTACAATCTTAAATTTCATTTACACTAGGGCTCACCCAACAATTCTTTGATCTTGGAGAAATAATAATGATTAGGATTATAGAAAGAGGGGGGAAGATTCGAATATATATATATATATTAAAGAAACAACAGTAGAAGGGGTAATATAAATATTTGAGATTTGAGAAGAAAATTTTACTTCGGATCCAATACGTAGTTTTGTCACCTATGTATAAATTTTGGGGTCGAGCTGTAACAGTTCAAAATTGAACATGTTATCTTTTTCTCAAATATTTAATAAAAATAAAAATAAGAGGGGTTACTGACCTATGAACCGGCACTGGGAAAGATATTTTGTTGCTCCTTAATAATCCCATCGCCTCCAATGTATTACCTTTTTCTATCGCCTTGGAGACTCCATTTCTTTCAATTAACTTCTATTTTAGTGATAATTTGTAAATCTGCGAGGTACAAAGAAGTCCAGGGTTGGAAAAAATAGTTGTAAACAATAAATAAATAAAGTTATGTGATGAATCAATAAATAAACTCGTTAAATAACTTACCATGAAGGGATGTTTATTCTCATTTTAATAAAAAAGGGGTTGTTTATGCAATTTGGGTTGTCTTTCAATGCATATTGCCTGGCATTACGATAATTACTGCAATCACAACAGTATTCTTGTAGCACAAACTCTTTGATCACAGATAATTGTAGGCTATGACTGCGATTTGCAAATGCAACATTTACGAAATATCATATTTCTATATAAAAAACGGATACTTTTGCGGGATTTCTTTAACCTGAAAATATGTTTCTACAATAATAAACAATTCGTTGACATTTACATAGACAAATGCATTTGACATTTGGTGGCCGTTTTTGGAACTAAAGTGATAATCCATAGAGAAAAATCACTCTATATTTTAAAGAGAAAAAAAAAGAGAACGAAATAATCCTTGGTAAAATTATATCATTTAAAATTTATAAGGTAAAAGGAAGTCGAATGATTATAAAATATTAAAATAAACAAATAATAATTTAGTTATTCTAAATGTGTAAAATAATGTTTAGGTTTGGTGACGTGACATGCTTTGTAAACACATATCGCGTTTCGTTTTCAGCAAATCTCAAAAAACATTATTTGTAAATTAAGCTTGGGATTATGAATAAAGTAAAATCATTTAATATTAAAAGTAAAGGAAGATTACGAATGATTATATTTGTAATAAATAAACATTAAATAGAAACGATAACTAGTAAAAGGTTGTAAAGGAACTAGACATAAAAACAACACACCGTAGAATGGATCGTGGCTTTCCTTTGTTCATAAACAAAAAGACGAAGGGAAAATGTTTGTGGTAGCCAATCAGGAGCTCGGATTATGTGTGGGCGTGGATTTTCCTAAGATTAAGCTACATGGCGCCAGATTTTAAAGTAGCCAATCATAATTCGCAATGGTGACGTGTAAAATTAAATGTTACCAGTTAGAGTCTATAAAGTACCCTTAGTAATATAATATGGGAAAAGAACTGGCCAAGTGCGAGTCGGACTCGAGAGCAAGGTTCCGTGCCAGGGGAACGGCAAAAGAGGTCGCGTATGTATGTATGTATGAGTCGGGGGTGTTAAGGCCTGGATTCATCTTAAGGCTAGTATATTCGAAATTGTGGGATTTGGTGTATTTTCGATTCATCAATAAGCGATCAAATGTTCCTTTGTTTTGAATAGATGAAAATATATGCTTAGATTTTATAAACGACGTTGATTATCTTACAGTAAGAAATATGATATCCATATATTCAGTATAGTAAACCTGCAAATACAATAAAAACTTTAATTGATTTTATATTTTCTGAATAATACTTGGAGATTACAAATCATTTACCCACAATAATAGGTATATGAATAGGTTAAATGTTATGTGGAAGGATATTCAACGGTTACCTTTCAGTAAAAGTGACTCTTTCAGTAAAATAACGATAGAAACGGCGAATAGATGAAGAAATAAAAATGATGCCATTACTTTTGCACAAGAAAGAAAAGTTAGAGACAGAGAGGGTTTGAAATATTTTTAAAATACCATAGTATGTAGATGAACTCATTCAGTGACTGAAGAGGCAAATTGTAAGATGAGGCGACAAAATAGGGCACATACAACAGTAGGTTACGTATGTGAGTAATTTTCGTTGTTAGCGTTATTATACCCCAAGTTTGGTTGGTTAAGCATAATATCATTGGGTTCTTGTTATCAATTCGTTGCTATTATTAAATAAAGCTATGCGTCGATTGGAAATAATAAAAGCGGTCAGATAACATATTTATTGATTATAAGATTTTTCTTGGGAGGTTAGAATAGCGATAGACCAAAAGATGTATTCAAACGTACAGGGAAGGTTAAATCGATTGTGTCATTAGGAAATTAGAACAATATTTGCGTATGTGAGGAGTTTTGTAAATTCTAGAATAAGCAAAACTAATTATATTTATAATTATAACTATCGTGAGTATCGAAGTAATTACGGGTTCCTATTATTATATTCGCGAGATAGGTAGATTAGTTCAGGGAGAAATTACCCCATTATTGGGTAAATTAGAAAAATTAGTGACAGGGCTCTCTAAAAAATTAAGAACCAATAAGATTAAGCGTCATCAAGATTTTCGCAGAGGTAACTTTTCCGCATGTATATAAGGCCGGGCGCGGGGGAGCCGGTCCTCTTTCCTTGACTGCCTCCGAAGAAGACGCAAGCACACTTCCCTCTGTAAGATGGCTGCTGAACAAGTTTTTATTTAACTCAAGACCGAAATAGTCAGCAAATAAGTGAAAGAAACGAAAGTCTATGTGTATAGGTCTTGCACGGGCAAGTTTCTAACCTTTGGGGAAATGTTTCAGATGAGCTTTAAATGGTAAAATTAAAGCCTGACTGAAATATATAGTTTGGTTGCAAAGTTTACATCAAATTAACGTAGCTGTATCAAGTAAATTCAAGAATTAGTGAAAATAGATTTTTTAAAACTAATTTCATATGAAATGGAATGTGGGAAAGGGAGTTTTTATCTTGAATAATTAAAAATAGGATTGTGTCGTACTGGGGCGATTCGCTATGGACTTTCGGGGGGGGTACTAGGTAAAATTGAAGTTTATGATTGTGGCGTCATAAACGGGCGGCCAATTCGTTGGTCTGCCTAGTTAGTCACATAATGTAAGCCTGCGTGACTTAATATGGAAAAAGGCTTCATCAAGTGCTGCCGTTAGAACGTAGTTCTGTTTTCCGTTTAAGCCCCGAGGGCAGGTTTTCATTATTCCTTGAGCTAGGGCCCCGGAATCGGCTCCTTCCCCTCCGATTCTGGCACGTAAAGGTTGATAGGTTATGCTAGGTGAGTGCCGCTCAAAACTGTACAGGAATGGGGCGACGTGTGGCGCTGGTAAGAACCACAAAAATTGGCATAGGAAATTCTCATGTAGTCTGAACTAGGCAGGTAAAATCATAGGTCAATTGTAGGGTTAATCGCGCGAAAATTAGGTAGAGTATCACAAAACCTGGGGGGGGGTTTGTGATACTGGTGTTGTGAATCGTCGTCAATAGAGCGGAATAGGCGCATAATCTGCTAGGCAGGCATGTGGAACGAGCAAAAATCTAGTTAGGTAGGTCGTCACATTGTAAGATTAGCATTCTAGACTCGAAGTTGTTGTAGGATAAGTTAGGCATAATTCAACAAAATGGCCGAATTATTATTTATCGATAGGAAAATTGCTAGGTGCATTACAAAATGGCCGCTATTGGTTCTCTAAGTGATGCATTTCATCCAAGCTAATTTTGATAAACAACATGGCGGATCATGACCAAAGTAAATTAAAATGTATGACAATTTTTAGGTTGTGTCAAGGCAGGTAAATGCGAGCAAGTTGGAGGGTTTAATGGGAATGTGTTAGTGAATTTGTTATCTTAAATTCTCAGTGGCATCTATGGGTGTTGTGAAGTGGCATTGTAAATAAATTTCAGTGAATGAAAAATATCTACCTACCATTGTGCTAAAGCTAGCTGGACGCACAATCTAATTAACTAATAGATTATCAAATCATAATAGAAGTAATATCTTTGAATTGGGCTGACTTTACTAATTTTGACCATGTTTCAATCTGTTGACTATAAATAAAATAAAATATTTTGGTAATAAATGTGGATGAATGCTAAATAAAAGTCTGGGTGTAATGTTGACCCGTGATATTATTTGAGCCATGTCAATTCCAACTCATTAATATCACAAGACACAATATTGAGTAAGCTTCCGCAAATTAACAAAATAATGCTCGGTGTGTAGCACTAAACAATACTTTGACCAACATTTATATACTATGAAAGTATCAATTAAATTGGTGAATATGTTAAGTTCACGATTACTGGAATCAAAGTATTCTCTGAGTTAAATATTCTAAATCAAATTTAACAGTCGACTCAATTTAAAGGAAATCAATATCAAGTTTATCACACAATAATCATAAGAAGATTTATTCAATGCCATTTTGACAATGCAATCCAAAGCTATTGTCCAAAAGTAGGAAAGGTTTAACGCAAATATTTATTTATTATACGTCCCTAAATTTAATAAACTTTCCTTCTGAAATCCCTAGATTTTCCAGTATTTATTCCCTTTTTTTTTAAGTTCATAAATTGTAAGATTGAATTTATGTTGATATAAGATAAATCAGAATTTAGAAAAAAAAATAAAAAAAAAAATGATCTGGCCATCACATTTGAGAAAAGAATATCTCAATTGTGAAAAACTGGGAAATCGCTTGGAGCATTTTGCTCGTCCTCTTCTTGTTGGAATATACAGACAAACTTAGACTTTTGACCATATACTTTACTTAATTTAAAGAATGATGGTAATTGGCTGGTCCTGGGGGAAAGTTGCCCAGTTCTGGAGACGAGGCTTACCATATTGAGCGGTGGAGGGGCTCTTTATCTAGCCAGGAAAGCCACATTGTATATTTTGAGTAACACTAAAGATAGCAAATAAATTCTAAATCAGTGACGAAGACGGGTTTTTCCATGCCTTGATTTCAGGCGACTATAACTCTTTAACTTGCTTCAAATTACCTCTCTTATCTTGATAAACTAAGTCGACATTGGATAATTTACATTACTTAGAATAACGTTGTATATGACAAATAAACTAATATTTGGTAGCGGAGTAGAATTACCCAAACTTAACTTTCTTTATAGCTCGAGTTACCTCTTTTTACCCTATTGTCTATTATGGCTCGATATACCCTCTTATACCCTACTAATTTATAACAATACTCCAATTAACTCATAAATTCACTTTGACCAATTTCTATCAACATTGTTCATACTTACTTCATTCAGCGGTATGTAGTTGGAAACGCTTATCTCTTTCCTATAGTATCTCCATTTCTAATCGCTAGAGACTATTAAAATTTCCATGGTATAGTAACAAATATTAAGAATTAGTATGAGATTAAAGTAAGCTTATTTAGGAAAATTACAAACTTAAATTCTATTTCCCTGGTTATATCAAAAGAGTAATAATATCCATTTGGTAGTAATTTTATTAAGTAATAGTTGTAATAACAGGAATGATTGAGACCTAGTGATAAAAGCGAGTACTTTTGTTGTAAGATGAGGAATCAATACCATTAACTAGGAAACCGTCTGATCATATTCTTCTTTGGGTATAAACACATTAAACTGAAGATAGGCAACGACCAACTATACAATCCAATAGCGATGAGCGAAGCCCATTTGTTTAAGCACATACTTAATGTTACAAAACATACTTACTAAACTCATCTTGTAGTCAAAGCGTTGGTTCCATATCCTTTGTTCAGAGCTAGGACATCTATACATCAAATTAGACGAATAGAAATAAAGAAATAAATCATAAAAGCAAAACATTCAGATTTTCATAATATAATTTCAGTATTGGTTTTGGCATTAACATAGAAAACTAGGTGAGAGGCAACCCTAAGATACTTTCCAAGATATTTATATAATATTATTCCTTTTAAAGTTAGAAAATTAACAAATTCTAGAGATTTTCTAAAAGCCGCAGTCGGGCCGGCTATGATTATTAAAATTTGTCAAATAAATCCAAAGATATGAATTGAAACATTGTTGACATAGATAATAGATTCTTTATAACTGATAGTATAGTAGTAAAATAGGTAAATTCTCAATTTTCCATTAACACTTCAGGCGGACACTAGTAATTCATTGTTGAAGTTATAACTAACTAGTAATAAATTTATCAATAAAGTTGATATAGCTTGACCATGACATCATAAGGTAGAAATCTAATGGATTAGGGTCCTCCGTAATAAAATAGATCGGTATTTTATTTGATAAACATAGTTATTTCTAAGCATTAAACAAAGTAACAGATTAGTATGAAGTTGGGTCAATTTGGAATGAGCAATTAATATCTTAATTTCTATTCTGTAGGAAAATCAGGCAAAGTAAATTCCTTCTTTTAGTAATAGGTTCTTAGTCCATTATCTATCGAAGCATAAATAATTAAAGTTAGTCATGTAAAGTTAATATTTATATCCACCCAGCAATATTCGAGAACTTAGGGTAATTACGGATTACAACTTGGGAAATACCACTAGAAATCACGCGCTCATTTCACACTTACAAAAGCATTAATATTAGATTATTCTATCATGCAATAAAATAGGGTTAGGGAAAATAAACTAGGCAAAACATAGATAAAACATTTAATGGAATCACAAGTAGGGATGGTTAGTTCGGAAGCCGTTTAGCGGCTAATCAACATGAATGGGATTTGTAGTTAGGTATGCGTTAGGTTAACTTTGCTAGGGTTAGAATATCACCAATCCATGTAGTAAAACAGTAAGAACTAGGATCCAATAAAATACAATCACCAGGTATCATTAGGAAATCAAGATAGTAGTTATCATTTGTATCAGTATTTAAATAGGGGGGGGGGATCATTACAGTGTCAGTTTGGGCAAAAATCACTGACCTCCATTATACAAGTTGTATAATAGAGGTCAGTGGCTATGCTTTCGTATGTCTATCCGTCTGTTCTCCTCTACAGGCCGCATTTCTTAACCGATTCTTGTGAAAGTTTGGGAGCAGGTTCAATAATTACTTATACTAGATTTTTTTGACGACTCAGTTTCAAAATTTTTCGAAATTAAATAATTTCAGAAATTTCGAGAAATGATCAAAAATGTCATAAACGCGCGGTCTACAGCTCACAAAGCCACTTATATTTTATTGTTTCTTAATTAGTCTGACGTGTGTTTGTGACAAAAATATAAAAAGACAGTCAGTTTTTTTTTGTAAACAAAACATTATTCAAGAAGTTATTCAATCTTTTAGTCTTGAACGATTATGTAAAAGCCCTTTCATCCCTTTCATTTCAAAGTTTGTCCCGTTAATTCACGCCAGTGGCAGTGGTTAGATAATTATTTAAAGAAGCCATGGCAGCGGTGCCCGAGTTAGATAAATGTGAAGTTATAAATTTTACTCGCGTTTCAGATGCATGGAGAACGGGACTTGGTTCCTCCACCCTGAAGGGAACAAGCCTTGGACTAACTATACAACCTGCGTTGATATTGAAGACTTAGGGGTAAGTGTGAGTTAACCGGATCAGTAATCATCATCATCATATCAGCCGCATGACACCCACTGCTGGGTATAGGCCTCCCCCAAGGATCCATCCATATTTCGAAGCAATTCAGGCATGCTCATATGTCTATCTTTATCTTAACAATTTATGCAACCGAATTTGCAAGCATAAGATGAGTAATTTTTATTATGGTCTTTAAGTTATGATCAGATGCTTTTTTACTCTACTGATCATAACTTTAAATTTAAAATTCGCTTAAGTTGTGGTGCAAAGGGCAGAAATTAGTCAATATTAGTTACTTACGTAAATAAGAGCATTAGATCAATCATTTTATTCATAGGTAATTATGAATCTAATATTATTTTATACATTAAACTATGTACAAGCATGTACCTAGATATGTAGGTATACTTATTTTATCAAGATAAAAGTTTTTTTGCGTTAGTGAAAAAACTGTTCTAATCTAGCGACACCCTTTAAGGGGTCACAGAAAGGAAAATTATTTGCGAGAGAGGTATATACTGAAATTACATGCAAGAAAGAGAAGCAAAATTAATCCACTTTTTAGCTTCCGGGCAATTCCGGCAAGTTTGTGGCCTCCACCAAAATCCTCAGTAGAAACTCGTATTTCTTTATACAATTTGTTAGTATCGCACCTTTGCCATAACAACAGAAATGACGTCGCTTGATAATATTATAAATCTTCTACTGGGCGAAAACGAAACAGACAAACTAAATCAGTTTTTCTATCCGTCCAAGTTTTTACCATTGAAAATGGTTATCAAATGCAAATCGCCTGAGACGTATTTTTGACCATATCTCCGAGAATTTTGAGAGGATTGAAATAGGAATAGTACCAAAAGTTGAGGAATTTATCGAGACACCTGTGAACGTTTGAATTTTGAAAATCTACTGGTAACTTTTTTTGGAATTTTGTAAAATTCCGAAAATTCCGGGTTTTTTTGGGGGGTGTTTGTTTACTAAATTGTAAATATTCGGGAAAAAAACCGACTTAAGAAAAAATAAAAAAAAGGGTCCTAGGGTATTAGTTTAGCTACCAAGTGGAGAAATAATTTTAAAAATCGGTCAATAATTGTGACCTGTAGGTGGTCCCTTTAGATTTGGAATTGTCGAAAAACGGCTGTTTCCGTACATAAAAAGTGATGTAGCTTCTATGATTATTGAGCGATCGTCATGGTAATAGTGTTAAAAGATGCAGAAGCAGACGAGAAGTGCATTCGTTGGAATTTTGAAAATCGGTTAATAATATTTCGGCTGCGTCGAGGCAGTCAGCGGGCGCTTTTGTGACACGAGGCGGAGCCGAGTGTCACAATCGTAAAAATAAATATAGGTACTAATACCTAGGTAACTTTAAAAATATAATATGTAGGACTGCATTTGATTTGATTTTAGTTTTTCGTAAATTTTGGTGTTCATTTTCAATGCTCCGATTCTTGCGGGGACTGTAAAATCTGTGAATTTTTCTTAACATTCATCATCATCCATCAGTCATTTTCACACTTTCTAAGGGCGGAATAGGGAAACGTTTTCACAATGGTGTTTTTATACATAATGCACCCAATAGATATATTGAGCGCACCGCTGCCCGAAAGCACACGTTCGTATTTTTAGGGTTCCGTACACGAATTAAACGCCAAACGGCAATAGACAGCAATAGGGCCAACGGAGCCCTTTTGATGTCCGTCTGTCCTTCCGACTGACCGTCTGTCCGTCCGTCGTCTGTCACAAGCAGCTAAACCGTTAGCTAAACCACGCTAGTCTTTTTATTTGCGCTAAAGATGTGTCTTGCTGACCCAAAGCGAGGTAAAGTATTAAAAAATAGTTTAAAAGAGGTTTTTTTACAAGTGAAGTGGGACGTGAAAAAAAATCACCAAATCGTGTGGGGTAGGTATTATTGTTTAAAATTTGTTATGTAGACAAATACTGTTTTTTTATATTAGAAAACAAAGGCATAAAAAGATGCAGCTTTTTTCAAACGTTTGTTAAGAAGTAATTTTTATCTTTCCATTGACCTATGAACTTGAAAGTCGGTGATAATGTATATCATTACGTATTTTCACCAACAAATATCAATAGATTGATAAATCTGAATATTCCTTTTGATTTCCACATTTTCCATTTTCCTATAACAAACCGACAAAATTTTTCGGTCAATACGTACCACACATTAGCCTCGCCCCTTACCCTATTTGTTACGGAACCCTGTACGAAGTCCGACATTCACTAGACCCGTTTTTTTACAAACCACTTTGTAAAAAATAACCGACTGACTTTGGGTTGCTGCCACAAGAGGATAGTTACTTTATTCAGAGTGTGGACAGACAAACAGTATCAACTCGACAAGACCCCGAGGCAATATTTGAATTTGTAAATTGACGAAGTACAAAACAATAATGGCCCATAATCACTTTATGCGAGGGATGTTTCTCAAAGGCTTGACGTAATTTTAAGTGATCCATAAATTGGAAACAATAAGTGGATCAGTGTACCTGTTTAATAAATGTTAATTAAGAAGCAGAAGTTAAAAGTTTGTAATTTCAAAAATACAATTTCCTTTTTGGTTATTTTTTTTGGTGCTCTCTCTCCTCTTTGGTATTTATATGTGCTCATCTAAAGTGATAATAATGACGCAATCATCAAAATGTTTAAATACGCGACTTCTGTGAATTATATTCTAACGAAAACAAGATATATAATTATATTAAAATAATTTAAAAAAAATATTGAAAGCACGACATGCCTTGCCCAAAAACTAACTAAAACGTTAAAAAAGAAGTAATATTAATTATACATCCCCCGCCTGCAAAGATTCATTGCAATTTTTTTACTTTTTAGTTAGTTTTTAGGTTTGTCGTGTTATTAATATTTCTTTATACATTTTAGTGACAAATGATATATTTTTGGAATGTGCTCATTGAAGCTAGGGTCCTAGGATGACAGTGACGTGATATTACGGCCGTAATATAGCGGTGTTGAATTTTGTCTATGAAAACAATACAGCGACTGTAACGTCGGAAACCGCGCCGTATTGTTTACATAAATAACGTTCTACGCCACTAAATGACGGCCGTAATTTGACGGCACCGTCATCCTAGGAAACCCTAGCTTAAGGCCTTATATGTAATACCCATATCTTTATTGTACTTATTGTTTGGTCTGCTTCATAACATTTTTAGTTCATTTCCACGAACCAAATAACGAGCATTGTCTGACAATCATGAATCATTTTTCGTAGTAGGCCTTAAATTAAGACTTAAATTTCCACGTTTTGTTTTGCCAAAAAAATAATGCATTAATGAAAACTTTGTAAGCATTGTATACTTTAATGTCTACTTTATTACGATGGAATGCTTATAAAAGGCTGAGGGTGAGAGTAGTTAAGCTAGGGTTTCCTAGGATGACGGCGCCGTCACCGTCATATTACGGTCGTAATTTAGCGGCGTAGAATTTCGTCTATGTAATCAATTTGACGTTACGGTGTCCAGCACCGCTCTCTAGGAAACCGCACCTTACTGTTTACATAGACAACGTTTTACGCCACTAAATTACGGCCGTTATATGACGTCATCCTAGGAAACCCTAGCTTTATTTATCTATTTTTTTCAGTTCAGAAGTATCGTAAACAGTATATACGTCATCGGGTACTCAGTATCTGTGGCTGCTCTCCTATTATCTATCGCAATTTTCCTGTATTTCAGGTTAGTACTTTAACTTGCAGTGATTTATAATAAAGATTACCTGTCAATCAAAATCCAGTATATTGCTTAAGTGCTGTGTGCAACTTACTTAATTAATATATACCTAGGTATCTAAGTTTAGTCTGTTTAAGCTAGGGTTTCCTACGATGACGGTGCCGTCATATTACCGCCGTAATTTAGCGACGTATAACGTCGTCGTTGTCTATTTAAACAATACGGCGCGGTTTCTGACGTTACGATGTCGCTGTATTGTTTACATAGACAACATTCAACGCCGCTATATTACGGCCGTAATATGATAGGAATATCCTAGCAAACCCTAGCTTTAACCACTTGTCCTATTTAGTAAACGGCTTTAGACAGTTGTCATACGTCTATTAAAAAATCGTTGCAACGCAAAGCTAATTGTAGATAGCGCTGCGTACGTTTTTTTTTAAATAAACGTTTCGCTTGTAAACTAAAGGAAAATTAATTTATTTTGTGGTATTTTTTCACCGAAAAAGACCTATTAACCCAAAATTGATGAGAAAGACTATTCTACAATGCAAGTGCCAGAATTGAAAACCAAATTAAAGCGCTTTATTCTTACAGCATTTATTCATGATTTTTCGGAAATTCATGAATGCCAACATTTTACAGCCATCTAAAGGCCTTATTACACAGTATTAGGTCATTAAAACAATTTTTAAAGTAAAAAATCCTTTGTTTGGAAAGTTCTCGTGAAACAAGCGTACGTAGCGCCATTTTGACAGTTGTCTTCCCCATTAGTAATTATTTAATGTGTAACCTGTGTGGAAAGCCTAAAGTGGCCACTTTTTGCTCTTTTGTCTTCTGCTATTAGCTTAGCTTCACCTAGAAGCCGTGTCCGCGTATACAAAGTGAGGCAACTTATACTGAGCCAAAATGGCTCAGTTTTCAGATTTATATCCTTCATACGTTACCTAATCGTAACTAAAGTCCAATAATACAATAATTAATCTCTTTAAGGTAGGGAATATGAAACTGTTTGGTACTTATTAGGTATGATTATGTAAAAATTGACAATAAAAATCTGAAAACGGCGCCATTTTCGCTGTTTGAGTGGCCTCACTTTTGACAACGCGCTTTGTAGGGAATTATCGTTCTAGGTATAATTATTCTAAGAAAGTACTTATATTTTACTGATCTATATTTTGTAAATAAACTATAGAGCCTTAGCTTCAATCTGTACTCGTGAATTTTTAAAACATGTACTTTGTGAGCAATTCATTTAATTAAGATGAGGGTGCCACTCACTATGCGGACTAAGTTGACATCAGTTGACCCTTTGTGAAGGGTCCTACCCTTCACAAAGGTATGGAGTAGTCATTGGCTAAGTCGTCCTACGTTGAACTGCATTTACATATAAAAATACAAAGATAAACAATAAGAAAAGTTAGTGAAAAAACGAAAATAGTGGAAGTCACATAAATTATTGTTCCCTATAGGGATAGGGATCGCTATAGCGATGGAATACATTATAAGGCATATTTTGCTCAATATGGTGACGAGCGCTGCTATTCTGGCACTTATCCAAGTTTCCAAGATCGTAAAAACCGGAAGGGATTGTAAACACTCACATGTTTATAACAACAACAGACATGTTAAGATTTTACAAAATAAAACATAAATAATACCTGATTTATATGAAAGAGTAAACATAATAAAATAAGAAAATGTCTTAGCCAAAAACACATATTTTTTTCAGTTAAATGTTACTGTTTAATAAGATAGTTAAATTAAATATTTGTGCAAAAAGTCACTAAGTACCATTTTCAATGTTTAATTTATACCTTTCTTGATTAACTTCAGTTTTGAACGGACATATTTTAAACAGCGAACTTATCAGATAGGTGCCTAATTTTACCATAGGTCTCATTTATTCCATCTTTAAATTGAACCAAAAGATAGGTCTTAATGGAAACCTATGCGACTAGCCCTTAAGGCGCTAAGAAGGGTCAAATCCCAATATTCAATTCAAATTATTGAAAGATTACGTGCGTGAAGCTATCATGAAAAAAATATATAATGTACTTGGAATACTACACAATAGATTTAATTGAAAGCATTTGTAAAAATGTTACCACCACCTAAAAAAATATTCCGTGGACCCTGTTTCTGGTCCTATTCGCAAAATTTCTCGGAAACAGAACATTCGTTAATGTTAAAACCAACACATAAAAATCGGCGATGTTAATACCTTCAATTTTAATTGAACAGATTTTTTTTAACTAACTTGAAAGCGAAGAAATTTAATGAAAACATGTAAAAATTGAGAATTCGGTGCTAGTTCTCAACGCAACCGCCGCGTTGGAACGCGCACAGATTTGAACCCAAAGTCAGTAGAGTTACGTTTGATTTCACACCATCACGGATCGACCCGCTCGGATTGAGGCATGTTAAAGCCTTAAGCTAGGGTTTCCTAGGATAACGGTGCTGTCATATTACGGCCGTAATTTAGCGGCGTAGAACGTTGTCTATGTAAACAATACGGCGACACCGTAACGTCAGAAACCGCGCCGTATTGTTTACATAGACAACGTTTTACGCCGCTAAATTACGGCCGTAATATAACGGCACCGTCATTCTAGGAAACCCTAGATTTATAAAGGCAAATAAAATCTCAAAAAAGGTAACAGAAATATTTACATTCTTTCATAACTAAAACATTTAAATTGTTTGTTCTAAGGTCACTACAATGCACGAGGATTCGAATACACGTCCATCTCTTCATGGCGTTTGCCCTTAACAACATTCTGTGGATAGTGTGGTACAAGACCGTCGTCGATAGAGTCAGTGTCGTCCAAAATAATGAGGTAAGCCAATACAAAGTCGACGAACTTCGTAAATAAGTCTTGGATTGACATAAGTTTTCGCTCATCATAGACTTAATTCGGTTTTTAAGGGTCTTTGCACATTAGACCAACTCAACTCAACTCACAGAAGCATTAAAATGTGAGCACCCCAAGTAGCACATTGGCTGATCAAGTGTCGAATTATACACCTACATAAAGTTAAAAGTGTGATTAAAGATGTTTAAAGGTTTTCGTAGCTTCTCAAGGCTGATATATTGCATTTGAAAAAGTTATTTATTCAATAATCTGTAAAAGGCACTCCAGAAATACTTAATTAAGCTATGGGCTATTTAAGAGTTCATAATACATGTTTTACTACGTTTGCAGCTGAAAAGCGGCGTAAAGAAATTCTTCTATAATGTTTTTTGCTGTTGAATGGTCTAAAATTAATCCGTTCTAACACCAACTGGTTAACAGTACGTCTGAAAGGTATTGTAAAGTTAGAAGCTGTGCATTGATCTTGAAGGCATCTTTTATGACGCTTTTGAGCTACATGTGGTGTAATATAATACCACTGTAAGGTTGTCTGGTTAAGATCATTAAGGAAATACTTTTAACAGCCTGTTGCTGCTGAAATTACGCCTAAGTAGAAAATAATAACTCTTCAAGCTGAAGAAGTGTATGAAATCATATATTTATACAGCTTTATTTGAGAAACTGTTGTAAACCATTTTCAAGGGCTTTGTAATTCTCAAAGAGTTAGAATGTAATTTGTCTATACTTTTAATCAGTTTTTGACACCCAATTACACCACATTAAAGTTCGTTGCTGTTATTGACTCCATTTAACAGCTTTTCTACCTTATCTGTTGCAAAATTTATTATTTTGGTTACTAGCTAGTCTTCGAATAAATTTAAGACTATACCTACCTATAAGATAAATGTTTGTTGGAGGATGATTTTCTTTTTGGTAGAGGACCCCTAATTTGCTGCAAGAAATAGTTGTTGAAATACAATATAACTCATAAGTCATTAGAACGGCATTTCCGGAATCTATATATGAACTAAAAGTATAAATTAACGTCTCTTATACAGAACACGAGCAGTCTATGGCTGATTAATGGTATTTTGTTCAGCAAATAGTGTCACAAGATAATATTTTAACGATTAAAGCTGAGCACCTCATGGACGCCATAACTAACCTAAAAATAGCTTTTTTTATTATTTTTTAAAACATTATTAGCTGCAAGAATACGCCTTAATTTGAGCTCTTACTTCATAGGCAATTTAAAGAAACCATTTTTACTAAATATCTCTTTTAATTTTCCATCATAATAGATTAAAACTTTTGCACTCGTGATTTGTGCACATATTTTCTAAGTTAAAATCTAATTATTCGAAGGGCGCATGAAAATTTTGTAGTTAATTGGTATTAACTTCACGATGTAGTTGCACTCGCATCCTGAACGCATTTGTATAAACAATGTGTTCTAACAAAAAATATCCCAGTAAAAATGGTGGACGATGATGGAAGATTGAATATAGTTAACTTTACACCATAACTTTTAACAGTCCTTCACATACTTAATTTATTTTAAGATTACTTGCTAAGAACAAAGACGTTAAAAAAGTTTGAATAGGGAGTTGCAAAAGGTTAGAAGCTGTTTAAGAGCTGGTTGGGAGAGTCCTGCACAGTATTTAACTTTTTACATTGCCTTATTAATGCTCTATTAAAACTTAAATAAGCCTGACCGATGCTTCTCTCCAGCCATTGTAATTCCAAAGGCTGTATAATTTGGGGCCCTTTTTAGCTGTTTAAGCGCTTAAACAGCTTAAGTACAGCCAAATTGGAATACCCTTAAACAGCTTTAAGATTCGATGGCAGCATTAATTAAGCACTTATGCAGCATTTGTGTGCTACTCATAGCGAGAAGAACCGATGGCCGTTGGGGTGGAAAGGTTCTGGAATGGCGACCGCGCACCGGACGACGCTCCGTGGGTAGGCCTCCAACAAGGTGGACCGACTTGAGGGTGAAGGTCGCGGGAAGCCACTGGTTGCGAGCAGCGTAGGACCCATCGTCGTGTAGATCCTTGGGGGAGGCCTATACCCAGCAGTGGGTGTCGTGCGGCTGATATGATGATGATGATGATGATTTGATAGAGTGACTTGATTCCTTTCCGACAGCTAACAAATATACTTACGTTTAAACTAGATAATTTCGTCATGGTGACGTTAAGAACGTGACGCCATTATCCCTACTCTTATATTGTTGTTTTATCAACTTTAGGAACAAACCCAAGTAACACGAAAATATTAATGTAAGTCGTTCAAAGTCACTTGTTTGAAAGTATTTTTCTTCGAGAAATTAAACACTTTAAATGTTGTTACATACAGGGTTATTTTTCGGTCCATGAAACTTTCAACAAGTTTCTCCAAGAAACTGTGTCGAAATTCACCACAGAATTTTGGTCATCCCATCACTGACGGACTAAAGCTAGGGTTTCCTAAGATGACGGTGCCGTCATATTACGGCCATAAATTAGCGGCGTAGAACGTAATCTATGTAAACAAAACGGCGCGGTTTCCTAGAGAGCAGTGCTGGACACCGTAACGTCAAAAAGCGTTGCCGCTATTTTCGTGACGGGCGTCGTGACAGTGGTGTAAACAGTTCGCCACTGTTTTTCAATTTCAGGATAGCGGTGCCGCGACGACGGTGAAAGAAAATGAGTAAAGCGAAAGTAATTCCTGAATTTCTCGTCATTACTCATGCACAGAGATAACGATTTCTAAAAATCTCAATGTAATTTGGATTTTTTTTTCATCTGTTATTTTACTCTCCTGCTAAACATATAATTAATGCTAAATCAAGAGCGTCCTTTTTCTACTCAGATTAGTATGTTTCTGGGAAAAAAGATGGGTGTTGTAACTTTCCACATGACTCCACCGTAAAGACGGCCGTCTTTTTAAGTCCGTAAAATTATAGCCGCTATGTGACGGCACCGCTTTCTTAGGAAACCCTAGCTTAAGGGGGGTGCGGCAGGAGCACTCCGCCCCGGGCCCACACCTATGGGGGGCCCTGGTTTGGCATAGAAAAAAAAGTTTTTCGAAACTTAAACTCATCAAAAATTATCTTAGATCGACCATGACTGAACAATGACTTGCTGGTCTAGATAGTCTGGCTATTTTGTCCATCGAAAGAAAAAAGAAAAGCAGCGTCGGTTTTGGATTTTGATGACGTAATTAACAGAAAGCAAAGTTTGAAATAAGTATGACCATCAGCCAATTTTAATGTCCCCACCGCTGGGGCACAGGTCTACCTACCCATATGTAAGGGTAAGCAAATTACTTACAGCAACATACTTATATATTACTTATGTAATGTGGATTTTAATTACTTGTATAGTGTCATTGCTAGTTTTTCACTTGTAAAGCTGTTTGTTACGTTGTAAAAATATTTATTAAAATTTGAGTTTCCATCAGCATTGTGTTTAATTCAGTAAATATTCGAATCTGTAGGGCGCCAGGGGGCCCGAAATGAAAGATCGCCCCGGGCTAGAAAATTCTAATATCTTTGCCCAGGCCTCAAAAAGTCAGTCCGCCAGTGCATCCCATACTAAATTGATCACGTTGTGTCTCTGATTTGTATGGATTGGATAGTCATTTTTTTCATTTTTGGCTCTATGTTCCTTGGAAAAATATGTTCAGTTTAGTGTACAGAACACATCTTAAGGATGGTGAGTAAAAAAATACCTTCTATAAAGATATCTAATAGATAGGAACAATGTACGTACAAGCTTAAAACAACTTAAGGGTGTAGACGCGCATCAAAATGGTCAAAACAGCTCTGCGCGAGCCGTAATGACGGAGAACTTTGAAAATTCCTATTAAATTATTAAATAGATATGAGTATATACAAAACACGCATTACAATAAACAAATACCTCATTATTCATAAGAAATATAAAAAATACTTTAGAATCTGTAAATACCAGTAAAAATACATGTCAAAGTGTACCGATTTGAGCATTTTTAATATTTTATTTCACTGTGATTAAAATCATTTTTTTTTATTTTCTCTCTATAGGACACTCTTAGACAATACAAACAATAAGTGAAAAAATAAATATGAGTCGTTTTCTTATTTGTTACAGCTGAAACGTTTGTGAAAAATACCTCTGACAAGCAAATAAATTCCACTTGAACAGATTGTCTTCGTTTTGAAATACCTGTAATTCATTATGTTTTTCTCTCTATATATGGCACTAATTTAAGAAATTTGCTTCTTAAAACTAAAGTTTACATCAATAGTAATGCTTTCATTCTTTAGATAACTTCTTTGGAAAAACGCTAATTTCGTTTTGCGGATAATGCAGTCTTAAAATAGCAATCAACAAATTGTCACATCTGCTGCTGAACTAGGATATTAAATCCTGTATTTCAGCATACAGCGCCCACTTGAAGTTAGAGCTAATATTTAAATGTTAATAAGCCATATCAATACAATACAATTGGTCCTGAGATATGGAAACTTAATTTAAACATTAGTTCAGTAAAATTATGGGAGCTAGTATGACATAAGTGACAGTAGATTGTTATACAAGACGCTAAAATGACCCATTCCATGCGTGGTAGTTTTATTCCCGAGCTTTAGCGTAGCTTCCCTTAGCGAGGGAATAAATAGAAACCGAGTTACAATGGGTTTTAGCGTCGTGTGTTACACTCTACTTTTCACTACGATTGCGAGAAAATAAAATACAATATTGAATACCTAGTTTATACTTCCGTAAACGAATCCACTCGTTTTTCTATCCTCCACTTCATAAACTTTTCATACAGTATTTAAATAAATGATTTGTGCTTGACGGCAAAAGATTAAAATTATTTCTTTCCTATTACTTACAGTCACACAATTCAATCAGTTTGGTATTAGAAAAAAATTCTAAAGATTTCGCGCCTTTTTTAATTTTTACTGTAGCAGCTAAGAAACCATAGCCTTCTATATCTTCCAAGCCATGAAGTTGAGCAGAACGGCAACATCGCATGTGGTCAAGCACATAGTATAAAATTATTTTAATAATTATTTGTTATTTGTTTTTCCTACATTATCTACGTTTAAACTAGTTGTAAATTGTAATGTAAGATTATTTCAATAAAGTTTTATATTTATTATTATTATTTATTTATTAGAACATAAGGTTTGAGTCAAATTATTTGAACTTTTCGGGGGTCATTTAGTACGATGAGGATTTTGATCCAAGCCTCCTCTAGCAATAAATCTTACATCATTAGAAAGGTATTTAAATTTGAAACACTTTATTGTAGTTCTATAAACGTCAACTATTAGTACTTTGAGAGTTATAACGCTCTGAACTTGACCAATTTTTTTAACATTAATGACCTAAAACTCCGAAAATACTAACAATTAATAGAAAGTATGTTTGCAGCTAATATTTGTCATATAAAAACCTATCTTATGATATATCATTCATTTCTATAGGTGTGGTAGATCAACTCCCATAGACAATAAACCACTTATATACTTTAATAACCTTTAACTCCAAAAGTATTAACAATTGATATAAAGTATATTAGCAGCAAATATTTGTCTTTAAAAGACCTTTCTAATGATATATCATTTATTGCTAGAGGGCGTGTTAATCAACTCCCTGCTGAAGAAAATCAACAAAAAAGATGACATCTTTGACAGCCATTTTTTCCTAGTTAACATTGATATTTTTCTTATTGTTTAATATACAAAGCATTTCAATAAAAGAACTAAATTATTTTCATATTTTAAACCTCACATGATTACTAGGAAAAAAAATATCGACCTCTTAAAATTGAAATATTCCCATACATTTAGTATGGAGACTGGCCGACGACATGACCACGAACTGACAGTAACAGGCGTTGCCAAACTTATGTTCACGGCTTGCAATTATAGAAGGCTATGTAAGAAACCATAGCCTTCTATATCTTCCAAGCCCTGAAGTTGAGCAGAACGGCAACATCGCATGTGGTCAAGCACATAGTATAAAATTATTTTAAATATTATTTATTATTTGTTTTTCCTATATTATCTATGTTTAAACTAGTTGTAAATTGTGATGTAAGATTATTTCAATAAAGTTCTATATTTATTATTATTATTTATTTATTAGGACATACGGTTTGAGTCAAATTATTTGAACTTTTCGGGGGTCCTTTAGTACGATGAGCATTTTGATCTTAGCCTCTCCTAGCAATAAATCTTACATCATTGGAAAGGTCTTTAAATTTGAAACACTTTATTGTACCACAATAAACGTCAACTATTAGTACTTTGAGAGTTATAACGCTCTGAACTTGACCAATTTTTTTAACATTTATGACCTAAAACTCCGAAAATACTCATAATTAATAGAAAGTGAGTTTGCAGCAAATATTTATCATATGAAAACCTTTCTAATGATATATCATTTATTGCTAGAGGTGGGGTAATTTAACTCCCATAGACAATAAACCACTTTTATACTTTAATAACCTTTAACTCCAAAAGTATAAACAATTGATATAAAGTATATAAACAGCAAATATTTGTCTTTAAAAGACCTTTCTAATGATATATCATTTATTGCTAGAGGGCGTGTTAATCAACTCCCTGCTGAAGAGAATCAACAAAAAAGATGACATCTTTGACAGCCATTTTTTCCTAGTTAACATTGATATTTTTCTTATTGTTTAATATACAAAGCATTTCAATAAAGGAATTAAACTAAATTATTTTCATATTTTTAACCTCACACGATTGCTAGGAAAAAAAATATCGACCTCTTAAAATTGAAATATTCCCATACATTTAGTATGGAGACTGGCCGACGACATGACCACGAACTGACAGTAACAGACGTTGCCAAACTTATGTTCACGGCTTGCAATTATAGAAGGCTATGAAAAAACACAATGCACGCATTCTACGATCAAACTTAAAGTCACAGAGTATAAATAAGTCTATGATTTCACCGAAGAGATCGCTGCTTTCAGTTCCATTTTCAAAAATAAAAATTAGAAATAGTATTGTCGAGCGAGTCTTTATTCGTGATTATGAATAAAGACTTTTTCGTTTTAGTAGGCTCGTTGGTAATAGAAAAACATTAAAAAGAAAAAACTTTATCCCCTAGGGGTAATTTTGCTATTTTATCCTGGCTCTTGTACCTTACAATGACGTACTTTTAGAGCAAGAGGAGTGAAATAGTAGATTGTTATACAAGACGCTAAAATGACCCATTGCATACGAGGTAGTTTTATTCCCGAGCTTTAGCGAGGGAATAAATAGAAACCGAGTTACAATGGGTTTTAGCGTCGTGTGTTACACTCTACTTTTCACTACGATTGCGAAAAAATAAAATCCAATATTAAATACCTATAGTTTATACTTCCGTAAACGAATCCACTCGTTTTTCTATCCTCCACTTCATAAACTTTTCATACAGTATTTAAATAAATGATTTGTGCTTGACGGCAAAAGATTAAAATTATTTCTATCCTATTACTTACTTACAGTCACACAATTCAATCAGTTTGGAATTAGAGAAAAATTCTAAAGATTTCGCGCCAGTGCCTTTTTTAATTTCTACTGTAGCAGCTAAGAAACACAATGCACGCATTTTAAACTAAAAGTCACAGAGTATAAATAAGTCTATGATTTCACCGAAGAGATCGCTGCTTTTAGTTCCATTTTCAAAAATCGAGCGAGTTTTTATTCGTAATTATGAATAAAGACTTTTTCGTTTTAGTAGGTTCATTGGTAATAGACAAACATTAAAAAAGAAAAAACTTTATCCCCTAGGGGTATTTATGCTATTTTATCCTGACTCTTGTACCTTACAATGACGGACTTTTTGAGCAAGAGGAGTGAAAAATAATTTGCAATAGCGGCTTATCTTTTTTGATATTAAATGTCTAGCTGTCATTTTGTAAATGAATCCAAATAATTCACACTTATTCTATTGATGCTTTATCAAAATTGTTAATTTCATTTTTTTTACTTTTTGCTTGAAGTAACAACTACGCTGTATTTTTTTGTATTCGTAAATATAGTTGTATTTGTAAATATAGTGTTTTATAATTATCAAAGTCAGATAGACTGATATACAAAAATACAGATTTTTAGCATTTAATGTTTTGCGAATCCGTAATTCTACTGAACTATAATAATTTCAAAGAGAATTGATTTTTATTAAGGAAAAGGTAAAAACGTTTTATGGCGCTTCAAACCCATTATCATTCGTGACGCATCCAAGGATGGAATCCAAAGGATTTTAATATTTATCTAACAGGAACGTGTCGAAAATAATATAAAGTGGAAACGGCTGAAAAATCATTTAAAGTAGCTTACGGGTTCAAAGGAATATTTTAGTGGCACTTCAATAAACTATTTTCTTTCTATTTCAATGGACGTAAACGGGTTTTCAAAAACATGTGAGGTTTTTAGAACAAACACGCAAGAAACATTCAGTCATAAAAGATGTTCTTGTATTTTCATAATATTAAGTACGAGTAGGTATGTGGTATTGGGCTGGCAAAAACACAAATAACGACAACACAACTAGAATCCTTACTAATATTATAAATGCGAAAGTCCGTTTGTTTGTTTGTTTATTTGTTTGTTTGTTTGTTACGCCTTCACGTCTTAACTACTGAACCGGGGGTTCTGCCTTTTGGCCAAATTATTTTTGGTCAAATTTCACTTCCCAAAAGACGTATCGCACTAGTTTCATTTCCCAAATGAATCTTTAGCAAATTTACATTTCGCATTTTATTCACTTGGTCAAATTATCATTTGGCATATTTTTACTTTGTCAAGTTTTATTAAGTCAAATGTTTATTAAGCAAATGTTTAATTTTGCCAAATATTATATTCCAAAAAATTTTTTGGTAAAATTGACATTTCACATACTATCCCCGTCAATTGGTAATGCGCTGGAACCTTGTCAAATTAACATACACATCATCGTTATCCGCAACTAAAAATGTCAAAAAACAGTAAAATTCCAATAGGTAATATAATATATTAATAATTGAATTCTTATTTTTAATAAAAAAGGGTCTAGGTATATGAGCAAATTACAATTGTTTTTCATTTTTGAGGTTAAAATCATGGCCGCCAGGCGCATTACCAATTGACGCGGATAGTACTTAACTTATTTATAGCGTAAGTTTGGCAGATGATAATTAATTTTTACTGATACAGGAATACAGGACAGTAGTATATAGGAACTCCAAGTATAAAGGGAACAAATGTCAGAAATAAATATTATTGATAATAAAATTATATTGTAAAATTATATTTATTTTCATAAATTTAGAAACTAAAAACGATTTACTATGTTTTTTTTTTTAAATCCGAGAGAGTAAGTATTTTATAAACTTCAATTTTTAAACTAGTTGCATAATTTAACGTCTATATAAAATTTTGGAAAATTGGGAGGATTATAAGCAGGCATTAATAATTATGAAATAGTATAAAATTCAAGGCTTATTAAATAACTTTATTTCCAGTAAATAAAGCATGTATTAATAATTATGAAATAGTATAAAATTCAAGACTTATTATATAACTTTATTTCCAGTAAATAAAGTTGAAAAACATTTTCTCATTTTTGTTGTTTCTCTCTCAGGCAATGTTTTTGTAATTTTTTGAAGTAAACAGGAGCAGGTTTTCGAACATATTTTTTTAGATAATATATACATAGAAGGTTAAAATATTATATATTATATAGAATATACCCTATAAAGTTAGGGTATATTCGCAGCAAAATTGGTATGCATTAAATAGTACAATATTGCGTTAGGAGATTTTGCCCGTACATGCGAAATCGTATTTTATGTCGATTGGCATAAAAACTAAAAATTACTAACTTCATCGTCGATTTGTATCTTATGCACTACTAAAATTTAAATATGTAAATCGTTTGCCATGCATATTTTAGGAAAAGTATTTTTTGCCAAACGATATATTTGACTAAATAATACTTGGTAAAATGAAACTTTGACCAAATGATTATTTGTTAAACAATAATTTGCCAAAAAGAGTTTTGCTAACTAAAAAATTGCAATAAGTTGTTTTGCCAAATGTTTTTTTGCCAAATGAAAATTTGCGTAAAATTGTTTGCGATGTGAAATTTTGCGAAACGTTTTTTGCCCATTCATTAGTAATCCACTGAACCGATCATCACGAAATTTTGCATACACGTTGTCAGGGATACAGAAAAGGACATAGGGTACCTTTCATCCCAAAAAAATTTTGTTCCCGAGGGATAGCAAAAAACCTTTCCACGCAGACGATGTCGCGGGCGGCCGCTAGTTGGTTATAAAAACAACACTATATATTTAGTATTTAATCGCATATTAATTAATACATTGTCAAAAATTTCACCCTCCGAATTAAATGAATGCACGAAAATATATTATTTTTTCAAGACCCTTACTTGCTCTTCAATTCTCTTTTAAATTGTTCGTAATTATTTGATTTTAGATTGAATGGAACGATGACCCGTGGGTAATCTGTTAGAAATTTAAATATTACATACCCACAGGCCTATTACGTAAAAACAATTGTGATTAACGGACGATGTTCGTCCCAATCCGTGACACTACTCACTCACTAATAAGGTTGTCAATTGAACGAAAAATTGCGTCCGATTATCGTGATTATTTTTATGTGATAGGCCCGCCGCTCAGTGAAACCGCAGAAATAATGAAACCTTTTAATGGATTTCCCTTAAGCCCACGATTAAACACAGACGTAGCACTTATTAGGAGATTTCAAATAGAGAGACTAAGTAAACGTTTTTTAATGCAACTTTCTTTGTCTTAATTTTTTCGTCTTACATTAAAGTTATATATCTCCAAGAAAACTTTGTTTTTCACCTTTTAAAAAGGGACAATGCCCCACTACGTTTCCTTATGGCAACAAGGGTAGATAAACAGAATTCTAAAGGAGTGGTATTAAAGGCTTCGCTTCATTCCCTTACAAATATTTGTGTTGCTTTTGTCTTATGTAAGTACTTTGGCAAGGACATTATGTAATGTTAATGACGCTGTGCCTGTAATGAAACAGTATCTGCTTACAGCTTCTGAAATTCGGAGTAAACACCTAATTCAGAGAAGTTAGCGTCAAATATTTGGAAACATCTTACAAACTTAAGTTAGAACGATATCAAATAACGAAACAATCGATTGAGCATATTCAATCATATAATTAAAACACGTTTCTTTCTTGTTTCTTATTTCCCCTTCAACAACTAACTTAGATCTTTTTGAAGTCACCTGGCCACTTTTCTGTGAGTCATTTAGTACAAACGCACATTGGGCCACTAATCGCGGCCACTAATCGCAACCACAAGCTGCGGACGAGGTTTTTCATCATACATTTTGTATAGTATCGGCGCAAACCAGGAGTTCGAATTGGATTAAGAGCTAGCCCTGGAAAAAGGTATACAATTTACAGAGCGACGAAACCCCTCTTATTAGTGTGCCATACTATCATTATTAATAGATCTGGGCACCTGATAGCTTTTCAGTGAAGGAGGTGGGAGTGGTTGGGCAACAAGGGGGCTAAAAAACTGATTGAAGGTACTGACCTCTAGATTTAAAAATATATAAATAATAAAAATGGTGTGAAAGTAGAGCCAGGCGGCTAATACCACTTTTAAACTAAATTTTACCACTTTTTCGCGCACCCTTGATGCCGCCTGGCACTACTTTCCCACCAGCCAAAATGCCTGGCAATGTTATATTCGATTTAGATACATGATTGGCTTGTTATTCCTACTCCAAATCCAGAGGTCTGTAAATTGTATACCTTCAATCAGTTTTTCAGCCCCCTTGTTGCCCAACCACTCCCACCCCCACCACTGAAAATCTGCCAGGTGCCTGGATCTGTTAATAATGACAGTATGGCTTACTAACAAGATAGGTTTCGTCGCTCTGTAAATTGTATACTACGGGGCTAGCTCTTAATCCAAATGGCTGCGTTTGGAGTCAAATGGAGTCGCCCGCGCTCGCTACTTGTGGTTTGTCGCTCGCATAGCGCGCACACTCGGCCACAGTAGCCGGCATCTTCCCGAAGCCACTAGTGGCTGCGATTGGTGGCTGCGTCTAGTGGCTTGAATGAGCCACAAGTGGTCGCGCATAATGGCAGCGACTAGCGACCCAATGTGTGGCAGCAGTAAGTATTATATTGTTGGGAAATTCTATTTATTGATAGCAGCAACATGAAATATCACATTTATATAAATTCTCATTGTTATCATTGAGATTATACCTATCATTTGCTGTCAATATGCGGCATCTCGGCTATTTCAGTCTTCTCGTTGATATAAATATATATAAAAAATTATTAACAGACATGGTGTCAAGTGCTGCATGTCATCACGAACTACTTTATGGTGACGAGCTACATCTGGATGTTTTGCGAGGGATTGCATCTTCACATCGCTCTTGTCGTTGTAAGTTTATATAACAAAGGTTACTGGTTGTTACTGGCGTGATGTGAATATGACCCGTTTTATGACTACATCTTATTAGAGTAATAACACCTAGAACGACAATTCCCTACAAAGCGCGCTGTCAAAAGTGAGGTAACTAAAACAGCCATAATGGCGCCGTTTTCAGATTCTTACGTCCATTATTACATAATCACCTAATACGTACAAAACAGACAATTTCACTACCTTAAGAAGATTAGTTGTTATATTATTGGATTTTAGGTAACGTATGAAGGATATAAATCTGAGAACTGAGCCATTTTGGCTCAGTATTAGTTGCTTCACTTTGCATAAAAGGACACGGCTTCTAGGTGTTATTATTCTAAGTATATATTATAGAACATAGTCCTACACCGCGTCTGTCTGTCTGTTCGCGATATACTTGAAAACTACTGCACGGATCTTCATGCAGTTTATTCCAATAGAGTGATTAATGAGGAAGGTAAATGAATTAAATTTGTCAAGGTTTTGTGTAAATTGGTTGAAATATAACGATTTGTTGGTAGGGTCGGAAAAAGTCAAACCGCCTTACATGGGAGCTTTCATTGAAAACGCTGCTTATTCCTTTGAGATATAACAAAACAAATTGTTAGGATACTGTATAAATTACTTTAATTATTTTCCATAATAAACACATTATTATTTTAATTTACCAAACGAGTTCTTATAATAAAAAGTAATTTTGGTCATGAGTCTATGATATTGTGTTCTTTAAACCTGCCATGGCGCTAATTACAAATATTTATCTTTGTGATAATCGCGCCATTTATTATTTTTAAAATATCAATATTTATTATTAATACCTTATCAGATACTTTCAAATAAGTATTGTAAAAGTTAATTACTTTAAAAAATAATTAAAAAGGAATAAATTTGGCACTAAATATTTCCGCAAATTAAGGGAATAATAGAGACAAAATTAGCTGTATTAGGTAGTAGGCTATTTAGATCTCAAAAAGTAAAATTTTGGATCACCTTTTTACTGTAAACCAGTTATCTCGAAAGTTATTCGACCAAATCAATAATAATAATAATAAAAATCTTTATTTCACCTTTTTACAAAAATTTTAGTACAGTCTCAATTTATCCTACTTATTCTAGTTACAAGTAAATATTATTACAGCTGGTACAATATACTGGGAAAACCCGTGTCATATGTACTAATTGATTAAAATCAATATATCGTTACTAAAAAAAAAGGTTTTGACATCGCGAAAAACCTCACATTGGTCTCGGGCAACGCGAGGCGGTGTATTAGAGCACGCGCTGATTTGTAGCTTTTAATTCGATGTTACTTCGAACGCTATAAAGCTGATAATTCTGTCCCTTGACAGTTGGCTGTCGATAAAACGCTACTTATATCACGCGATATCGTGTTTCGTCGGTCATGCTAGGGCAGACTGACCTAGGTAATATCCTTAAATTTTATTAAAACGTCAAACGAAACGTTCCTAAATGATTTGAAATGTTTTAGTAAATACCAATAAGGTATTTGACTAACCGCACAATTTGCACGAACTTGAACCGCACAAACGTTCATCGCACAATCAATCTTTCGCACGAACGTGATTCGCACTAGGTATCGTCGTTTGACCAATACTTACAATATACACTCTTTTTGGGAGTACCTATGCCATAAGAATATGTAAAACTGGGTAGAACGGATACTCCCGCTCCGGAAGGACTCAAAGACACGATATTAACCTACACCGTTAAACAGAAAACTCGGTCGGGCTGCCACGGCCGGCGTCGCCGCACGCGCGTTTGCCTATTTGTGCGTTCCGTACGATCTTGGTAACAAATTACAATAGCTTAAAGTTATTGTGGTGTGTTTGACTGTACAACAACAACAAACAATTCAAAAACGATGCCACACTTATTTTTTTTTAGTTTGCCCACAGATGATGAGTGATAGGTAAGTACCTAATATTTTCTAAATATTATTTCGTTTTCGTACCTAATTTATCAAAAGGATTTGAACAGTTTTTTTTGTGTAGCCAATTGTTTCACCCAATAATAAAATTTAGTTAAAGTATTTTTTACTTGTCGTCAAATCTTTTTCAATAGCCCCGTCATCGGTCGTTGATCTCATATTTTGTAAAACTAGAATAAAATAATGATTTCAAAGCAAAGAAAAACATATATTTCAGCTATATTATCTTAAAACGTAAGTAATATTTAACAGTAAGCATCCCTGGCAACACGCCTGGACAACAGCGGGGCGTAATGACGTAAAAGGTAAGGCTCTCCGCTGTGTTAAGCGGGACACACGCGTGGGGCGACATAGAATAGAGCTTACTCTGCACTGCGCAAACATCTGTCCGTCAAAAAACCAGCAATATATATTCCCGCGGCGGGATCCCGCTCAAGGCCGCGGACGGCCTAAAGTAGGTATCTATATTGCGGCGTTTTCAGACTCGATCAAAGAGTCCGTTCTACCCAGTTTTATTTATTCTTAAGCCTATGCTTGGGATTTACATTAAAACTAAGATGAGTTGTTTCCTCTGTTATGGTAGGTTTCCCACAGCTGTATGCCTTTTGTCACACTAAAACATTGCTTACTAGCGAGATACCTAAACTAAATGCAGCTTTTTGGGTTCAGTAGGGTGTCTACCGCTGAGCCGTAATCTCGCTTTAGCGATCGATGCTACTGAGTGGCAGAAAAAGATAGAACTATTCATTTCTTATTTATTTAATAATCTAACACAGGTGTTCGTGAAGGATGAGGTAGCAATGAGGTGGTTCGTGGTGATTGGTTGGGGCTTGCCTTTGATAATCGTGGGTGTGTACACCGTGGTACGTTATCTTACTCCTGAAGCTACAGTACGGTGAGTGCACAAAACCCCTTCACAGCTTTCGCCATGAGTTTGCTCAACCCTCGCTAGTGTACCCAGCTATACTCATCAACTTTGTCTATAGGGAAGGGATACATACAGGTGTGTTTTTCATACATACGAGGTAACTTTGAAGCCTAGGTTTTTTGCAAAGGATTTTCCGTGCTGTGATCTGATGATGGCTATCCAGGGACTGAATGGAGGAGATTCAAATCATTACACACACCCAACGGATCTGATCAGCATTTTAAAAGATAGAATGGTCAGAGTTCTTTGTTTCAGGATTTCCATACATTTTAATGCTATTTTCGCAGATTTTTATACATTTCCTTTAATCTTTTAGAATGCTGATTCGATCAGTTGGGTGTGTATAACTTTCTGAATCTCCTTCATTCACTCCCTGGATAGCCATCATCAGATCACAGCACGGTTCATCCTTTGCAGAAAACCAAGGCTTTAAAGTTACCTCGTTTGTATGAAAAAATCACCTGTATCCTTAGACAAAGTTGAATATGTATATTTTGTAAGATTCCTCAAAGCTCGCCTTTGCTCGCATTTTACAAAACTGTTGTTGCGCTACTGATCACCATTATTCATGGTCATAAAATAAAAATAAAAAAGTAAAGTGCCTGCTGTTGAGCTACAAACCCTAATGAACGTCCCAGCCAAGGTGACCTTGGTGGTTGACAGTTGACAGCTGTGTAGATAGAGGTTTTCGATTTTTCCAAAATTCGATACAAGCTGTGTCGGTTGCCAACCAATGTCACCGTAGTTGAAGTTTGGACACGGTTGGCAGCCGTGTAGCAGGCACTTAATACAAGAAATAAATTACCTAACATAAAAGATTTTTAGATCGTTTCTAGGTACGTATTAAATTATACTTATTGATAATGCCATAGTTATATTGATCTGTGGATTTTACTATTCCAATAGTTTATCCAAAAACTTGCTACCTATTTAAATACCATTGAAATATTTAGAGGCAAATAAGAAGATAGAGTTACGGATAATGTTATACATATACCTATTGTTCAAGATGCTGGATGGAGCAAAGTGACACATTCTGGATCATCATTGTTCCAGTGCTGATCTCTCTATTTGCATCATTTGGTTAGTAAAGTAACTAAGTGACTAAGCATGTGCATGCTTATTTTACTGCATTGCTTATGGTACAAACGTTTATTGCAGAATCAATCTTCCGAACGAACGCACTATCGTCGTTTAGGTGTCTTCATACGATCGCTTTTCCGTTTCCTTTCACTTAATACGCATTCGCTTTCCTCAGAGGCATTTAGATTATATATAGTAAGGTGGGGTAAGTGAAACATACTTTATTTTTATTTAACAAGGTGTAGTAAAGCTATAAAACTCGCAATTAAAGTAGCTGTATAGGCAATGTACTCCTAATTAAATCAGCCTTTAACGGTATGAAAATAAATATCTAAAGACTTGCATTAAGCAACAAAATCACGAAAAGAATATAAAAGCTAAGAAGTGTTTCACTTACCCCTGACAAGGGGGAAGTGAAACAGTGGCCAAAATAGCTTTAAATGTTGTGTCCATTTAATTAAAAACATGACAAAAGGATCATGTTTAACCGTTAATATCCAAAATGTATCAAATTCTCATAAAATAGGGTCCAGTTTTAAAGATTTATCAAAAAACATCGTGTTTTGCGTTTTGACATCTAATGAATTTCTTTTTGGTTTACTAGCTAGGTTAATGATCGCAGCGATATCTGTGTTGTATTAAGGGAAGTAATTCGTCATTCCTGATTTATCGACACATCGCTATGAGAATAAACTACGATAGTTTCTTAGATATGGTTGGGTGTTTCACTTACCCCACCTAACTATATTCTATTCTGTAATTTACATACCAGATTCAGAGAAAAGAAACCTTAGAAAAAAGATGGCCGAACCAAAACACAATTGTTATGAGGAAACTTAACTTTGTAGTTTAGGTACGAAACTATATTTAAGAAAATAATGTATTGCAAAGGTTGATTTACACTGTTACACATACAAGTGGCATTGCATATGGCATAAAAAAATTCGACTCATATTATTTTATAGTCCGTGAGCCCACGCCAGTATTGCCTACGTCATATGACATCACGATGAAATGCATGGCACAGGGTCGGAAAAGTTGTCCTGAGCGAGTATCAGAAGATTATCGCAAATAAAATTGGCCGGAAGTTCAAGAAAATCTTCCACTTCCGGTCAAAATTTTAAGATTATATTTACGTCATGTGACATCAGTAAGAGACCCGTGTCATCATTTAGTTTTCAATCGCATAGAGAGTCAACATAAGTCTGTCAGTTCTGAAATGAGTAAAAAACAAAAACTTTAAGTTTAAGGTATTCCGGCCATTTCAGAACAGACAGACTTATGTTTACTCTCTCTACGATTGAAAACTAAATGATGACACGGGTCTCTTACTGATGCCACATGACGTAAATATAATCTTAAAATGTTGACCGGAAGTGGAAGATTTTCTTGAACTTCCGGCCAATTTTATTTGCGACTAGCGGCCGCCCGCGGTTTCACCTGCGTGGTTCCCGTTCCCGTTGGAATATCGGGATAAAAGCTATCCTATGTTTTAATCTAGGCTATCTACTATCTGTGTGCCAAATTTCAAGCAAATCCGTTCAGTATTTTTTGCGTGATTGAGGAACAAACATCTAAACATCCAAACATCCAAACCCACAAACTTTCACATTTATAACCGTGACCGTGTGCCATGCATTTCATCGTGATGTCATATGACGTAGGCAATACTGTCGTGGGCTCACAGACTATTACAGCAATAAGAAACAGCACGAAGTAATTGCTCTTCACGTTTATTCCGTGGTTAGAAATACGTAACAAAGTTTTTGTACGAAATCTTCCTGTTTTATACCCATTTTTTTCCCTTCGGCCGCATACGAAACCATATGTTCGTAACCAGTTGCGAATGAGGAAAATGTTTCGGTATTGATTAAGTGCTTGGACGAATTAACCACATTAAGTGACTTTGAGAAACAAAACACAAAAGCAATCTTTAAGTGAGGTAACCTTTTATACAAACTTCAAGTATCTATGAAAGCTTCACAGAAATATAACACGCCAGCAGCGACATTGTATTGTTCCGACGGTTAGGAAAGATAGATTTCACCATGGGTTGAGGATTCCGGGTTCCGAGATTACCAGTTACTTTTGCAGATAAAAATATTCTTCTGTGTTTTATACCCATACCTATTGATGTGAGTGTGTACCAATGTCGCAAAGCTTGTTTAAAGTTCATGAGTAAACTCGAGATTTTCCGTGGTTCCTGACGAGCAACATAACTTTCCTTTAAGGCTGCTAAATAAACTCATAAAAGTCGTAATTTTCCCCAGCGGAAAACAGCCATATGAATTTTAACATGCCTAAGCTACAAGTCTACAACTTCCTTTTAAAGTTTTCTGTGCAACGTTTTACATTTAGCTACCTTTTATTCCAGTAAAAACAAATAGTAATGAAAAGCCACATTTAAGTGTTTAAACTTTATCTGTCTTATTCAGAGATGTTTCACAAAACTGGGGTGCAAGACTGTGCTAACAAAACCTGGTTTAATGCTTGTAAACCAATCACAATGCACCTTTTAATCATTAAACGGTGGGACTAAACGTTAAACTATCACTCTGAATACGATTTGCGCTAAAATGGCGTTAGTCCGCAGTCTAACGCCATGTTAACGTTGGCCCTAGTTTAACGAACGCACTCTGAATAACACAGTATATGTATATTTTTTTGTGTACTTACTATACACCTTTAGTATACTTACTGTAAATTAGGAGCTCGGTGGCGTAGTGGTTTAGCGCCTGGCACGGCGATTGCGGAGGTTAAGCAACTTCCGCAAGGGTCGATCATGGGATGGGTGATCAATTATCTAGAGCTCCTATCTGCTTCGGAAGGCACGTTAAGCCTTTGGTTCCGACTGCATTTGCAGTCGTTAATATCCACCAATTATTATGGCCAATTCTTATGGCCCATCCTCCGCATCCACCCATAAAAAGGCTTGTGCCCCAGCATGGGGACAATAACAAATGATGGTCACTATAAATTAGTCAAATCATACTATTTATTAGGTGAGTTAATTAAGTTCATCGGTATTATTATTGAAATCATGCCTCCCGAGAACATGAGGCTATGGACTAAGAGCTAGTCCCGGAAAAAGGTTGAAAAATTCCTGGCAATGTTATATTCGATTTAGATACATGATTGGCTTGCTATTATACCTTACCTTTCACCTTAACATACCCGACACCAAATCCAGAGCTCTGTAAATTGTATACCTTCAATCGCTTTTTCAGCCCCTTTCTTGGTCAGCCACTCCCATCTCCACCTCTGAAAATCTGCCAGGTGCCCGGATCTGTTAATAATGATAGTATGGCAAACTAACTAGAGAAATTTGGTCATAAAGTGTTGATAATTTACCCAAAACAAATTCAAGCATCAATAAGAAACATATAATAAAACTAGAAACACAAAAACAAAAGGTTAATGAAAATGAATGGTATTTGAATGAAAGAATGAACGTGTGGTACCAGTGTCCGTTCCAATTTAGCGTCCCATTACTAACAATAATATACAGGGTGAAAAAAAAGATAAGGTAGGTAGTTGGATGAAAAGTACCCGAAGTATTAATAATAGCAAATTTGACTGAAAGGAAGCAATACTTTATTTTTAAAACAAGTGAAACTGTATTCAAAGATTTTTGATAAATCGCTTGTCTCAGCTGTGAATCGAATGAGCTAAACTATTATTATTTATCTTTAAAAATTATGTTATTTAGAAGAAATTTATCCTTATATTTGAAATTTATAAATAGTACAGGTGTTTTTTTAGCTAGTTCGATTCCTGGCTGAGACAAGCATTTTATCAAGAATCTTTGCATGCAGTTTAACCTTTTTTTTTAATAAAAGGAATGTTTCCTTTCAGTAAAATTTACCATCATCAATATGTACAATATGTATTTATTCCACCCTGTACAGTACCCTGTACACATTAAACAAGGCAACGAGGAAAAATCTTAGATTACTAACTCCAATCTGTGTTAACTTCGAGATAGCAAATAGCAGGGGTATAAGTTGAGTAACACTAAATTTAGGTACAAAAATAGCGTCTGCTTACCTAAATGCAATGCTTACGTTACTCTAATAACTTTTTCTGATAATAAGTTCTATTTAGATTAACAAGTACAGTGTAAACTTGGTTAACAATAAAGATTTCTGTATATTTTTGAATATTTTTCATTTTGAAATCATGATCTTAAAAACCATAGAACTATGTCACATTCTATCAATCTCGACTCTATCTGTCACCTATATGTCATAGAAGTTATTCAATTTATGTACTTAAATCTTGTGTATACCTACATTTCATTGTTCGTGGCGTACTTATCTCGATCTTTAATCACCTTCCATTTTCCTAATTGTCGCAATTACATACAGGAGGCAAATCCAAAAACAATGTCACCTAATTCAGAGGCTGATTGTAGCCCCACGGTGATTCGACAGCGCATTAGGGCGTTATTGTACACTAGGCGTCGGAAAAATCGCACCTTTTAAAAAAATCTTCAAATTTAATTTAATTAGATAGGATTAAATTATTATTATTAGGGAAAAGAAGTATTTCTTTTCCCTTCAGACATCGCCAACAGTCTCTAAAATACTCGTCGAACGGAATCAATTACCGTAACTTGTTCCTACTTTGCACCAATTTTGGCACCACTTACAGAAATTGTATTGTAACTTGAGAAAGTCGTATTGTATATCTATGCTATCGGTTTGACCACTGAGATTCAGTTTCCGAGCAAATTTAATTTCCCCCATTTTTTGCAATATTTGAGCAATTTCATGGGCAATAGTATCTATCTTGGGTATTCGTTTTTTTTTAACTGAACTGTTGAAGTGTGTTTTTTCCATCATCTCGATAGCGAATTTACCCGCATTTCCTGAATTGTTTCCCTTTTATGACGACGCAATCAATAACTCTTTCAGCTCTTAATTATAGTAACTGTTATGTTAATTAATTCAAACAATTATTAATCGAAAGCTCATTAAATGTACTTTCAATAGATATCAACATTTACACAATAAAACGTTAGCTAGCAATAGCAGGTGGCCAAGTCTCAACTTATTTTCGAAGAGGTGCGATTTTTCTGACGTCGAGTGTAGTTCATGGAACCGCAACCCAACGGCTGATGGCGTTGGAATTTCAATTCGCGATCTGTCGATTGTTTTTATTTTTTATTATTTTGCTCGTTGATGATAAAAATACACTTTTTGTAGTAGTATCCTTTTAACCCGCTACCAAGTGTGTGACAAAAAATAGAACTATATGAAATAGTGACTGGCTTTCATTAAACTTAATGATTGTTAGATATTTTTTTTGCTTGGCCTTCATCTCACCTGATGAAGATAAGGCCGAAAGTGGAAGCGAACTACACCCGGAATCTTCATCGCCTGAGGAGCTGGCTTGCTTACCTCTAACTGCCGGAATACAACAATTGTTACGGCGTCAGACTTAGGTAAGATGGTGGTAGCTAACCAGGCGGACTTGAATTAAGCCCTACCACCAATCAAACCGAGTACAAATTGTACACCCCCCCGGAATCGAACCCAGAACCCCTGCCTCCACTGTTCGGTGGGCGAACCACTAGACTACAGAGGCGGTTGAAATATCGTAACTAAGTCAATTTGTTGCAGTGTTCTTGGTAAACGTGGTGCGGGTTCTTCTTACAAAGTTGCATCCAGCGCCGAACCACCACACATCCATTGCTATGAAGAAAGCCGTTCGTGCAACCCTAATTTTGGTGAGTAACACAGTTTGACAATTTCCCACTTTCTTATGTTCTATCTTCACCGAGCCACTTCAACTTTCGAGGCAGACGCATGCAATATTTCCCCCAAACCATGCGCTTTCCCTTTAACTTTTTCCTAAATAAAGGTGATGTCCAAAAATGTATGAGGTCTGGGCCACGTCTTTGTACAGTATACCAAAAAATAGATAAAGACACGATAAACAGTTTCTAATTATTCAATTTCTTTAAAATTGCTTTGTTTTCTGGAAGGAAGATTAAACAAAATGCAAAAACGCATAAAAAAGCAACATGGCGGAAGATGTTAACAACTTCTTATACGTCTGTGTTAACAACAACCCACAGCACAGAGTAGGTAGAACTCAATGACAGTGACAATGGGCGCATTCTGCCAGACAAATCTTTGAGTCATCGATCGCCATAGAGAGTACATTTTAACCATGGAAAGTAAGATATTGATCAATGCAGGCAGCTAGACCGCCTATTTTAAAGCGATAGTAATGCTCTAACCGTCTTGTGCTACACGGTGCATGTATCTTGCGCACGTTGAAGCACGGGTTACTTGCGCGGGTGTACAATGCTATGGAGCTGGACCCGCTTTACGTGTTTCCACGGAGCATGTAACCTGCGCAAGTGCTCGACTTGCGCGGGCTACTTGCACCGTGTAGAAACACCCTAAGCACCTACAGCTATACTTTTCATGGTTAAAAATGGCAATCGATGACTCAAAGATTTGTCTGGCAGAATGCGCCCACTGATGGCTTTTTAACGGAGAGTTGCCATATTTGACGTCTTATTTCAAGTAAAAAATATTAATCTGTTTTGATTAATAACCATTTAACCATGCATTCTATAAAATTATTTGTATTTTTCTCAGAATCAGTGTATTTTTCTCCATCTTTGAGGGTGGTGTACATAGACGTGGCCCAAATTAGGACATGTCCTTTGTGTTATTTTGAGAAGACAGGGCATGCGCTTTGCAATGAGGTAATCTTCTCCATCGTTGAAAGGGTAAGAGGAAAGGGAAAACGACTGTGTCAAGACGCTACCTTTAGGCCAAGCTTTAATTAAAGCGTTCGATAGACCATTCTCCTGTTATGATGTGGTTGAGAATTGCTTGTCATTCAACTCCCTGATAAACTACGTAGCTCTAAATTCGTACAATAAATTCTTACATTGTATTTAACGACGACAGCTTTCGATAGACTGTAGCTTCTAAAACGAGTACTAAAATGGGTTAAGTTGAACTGAGTTTGAATGATTAGATTAGAGAAATAAGCTTTTAGAGCCTCTCTCCCAAAAATACGCGGTCTGCGTCGTAATACGATAATGAAATATTTCTTTATGTATGTATGGACTTAATTTTTTGTATTGTTATGTTATTTCCGTGCGTCTTGTACAAGAAAGGAAAGGAATATAAAATCGATAAATAAACGAATTATAAGCAGACCGGTATTTAAAAAAAAACACAGATTTTACAGTCCCCGCAAGAATCGGAGCATTGAAAATGAACACAAAAATTTACGAAAAACCAAAATCAAATCAAATCTAAAGTCCTATTATATTTTTAAAGTTGTAGGTAGGTAGCCGCCTCGTGTCACAAAAGCACCCGCTGACTGCATCGATGCAGCCGAAATATTATTAACCGATTTTCAAAATTCCAACGAATGCACTTCTCGTCTGCTTCTGCATCTTTTAACACTATTACCATGACGATCGGTCAATAATCATAGAAGCTACATCACTTTTTATTTACGGAAACAGCCGTTTTTCTACAATTCCAAATCTAAAGGGACCACCTACAGGTCACAAATTATAAACCGATTTTCAAAATTATTTCGCCATTTGATAGTTAAACTAATACCCTAGGACCTTTTTTTTCACTTTTTCTTAAGTCTGTTTTTTTTTCCGAAATATTTACAATTTAGTAAACAAACATAGCCAAGCCCCAGAGCCAAGCTTACCCGACACTATACCGAAGATATCCCGGACGTCAGCCTGTACGAGATTAGTATGGCTCTCAAACAGCTGAAAAACAACAAGGCGGCGGGTGACGATGGAATCACTACAGAACTTCTGAGAGCGGGCGGTAAGCCGATACTCAAAGTCCTCCAGAAGCTCTTTAATTCCGTCATCGTCCAGGGCAGAACGCCAAAGACATGGAACATAAGTGAGGTGATCTTGTTCTTTAAAAAGGGTGACAAGTCCCTCTTAAAGAACTATAGACCCATCTCGCTTCTGAGTCATGTCTATAAGTTGTTTTCGAGAGTCCTTACGAATCGTCTCGCTCGCAAGTTCGATGACTTCCAACCTCCCGAACAAGCCGGGTTCCGAAAAGGCTTTAGCACCATAGACCACATCTATACGCTGCGGCAGGTTATACAGAAGACTGAGGAGTATAATGAGCCACTTTGCTTGGCGTTCGTGGACTATGAGAAAGCCTTTGATTCGTTTGAAACCTGGGCGGTGCTGCAGTCTCTCCAAAGGTGCCAAGTGGACTATAGGTATATCGAGGTGTTGAGGTACTTATACCAAAATGCCACCATGACGATCCGAGTACAGAACCAGAACACAAATCCTATCCAACTGCAGCGTGGTGTGAGACAGGGAGACGTTATTTCTCCGAAACTGTTCACAGCTGCGTTGGAGGACATCTTTAAGCTCTTGGACTGGAAAGGACTCGGCATCAACATTAATGGCCAGTACCTAACACACCTTCGTTTTGCCGATGATATAGTCCTTATGGCTGAGACCATGGAAGACCTGAACACAATGCTCGAAGATCTCCGTAGTGCTTCCCAAAGAGTGGGTCTTAGGATGAACATGGAAAATTATGTCAAATGCCCATGTTGTACCCTCTCCAGTTCATGTTGGGAACACTACACTTGAAGTTGTTGACCATTACGTATACCTAGGACAGGCAGTCCAGTTAGGTAGGTCCAACTTCGAGAAAGAGATCTCTCGTCGAATCCAACTCGGGTGGGCAGCATTCGGGAAGCTTCGAAAAATCTTCGCGTCCGACTTACCTCAGTGTCTCAAGACGAAAGTCTATGAACAGTGTGTGTTGCCAGTGATGACTTACGGCAGTGAAACGTGGCCGCTAACTATGGGTCTCATAAGGAGGCTCAAGGTCACTCAGCGTGCAATGGAGAGAGCCATGCTCGGCGTTTCTCTACGAGATCAAATCAGAAACGAGGAGATCCGCAGGAGAACTAAAGTAACCGACATCGCTCGAAGGATTGCTCAGCTGAAGTGGCAATGGGCGGGACACATAGCGAGAAGAACCGATGGCCGTTGGGGCAGAAAGGTTCTGGAATGGCGACCGCGCACCGGACGACGCTCCGTGGGTAGGCCCCCGACAAGGTGGACCGACGATCTGGTGGAGGTCGCGGAAAGCCAGTGGATGCAGGCAGCGCAGGGCCGATCGTCGTGGAGATCCTGAGGGGAGGCCTATACCCAGCAGTGGGTGTCGTGTTGCTGATATGATGATGATGAAACAAACATCCCCCAAAAAACCCGGAATTTTGGGAATTTCGCAAAATTCCAAAAAAAGTTACCAGTAGATTTTCAAAATTCAAACGTTTACACGTGTCTCGATAAACTCCTCAACTTTTGGTACTATTTTCATTTCGATCCTCTTAAAATCCTCGGAGATATGGCCAAAAATACGTCTCAGGCGATTTGCATCTGATAACCATTTTCAATGGTAAAACGTTCGCATTCATATAAAAAAAACCTACGAATGTCAAGTCCATTACTTTTCTTTAACTCTGCTTATCTCTCTATCTCTGTATTTAATTTTTTTGTTGTCGGTCGTCTATCATGAATGCGTCATTGGTCTCATTCTTACGCAAATTCAAAGATATTATCTATTGATAATTCCTCAGATTATAAGCACTTTTATCACAATGGTTGTACTTACCTACAAATGATATTGAAAAAAATATAATAAGACTAGCTGCCCGCCCCAGATTCGCACGGGTGGCGCCATGTAATAGTTATATTGCAATTTAAAATGAGGAAACAAAAAAAAATGTCATTCCGTAAAAATGTTTGAAAATTTTCATTTTCTGTTATTAACAAACATCATCTTTTCGTATAGTTTTTTTTTTAATTTTTTTATAGATACCTTGTCCTGACAAACTACAACAACAATCACAACAAAAAACAATATCAAATTCGGTTCAGTCGTTCTAAAGTTATGCGATTACATACATTTCGACGATTCATTATTATTTATGTAGATTTAAAACTCGTATATTATAAAATTTAAATGCTATTTAAAGAACACACATTAATTATTACAAATATATTTTTACATGACTAATCTATATTTTTTTTATGGTGACGGTTACATAACCAGTAACCACCCAGATTAAAAAAACACAGGGGGCTGATTGCTTCATACGGAAACAATCGCCCCCTGTGATTTTTTTTTAATTATTGTAGTATTTCTCAGAATAATTAAGAGGTTCACAGTACCTTGACTCCGTATCCAAATGAATTATTAGTTTGAATGCTAACACTAAATTGCGCAAGGGGTCCCGGGTTCGATTCCCAGGGGGAGTACAATTTTGTACTCGGTTTGGTTGGTGGGTGGGCTTATTTAAAGTCCGCCTGGCTAGCTGCCACCATCATAAGTCTGACGCCATAACAACAATTTAACAATTGATGTGTTCCGGCAGTTAGAGGTAGGTATGATAGCCAGTTCCTTGGTAATGATAATCCCGGGTGTAGTGCGCTTCCACCTTCGGCCTTATCGTCACTTAACATCAGGTGATGTCAAGGCCAAGCAATATCCCGTTGTTGGGTTTAAAGAATTTATTTCTCATAAAAACATTAAGTTTACATAAAATGAGAAACAGGTTTAACATTATAATTTTTTTCTTAAGTGGCTAGTATCTAAAAGCATCGAATACTCGGCACACACACTAAGAGCATGGTAGAAAACATGCTTCTGAGTCTTGTTAATTGTTATTGCACAATTATTAATTTAAGGAACAATACAAAAAAGCAACCTAATAAAAATGTGTTAAAATACTGTATGTTGCTGCTTGCTTGCTTACTATAAAAACGAATTACATACTGAGTAATACAACAAATTGATTGATACTTTTGTTGAACAAAATTAGTACTATTATATATTCTGTAACGAAACAAACATTCACTTCTGTTAATTAGGTAAACAATAATAATAATAAAGGAGTACATTAACAAAAATGATTGTTGGCAAGTTATATGTACTTAACTTCATCACATCTACTTTTTTGGTTGGTATCCTGATTCATACATATCAAGTCATTCTGAACTAACCATCCAAAATTCAAGTATGTAGGTATGTCCAGTCCATGAAACTAAGACCCGATTTCACCAACAACTTGAACGGCCGATTAATTTTTAACCGTCTGATTTTGACATTTTCTCCATACATAAAAACGTCAAAAACAGACGTTTGGGACTTGATCGCCTGTTTTGGTATTGGTGAACTTCGGCCTAAACAACTTTCTCTAAGAAACATGTGTCAAACTTCGGCACAAAATTTTGGTCATCCCATAAAATTGATCACGTGATCTCTTTGATTTGTTTGTATGGATATTCGTTTTTTTTTTACATATTTGGCCATGTGTTCCTTAGTGAAAGTTGTTTAGTTTCATGGACTGAACACATCCTCAAAATTTGGATGGTGAATGAATACAAAATGACCCTGAGTGTAAATTTTTGGTTAAGGATGCTTGAGGTCTCCTTAAATTTAAGGGAGTTCGTCAGTTAAGTTTCTGTAAAATCTGTCTTTTTAGGGTTCCGTACCCAAAGGGTAAAAACGGGACCCTATTACTAAGACTCCGCTGTCCGTCTGTCTGTCTGTCTGTCTGTCACCAGGCTGTATCTCATGAACCGTGATAGCTACACAGTTGAAATTTTCACAGATTATGTATTTCTGTTGCCGCTATAACAACAAATACTAAAAGCTGAATAAAATAAATATTTAAGGCGGGCTCCCATACAACAACCGTGATTTTTTTTGCCATTTTTTGCTCGTAATTAATAGCGACAGCAGGTAGATAGCTGAGATTTTCACAGATGATGTATTTCTGTTGCCGCTATGATAATAAATACTAAAAACAATTTAAAATATTTATTTAAGGGAGGCTCCCATACAACAAACGTGTTTTTCCCCGTTTTTTGGTACGGAACCCTTCGTGCGCGAGTCCAACTCGCACTTGGCCGGTTTTTTTTAATTAAGATGGCCTTAACTAGAAACTAAGAATCGTTTGAGTAAATGGTCGAGCCATGTTTAACTGATATATTTTTTCTTTTGTTTATCAGATTCCCTTGTTTGGGCTCCACTTCGTACTGATTCCGCTTGTGCCGCCACCTAACACAGCAGGAGAAAGGATTTACCAAGTGGTTTCTGCGTTGTTGACCAGTTTACAAGTAAGAAAGTGCCTTAAGGTGGCTGTATGACTGAAAGTGGTGCCCTCAGAGGTTTTTATTGAATAAGTTGTTAATAGAAAAATATTTTAAAGATGTTTTATGTGGAGTTCTTAGGACCCATTGCCTAGCATTTTTAGAAGGTATCACTATAGGCCGACCGGTTAAATGAGTCCTCGCCCGCGGGGCACAGAGGCGCGAGGGGAGACGAGAACGGGGGTCGTGAGAGGTGCGGGCGGCAGGCGTTCCCCGCCCGTGTCGCCCGCATCTCCCCCGTTCTCATCTCCCGTCGCGCCTCTGTGCCCCGCGGGCGAGGACTCATTTAACCGGTCGGCATATACATGTCCTCGTAGTCATTCGTAGAAGTAGATAGCAAATGTGTCAAAAACGGCCACTTTTAGCAGCATTGCTATCTATTTCTAGCAGTAACTACGAGGGAATGTAACGATACCGTCTACTAGACTGGACCTAAAAATTCCACGTATAACATTCTTAAAATTATGTCTTAGAATTATAATATTAAATAAAATTCACCGCGGCGCCGCTTAAATAAAATTCATCGCTCAGGGTGCCACCTTAAAGATAAGCACAGTTTTCTCATGATTGGAACCTATGAATATAAGATTCTTGATTGGAACTTTAAACTGTATAGAGAACTCATTTGACTGTCATTTAATTCGGGAAAAATAAGTTTAAAGAAATTAATCGAAACTGGGATATTCTTTGATGTTGTATACATACATGAAAATAAAGCAAGTTACTTTTAACTTGTCCATTAACAAGATCCATTTGCAAAGCCGCTCTGTTGATTTTAGTCAACGTACTACTAGCATATCAACACTTTTTACACCGATAATCCTATTCTGTCAACAATATACATATTTACCAAACAAAGCACAATTTTTTTTTGGAGTTTTTCCATTTAATTTTACTCAATTTATATCATCTTGCTCGTTAAGTTTCTCTACCACCTACGCAACTAATGAATGACTAGGTTGATTAGAAGTTCCTTTTACATAGGTACCTAATTAATTACCTTTCTAAAAAAAAAAATCTAAAAAAAAATTGTTTTGAACCTGCGTGGGTTAAGCTTTATTTGACACTTCAAAATGAATCCTATCTTATGACACTTTTCAAAATGAATCCTATCTTATATTAAGATAAGCCGCCATGATTTTAATATCTTTTCGTCTGACTTCTAAAAGTTGCAGGTGTCTTTTACATTTTTAGTAACAAAAATAAACATCGGGATGACGTTGAAAGCAATTTGTTAAAAGGTTTTTGTATTGCTGATTTTCATCAGTTGGATTACGCTTTTGTAATTTTTTGTCGCACCAAAAAGTAACATTGTTATCACTGTATTTTTTTTATATTACTTGGTCAATGTTTGCCATAATAGGTACTTAACCTACTAAAATTTCTAAATAAAACTTTGAGTATCGTGTAAATCGGTCACTTCACCAAATGTAAAGTACCTATGTGGGCTCCTATGTATTTTTTATGGAATCCGCCACAAAATATAAAAAGAGGTCTCTTAAAAAGTATCTGTTTTCATTCTGTCGAAACCGTTAACCTACTTAAAGTGATCAATCCACTTTCAATCCCTTATTTTATTATATACAATATGTATTGTTAGCGAGACGTCGGGGCTTTTAAAAGCAGATAATATGATCAATTTTATCGCCAAAACCAGCACAGTCCATCCCCTCTCCAGTTGGAATGACCAGCATTTTAAATTTGACTTTTTATTTTAGATGGCCCAGCCGAAAAATATTAATTTCTTCTTATTTAAAAGTCATACCTACATTTATTAAAAACAATTCGAAAGCTAATAATAATGTGAAAACTTTCAGCTTTAATATGGCCTAAAAAATTACTAAAGTAAATTTTAATCCTTTAATCCAATAGTTTGTGTGCTTTTTGCGTTTTTATAATACAAAGAAATATTTCCTATCTACAAAACGACATGATAATCATTCCTCTGTGCTGCATATTTCGAAAGTTATAATTGTTGGAATATGATTCTTACGCAAAAAAAAATCATGTTTAACAGATTTTATATGATTTGTTCATTTAATCTGAATATAAACGTCTTTGTATATTTATGAGTTTTGAATTTTTACCATTTTCGATAAAATTCTAAAATCATTGATTTTAGAATATTATTATCATTTAGTGCTTGTAAGCAACTTGTAAGAGTCATATTCAAACAACAATAACTCTCGAAATATGCAACTCAGAGCAATGACTTTGATGTCATTTTGTAGGTAATATTCCTGTTTATTATGCAAACGCACATTAATGTTCTAGTTTTTGAAATATGTCGGAAAAACTAAAAAAAGCTTACAAATATCGATTAAATTTACTTTGGTTTTTTTGACATGACAAAAAAATGTTTACTTGATAGCATATTATCATATTTAGAATAGTATTTTTTTATAACTGTAGGACTTTTTAATCTAGAGATATTAATAATTTTCGGTAGGGACATCTTTAAATTTAAAATGTCGGTTATTCCAACAGGAGAGGGGATAGACCCCAACATATGGGTGGTTTTGTCGATAAAATTTATCATATCATCTGCCTTTAGAAGCTCCAACAATGCTAACCAAACAAATATCTTATATAATAGATACCTAACTTATTTATTTTTATCACTCAGTGGTACTCTTCAATCATATTCTTATGAAAATCTTGGGAAAGTATTATCATAGTAAACGTACCTAATGAACTCGTATATCATTTTGGTTTATATTAGTCTCTACTTTGACATAGTATGTAAATCGTCCGGTAGAAGGAACTATTTCTGGGTAGAAGCTAATATTATGTAATATTATAATAGGGTCAGACCACGTGAAGGCGAGGCGGATCGCAGAGCACGAAGCGTTGCAATTAATTTGGTACGTAAAATTAATTCAAATTGCTTATGCGAATGTGCTCTGCGAATGCTTGCCTAATTATGTTCTTTGACATTAATTGAAATTAAATTTTAATAAAAACAAACCAAAAATTAACAAATATAAATGCGTAGGTACCAACCTAAAAATCAGATTTTTTTTTTATTATTTTAGATTTTATATATTAGCATTCGCAATGCTATTTTTAAATAATATACCTACTAGAAAAATATCGACTCACCATCTGTTCGTTTTCTCAGGCGGGACTCGACTCGAACCTGTGACCCTTGGGGCGACTTCCAAAGGTCGCGGGTTCGAGTCCCACCTAAAAAAGAATCTGGTAGCGAGTGTATTTTTTTTCCAGATATAACTAAACTTGTTTTTAGCTCAAAGTGGCCACTTTTGGCAATTATGGATTTTAAAACTTACAGGATGAATGATAACTGTTGAAGAGTTTTTCAAAAAATATTAGAGACAATTTAAGAGATTATTACTTGTGCTTTTTTAAATATTGACTTGGTTTACGCGTAATAAAAATAAATGTAGTGGCGGCGCCACATTCACTACAACCTCGCCTTAATATGACGGCACCGTCATCCTAGGAAACCCTAGCTTAATCCTTACAAACTGCACATGCTCAAGACATATTTGTTGTCAGGGCGTATGTGTATCCGTGCTGTTCTGCTTCACGAACCATGACGTGATAACTGTGCTGCGGGCATCTGCTGCTCGACTCTTCAAAAGGAACGACGGCATCGCTATGACGGGTAAGCATTGATCAAGCTTCATCCGTCTACAAATACTGCCTTTAGTTATATTTTGTGCCAAATGACCTGACAACATAACGTTAAAGACAAGGAGTTAATATCCAAGGAGTCAATTTCCATTCTGTTATTCTGCGTTAATTTTACTAAAATGGCCATTTGATGTTTCGGCACTATATTGTGGTTTCGGTAACGAGTTTGTTCTCCTATGCACTGTCTATAGGGCTATGTTGTCTGTGTGCCAACGCCTTATCATCAAAACGAGGGACTAAAGAACCCTTTCCACTTAAGGAAAATTTCTGCCGGTTGCGAGAAATCTTTATTGTAGGCTATATTAGCCGTTTCAGCCGTCCGTCATCCATCAGCAACGTATACTATTTACGACAAAGGTCGATGGAGTCATAAATCGGAGTGTCTTGATAAAAATATAAATCGTTGCATAATATTATCACTACATAAAATTTTCAGTAATGCTGGGGCCACACTAACGGCCTATCAACGCCATTCAAAATTGCAAGAATTCATCTACAAAATTAACGCAATGACTGACTGGCCAAACTACAAATTTTTACGTCAATGCCCATTCATCATCACCAATAAAAATGACGTTAGTTTCGCATTGTCGGCTATTTTCTGCCGGCGATTTTTGTAACTTATATCGTGGATCCCATAAACATGGTTCAGTTCGAAGTATTTAGAAAAACTCGACTTGTCGGAAAGCAAACATGTGTGAAACCACAGAAAAAAGATATTTTTTGAAACGGACGCGATCACGATGTGCCATGAATAAACGTTCGTGATGCCACAACAATGCACAACAAGCAGTAATTATCGCGTTAAGTCTCTTCAAGAATCTTATATTCATATTCAGTCTCTTTGAAGTGCCAAGAAAGACCGCTACTCGTGTTATCGTAACGTCAAACGACATTTTAAAGCATTTTAAAAATTATCGCGTTATATTAAGTCGTGTCTACACACCTACATTTGACATCCATTAACGTAATAATCAACGACGTTTGCCGTTAGTGTGTCCCAGAATAAGAATATCACCGAACAAAATACGAAATTTAATTAACGATTCTAACTACTTTACACTTAATTCATCTTAAAACTTTTTTACCATCCCTATCTTACTTTGCTCTGTGTAATGTATAATTTATACTGATAGCGAATGTAATATATCATTAAAAAATATTTTGAATTTTCAGGTGTTACAGCCGGCGAAAGTTTAATGAATACGAGAGAAAATGTTGTCTGAACAAACTGAATGCATAATAAATAATTCAATGCGTGTTTTCTACCATGTAGGTAGACAAAATTTGACTAAAATAAAGGGGTATGGTCACAAATGTATGGACTCTGGTCCTAGACCTAATAGATATAAATAGTATATCGTTAGAGAGGTATATTTTCATAAAGCACGAATAGGCATGGTGCTTGTCCTGAAATGTTGTCCTGATATTCTATGGACCCGCCGCCGTTAAGCGACTTTCATTGCTGACTGTTCTATCCGAGATACTGAAAACACATACTTAATAAGCCGATATCGAGAATTGGACGACAAATCTAAATGTAACCCCATAATAACTTTTTTTCCACTTGAAAAGTCCTATCCATCGATGTACGATTCAAATCTATTGGTCATAAGGACCAAAGTGCGCGAACCCCTTTGTCAACGATGTTAAATTACCTTTGAATATATTATGCACCGACTGTTAAATGTTATCACATGTATGTTGATCTTTTGTAATTTTTGTCTCTGACTTGTTTTGGTGGGGTTGTAGTATGACTACGTGACCACCGGTCTGGACTCCTTTGGGTAGGTATCGGGATTGAATCCCTTCACCTATTACGTTCTACCTACAGTACATTTTTAATGGACTTAACCAGACTGCCTGGATGTTTGTCGCTACAACAACATAAAAAACGTGGCGTTGTAATGTAAAACACAGGGTTCTTTCACTAGTGTGGAATTTACATGAAGGGACTTGGTTGGCGACTTTAATCAATTATAAAATCTATTCGCAAACCTAATTTCAATAAGGTGGCAACTCGATTTTGCAAGCTATTGTCAATAAAAAGCGCTAATTGACTAAAGTCTTTTTTCCCAGAAGCTTCCTACTTCGCAACCCAGACGACAATATTTGATAACACCAAACTAATGGCTATCTTGCCAATGTGGTCTGGTCCCAATATGCGATAGATAGAACAAAATAATAACTAGTCTACATTTTACGTTGAGACCAAGAAGTTACCTCCCTATTCGCTATGTTACCTACTTTGACTGTTCCTCATATTGTGGATTTTGGGATGAAGGCTCTTGCTTGTCGTGTGATGACAAAATAATAATTTTATATTTGTTCTGAAATGAGGAAAAGACATTTATTTTCTTCATTCCAGAACTAGGTATGTATAGCGGGTATGTATCAGAAAGTCTAAAGTTAGAACGTTTAAAGTTAAAATGGCGAAGTTTAAAATGTCGAAAATCTGAAAGTCTAACGATTAAAATGTCGAAAGTTCAAAATGACCATCACGAAAATGTAAAACGGTCAGATAGTCATAATTAAAAAGTCTAAGTTCAAATGAATTTAATTTAAAATGTCATTACAAAAACATATAATGTATAGAATTTACTTATGCCTTTCTTTAATTTTTGTAACTAATTAATTATGTTAAATAATTGCATGTTTGCATCTGTGCCATAAGAACAATTATTCTTATGTCTGTGCCTCCGGCGCACCATTACCGTAACCGCGCCGCTCTCTGATTCGGTAGCTGGTGGCGGTGTCAGTCTCTGATTCGGTAGGCAGCGAACAAATTCCACCAATTGAGTTTGAAAGATATATTTTTCTGGCGCTTCGCCGGCCGCTACCGCGGCACGCTTGCTTCGCTTGCTCGCGCGCGCGCAGGGTTCATGTCAACCTAACATGCTCATCATACGCTCACACGCTCACGCATATCACTACGCTCTTCACACCTATCACGTGACCTGCGGTCAACGGTTTCTAAGTCCCAATAGACTACTTTAGACTCATTTACTAAATTTGCTATAAAGCATTTCAGGCGAAGCCCAAAGACATCTCCACAGCCTCAATTAACCTCAAAGACGGCGACTCGTGTTAACATCCAACCCAATTCAAATAAATATTTGTGAAGATAAACTTAGTGACCATTGATATTTTAACTCGTCAAGTATTTGATTCTTTGAATTTTGCTATTTTGAAGTTGTATATAATAACTTCCGGCATTGTAGACCATTTGGATTTTAATTTTCGACATTTTGATCTTCGCCATTTTGACTTTAGACATTCTAACTTTAGACTTTCTGATACGCACCCGTACAGGTAATTAGTTTTTGTTGGCGTTCGCCGTTTTCTTATAAAGATAAAACGAAGATATGTATAAAGAATAAAACGAATGCATATATAGTATTACACAGGGTTATTTTCAAAACACCAACAACCTCGCAGGAGAAGATTACTAACGTCTTAAACAACAAACAATTTGTTTTATTACGACTTTTCCGAAGTAGACAAAAAATAATTGACTTTTCATACAAAACTCAATCAGCTGTTCGTACAAGTATGGAAAGTCGATGTTTGTCTGTTTTCGGAAAAGTCGTCAAACAAATGTTGTTTTTTATGGTGTTCAACTCCTGCGAGATTGTTGGTGTCGTCGTTGGTGTTTTACAAATAACCCTGTATTCATTTTTTTTTCTTTTTTCTGTTGTTCTGGGCCCTTATTTTTGAATCCTTTGGTTGGCGTCTAGATCTCTTTACAAACTTATCTGACACGTTGACAGCGTCGCCGTCGTCTATAGACGACACCAAGAATCTTTAAATTTATATTGACGACACTTAGTTCCAATTTTGGCCACCAGGGCCCTATTTCACCAAGTCAACATTTGTCACCGACATATGTCGGTTAATTTTACAATTTTCGTTACTTTAATAAGGGACAGGTATGTTGTGAAACAGGGATATTTTTTAAAAGTCGACATATTTGTAGATTTGTCAGTAATTCTTGATATGAGATTGGAGCTGAGCCAAGTTTGCGTGACAATTGTCGACTTGTAAATATTATCGACTGTTTATTGTCCCTTATTAAAGTAAAAAAGACTATAAAAATTGCTGACATATTATGTCACTGACAAATGTCGACTTGGTGAAATATAAGGGCCCAGGTCAGATAATAAAGAGTGCTCAACGTCAGTCGAAGGATTAAAAAGTAGGGCCCTTGATTGTATGATAACGATGTTGAATCAAGAACCCATTTTGAGCGAAGTACCTAAAATGCACGATTCCTATGAAGCAAAATGCCTAAAGTCAATGTCTAAAACACAGGATGACTATAAAGTTTGAATGCAATCGAAAGGTCATTGGGCATATTTGACCTGCTTGATGAAAGTTTGCGTACAGAAACCAAACCAGTTTTAAATTGAAGAACGCAATCCCACTTTTCAAAATATGTATTATTTTTTATGTACCGACTGGCAGAAAATAGTAGATTGTTATACAAGACGCTAAAATGACCGATTGCATACGAGGTAGTTTTATTCCCGAGCTTTAGCGAGGGAATAAATAGAAACCGAGTTACAATGGGTTTTAGCGTCGTGTGTTACACTCTACTTTTCACTACAAAGGCGAGAAAATAAAATACAATATTAAATACCTAGTTTATACTTACGTAAACGAATCCACTCATTTTTCTATCCTCCACTTCATAAACTTTTCATACAGTATTTAAATAAATGATTTGTGCTTGACGGCAAAAGATTAAAATTATTTCTTTCCTTTTACTTACTTACAGTCACACAATTCAATCAGTTTGGTATTAGAGAAAAATTCTAAAGATTTCGCGCCTTTTTTAATTTCTACTGTAGTAGCTAAGAAACACAATGCACGCATTTTACGATCAAACTTAAAGTCACAGAGTATAAATAAGTCTATGATTTCACCGAAGAGATCGCTGCTTTTAGTTCCATTTTCAAAAATAAAAATGAGAAACAGTATTAAGTCGAGCGAGTCTTTATTCGTGATTATGAATAAAGACTTTTTCGTTTTAGTAGGCTCATTGGTAATAGACAAACATTAAAAAAGAAAAAACTTTATCCCCTAGGGGTAATTTTGCTATTTTATCCTGGCTCTTGTACCTTACAATGACGGACTTTTAGAGCAAGAGGAGTGAAAAAGTTATTTCACATATGAAATAAATTTTATTAAACTTTTTGTAATAAAACAGAAGTTTTTACTTTCAGCATTGTAAAAATGTGTGGTACAAGCATAATAAACGTTTGTATTGTCTTTATTTATTTAATTTATTGTATTTATTACTAAAATGCTATGATATAATGATAAAAAATTAAACATGTCCTGCAACAATGCGACCCATACCACTGAGTAGCAGATACATTTATCTACGTACCTAGCCCTATTTCGTTTGTGTACGCCGTAGGTCAAATGTCTGAATAAAATGCCCAATGACCTTTTTTACCTTTAGGTACCTATAAGCAAGTAATTCATCGCGTTTTACACTGTAAAATTACGTTTTTCACAATTTTGTCACAGTAACATTACGTTTTTATCAACAGTGGTTTGTAAAAAATTATAAAATCTATAAACTTTTTTTATTTACCTAATTTATGAAAAACAGTTTTCTTGTATGCCTTCATAGCTTATTATATTTTTTGTCTAATCAAGGTCTAAACATCTAGATACTTATTTTAGTCAATGGATCTCTTATATTACATGCGATTTCAATAGTTTTAAGTGAAGTCAACAAAATTAGTCATATTGAATAGAGTTTATTAATGTAATTTAGAAAATAGAAATCTTGCGAATAATTATAATGATCCAAAAGAAAATCTTTATGGCAACTATGTAACTTTATCTACCGGAAAAAGGGTAAATAAATGTATTTACTAAAATTGGGAGTTTCGTTTTACTAGTTGCGAACGAGTACCGAGAACATATAGCCAACCTTCTGTGTTACCGGACACGACGACGGACACAGGTGTAAAAGATTAACTTTTTTCCTAGATTTTGTGTTCAATAATGGATAGGTTTAAGATTAATTAATTGAGTGATTCTTCAGATGGGTATGTTTTAAATTTAGACAAGTGTACTTGTTTACTATCTCTAGCAAGCTAAATATTATCTCCAGAAAATCTGAACTTTGAATTTTCAGGAAAAAAAATAGCTTTCTTTTAATTTAAACAGTATGTAGATAGTAGCTGATTCGTGTAAAAAAATCACCCAATTACTTAATGGATTAAGTAAGAAAGTAGATACTTCTTTAATCAGTCATCTTTAATAAAATATGACTGAATCAAAGAAATCCTATTTGGTTTTAAATAATTTTAGTCACTGGTAAATAAGTTATTAATGATTATACTCGTCATTTCAGCAGCACGACACCCACTGCGAGCATAAGTCTCCCCCAATCCAAGGATCTCCACAACGACTTATTCCCATCTTCCACCCCAGGTTGAAATTCGAGATTTTTTGTGTCATCTTCCAACATATACAACGTGTTACAAAAAAAACTCCTAATCTATACATATAATAAAGCTGTAGAAAAGTTTTGTCTGTACAATGAAAATATTTTGAAAAAAAGTGGTTGGGGTGTTTATTAATAACCAGTAAAACCCATTTCTAACATTTTTGGAATTTTTGTCTATTTGTCTGTTTATCTGTTTGTCTGTTTATCTGTATGTTTGTGCGCTAATAACGTAAAAAGCGCTAACCCAATCGTGATGATATTTACATTAAAATATACTGTGTATTTTGCAAAATAATCAAATCTTTATTTCATTGTAATCGGTTTACTGAATCAAAAGATATACGAATTTAAAATTTACGATGAATTCGTTGCAATAATATCATTGGGCGAATGATACTGTTAGAACGACCGAACAGCGGTGTATCCACATCTGGCACAGTGTAATGGTCAATGGCTAAAGTAAACAAAAACGTGTCGAGTTTTGGGTCTATTGTTATTTCTCAGAAACAAAATGCACGGGCATGCAGTAAAATCAAACCCCAGTTTCTATTAAGTATATTATTTTCTACTAGCTGCCGCCCGCGACTTCGTTCGCATGGGCATTCGAGAGAATCCGAAGGGAACCTTTAACCGGATAAAAGTATTCTATACTAGCTTCCGCCCGCGACTTCGTTCGCTAGGACATTCGAGAAAATCCTTAGGGAACCTTTAGGTAGCCTCGCTAGATAAACATAGAATTCTTTTATCCTGGTTAAAGGTCCCCTAAGTATTTTCTCGAATGTCCACGCGAACGAAGTCGCGGGCGGAAGCTAGTGCTGAATATATGGTAGATAGGGACCATCAAAGTGAAAAGCTTTTACTATGGGACCAACTCTGAAATCACGAAAAAGTCAGCTGTTTAATATATTTGGATATTTTCGTTATTAATTTTTGTATGAAACAGCTGTTTTTTTTTTCCCGATTTCAGAGTTGGTCCCACAGTAAAAGTTGTTCAGTTTTAAGGTACCTATCTACCATATTCGGCAATAGGGGTTATTTTGTAACATAATATTCCCATTATCCAAACTACCCCCGTAGCATGACCACCGAAACGCGATATGATATAGCAATTTATAGTAAAGACAATGGATTTTAACAGTTAAGTGTCGATAAAATACTATATCACGCGATATATCGTGTTTTGTCGGTCGTGCTAGGCCTACATGTCGGTCATGCTAGGTTAGAAGACGACGCAAAAAATTCCCAGCATCCAACCTGGTGAGATGGATAATTAGGTTGGAAGATGGGAATAAGTCTCCACAACGATCATCAGTTCTTCTCGCTTTGTGTCCCAAGTATTTCATACTTCATAAAATCAATGCATTTGACAAATACAATGAAATTCTTAAACCTGTTAGTTGAGTGAACACGCTGTCATTACTATTTATTGTAATATGGTGGTAGTATCGCCATCTATGAAGTGATGTGTACATTTTATTCTGTGGTGCTACTTTACTACACTCAGCCTCTGCTTGCCGTAGCATGATTTCCAGAACCTATTTCAAAAGTCTTTGCTAGATGGCGTTAGACTACACAAAAGTATCCTTTAACATCTGATCATGCAAAACTCCACAATTAAGTATTAGTAAAAATTATTTTCATTTTTTTTAAACTTGTCTTAAAACAATAAAAATTAAAAATATATATATATAAACTTGAACATATTAAATAAAAACGAAATTAAGTCACCGAGCGGGATTCGAACCCGTAACACTCGTCTCTTGCCTTCCGCGTCTTAACTCGCTGGACCAGACGGATAGTGGCCGGCAGGACGTAATTAGCGACCATATTCTGCGTCGAAAGAAAAACGCATGAAAACTCGAAAACACGCGTTTACCCAACCATAAGGCTAATCTAGATCGATTGTTCACCCCCGAAAACCCCCATATACCAAATTTCAGCGAAATCGTTAGAGCCGTTTCTCTCGGAAACGGAATATCACAGAAATAAATAAATATACAAGAATTGCTCGTTTAAAGGTATAAGATTTCTTGGGTATTTTAAAACGTTGGACGCCACGCGGGGCACCATGTGGGCCAACCCAGGCCTGTTCGTTGGAGCCATCGCAAATTTGCATAAATCACCAATTTTCACAATGTTGGATTTTAGTCATTATCAATTAGAAACATAATAATTAGCGCTATAAACTAAAAACTCCGGTGTTTTTCTTCCTAAAACTGAAGAATTTTTAAGTTGGCACACGGGTATCCCCCATGGCCCCTGCGGAAGGAATTCCGATTTTTCTTCCGCAGGGGCCACGGGGATCACAGCCTGGCCCACCCCGCATAACTACTCCGCATGCTCATATTGTGAAATTTGTCCGAATAATCCGTGATTGTGTTATCATACTGTTTTAATAGTAGGGGAAGGTGGGGATCAGCGTTATAAAAATATATAAACCCTCGTTGTAATCAAAATATTTATTATATAGCACTTTTTAATTCCTTTGGGGGTACTATTAACACGAAAGGCATGTATAATAATACTGCAAATTTTTCGTAGAAAAACATTTTATTATGTCAAAATTGACATAATAATTCTTAAAAAATCATAAAATTTTCGAAAAAAGTAATGAATAAACTTAGTTTTTCAGGTTCGACGACCATATACATTTAATGAGGTCCTGTGTTCTTAATTCTATGGCGTTAATAATATTTTATTCATCGCTAAATCTAATCACAGTCTTCCTCTTTCTATTCAGCATTATTTCTTTGTATAAAAAAGCAATTTTTCAAAAGATGCTCACTCTAATAATAATAATTACACAGCAGCCCGTTACACTGTACCAAAACAAACATGCAAAAAATTATAGGTTATTATTTCAGGCAGTATATCTGGTACCTATTAAAAAGTTTATATAAAAATATCAGTACCTTTAAAATAAAATAAAATTACTCACCAAACTGCAATAATTTAGATTAAAATACAAAATACTACAGCGATGTAAGAGTTTTAGAATACCGAAAATATAATATTTGTTTATTTTGACATACTTACTGCAGATCTCAAGAATACAATCGCTTTATTTTAGTTTAAAATATTTCATTTAGTGAAACTTGAAAACCCCTTACAAAGTATAGAAAATCGTAAATAAATTCTAAGTCTCTTGTGAAAAATAAGAACCAAGCTGACTGAACGTTCTACAGGGCCGCGCGGCCCATTTTCATTACTTTGTTGTATGGTACCGAGGCTCCGTGGCTTGTAAATTGAGTTTGAATAGAAGCATTGCGATGGCCCATCGATGACCCCCGTGGCCTGAACGGATTGTTTGGGTTTGGCACACATGTGTCCCCAGTGGCTCAAATGAACAGTCCCACATTTTTTGTGGCGTTCAACGTGTTAATAATTAATTTCTGTTGATTTGGGTACTTTCAGTAAAACAATTAGTGTAAAAATGTAAATCTTATTCATACAATAATAATTAATACAACAATATTACAACCAAACACTAGCTTATATATTAATAAAAAATCGTGTACAGTTCATATCATATCACATCATCAGTTTTAATGACTATCTGATTAATTGATAACTGTATCATTTAATTAATTCGCGACTCTGATTAATCTCAGGTAGGTATACGTACTATCGCAATAATAAAGGCAGTGAATTTAAGCAAAACTTATAACAATAGGTACTTGGAGTTCAAAATATAAAGTATGTGTGTTCTAAACTGTTGTATGGTCTGTGGTTCTCAACAAGCGGCGCGGGCACTGACGTCCATTATACAAGTACGCTGGACAGGTTATTGTCATGAAATGACAACAATTTTTAGTGCCTATTTGAAAATCGCTATATTGGCGCTGAGAGCAGTAGATTCTACTATGGCAGTAGTGAGTGTACTTGGAACTAACTAGTTTTAGTGAGTGTACTTGGAACTGTAGATTATTATTAGAGCAGTAGATTCTACTATGGCCGTAGTGAGTGTACTTAGAACTAATTATTTCCAGTGAGTGTACTTGGAACTAATTAGTGCCAAGTACACTCACTACTGCAATAGTAGAATCTACTGCTCTCAGCGACAATATGGCGATTTTCAAATCGGCACAAACGATTGGTGACGTTCGCCTGTCCAGCGTACTTTGTATAATGGACGTCAGTGGGCGCGGGTCGTATTCGAAAATGTAGAGCATTTCTTATGTTTAGTTAGAAGCAGCCCATCTAGCAGGACCATCGAGAGGCGATAGGATATAGCGATTATATCACTTTTAACTGACAAAATGGATTTGTACAGTTGAGTGTCGATAAAATGTTATATCACGCGATATATCGTGTTTCAGTGGTCATGCTTGGGGGGGCAGGGGCCCTATCGCGCTAATTCTGAACGATAAAACCAAAACCATTACGTAGCCATTTAAGTTATATTTAAGCACCTTAGAATTTTTGGTTTAGCTTTAGAATTCTTATTAATCTGTTTCATACATTTTGATATTTTCGCGATTCCAGAGTTGGTCCACAGTTAAAGTTGTTGAGTTTGATGATCCCTATCTACCATATTCGGCATTGCGGGTCGTTTTGTAACAACCTGTATAAGATCTCTTGATCTTTTTATACTAATAGGGAATATGCATATGTCACCGATTTTGATAAAATTGAGCTTGATCGCTTCGGACACGTATAAAAACATGATGGAACAGGAAAATAAAAAATAATAATGTATTATTTTAGTTTTAACACACGATGAAATCAGGGAAAAATAACGATATTTTTGTTTTCACTTTCGAATATAATGAACTTAACAGTCAGATAGAATATCGAGTAAGAAATCATTTTTTGTTAACACATATCTACTTAAACACAAAATTTAGGGAGATAATTGAAAATAATTGAAAATTCTTGGCTAACTCCATAGTAAACGCGCGCCTGAAACGTGATATGTGACGTCATATATCATGTCCGTTTTGTATGGAGCGTTTTCGGCGGTTGCTGCTACGTGCTAACTTCAAGTAACTATATCACGAGAAAAAAACCCAAGAAAAAAGTTTTAATATTACAGTTGATTTTCTCAGGCATTATACTTTAAATTTTTATAAAAAAAAATTGATGCATATTCTGTATTATTTTATTAACATGGATGACTTCTATAAACACAATATAGAGTGATGTCACAGTTACAATAAAAAATAAATAATACAAAGCATACCTAACCTATATTATGCACCTTATCAACTATATTTTCAAATGTTTAAAAACTAAGATTAAAGAGTAGCGAGATCAGTGTTCATCGCCAACAAAATATTATGTACATATCACTGCTTATAACAAAAAACTTAAAACATTTCTAGTATTAATTCCCACTAGGTATATTTACAATAGCCACCATTTCAAATTACCCTTTCGGGCCCGTGGACCTACCGATTTGCCCTACTAGTAGGACCACGCTAAACCATACACTTTTCAGCAGCCATCATGGAATTTGGCAAGTTTTCCCGCCGTTTGTAAAATGTATACTCGATCAGATCTACTTAAACTAATTATAAATATTTTTTGGCACCTGTTAATGTCTAAATATTACTGAAATAGCGGGGAAATGTAATGGAATAGATCACCTCAACCTATGCCAAAAGTTTTAAAATCAAGTACGATGGGTCATCAGACTCAAGTATTTGTTGTATGGTCTGTGTCAGCATCACATGTTGAATGTTGAATTACCTACCTCAATCGATTCTAAAAGTGGTCTGTGTCAGCATCACATGTCGAATTTCCTCAATCGATTCTAAAAGCGAACATTTTAAAGTTCAATATTTGTTCTCAATAACATAAAAATCTGCTATTAAAGGTTTTTTTTAACTGAGTTTAGATACGTTAGTATTGCGGTCACGCAAAAAGCAAGTGATCGCCTTAAAAAATGAAAGGTGACCGCAATACTATATAAGTAAGTACTTATTCATTTGCATATCTATGGTTTTTCTAGATTTCCCTTCGTGGTTACTACGTGGTTTTATTGAAGCTAATTTTCTCTCGTGGTCAGATCGATTGGTATACAACCTTTGCTGAATTTTTTTATAGATTGTACCCTTCATAACGTAAAGCTAGGGTTTCCTAGGATAGCGGTGCCATCACATTACGGCCGTAATATAGGGGCGTTGAATGTTGTCTATGTAAACAATATGGCGACAGCGTAACGTCAGAAACCGCGCCGTATTATTTACATAGACAACGTTCTACGCCGCTAAATTACGGCCGTAATATGACGGCACCATCATCCTAGGAAACCCTAGCTTAAGCTGCTATCACCTACGTTTCAACAGACAGACCCAAAGATTTCTATGACAAAAAAATATTCACTGTACTGCCAATATCCGTACGAAAATCTTAAATTACTCTTTATCATTAACAATAATCAAATATATTAAGTAACAAAATGAATAAATAAGTAGGTAGTTTCTGAAGAAGCACCAAACTAAATTGGCTTATTAGCCAAGGGATGCCGTCTAACCTATACTTACACTTTAATAGGCCACATTTGACACTTCATCAAAATTCCTCAACGTAACCTTGTAACGGCGGGCATCAAATATAATATATTTTTTCTATGTTAGAACAGCACAATTGCTTGATGTTTTACTTCACGAATGTATATTTACGGTAAACTGACCGAAAAAAATAACTTTACGATTTATTTTCACTGAAAAACCATTCTAAACATAAAAAACAATTTTCGTTTTAATAAAACTAAACGTCATTACAATGTTATGTCAGTGAAAACATTCTCTTTTTAAACACTAGGGATGTTACCTTAAAATCGAAAAATCGAAAGTTGAATGCAATGAGTACTTGTGAAGGAATATTCTCACCATAAATGAATAATATCAATTTTTATATTGGCCGGTTTTTTTATATTTTCAAATAAGAACATCAGTTTAATATTTACGGATACTTACGTTAAAAAACGTAACGTTTTTGTTATATGTACGTACTTGTTTGTTTTATTATGTTTCCTTTTACGATATAAAATAATAATGGGACAGGGATTTGACTGATGATTTTTGATTTCATTTTCATTGCATATTAGTTAAAATTAAATAGTATCCTCATAAGTATTTTTTCATAATAACTGAATTCATATTCCATGTTTGAAGTCTGTATCGATTCATTCACTTAAATCGATGTTTTGAAGCTATGAACACCTACGGTCACCTCACTATGAATCGAAAATTGACAAATGTCAAATGTGGCCTATTAAAGTGGCCCTTTAGGTACTTGCTTGATGTAGTTTTGTATACTTTGTCCCATTATCTATGTTTTTAAGGCAAATAACGAACTGGAGTCATATAATTAAATCATGCACTTAATCCTTATCAGGGTTTAGTGAAAATGGATCACTTGCTGATTCCATTTGTTATGAAAATAAATAATTTGGCATTCTGTAATTTTAATTTCTCACTCTGTAATAGTTTGATGACCTGAATCTACAGCCAGCTCAAATAATTTCTTTAAGTAGAAGTTTCCTTCCTCGTATTAGGATCCATCTCAATAATTACTACTGTCACAGTCTTCGATTACTTTGATTGTTGTTTTATCTGTTACCTTGATTGGTCTTGTGCAATACACTGACTCATTTTTATAGTTAATAGACCTCTTTTCTAAAGCGTTGCTGATAACATATAATTGTAAAAAAACATATAGAAAACCCCAACTAGGTACATCACCTACATTATTAAATAGACAAAAATACAACTATACAACTATGTGTCAGTCAGACCGTATGATATCTTTGACACTCGAAACATTTACCGTGCTAACATATAAACCTTACTGCTGACACAGAATAAATAGAGTCTGCTGATCGAAACAATGTAAGTAGTTATACAAATTGATCACGTCACGTAACTGTTACAATCCTTGCTATATTAGCTCCTTTTACAGAGGGCTATACAAAAATTTCAAACAAAAGTTGCATTATACAACTCTAGTCATATTCATATCACAGGTATCTCGCTTATTATGATCAGAAAAGGCAACGCGCATCAGACCTGTCAAGGATAACTCCTGTTTCCACTAAAATCGCGAAGGTGATGAAAATGAGGTAAAGAACTACCAATACTGAACCGACAGTCCTTCTAAGTTTAAAGCTGCCGATGAACAGCACAAGCCATAAACAGGCGACGGCGACCAAAAGAGATCCGACTATAAAGTCGATGCCAGAGGAGTTGATTAGGACCGAGGTCTGTTCTGCCCCCTGGGCGATCAAAGTCAGGGTCTTGATAAGCCATGGCACCCCCAAGGCAAACAGGATCGCCAACGAGTTGGCGCCCAAAGCGTTTGACACTCCGATGCCTCCTTCACCTGGTGACAAAAAAGTTTTTAACTCATTTTCGTCGTTATGGATTAAGAGCTAGCCCCGGAAAAAGGTATACAATTTACAGAGCGATGAAGCCCCTTTTATTAGTATGCCATACTATCATTATTAATTGATCCGGGCGCCTGATAGCTTTTCAGTGACCAAACTTTACCACTTTTTCGCGCACCTTTGATGCTGCCAGGCACTACTTTCTCACGAGCCAAAATGCCTGGCAATGTTATATACAATTTAGATACATGATTGGCTTGCTATTATACCACACCAAATCCAGAGGTCTGTAAATTGTATACCTTCAATCAGTTTTTCAGCCCCCTTGTTGCCCAACCACTCCCACCCCTACCACTGAAAATCTGTGAGGTGCCCAGATCTGTTAATAATGATAGTATTGCTTGCTAACAAGCGGGGCTACTCAAATGGCCACTTTTCTATTCGTTCGCTAACTTAAAAATAAGCCATAAACACCAAAATAACGTGTCCAAGGCTTGTCAGTTCTGTGCAATACAACAATGTCTGTGATTTACATAAACTTGCGACGTCTGACTTGAACATTAATTGTTTATTTTTAAGATTTAAGTTAGCGAACGAATAGAAAAGTGGCCATTTGAGTAGCCCCCCAGATAGGTTTCGTCGCTCTGTAAATTGTATACTTTTTCCAGGGCTAGCTCTTGATCTATTAGGTTAGTTCTTAAGCTAGGGTTTCCTAGGATGACGGTGCCGTCATATTACGGACGTAATTTAGCGGCGTAGAACGTTGTCTATGTAAACAATACGGCGCGGTTTCTGACATTACGGTGTCGCCGTATTGTTTACATAGACAACATTCAACGCCGTTATATTACGGCCGTAATATGACGGCACCGCTATCCTAGGAAACCCTAGCTTTAGAGCATTAAAATGCTCTATGGGTTAGTTAGCCAAAAAATAATACTAAATTATAAACCACTCGCAAGAGAACATTGATATGACATACAATAAAAATAATATAATGTTCCAGCAGCTTTAGCATCAACGTTAAACTTTCGCATTACCTACGCAAATAAAAACATCTTTTTAACATAGAGGTATCTTATTTATTCAAAAAGAAAAAGATCAGTCGATAGTTATAAAACGCGTGGCAAAGGAAAAGCAATTATATCTATCATCAAATTATTTCTAGCTGCTACATGAATTGAGAATTTAAATTAAGAATATTATTATTATTATGTATATTATTTTAACGAAGTCATTAATCAATATTAAAACTAAATATTACAAATATATTCTTCGAAAGTCGTTAATATTTTTATCTTATGTAAAACTGATATTCATGTGTTCGAATGCTGATGTCCTTTGGTCTCCGATATCGATTATAAATTCACCAACACACGTGTTTGATAATTTATAGATAATACGAATAATTTGAACTGCTATCGAGAATTACATTAAGGCTAATTTCACCCTATAAATAACATTATAAATTAAACTCTCCTTAGAAATAATGTCTAACAACATGTCTGTAAATAACAAAATAATATAATAATCCTATTTTTTACTAATTGTAAGTTTATTTATTATAACACAAAACACTGTCTTTACCAATTAGTCATACATTTTACAATCTAAATAAATTTATTTAATTCAACCATATGTTTTAAGTTTGTCAAATCAGGATACCGTTTTAAAAAATGTTTTCGGGAAACTAAACTTTTGAAAATAATAGTGCAATTAAAACAAAATTCGCATGAGCAGCATTGCATACAAAAAAATAACTTTACTCATCACATGGTAAAGATTCATATCACACGTAGAATAGTCGATGATAGTAGGAAATTTTAATGTGCAATGACAGAGTAATCCGCATTCAGTATACCTAAAGCTCATTGTAATCAAGGCAGTAAAAAATGCATTATTCAATTTAGATTACTCATTTGCGCGACCAAATAACTTGGTGTGATAAAACGTTCATATGGAAACAAGCCACGCCAGCAATCTTATCAAATAAAGTAGCAAGCAACATATTATTTGCTTAACCTCATATCTGTTTTATGGTGACACAACATACCTCGTCGTGACATGATGAAAATGGAAACAGCTTCCGGCAGACATCCTCCAAACGCCAAAAATGTCATTCCCATAACGGAATCCGGAATGAAGAACGTGTGTCCTGAAATCGAAGGTTTATTTTAACTATCAGAAGAAATACATAAAGAAATTCTGTCTAGAAACAAATTGTTTATTTAGGCAGCCCACGTTAACGGTCTCTTTTAAGAAGATAATTGAAATATGTTTGTATTCTATGATGAATGTTTATTTGTTAACAGACAACAGACAAAACATTTGTGAAATAAAATGATGTTTGTAGGAGGATTAAATAAACTGAAGTAGTTTTCATAATAGTGTTTGTCTTTTTTGTTTTGAGTGGGCGATGACTACAAGTACCTACTAAAGAGGGCTCCACACTCGCGCCGCGAAAGCCCGCGAAGGCCGCGAACCGCGAGTGTGGAGGGTTTCGCTGCTTCGCGTATGGGCTTCGCGGCTTCGCGTTCGCGCTTCGCGGCGTTCCCCGTCCGGTGGCGGTTTTTTGGTCCGCGTCAAAGGACTTGTGTGCCGAACTAAGGTTGCCGTGATTCGCGGCCGCGGTTCACGCACGGGTCTGGAGGGCTATATTTTTCGCACCGTTTTCATGAGCGAATCGCGCCCGTGATTCGCGGCCGCGGTTCGCGGCGCGAGTGTGGAGCCCTCTTTAGGATTAACCATTTAGTTCGTGCTACTTACCTATGACTGTCATACTCCATGAGACAAAGAAAGAATTAGCTCCAATCCACACGATGCACATCATGAAAGACAAGGGGTAAAATCTTCTACATGTAATAGGGGACGGTATTGTTACAGTCATGATTGCTTTCAAGGGCCAAGTGTACAGCCACCAGATTTTATATATTAGCGATTTCTCTCGAGGGAATCTGAACAAACTCTTCTTTGGCTTATCTGGTGTTTCCTCTTCTGTAAGCGGAAATAACTTTGGTTTACCCAATACGTTTTCAAAATTGTATAGTATCATCGGTACTAGAGGTTCGTATGTTTTTCTTACCTTTTTCAACAACTGATGGTTTCGCATTTCCATTGCTATTACCCACCACATTGACATCAGTAGTTGATTCCGTAAATGCTTTATTATCTACTCCTTCTTCTATACTTTTATCATTGGACAACTCTGTAACTGTAAAGCCAGTATTGGTTTGAGATATCAAGTTCAAGAAGTTTATCGACAATAATGTTATGTAAGTATCAACGTAGAGTTAAAGTTAGCATTGTAAAATATTATCCAAAGCCTTTAATTAAATTGTATTTGTATAGATACCGGCACATAACTTGGCAAGACAAAGAAGAGACAAAAGATGCGCCGAGTTTAGTGTTTGTAGCTGCTGTGCATCTTTTGTCTCATCTTTATCTTGCCAGGTTATGTGCCGATATACATTCTAATAATCATATTACCATCTAAGTGATTGTTCTTTTTGCAGGAAATGGCAATGAGTTTATCCATAAGCCTGAATAACCTCATGCTGTTGAACATCAGAACAAAGTAGAGGACGTATAGGACCCCAAGTACAGTAGCCTCGGGCCAGTCCACCTGACCATCCCATACGATGACCACCAAGACACTGACATTCACCATGTAGATGAGGACGTCCCTTGTGACAGGCCTGGCTTCAATGGCAATAGGCTGAAAGCATGAACTTTAACAATACATTCACTTGTTAATAATTATTTCGAGAGAATGCGGTGCCGTGACCAGGAGTCAAAGTAAAGCACTCCGTATTAAATGTTTAATTAAACAATCATGGCAGAGTTGAATTAGTGGCAACGATAAAAAGTGATGATAATTATTGATATTCCAAGTTGTCAACAAAGATAATGGCTAATATAATAATTAAAGAAAACTCATGGACTACTCAACGTAAGTTTTGAATTGCAAAAAAAAAATTGCTTCAGATTAAAATATTTACAAATGACTGTGAATAATCTTGTTTAATTTAATTTTCAGAGCTCAATTCACATTTTTGACCTAAAAACACATTTAAGCCAATTCGAAAAAATTTCAAAAATGTCACAAACGAGAGGTCCACAGCTCACAGAGCCCTAAAATAACTCAGCCTTTGAAAATGCCTTTAAAGAATCCCCAGCTCGCTTGTGATTTCTTTCCTTGAAGAATTTGCATTTTTTGGTTGAGAGAACCATTATTTAATCTAGGCAAAATGCGAAACTCACCCTGATAGCAGCCAGACCTCCTATAGCTGCGACACCGAGTGCATTGAAAATACCGGACCCAACTATTGTCCCAATTCCCATATCGGACTCCGTGAGGAAAGTAGAAAACACGTTCACAAAGAACTCGGGACATGATGTGGCCACTGACATGAACGTTGCTGCCGCTACGTTCTACGACAATAAACACATTACTTATAAATATGAAAAAATGAGATAATTTTCATCTTTTTACCCTCCTCGACAGAACGGAGAAGGATGAGATTAGAGGTTGTGCGAGTCTGTGGTTGTGCACAAACGCCAATGTTGCAATTTTTCTCCAGAACGGTTTGACCGATTTAGATGCGGTTTTCTTTAAGGTTATATGGTTCTTAGATAGATGTATGGTGTTTAGTCATTTAGCCACTAGGGGGCATTTTCTCATTTATCTCCAGAACGGTTTGACCGATTTAGATGCGGTTTTTAGAATAGATAACGTATAGAATTTAAAGTAGATAACGTATAGAAGTAAGTTAAAAAGTATAAATTAAAAAGCTAAAATATAATTAAGAAAAAAACCACAATGTTTAAAATAGTTATTCTCAATATTTTTACGAGAATCCCCCGACGTCGTTCGTAATTTCAGAAACTACCTAAGTATATCAACAACTGTTTAAAGGATCAAAATACTTATGGATTATTCACAATCTTAGAAAATTTTAGCTCAAAATACTGTTATCTTATTTATTATCTATAGGACAACCTGAATAGTTTAGACTTACAATAATCAATAATCAAAGTAGAGCGTTTTATCTAGTTTTAGCATAAATAAATAATCTTTTAGCAAGAAAAGTTAATACGCAAAAAAAATTTAATAAAACATTAACTCCGATCTTAAATATGAATAATAATTGACTACACATTATCGTGACTAAATAAGAAATACTGATGACACCGTTATACCGTATAATAAGTCAAAGTCAAAATGGCTTTATTTTTGAATCGTCTATATTTTCCTACCCATTCCAGACTTTTTTAACTGACAAGAAGAACGGGTCAACGGGCAATTAACGCCTTAACTCCAAGATCATTAAGGATATACTTAGGTAGGTACCTATTGAGAGGTGTGATTTTCAAAGGTCCAATTTTTTTTTTCTTTTAGTGACGAGACTTGTGGTCACAGAGTAGATAATTGTGGTTACCTGAGGTATATTCAAGTCTTCGCATATCAGCTCTACGCAAGGAAGGAAGTAGTCATTACACACGATGGCTAGCAACGTAAACGCGTATATTCCAAACATCAGGTAACACAGAAAAGCTCCCTGACGTAGCTGCTCATCTGAAAGGAAAAACAAACATTATTATCCAATAAGATACACATATTACCTACCTAGTGAACAATTGCTCTATTTCCCAAAGTCTGACGTAATTCACTTATTTTGTGGTTTCTGTTTGTGGTTGTAGAATTACGAACGAACAAAGGGTAAACAAAAATATTCTGATGGATTAGGTCTAATCTTGTTCTGTGCTTACACATACTTCAAATGACCCCATTACCTTCAAACGACTGTAACAAAATTGTAGTTTAGGATTACGAAAACCATTGTACCTACCGACATTTCGATATACTTAACGATGATTGTTAGAATTTAGTACACTTTTAATCTGAGACGAAAATTAAATTTCAGATATCTTAGGTAAAAAAAATCAGCTGTTTAACAAAAACAATACTAGTCGAACTTTCTAAAAAATACGATAACACTGCACAAGTTTTAAACTTTGTAAGAAATATTATGCTTATTACCTCGAATAAAAGAAATTATGTTAACATTTCCACAATGATTCATTTTTATAACCAGTGTGACTCAACACTAAGCAATACACACGTTAAAATCTCTATTCAGTACTGAGACAGTCATGGTGTTTTTCAAACACATCTCCTAAACATCTACCTATGGTGACATCAATTCTCGAGGGCTAAATGCTCTTATCAACTGCTATAATGAAAACGATAAGCATACCTACCTGAAGCATTGAACTTCATAGTTAAGATGTTTATAATTATCACTGTCACATCAAGATATTACCTTGTATAGTTCTCCTGAATTCCCTTCTTTCATTTACTTAATTTTGATTATTTACGAAATTTTATTTGAAATGCGAAATATTTTAATTTAACGTTGTTTTTGATAAATCTATAACTAACAATTTATCAGTTGTATAAGATACTGCACTGACATGAACATTTAAAAATGAAATAAATTTACTTTTAGATGGAAAATGCTGAACTATGTTCAACTGATAAATTGTAAAGCAAAATTAAAATCTGTGAGGATTGAAAATACGACTTCTGCAAAACTACAAAATAGATAAACAAAATATGTAAGTACTCGTATTACCTACATTGAAATAAAATCATTTCCAATTAGATTATTAGGTTTAAAAATGCCCCTTATAAAAAACTGTGAACACACTTATAAAAAACAAATTTATTGTTTTTAATTTATGTTTCCTTAAGTCCTAACTCAAAAATGTGTCCTGTAAATCTATAGGCACATTTCCATGGTATGTTTTGTTGTTCGCTTTCCAAACTACGGCACTGCAAACTAAACTAATTTCGGCCATGTAGGGTAGAATTTGGATGTGCTGTGACCATATCATGGGCTTTACATAGAGGCAAGGAATTGACCTTATAAATCTATTTAAAAACAAGTCCATTTACAAATTATCTCTTGAAAATAAACAAACTCCTAAAGGAAAACTGTTGGAGAAATTCACCAGTCCGTTGTTTAGACTAAACTAATAATGAACATTGCCGTTGGTGGAATGACCTTCATTAAAACAACAATCTATCGACCCTTGTTAACGTAACAGAAAGACTATTTGTATTAAAAAGAATTTAATTTGTAGGAAGTTTGTTTAAAAAAGTTTGTTGGATATGAGCTTTCTTCATGATATTCTTAACGGAAACTTAGACTGTCCCGAATTGGTTGAGAATATCGGGTTCTGTACACCCAGGCGCCGTACGCGTCACACTCCCTTGTTACATGTCCCTAGATGTGCCACTAACTATGCTCGCAATAGTATATTGGTCCGCCTTACCCATACTTACAATAAGGAATTTGGAGAGCTTGACATATTTTCTCTTTCTAAGACAGCCTTTAAAATCAACATTAAAAACAAATTCTTGGAAAAATAAAATATTTATAATGATGTGTAAGTCTTTGGCATGGCATTTTAATAAATACTTAAAATAATAAATGAAAATATGTTTATTTTAGATGAATCTGAATTAGAAATGAAATGAATGATATACCTAGTATAAGTATAACAAGTGATTTTCTTTTTTAAGTTAATTAAGTATAGAGTGTTGACTAATAACTTTGCGACTGTATCATTGCATTATTGTACTAATTTCTTGTTTGGAATTTACTAAGTAGGTAATTTTATGGAAAACCTGTAATTGGCCTTGCTAATAGTTAGAATTAGTAGTAAAAATAAATTGTAACGCTGTTGGTTTTCAAATAAAATAAAATAAAATAAAATAAAAATAAAATAAAAAAACAAATGTAATAGCTATACGGCTTACCTACACAAGTGTGATTTTTATAAGCTTGGCACAAAACTTATGAATCTGCATAATATGCCAGGCTTGTTGCAGCGTTGCGTGGGAGTGTGAGATGCGAGGGTACAGACAGACGCGTCTTTAAATATGTATTAAGAACTTTGTCACTCTAAAAGCTGATAACTTTTTTGAACAGAAATCAATGAAAAATTACAAGTAAAACAAATTGACAAGGTTCTAAACTGTATTTATACTTTTAGACGTTACTGTACACCTGTAGTGTAATTGCATGCTCTAATGAAAAGACATATTATGACGTGGATATTTTGTTAACTTAGTCAAAGAAATAGCTAAGAAATTCTAATGAAAACAATTTAAAAAGTTAGAAGTTACATTTTGACAAACAAAAATGCTTTGAGATTAATTAATAAATATTACTGAACTAAGCATTCAGCAGGGCTATTTTGTAACTCAACTGACATCTTAAAATGATCATCACTGATCTAAGTTTTAAGTACCATGGGCAACAGCGTCGCTTAACCACTGCATATGTTAAAATCGCTTGCACGCCGCGCCCACCGTCACATACGTTTAGTTCGTGCAGGGGCGATACGCGCGCATACGAATTTTGTTGCAAACTGGTTAAGCGACGCTGTTGCCCATAGTACATGCTGGGTTTTTGTAGAGAGTCATGACATTGATTTTTACTGTAGCAGCAACGTACTTACAACTTAGATCAGTGATGATCATTTTATTAAGCTGTCAGTTGAGTTATAAAATAGGCGTGCTGGTCATAATGCCACTAATTGCATCTACATTTCGAATCAACAACAATTACTCATAATGGGAAAATGTATGTAAACCACTATTCTATCGATTTCTTATGGACTGATAATGATAATAAGTTAATACAATTTATTTTATTATTACTATCTCTATGTTTGATACCTACCATTTTTTTATTCTAAATGCTGGCAATTATGCGCAGATTCAAAATTATGAAGTGTTGGTTTTCAAAATACAAGCATACATTTGTTACTGAGAATATTTAACTAAATTATAGTTAGTGGTTCTGTGAGCTGAAACTGAGACGCTTCGTACTCGCTCGGTCAATAAAGGACGTGTTTAATACTATTTAGTAAAATTGCTAGTAAAGTCTTATCTGGGCACTTATCAACCTTGAGCTGTTGTTTCATCACCAGTGATCGGAATAGGTAGGTAATGCAGTTTTGCGGGATTTTGCGACGTTCTCTTAATATGGATAAGACTTGCGGGATTCAGGATTTGAATATTATATTATAATATATTTGAATAATATTAAATGTCATATATATTTCAATATTAGTAATATTTGATTTCGATAGTAGCTATCGAAATCAAATATTATATATATATATTAACGGGTGGCGCAAAAGTACTGGCACTAAAGAAAATACTTTTATTTTTTTTATATGACATTTTCTGTCATTCTTTTGTTGAAAATTGTGTAGTGAACAAATATAAAATACACTGAAAATAAACATGGACCGTTTTACTCCCCAAGAACGTGGAATAATTGTGTCAATGGACGTGAGGGACGCTTTTCCAGGCCGAGTTATCTCTCGTTTTGGCGATTTGCCTTGGCCTGCAAGATCACCCGATCTGACCAGTCCAGACTTCTTTCTTTGGGGTTTTTTGAAATCTCGGGTGTATGTGAACAAGCCACAGACTCTCGCAGCTCTAAAAGAAAACATTCGTCAAGAAATAACGAACATATCGCAGGAAGTGTTACGGCAAGTTATGCAAAATGTCATAAATAGGGCTCAAATGTGTATCAACTCTGGAGGTCACCATTTAAAAGACATCATCTTTAAATCCTAATGGTACGAAATTTAATGGCACAAATATACATTTAAAAAAACCTAAATCTAGTTTTCTAATTTAGAAAAAATGTTATAGCTGAACCAAATAGGGTCTTTACTTTTGCGCCACCCTATATATATATATATATAATAATCCCTAGCAAGCAGGATTTATATGGCATATCCATATTAAGAAAACATCACTAAATCCCGCAAAAATGCACTACCTATTACGATCACTGTTCATCACCTCACTTACCCGAGAACACGCTGCTTGGAAAGCTATCAATGGAGGCTTCAGAGAAGCAATCCACCTCCTTGACCACTCCATCCTCCACCTGCGTGAGCGTCCTCAGCCACGGGGTCCAGTGCCAAACCGCCAGTTCTTCATCCAACCTCTTCATGAGATCCTCTTCTATCAGCACCTTCTCACCATGTCTATTCACGATCTCCCGAAACTTCGAAGCATCCGTCACATCTAAAGCAAAAAACTTATCAGCACCACACAAACTCCCATGGCGAATCGATCTGGTTTAATACGCCAATACCTTAAATATCATTCGCGATAACATAAGTACAATCAATGTTTTTATATTCCCTGTAAGCCAGATTAGAGAATGGGAAACGGGAGGTGATAACACGGTGTTAACAAGCACTGGCGTTGATTCGATATTACGACACAGAAACTAAATGTTTTTTTATTAAAGACAACTGCCTTTAGCTCGCGGCGTTATGACTGAGGCCATCAGCATTGCAGTCGGTATAACGCTGATACTCTTTCCTTATTTTTCCAATAAAGTTTTGTATTGTGGGTTTATCAATCGTGCAACGCGTTTCATACATTTTATGATTGCAAATGGATTAACATGTGACACTGATATTAATGTCAGCAAAGCTCTTCATTTAATAATAACGATGTTTCCCGCTATATGCTCGAATCGCTTTAGGGTATTCCCTATATTTTGAGTATAAGCACTGTTATCAAACTATTAAAATTATTTCTCGCTTTCAAAAAGTTTCATAAAATTAAATTAAATTCATTTAAAAATTCAATTATATTCATTTAAAAAATTTCAAATTATCTTCAAATTATTCAATCAAATATTTTGGAAAGAAAACTCGATACTATATAATTCGTGCACGTGCTTTCGTGCTGGAGAGGTAAAAAGTTTTTTTTTATACTTTTAGGATAGAATTTATATAATATTTATATTATATAATATTTTAAAGTCAATTGGCCACTAAAGCCTAGTTGCTTCCCATTATCATTACTAGATAAGATTATTTTTGCTACTGGGATATTCGACATAATCCTTTTAAATCATTATTTTATTTAAGGTTCGGTTAATACAATTTACTTAGGCTTCGACAAAATATTACTTAAGTAGTGTTTTTTTATGATATTTTTTTTATCTTGAAATGATTGACATTCTTTGTTTTCCCCTGTGGTCGTCAAATATGAGTAAATGTCATATAGGTACCTAAAACAAGTATAAAGCCAAGACTCCATGATTTTTCGCTCTTGCATAAATGAGCCCCAGTGTTGTAAAAAGGAGAAAATAATTTGATTACCCAAAATATAATGTAGGTATACTTAACTTTCCTACCTAATTATGGTTCAAATACTTATAAATAATTTGTTTAAGTTCAGTTACCTACACCCGGCGTCAGAAAAATCACACCTTTTCAAAAATTACTTCTAAGTTAATTTAATCCTATCTAATTTAATGGTAAGTGTTTTTATATACTTCTTCCCCTTCGGACATAGCCAACAGTCTCTAGAAACCGTTGGAATACTCGTCGAACGGAATTAATTACTGAGATTCAGTTCGGAAACTGAATCTCAGTAATTAATTCCGCATAATTGCTCGGAAGCAACATTACATCGCCTCATTTTTTTTGCAATATTTGAGCGACTTCATGGGCAATAGTACCCATATTGGGTATTCCTTTTTTTAATTGAACTGTTTTCTCGATCATCGCGATAGCAAATTTAACCGCATTTCCAGAATTGACCCCATTTATTTCCCTTCTATGGCAGCGCAAGCAATAACGATTTAATTGTTTAATTACGGTAACTGTTATGTTAATCAAATCAAACAATTATCAATCGAAAGCTCATTAAATGTACTTTCAATAAACATCAACATTTACACAATAAAACGTTAGCTAGCAATAGCAGGTGGCCAAGTCTAAACTTATGTTCGATGAAGTGCGATTTTGCTGACGTCGAGTGTATATCTAAGGATGACGATGACATTTTATTATCGATACAATCAAAGACGTCAGACACATCAAAACATTAAAATAACTTACTGAATCGTTCCAAAGACGCAACACACGTTGACAGTAAGATGATTGACGCAGCTGTTACGACAATATTTCTAGGTCCAGACATCTTGATAGGGTACAGAATTACAGGTACACTACCGAAGATATTCTGAAACAAAAGTGCTTATCCTTAAAACTATCAAATCGATAAAAAATAATCTATCATGTCTCGCACTGATTGTGCGACTTACGCCCTTAAATAGTGAATTATCAATCGATTTATGCAAGATGGGCTTAGATAGCAGTCAAGTTCTTTTTTGTTATCTTTTAGCAGTTTATATCTATCATTCCTTTCCTCCTATCTAAATCATAATCACAAATCTTTGCTGTTTACTTTAATTTTTCTTTTTTCAAAGTGTTATCTTTCGTAGGCTATATATAATTAAAATTTCATAACTGCTGACATGCCAAGAATGATTAGAACAAATGACCCGCCTAGAGAAGGAGGATACATATAAATTTAGGATACCATAATTTAGCATAAAATTTAAATTTTATAGTTTCAGTTTGCCGCACTATACGCGTCATCGTGAGGTTTTTTATCACGCTTTTGCCTCATCACTTGAGAACGATAAAACATATATGGTCTCTAAGAAATAATTATTAATTTATCTAATGAGTCTCTAATATTTATTTAAAAAGCTATTCAATGCTTTTTATTTTTTCTATCACAAACAATTTAATTAAACGATGAAAAGTCTTAATAATATTCAAAAAATATTGGAAACATAATTAGAGATTCATAGATAATAATAAGAGTTCATAATATAAAAAAATCTTTTTTTTTAGTTTTGACCTGTTAGACGGCGGTCTTAACAGTCCGTCATTGTAGGGGGCCCCCTTACAATGAACCTACAACCCGGTCGAGTTAACTCGGGACCTGAAGCGCGATAGACCCCTCTCGTTTTCTCCTTTTCTCACGCCCCACCGTCGTCATTTTTTTAAATGTTTTCGATAGATTATCGATAAATTATCGCTAACGAATGTACTTACGCTATTGGCATGACGACTGTGGCGTGAGGCAAGGAGAAAACGTGAGAGGTCTATCGCGCTTCAGGTCCCGAGTTAACACGACCGGGTTATACACAGTAGTGTAGTTTTAATACAATTAAAATCTAGGTAGTAACCTACACTCTATAATCATAGACGAGAAGCCGTTAGTGCTAATGATCCCAACTTAAGGAAAGAGAAACAGTATTCATGATTGCAAAATAAAACGTAATCCTGACCGCATTCATCGCGAAGCCATTCACTATAAGCGTTAGAGTATATATTCTGTGCTATAAGCGAGTACATTCTGTGTTTATTTAATGTATTTTCCCATAGATCATTCATAGTAATTCACTTCAACAGATAATTCCGAATACGGAATGACCTCACTAGAAAAAACCGTTGGTTTCTTGAACCAATAATATAGGTATTGTTGGGTACTTTGCATAGATTTGAATGAATACTTAAACTATTCAAATCTATGCGAAGTACCCAACCAGATGAGGAAACTGCTAATAGCAAAATTTCAGAAACGTTTAATAACATTCTAACTGGGTTTAATAATAATAATGCGAATTTGGATATAATTAAAAGTACACGTTTTGAACATTACAGTACAGAAAAGAATATGGGATAAGGTAGATTTCATTCAGAAAAAAAAACTGAAATAGAAACACTACCTAGTTAGTGTTTACCAACTAAACTTGAAATTTCATAATTAGTGCAAAAAATAGAAGTCCAGATTTCTTACTTTATTTACACTCGATTTTAATTATAAATCTTGTTCACTTAGTCGTTTTACTAACACCAGCCCCCCTAGCATGACCACAGAAACGCTAAAAGATACAGCGATGGATTTTGACAGTTGTGTGTCGATAAAACGGTATATCATATCACGCGATATATATCGAATTTCGGTGATCTTGTAGTATCGGTGAAAACACATTGATTTAATTTTTACGCTTTGTTATACTTACTTAAAAATATTTTAGTACTTTTTAAGGCGCTTTCCTGACTGAAAGTGGCGCCGGCGCTCTGCAGTGAATTTTATTTTATATTGTAATTCTAATACACAATTTAAATAAAACTTCTCGTGGAATTCTTAGGGCCCATAGTCTAATATATTTAGACGGTATCATTAAATTCCCTCGTAGTCACTGCTAGAAGTGATAGCATAACTGCTAATAAAACTGGCCGTTTTTGACACATTTGCTATCTACTTCTACGAATGACTGCGAGGGTATGTTGTAATAGCTTCTAAAAATACTAGAAATTCCACGAGAAGTTTTATTATAATCATATCCTATAACAACATATTAAACAAAAACCTCTGAGGGCGTTACTTTTGGTCAGGGAATCGTCTTAATAAATAAAAAACTAAAAATAGTAATCGTGAAAGTTGGCTTATTTTCTCATTGGGAATAGAAAGACTTCAAAAATGTGTCAATATTAGGAGTTGAAAGTGTTGATACATAGAAATTCACTTTGCAAAATTTAATTTAACACAAAACGCAAATGATTTGCTTCGTTTCTTAAAATCAGCTGAGCATTCCCCAAAGTTTCCCCTAAAGTAGGACATGATTAATTAATTATTAAAGGGATTTCCAATAATCACAGAGTAAATAAAGATTACAATTGCTTGAACAATCACTTTAATTCATTAAGAGTCGATAACCTATTTTTATTGTTTATTATCCTCTTGTAATGAAGCACAGAAACACAACATTGACTTACTTACTTACTTCGAATTATTTTTCAATCACAAAAACTGTATTCGTTAAACAATCATTTTTCGTTGTCAATTAAATTTCGCACGTTTCAAACTCGTCGAACAGATTTCATACACGGTACTGAACATCGGTATCAATAGCCGTCGTTTTTAAGTAGATAATCTTAATTGATAAGATGGCTTGCATTAGTAGGTTTTATAGTTGATTGTCATTACAATGAAACACTCGCATTAAACGCTACCCACAAACTTCCTCTTGTGATACGAAATGTTTATATAAAATCTACTAAAATCTAACGCAAATTTTGTAACGACCTGATTGGTAGGATTCGGTGATAATTTTGTGAGTATCGAACTGTAATATCTTTATCTTTCAATTAATCAAGTCCATATCAAAGTACAACTACTGTAGTGTGTTGATTACTTTAAAAAAACCGGCCAAGTGCGAGTCGGACTCGCGCACGAAGGGTTCAGTACCAAAAAAACAGCAAAAAAATTCACGTTTATTGTATGGGAGCCCCCTTAAATATTTATTATTTGCTGTTTTTAGTAATTTGTTGTTATAGCAGCAATAGAAATACATCATCTGTGAAAATTTCAACTGTGTACCTGCAGTCGTTATTAATAGTGAGCAAAAAACACCAAAAAAATCACGTTTATTGTATGGGAGCCCCCCTTAAATATTTGTTTTATTCTGTTTTTAGTATTTGTTGTTACAGCGGCAACAGAAATACATCATCTGTGAAAATTTCACCTCTCTAGCTATCACGGTTCATCAGATACAGCCTGGTGACAGACAGACAGACGGACAGCGGAGTCTTAGTAATAGGGTCCCGTTTTTACCCTTTGGGTACGGAACCCTAAAAATGGAAGAGATACGTAGCTTCAATAAATAACGATTAAATAAAAAAGTTGATATAAGAGCAATAAATTAAAATTTTATTAACGGGTAGGTATACAGGGTTATTTGTAAAACACCAACAACCTCGGACTAGATTACTAACATCATAAACAACAACATTTGTTCTACAACTTTTCCAAAAACAGCCAGAAAAATCCGACTTTTCATACAAAATTCGATCAGCTGTTCGGACATTTGTAAGGAAAGTCGATTTTTTTGCCTGTTTTCTGAAAAGTCGTAGAACAAATGTTGTTGTTTATGGTGTAATGTAATCATACAAGGTTGTTGGTGTTTTACAAAATAACCCTGTATAGTAGATCTCTACCTCGTTCTAAACAAAATAGCCATTAAAAAATTTGTTACGAGACTTCGCTGTTCAATCAAATTATGCTTTAAGAGGCTCCTATTTTATCTAAATTGTTTAATTAAAGATTGATTATCAAGCTTTTTAACCGACTTCAAAAAAGGAGGAGGTTCTCAAGTCAACGGTATTTTTTTTATGTATGTTTTAACATAGTTTCGTCAGTTGTTACCCGATTTGTATAATTCTTTTTTTATATCAAAGAATATAGTTTGTGTGTGGTCCCATAAAATTTTTACAGAGATCTGGCCAGTAGTTTTTTCATAATCCTGAAAAATATCAACTATTTAGCTCGCCATCGCACGAGTTTTTATGGAATTTCTGTCATAACATCTTTGTTTATGAACCGATTTAGATGATTCTTTTTTTGTTTGAAGGGTATAACTTCAAGAGTGGACACAATTTAATTTCATCGTTATTGGATTTCGAACTTCGAAGATACACAAGGGAACTCCTCAAAGTCAAATAGTATATGTAAAGTGATTTAGGTTTTGGTAAGTTTATGGCAATCCAAAACAAACCAAATCATGGTTTGCAATGCAACGTTCTGGACTAGACTTGGACTACAAAGACACAACGGAACTCCTCAAAAACAAACAGCGTAAATTTGGAAATTGAGTTCTGGACATTTTACCATTGAAAATATTATAATATAAAGTTAAAAAATATTTACACGCTGCGCTTACATACCTACCATTAAAAAGTTGAAAATACATAGATAGAAAAAAATGAAGTTGTCCTCCAGCCCCACCCGACTTCAATAGACGTGTTTTATTAATATTGATATGTGTAACGAATTATTCGAATTTATTTCTTGCTTTTTAAAGGTATTTAATTTTTAAGCTGTTTTTGTTTTCAGTTTTTTGAAGGCGGTTTTTCTTTTTTTTTTAAAAGCTTTTTTTTACCTACCTTTCGTATTCAATTTCTTATGTCCTTTTTCTACTCACCACTTCAATCAAATCGATTTGATCCTTCGTATTGAATATCCAATCTCTTTCACTTTGATCACCAAAAATAATTTTCACTCCAACACCCACATCCTGCCGCAGATTTAAAAGGTATTAAAACTATTTTCTGTGTTCCGAGCTATATATCTTGAGTTACCGGTGAACAAAAGACTGATAATTCACATTAAGTAGGTATATATTGTAAGTTCACTTGCCCGCACTACAAGAGTTACATCCTTCCTCCTACAATTATATCCTTTGGAATTTTTACGGCAGTACTCGGCGTAGTCAATGTGTAGGGAATACACACGTGCTGCGTAGAATTTAAGCGTTTGTACACCGCCGCCGTCACCGTCACGTCATCATCGTCACGAGATTATTTTATTATGAGTCCAAAATGACGTAACGGGCTTGCAGTGGATAGGCTCTAGTGTTTTTTTACAAATAGGTAGAAACATTGGGTGCTATACAACTGATATACTACTTAGGTATATATATACTTTTTTAATATACTTATTATCACGGACGTATATAAGGGGGGGTTTTGGGGGTCCGGACCCCCCCCCATTCATATCCATCTTACTTGTCCAACAGAAAAAAATTATATGCACTGCGCCGATTGTAGAAAACGATAGAATGCTTGGTAATTTTAACTTCTTTAAAAGTGTTATAGACAACTTTGCCGTAGAATGCATTTTTTAGAAGTTGTAACCCAAAAACTGAAATAAGTTGAGGTTTTTCGATCACTACGAAGTTAGCACAGGTCTTTCAGGGTTTCAGGTCAAGCAGGGGCGACCGCCCGGGGCTCCCTTTTATATCCCCAGCCGCACACCTTTACAGTTTATACAGTCCTACAATTACTATCATAAATTATCCCTTTTAGCGACAAAATCGTTATGGTGGCAAAACATGATCAGAACAACTTGGCAATATCTCGTCAAAATTTCATCGCTGGCTACCATGTGCCATTTAAGATTTGGCCATTGTAAAATCCAGGAGCGGCCCTAGGGCGCGGTGCAAGCGGTGCGACTGCACTGGGCGCCCTCGTGTGTGGGGCGCTGAAAACGTCAGACAACCGGTCAACTATCAATCGTATGGTGACGAGCGACGACGCGACGAATGAAACTAACCAAAAATCTCACTGCGCGGCTATTTTTAGTATAAACAAGCAAGATTAGTGGATTAACCGACTAAAGAGAGTTGTCGATGAAACTGACTAAAAATCGCGCTGCGCGGCGGTTTTTACTGTAATAAGTAAAATTATAAGATTAGTAGATAGACTGATTTAAAATTGCACTGCGCGGCCGTTATTTCTTAACTATAAACAAGCAAGATTACAAGATTAGTAGGTGAAACTGGCTAAAAATCGCGCTGCGCGGCGGTTTTTTTTTTACTATAAACAAGCAAGATTACAAAATCAGTAGGCGAAACTGACTAAAAATCGCGCTGCGCGGCCATTTTTTAACTAACAGGCAAAATTAAAAATCTTGGAATCGCAGATAGGGGGCGCCTCGTAGAAATGTCGCCCAGGACACTGGTAGTGCTAAAACCGGCACTGGCAGGCAATTTTTAATTTGTAAATGATTCATTAATCGCGTTAGAGCACTGTTTTTTTTACGTTGAGGACCCCCCTTGTCAAAGCTATAGCTACGTCCGTGCATTATAAATAGTACCTAACACCCAGACCCGTCACATAAATTAAAATTCACCATTTCAATTTCTGCCCGGGCGGGAATCAAACTCGGGATATCTTGCATGGTAGACCGGCATGTTTTCAAAATTCAAAATTCAAAAATTATTTATTCAGTCTAGGCTGTTACAAGCACTTGTGAATGTCATAGAAGCTACGCCATCGGTTCGCAAACCCTAAGCGGGAGACCTTGTAACGAGAAAAACCGGCAAGAAACTCGTCAAGGGCTGCTTTTTTCTCCCAGTATATTTCATACAGAGTCGTCAACATTGAAAAATGAGCTCCACATTTAAAGTGAGGTCATTTTCCATCACAATAATTAACAAAAGTTTGCACACAATGGGTAGGTAGGTTGAAATTAAATACTACTAACTAAATACTACTAAGTAATGACAGTAAATAACTTTCAACTAGTTGAGAAATCACTGTGTCTGCTACTCGAAAGTGCACCTAAGTAGGCAAAATTTACCAAAAAAAAAAACCACATGTTACAAGACATAAAAAATAATTTAAAAAAATGCAATTCTTACAATTCAATATGCGTTAAGATAGGTACTCAGAAGCAGACCCTTTCCACTGGCAGCACCCGTTCACGAGCATGACGCATGGACCAGCCATCGCTTCGCTCAACCATATTTGAGGGAACGTAACGACCCGCCCCACACGACACCACCGCAGAAATGATTAAAGAGAGCATGACATACTCAGGCTACCCATCCTAAGGCACCGAATTGAAAACTATTATCCTAAAGCTTTTCATAGGCCTTTACTTACAGAACTACTGAATATAGAAAGCAAAATGATTGCAATTAAAAAAAAAATAGAAATCAAAACAAGGTTTAGTTATTAATTTAAATATTGAGTAAGAAGTGCCATACATATTGATAATATTAATCAGAAAAATAATATATATAAATATACGACGCCCTTAGTACAAGCAGACAGAAGCAGACCCATTCCCACTGGCAGCACCCATTCACGAGCATGACGCATGAACCAGCCATCGCTTCGCTCAACCATATTTGAGGGAACGTAACGACCCGCCTCATACGACACCACCGCAGAAATGTTTAAAGTGAGCATGACATACTAAAGCTGACAGCTGTTGACCACTGCACTACTCAGGCCGTCAATAATATTGTTACTTCGGCGTCGATATCTCGTCTTCTGTCTTCCTATGGCCCTTTCTTAATAAAGAAACGTGATCGAAATTGAGTTCGAATCGAGTAAACGTCAAAACTGTAGTATGAAAACCATGAAAACCGTTATCAATGTACCAAAATAACAGATTTTTATTGTGATTTGATCCTTTTGTGAATTCGATCCAGTCGAGAGTAGGGGGCTGGACGAATCTTTCTCTAATGTTACTCACAAAATAAGGAACTTATGTAAAATGATAGTCATCATTTTTGGCACAATCAAACTTCAAACAGCAACCTTATGCATATCCGTGCTCTGTATTAGATTTGTTTGTAGGTAATAGTTGAGAAAACAAAATACCGTTTTGCTGTCAATTTGAGTCCATGAGTTTTAATCCCTAACCCATCCCTAACCCTTTAAAATCTTTGTTACTATTATTATTATGTCCATGATAAGTGCCACAATATTGTGTTAATAGTTTTAAATAAAAATATTGTTAGTTAGGTTAGGTAGCTTAATATTTAATTTGATTACTCAAAGCAAATCACTGGAAACCGCATTAATGAAGAATACTTACAACTATTTTGTTTAATTATACATTATACTGTCTATCGTAAATTCTTGCTGAAAGTGAGTAAAGGGCTTATTATGAAAATAGAAATTGCTGTATTACGTATAGTGCGCTCTAATGGAGGGGCTAGTTGGCTCAGTGGTTTAGCGCCTGGCCCAGCGACTGCAGTGGTCATCGTGAGATGGGTGACCAAAAATTTATTATCTTGAGCTCCTCCGTGCTTCGCTGTTTTAGTTAGTAGTAGGACTTCAAGGTGAAGGCCAAGCATTGTCCCGTTGTAGTGGTTAAAATAAATTGCGTATATTTCAGAATGACATTAAATAAGATTATGTACTGTACCTGTGTTTATTGTGGTGTGGAAATTCACACCACATAACATAATAAACATAGGTGTTTGCCTTATTTGATTAATTAATAGGTTTATAGAATCCTTCCTTAAGCTAGGGTTTCCTAGGATAGCGGTGCCGTCATATTGCGGCCGTAATATAGCGGCGTTGAATTTTGTCTATGTGAACAATACGGCGACACCGTAACCTGCGATACCGCATCTTATTGTTTACATAGACAACGTTCTACGACGCTAAATTACGGCCATAATCTGACGGCACCGTCATCTAAGGAAACCCTAGCTAATATTACCTTTTAAAATTTTAATTTCTATTTTTCCTTTAGCACGAACATCTGTCGGCAAAAAATTGTGAATTTGTCTATAAAAAATCTCATTTTTCTTTTTGGCGGTAGAGATGGCACTGTACAATTTTCCCACACAAAATTATTGTATCGAATTTTTTTACGCGCTTTTTTTCGATAGCTGTACGGGTACTGTACATGTAAATCATAAACTTTTGGTAATAAATGTATAACAGCCTAAATAATGTACGCAATATTTAAACGTAAGATTAAGGCGAGGTGGTAGTGAAAGTGGCGCCGCCACTACATTTATTTTTATTACTCGTAAACCAAGTCAATATTTAAAAAAAGCACAAGTAATAATCTCTTAAATTGTCTCTAATATTTTTTGAATAACTCTTCAACAGTTATCATTCATTCTGTAAGTTTTAAAATCCATAATTGCCAAAAGTGGCCACTTTGAGCTAAAATGGATTTTAAAACTTACAGAAAGAATGAAAACTGTTGAAGAGTTATTCAAAAAATATTAGAGACAATTTAAGAGATTATTACTTGTGCTTTTTTTAAATATTGACTTGGTTTACGCGTAATAAAAATAAATGTAGTGGCGGCGCCACTTTCACTACCCACAGCGCCTTAAGAAATATTCTCCCTGTTTAGCACATGATGTTTTATCATATTATATTAAGAATTATCGAAATAATGTTTTTTATATTTGTCAGCTTATGTTTTTTAAACAAGGTTTCTCATCCGAATACTGGCTATATAGAAAGTAAATACCTATGGCGTACATTTCACCCTATTTAATAGTTTGGTATTATAACTGGCTTGGCAGAGTTGGGGAAACAACAGCTAAATATTCGTGTTTGTTTATACTTTCTGAACAATTTGGATGCTGATTCTATGAGTCGTAAAATAATCAGTTCATCAACTGTCGGACGTTTTCATAGACATAAGAATGATAGAAGTTAATGTTTTATTTTCATTTGCATAAAACAATGCAAAATAATTAAAAACTTTACAGTACATTATCTTTTATGTATACATATAAAACTCTAAATTGATTGACTGATTCATAGCTGGGATAGGCGTAGAGTCCTAACGGCTGAAGGTAGAGACACCATTTTTGGAAGGCAGATACCTTTCATGGTCTGATTAAAATGTATGTCTATGTAATTTTTTTTTACTCAGCTTCGAAGAGTACTCAGGTAGGCAGGCGGATGTAACCCTAAAATGTTTCTCTTTGGGCAGATGTCAGCCAGCGAGCGCTTTCTTTCCTCTTTTACAGCCCGTTTATTTTTAAAAGCCAATTTTGACACTTCTCTTTTCATCAACGCCATCTAGTGAGGCAAATAGTTACTATTTTTTATTTTTAAATGTCACTTTTAAAAGTCCTCTGCGGTTGTGTGGAAGTCATACTCGCCTGCATCATCTCAATCAAGAAGCTTATACCTCCCTCCAATGGAGATTGCACGGCCAGTGTCATAGTGAAGATAGAAAAAATGTCCTTGAGTGACGTGACGGCTTATTGCAACCTCTTTCTTTAGTGTTACAATACGTGTTCGTTGTTCGTCGTTCGTTTGTTCGTGAGAAACGAAAACGTACTGTAAAAAGAAAAGAAAGAGATAGCAATAAGCCGTGACGTCACTAAAGAGTCTTTTTTCAATCTTCACTTTGATACTAGGCGTGCAATCTCCAATGTTTCTTGATCTCAATCTCCGATGACAATACGATTACCGATGAGTATCTTACTGCGAAGGCAAGAGGCATTGGTAGGTACTTGTTATATGGTCTGTTGTAGCCACTGACAAGACCTTCCATTTGGCAGATATCCAAACGCAATACTTACTTCCAATTGGAACTACTTATGTATGTACGTGCCCCCCCCCCCCCTAGAGATTAAAAAATGTAGCCAACTGCAAATAACCAAAGTTCTCAACCTCTTTAATATTAACTTGGCCCCCCCCTGGGCCATGGGTTTCCCCCCCCCCACCCCGGGCCATGGGCTGGCGACGCCCTTGCCTATATCATTAGGAAGTGTTCCATTTGAACATCTTTTATTATGTGACATAGTAAGACAAGACATCATATAGAAGAAACACAGTGTTAAAATATTTTTTACTCTGTACTACACTAGGTTATGGCTCCTTTCACAAAATAGAGAGACTACAGAAGTTAGGCTTAGTACTACAAGTACTACAACAGATTACTAAATAGTTACATACTACGCACCAATACCAATAGACGTTAGTTACTAACTAGGTACTAATATATTAAGTGCCATAGTAACAGGAATCTCAGACAAATCTCAAACGAGTTCGAGTGCGTGACACAATGTTGTCAGTATAGTAGGTGAGAGCTGTTTATGTGCTAAGCGTTGCTCGAGCGCGCCTGACTGTTTAGCCTTCCGGACCCAAGGCACAACTACTATGCTCAACTGGTTGTGCCGTTGGTACTTTTGATTCCCTTCTGCACAACTGATTGGTCCATTGGGGAAAAAATGTACCTATGGCCTAACTGGAAAAAACTCGAATCCTTGGTTGTGCTGTGGGGTGCTTTTGAGACACAACTGATTGATCCGTTGGGAAAAAAATAAATACTTATTCACTTAATTTAATTTGTTGTAGTACCTACTAAGCCTACCTTCTGTAGTATATCTATCTATTGTGGATTACCTTTTATCCATATCCACAGCAGTAAGAATGGAAATTAATTAGCTAAAAAATTCACAGATTTTACAGTCCCCGCAAGAATCGGAGCATTGAAAATGAACACAAAAATTTACGAAAAACCAAAATCAAATCAAATCCGAAGTCCTATTATATTTTTAAAGTTACCTAGGTAGTACCTACCTATTTATTTTTACGATTGTTTACAAAAGCACCCGCTGACTGCCTCGACGCAGCCGAAATATTATTAACCGATTTTCAAAATTCCAACGAATGAACTTCTCGTCAGCTTCTGCATCTTTTAACACTATTACCATGACGATCGGTCAATAATTATAAAAGCTACATCACTTTTTAAGTACGGAAACACCCGTTTTTCTACAATTCCAAATCTAAAGGGACCACCTACAGGTCACAATTATTAACTGATTTACAAAATTATTTCGCCATTAGGTAGCTAAACTAATACCCTAGGACTATTTTTTTCATTTTTCCTTAAGTCGGTTTCATTTCCGAAATATTTACAATTTTGTAAACAAACACCCTACAAATAACCCGGAATTTTTGGAATTTTGCAAAATTCCCAAAAAAGTTACCAATAGATTTTCAAAATTTAAACGTTCACAGGTGTCTCGATAAATTCCTCAACTTTTAGTACTATTCCTATCTCGATCCTCTTAAAATCCTCGGAGATATGGTCAAAAATACGTCTCAGGCGATTTGCATCTGATAACCATTTTCAATGGTAAAAGATGAACCATCTATGACATGCAATACTGTATCAGTCAATTCAGGCATGCACGACAAAATTAAACAACTTGTCAAACAGATGACTGGTTGATAATCTTCAAAATAAAGCTGTAAAGTGTCTCGACTGTATATTCATTCGGCAGAACTACCTACACTCGACGTCAAATAAATCGCACCTCTTCGAAAATAGGTTTAGACTTGGCCACCTGCTAGCTAACGTTTTAATTGAAAATACATTCAATGAGCTTCCAATTAAAAATTGTTTGATTTAATTAACATAACAGTTACCATAATTAAACGTTATTGCTTGCGCCGCTATTAATGGGGAATAAAAGGGGTCAATTTAGGAAATGGGTGTAAATTCGCTATCGAGATGATGGAGAAAACACACTTCCACAGTTCAATGAAAAAAAGGAATACCCAAGATGAATACTGCCCATGAAGTTGCTCAAATATTGCAAAAAAAATGAGGCAGTGTAATGTTGCTCGGAAACTGAATCTCAGTAATTGATTCCGTTCGACGAGTATTCCATCGGTTTCTAGAGACTGTTGGCTATGTCCGAATGGGAAGAAGTATATAACAACACGTATACCATTAAATTAGATATGATTAAATTAACTTTGAAGAAATTTTTGATAAGGTTCGATTTTTCTGACGCCGAGTGTTGTCTGGAGGTTTCATGTGTGTAAACACTTTATGTAGAGTAATATTACTAGTCCAATCAAATGACTAAACGACAGAGAATTATCAAAACGCAGACTGGTCTAAGAATTTATGAAATAGTCTGACTAAGCACAAAAGTATGTCAATATAGAAAGAAAATACAATAAAGAAAGAGGAAAATCGGCCTATGACTGCACAGAATTAGTCTATTATGGCTGGATTGATAAAGGGTAGGTACCTACCTACTGTTCTAGGAATTGATCTACCTACTTATCTTATAAATATTAGGAATGTAACTACCCGTGTGATCAAACATTTAGTTTCCCAGCCCCTTAACCCTTTAAAAAATCCGGGTTGAGCAGACAAAACAAAGAAAAAAATCTTTGTTCTTTTGCAGAGCATATAATCTGAGGGCCTACTCTGAAAACCAATCAACCGATAATCAGGATGACGACTTTCGTCTCGTTTGGTGATATTTTTTGATGCATAAAATCTTAAATTAAGTAAATCGAACGACGAACCTAGCTCGGACCGAGCAGCTTCTCCAGTCCTTTGTTTTTTCACTATTTATTGTTGGTGTTCAATACCTCTGGCAACATCTATTATTTTAATTCGATTCATTTTTAAACAACGTACAATCTGAGCGAGGTCTTAACAGCTCACTGTGCCAACAACATAACATGTAGGAGAGCACAAGGATATATATAATTTCACCAGCCAAAGATCTGCTCTCAGTTTAATGAATTCCAATAAACTGGGTAAAAATCTGTATTGCCTACAAAGCACGAAAATAAATTACTTATACTGAAAACAGTACTGTTTTTTTTTTCTGTAACTAAAGTATTGGATATTTTTGTTTTTTTCTATGTAGACTGGGAGCGTTATATACGGTTGCCGTCTATACTTACCCCTTAAATAAAAGTCAAAGTATTTAATCTAATGATTTATTCAATAGATTGTAAGAACAAATATTGATACAAACAACATTGCAAAAGCTATTCAGTGTGTAGTGAACTGAGGAAAATCCCGTGTGATTAAAGCTTTAGACAGAGCGTACACAATTTAACCTACTATAAGTAGATACCTAGATCTAGTAGGGAAAATTATATACCAAACGCAAGTAAGCTAACTTGCATAAGTATATAATTTTCCCTTGATTATTATAATATTAGAATAATAAGACTTAGAAGCCGTGTCCTTGTATGCAAAGTGAGGCAACTAATACTAAGCCAAAATGGCTTAGTTTTCAGATTAATATCCTTCATACGTTACCTAATCGTAACTAAAATCCAATATTAAAACAACTTATCTCCTAAATGTAGGAAAATACAAACTGTTTTGTACTTATTCGGTATGATTAGGTAATAATGAAGAATAAAAATCTGAAAACGGAGCCATTTTGGCTGTTTCAGTTGCATCACTTTTGACAGTGCGCTTTGTAGAGAACTATCGCTCTAGGTGTTATTAATCTAAGATTATAACATATTTCCTGTGGATAATCACGGCAAGAAAAATTGCCAATAATATAGAGTAGAGATGTAACTATTGGGTTAAACTTGCACTACTTAGGTACCTAGTTACACAAAACAAATCGATTTAATTTAATTATTTACAATAATTTAATTCTTAATGCTTATAGAGATATTTTTTAATTTTATTTTATTTTATAAAAATACATACAAGCTTACAGACGAATTAAAACAAATAAGTAACACGATGTGTCGCATGTTAAAAAATTGCTAAATGATACAATCGAAAATTGGTAAATTTAATACACTTAATTATTTACAATACTATGCATTTTATTTAAAAATTATGCAATCAGCAAGCGCGTAATTTGGTTTTTTGTTCAAATAAATATCACTTGACAGTATTTTAATTTTACTGCCAGAATAACTGGTGCAAGATTCTACATAATAGGATAGGAGTACTATTGCTTTCACTAATGAGTGACAATATAATAATCATAGAAGCATGGTGTTAGCATATTAATAAGCATTATCTTTTCCACTAGCGGCTAGGTGAACAAATCTATAATCATTCGTAATCATGCATGACACATCATAAGGACAATGTGTACAAACATTACTTTATACACACTACGCATGGTTAATTAAATAGGAATTTACTTATCAGACTGATAATATTCCAATCGTTGTTCCAGTGGAAGTGCTTATAAAAAACCATATAGCGATTACATATCCCGATCTAGCATCTTAGTTAGGAACCAATTTAGAGTTGCCACCCATGATCGAAGTGCCACCCGTATAAATAAGTTCAATTTTAACAGTGAATTTGCACAATTTTTTTTTACTTTTCCGTTATAGTGTAAAATCAATTTAAAAAATAACAAAAAACCGACTTCAAAAAACCTACCTCTAAAAAGCAAGAAATAATATTCGTAATAATAAAAACACGTCTATTGAAGTCGGGTGGGGCTGGAGTAAAGATTCATTTTTTTATTCTAACAGCCCCACCCGACTTCAATAGACGTGTTTTTATTATTACGAATATTATTTCTTGCTTTTTAGAGGTAGTTTTATTGAAATCGGTTTTTTGATATTTTTAAACAATTTTTATTTTTAGTGTAGATACCTTGTAGGTATATTATTTAGATAGTAAAATCGGCTCAGCCAAACGTGAGATAATTGCGAAGAAACATACATACATACGGGTCAAACTGAGAACCTCTTTTTTTTTAAGTCGGTTAAAGAACAACACAGATATCCCTCTTCCAACAAAAAAATAATTATCTTATTCAGTTCATAAACAAAGAAGTAATACGACCATTATCATCGAGGTAATTCACACAAAATCATACTATTTTCGTGCTTTTTTTCAAGATTACTTGAAAAGTACAGAACTGATTTCCAAATTTTAAAAAATGGGACCAACTTGGGAGATTACCTAATGTAATAACGTTTGAATCATTTCAATCGGTCCAGTCGTGTCGACATACGAGTAATCGGTGGACATACACAAAAAAAAACAAAAATACAAACGAACAGAGAAAATCCTCCTTTTTGGAAGTCGGTTAAAAATCGAACTTATTATACAATATTTTATTGTCAAGTACGGGTGGCAACCCGAAATTGGTTCCCAATTAGGATGATAAATCAGCGTATGTAATCGCGGCTTTAAGTATTTTTAATTAGCTAGCGCAGAAAATATATTAGGTATTTTGGCTAGGAACCGGATTATTCGGTTGGACCTTTTAAGTTTTAAGTCCGCTATAGGGGCAAACGAAAAAAAAATAAACGTAAGTAAGTTACGAATGCATGATGCTAAAATAAAATACTAACTATTAAAGGATGTACATCATTTGCCACAGAATAAATAATAATGTATTGCTCAACACCATTCCCAGTTCGGTCCAAAGTGTTCTAGCTAGAGGCAAAATCACACGCTATTCCCTTTTATATTTACCTATTCTAATTTAATAACACAGGGTTAATTTGGTAAAACACCAATATCCTAAAAATGGTAGGGTGTAGATTTCCAACATCATAAACTTTTCCGAAAACAGTTATTTTGAAAATGTAAGTTAAAGTTATGCAGTTTTTGTAACATGCAATTTTTGTGGGAAAATCACAAAATCATAATAACAATCTTCCAAACTTAATATTACCCAAGTCTTATTTTTCGTCGTTATCAATTTCCACATCAGCTGTAGCTTTCTCTATTATTAAATAAAACTATTTTTGAAGTTAGGTATTTTTACAGTTTGGTAAATCATCAACTTTATTGGGATTAAGTGAGTTCACCTTCTCTTCAGTTCTCTTTTTTTATAGAAGATTATTATCAGCACCAATATGTTTTTACAAAAACTACGTAAGTACGTGTAGTTACATTATTTTTGAAAAAATCTTCCACAGTTAAGTTGTTTTCGCAAAAGTACTAAAATTTAGGCAATTGAACTTCAAGCTTAATAAGTACGTAATTTTAGTAAAAAAATATTTATGTAGAATGTAGCATTTTTCTACAGAATCATAGAATATAATATTTTGATACCATGAACAAGAAATAGCAAAAAGTGTCAGTTACATAGTTTTTGTAAAAAAACCCTTCTCGTAGAAAACACTTTTACATCGGTAGGTAAAAACAGGTTTTTGAAATATATCTCGGGGCTACGCAAATAATTAAGTATTCAAAATGGTGGGTAAATTTTATTAAAACAAAATATGTTTTAATTAAAGTGTCTCCGTCGGAACGTTGCCGTGTTCCTTGGAGATAATCATGGCCAGATAACGTAATCTGTGAAGATTTTTTTTTCCTCCAGTATAACTAGTTATCTCACAGGATTTTATTTTCCTTGCAGATAACTGTTAAGGCGGTTGTATGATCGAAAGTGGCACCCTCAGAGGTTATTATTTAATAATTTATTAATAGAAAAAGATTTTAATAATGTTTTTCGTGGAGTTTTAAGGGCCCATGGTTGAGTATTTTTAGAAGGTATCACTACATGTCCTCGTAGTTATTCGTAGAAGTAGATAGCAAATGTGTCAAAAACGGCCACTTTTAGCAGTTTTGCTATCTAAATACTTCTAACAGTGACTACGAGGGAATGTAACGATACCGTCTAAATATACTAGACTGTCGGCCCTAAAAACTCCACGTAAAACATTATTAAAATTATGTATTAGAATTATAATATTAAATAAAATTCACCGCGGCGCCACTTTCGCTCAGGGTGCCACCTTAAAATATAAAGTTATCTGTGAGGAAAATCTGTTGTAGGTACGTCGTGGAACGTCGTCCGGTGCGCAGTCGTTTTTCCAAAACTTTTCCGCCCAGCCATCGGTTCTTACCGCTATGTATTCTTTCCTGCCCACTGCCACTTCAGCTGAGCAATTTTTCGAGCAATGTCGGTAGTAGCTATAATTTTCCTCATTTCAGATCAGATTCGATCACGTAGAAATACGAATCATGGAGCTTTTTCCACAACAAAGTGGGTGACCTTCATATTAAAGACCCAGTCAGTAAAGTCACCGTCATCCTAGGGTTTCCTAGGATGACGGTGCCGTCTAATTACGGCCGTAATTTAACGGCGTAGAACGTTGTCTATGTAAGCAATACAGCGCGATACGGTGTCGCCGTATTGTTTGCATAGACAACATTCAACGCCGCTATATTACGGCCGTAATATGACGGCACCGCTATCCTAGGAAACCCTAGCTTAAGCGGCCATTGACCGGTGTCTTTATTTAAAAGTGAATAATGAGGTAAAGGGACTTCATTTATTGTCAATGCAAAATTCAAATTATTGCAAAACATTTCAAAGCTTGAGTCTTCTAATGATTTTCATGGAGACAGCCGTTTTTTAAACAATAATAATTTCGTACTTATATGTAATCACCATTTTCTTAGATCATTAAACTCGTTCGTTTTTGTATTTAAATTCCCCTTTAGCCACGAGTTCTCTTTAAAGTGTGGATGTACAGCAATTTTGTTGACTTTAGATGATTTTTCCTTTTTAGTGAATTTGTTTTTAAAATATGTGACGATAACCCCACAGGTGAAGAGTATGCAATCGAATCCTGATATCAAAGTGAACCCAAGCATTAAACTGAGTAGACCCCCGAAAGAAGCTGTAAAGAAATAATACAACTTTATTATCATCTACTTTTTTTAAATACATTGCTTTGATTTTAATTTATGTAAGAATATCTGCGTTTAATAAAAGCAGGTTTTACGCAATAGTATCTCCATCACAATATGAACATTCATTATTAATATTACGTTAGAAGTTAATTAAAGTTCATCAAACAAATACCTAATACTAAATTAATGATACTTATAGTGATAACTGAAGTTGGAAGTATTATCTATTCTGTATTGCCATCGCTAACATAAACACAAATAGTAAAAAATAAGAATCAGGCCCGGTCTGGCCAAGGCGGCTGGTCGGCGATCGCCGAGGGCCCCGGCTCAAGGGGCCCCCAAAAGACTGACTTGGACAAAGATGAGATAATTAATGGCGTGGCCTGGAGTAGTGACGAACATACCAAAAAACTGTTAGCATAGTCATGGACGAAAAAATACGAGCATAGTTAAATCAACAATTTAATTTTGTTTTTTCAAGTAGAGAACCAGAGATACAGTAATTAACTGAATTTTTTTTTACCACTCATTTAAACCACATTAATTACAATTTAAAACCACGTTAGCTACATGCAGCAAATATAACAATTTTGCTGTGAGAAGACGCAGTGCCGGACTAGCCCATAAACAAATTAAGCAATTACTTAGGGCATCACGTTCTGTAAGAAATAAAAAAAATAAAAATGTTTTAATTCAAATTCATTTGTGTGGCTATGTAAAACGACTTACTACAAGTTTAGTGGATGAAACTGTATAAAAAAATTTAGTTGCGCGCCGTTTTTTTTACTATAGATAGGCATTTTTTTTGACAATCTGGAATGTTGTGCATATCGTAGATAGACAGCTTCCCTTACGTACATGGAAACCCTATATAGGAGGCCCACAGGCTTGGATTGATTAGGGCACTAAGTAGTCTCAATCCGCCACTAAGAGGACCCCATAGTTCTCGTTTTATTTCCAGGGTAGCTAGGGGGCCTCAATTCAGCATCTAGCCGAGGGCCACCAATGGAGCCAGACCGGGCCTGAATAAGATACAAAAATTTAACTTCAGGCAAAACGCGACTGTCGCATTAGGTACACCGATTTTAAAGGACTAATTTCATCTTTGATCAAAAACCTTTGGCGCCAGTAATGAGTTATGGCATATTGTTATCATATCTGACACTTCTACAATAATTATTACTTACCTAATATGTTTTGCCAGTTTAGGTAAACATCACGACGATATTTAGTCGAAACCAAGTCATTGAAGAAAACGTTCAGAAGCGAACGATTCGCCAGATTAAGATCTTTGCTGAAAATTTAATCGTGTAAATGTATATTATGTTATATATCGCTGTTACAGTCTCAAGCATTTAGAATTTACCGTGAAATAATACCAACAGCATTAATGTTATTAGATTTTGATTACTTTATACAAAAGAAAAAATACGTTATCCGAATTTTCTATGTAGAAATCAAGAGAAATATGTCATTCTGGCTAAGTTGATTGGCGCCCTTTAATAAAAGAAGATTCCATAAAAAAATTGCTGCGATATCTATATTTTTTGCGAAGTGGTTGAGCACACTATACTAGGGCCGGTCATCGAAAGTCTGACCAAGTAAGAGTACGGTTCACGAACCTCCGCGCTCCGTAAACCTGCACCAAAAAAAATGTTTTCACCTCTCCAGCACGAAAAGGATGCTTTTGGCGCTTAAAAACTCGCAGCAAAATCGTTTTTTGCTGCGAGCGTGAGGCAAAGTGGTTTTTTTTTTCTAACACCAACTTTTAAAATAATAAAGAAAAAAGAAATGAAGTGACAAGGATGACACTTGTAAAATTGATATATGAGAAAAGGATAGATAGAGTGCTTTATTGTGTCATACATGGATTAAAAAGTAAAAAAATAAAATGCTCGGATATACCAAGGAGTTTTATATAAGGATTGTTACGTAATGAGGTCGCATGTATGAAACAAATATGAAATAAGAAAACATAATTAATTTTAATAACAAATTATATGTTTTATGATTATAAATAAATGTAATCAAAACGACGAGAATCTACTTTACTGACTCTACTCTATGAATAAAAAATTTCAACATATAGGTTTGATCGAATTATTTTTGTGATAAATTTCAAAAATGAATGCGTCCAACGATGAAGATAGTTGTCTAACTCCAAAAGAGTTGAGTGAACAAGTTTCTAATGCTGAATTAAGCTTTTTACCAGGAAAGTCACCTAAAAATTTTCTCGCTGGTAGAGGTGAAAAGTTGTATGTTTTACACGAGACCAAAATTTTGTTCTGCCTCGTGCCTTTAAATCACTTACTGTGCTCAGTAGTCTATGTTAGAATCACTCGCTACGCTCGTGATTCAATTCTAGACTACTTCGCTAGTTCGTGATTTAAAGTCGGCACTCGCAGCACAAATTGATTTTGGTCACTTGTATAACAAATAACTATTATCCTGTGCTGCAAGAGTGAGCCATAGTATATACGTGTGCCAAAACGGATGCGAACCTGATGCGCACACATACACACTAGAGCCAAAGTGAAAATAAAATGTTTGCTTGGGCGCACTGTTCCATTCCAGGTTCGCGGAGCGCGAAAGTTCGAAAACCTATGTGAGTACCAACCGGATTAAATCGTCGGTCCCGGCTGCATTTTCAGCGTTGACTCCTAATAATTTCATTATACAAGGTTATTTTTAGATAATACAAAATCTCTAGTGGGGTTGATCAGACCATCAAACTGAACAACTTTTATTATGGAACCAACCCCGCAATCACGACTAAAAAATCAGCTGTTCCATACAAAAGTACGAACCTACAAAATCGAAATGTATGAAACAGTTGATTTTTTTTTCACGATTTTAAGGTTGGTCCCATAATGAAAGTTGTTCAGTTTGATGGTCTGATCAACCCCACGTACTATTATGTATTCTGTGCCCACGAGAGGTTTTGTATTAACTAAAAATAACTTTGTATGGTAGTTCCAATAGGGCATTAGCGCCCGCGTGGTGAGTTATGTGGCCCACCCACGGTATCCACCCATAAGGTAGGCCTGTTCCCAGCAGTGGGGCCATTATAATGTCTGATGACTTAACTTACAAGAATGGATGTCCATTGAGATGTATGTTGCTCGACAATGTGCCGAGAGCCACCTCAAACTGGTAATTGAAGTGTTCGCACTCTGGCAAGCACCTGATTAATGATCCAGAATTGAGGTTCTCCGGAAAACTACTCATTGCTGAAAGAAAAACAGATGTGATAGTAAATGTTTCGTATTTGGGAAATAAGAAGATAATTAAAAAGTCGCATAAGTAGCCCCTGTCTTCTAAGTGCAGTAAAAACCTAAATGCAGGTGACTATAGATACAGCCAGCAATGAAAGTCGCTAAACACTTTAAAACTTACTTTTTAATTGCAACTTTTTTGAGAGATATATCTCACAGTATGAAACAATTTAAAAATTAAGTGAAAAATACGCCATATTAAGTGCAAAATTACTGTTAATCGACTTTTGTTGTTGACTGTTACTACCTACAGAAATAGCAGATAGGTTACCTTCAACATTTTTCATTTAAAATTGACGGAATATTCATGGAGCGTGGGATTCAATTTTCGTGTTGTTTGTAGTTCCATTAAACTCTGTGTAAACTAACTAACTCTGTGTTCCATTAAACCTATTGGCAGTTTTCGAAAGTAATTGGCAATTTATCTTCCGTTTTTGCACCTTTCTAATAAATCAAAACAAAAACTTTGCTTTTTCGCAAGTACTACTAACATAATTCATAGTTTATGCGCGAACCATACTTTGGAAAAACCACTTAACGGATAGGTACTAGCGCGATTTAATTAAATATCCTTTGATATTTAGTAATTAGTTTGGTTTTCATTATAATTTTATTACCAATATCAGACTCATAATTTGTTAGAAAATAATTTGGATGATTGAGACTATTTAAATACTTATTCATACGCACTTAGTCCAAGTAACGTTCTATAGTACTGTTTTCTTGAAGAACAGAGGATCTTGGCTGACGGATAAAGAGAGAGAGGAAAACAAAGTAACCCTTGGTTTTATACGAAACTTTAAAAATGAACTTACTTATAAGATTTTCAAGACAGTCTACGTCATTGAAATTACAAATACGATAGTTTTCTGGAAAAAAAATGTGTCAGTTTTAATCTAAACATTTAGTTGAAATAAAACTTATTGAATAAAATCCCTTGTGGTTTTCGTACCTGAGCACACAGTTAAAAAATAATTGTAAAAGAGTTAAATGCAAATTAAATGAATAACTATACAATTTGGATCGAATGTTCACATATTGTTATACTTAGCTAATTGAACAAAATAAATTGTGCTTATCAATAGGTACACATAAAAATTATACACATTAAATATCCATGAAGCCGTAGCAACAAGTCGCACATCATCCATTTCTGAAAGGTCTATGTTCATTGAATATAGACGAATATATAAACGGGTCTGTATTCGTGCACGAAGTACTCGGCAAGTTATTCGTGTTTGTTCGCCGATAATCTAAATGAGGCATCAAATGCGCTCTGGCGCGGCCCGACTCGCACCGTTTGGTGTGAATCGGACATTATGAATGTGTTTAAATTACCTCTTGTAGGGAAGTAAAACGGCACGCATCTGCAGAATAGTCTCATGAGCTCCACCTTCCTTTCAGCTATGCAGTTGTGAAATGAATACTGACGAAATATTCCAATTTTTACCTAGAACATAGGTAGTATTTTTATTGCATTCTGTATAAAATTAACAAACATCTTGTCCACAAGTTACTTAGATGGCTCAAGGGACAAAAGGGTATAAGTATACATATTTTTTTGTATCAAAATCAAAAGTATAATGCGTGAGAAAAACAACTGTAATATTAAAACTTTTCTCTTGCGTTTTTTTCTCGTGATATAGTTACTTGAAGTTAGCACGCAGCAGCAACCACCGAAAACGCTATATAATTATACAAAACAGTCATAATTGACAACATTTCAAAATTTTCAGGTACATGTTTTTATGGATGTAATGAAATTTTATCGTGTTTTAGGCAACACGTATTTTTCTTTTGTAACGTTTCACTCGTAACGTTACGAACACCATGAAATTAAAGTGGGTTATTCCCATCCGATCCCCTGCAACCGATCCCCTGGTAGATCGGTTTTATTTTTAGTTAGTTTTTATTCCCATCTGATCCCCTAGTACTTATTGGCTTATTTTTTGTAGGTACAGTGGTACTGATGTCCAAATCTGATTCAGTGATTACTTAATAAATGAATTTGATTTTCATACTTCTTTTTCTTCTAACCTACCTTTTCTTGGTTAGAAATACAATGAGGGGATTCGTTGGGAATAGAAAACTATAAATAAGGGAATCGGTTGGGATTTTTAATTCTCGGTGGATCAGTTGCAGTGGATCGGATGGGAATAACTCATTAAATGAGTAAATTTGTCATAATAATAATACTTATCATTACGGTCCTTCGTTGTGCCGAACAGTACAAGAGGGGTCCATTAATTACGTGAGGCGAATTTGGCGATTTTTCGACTCCTTGCTGAGACGTCGTGAGATTTGACTCGACCCACTCACCCCCCATAAATCTAATGTGAGATTTTTCAAAATGCGTATTTTTAGTCTAATTACTTTAATCTGTGCTTGCTTACTTTGCATTTATTTAAATAAACATTATTGTTTAGGATTTAGCTATATTTTGGTATGATTTTTTTAACTTAATTTAACACAGTTTTTTCACGATAGGTACTGTTTCTGCTGAAAAAAAATTACGTGATATTATTTGAGACCCTCTCCCTCTTCCCCATGAGAGGTGGGATTCGGTTTGACACCTCCCCCTCTAAATGTGTCACGTAATTAACGGACGCCCCCATGCTCTAAAAGTGCAACTCGCGCTTTCCAATTTTCTAATTAACACGATATCAATATAATGGACAGATGTTATCTTAAATTTGATGATTAAGATATATTTAATCCATAGATTAGGAGCACTACGATATAATTGATTTGCGTCAATAGCTTAGCATTGACGCTCTGCTAACCAAATAATGTCAACATCTTGAACACGAATATACCTATCTTGATCAAATTTAATTATAAGTTTATTAGAAAGATATCTAATCAAAATCTTTAACACGATGCCTACTTAAATGTTTTATTCGGCAAGCAAAGGATACCACTCTACCGAATGTAAAGTGGAACCGTTGACCAGATACGGAGGCAAATTTCAAAAGAGCCATTTGGCACAAATAGCAGTTTTCCATGCACGCACACACAAACATCTTTTGACTAAACTGTTACATGTAGGAGCTTTTTAATTAAACAAAACAAATGACGTTTCTAATACGGCCAAAGGTATAAGGCTTCTTGAATACGGCAATCAAAATATTAGAGACGTCATTTTGTTACAACACAGAGTTTATATTTTGAGCCCCTAGCTCGATTATTTCAAAAGGTCCGTATCAGAGTCTGACATATACGCAGCAAATCAAGCGTATGTCGTGCCGTTCGTACAGCTTCGCGTACTCAGCGCGTAAAAAGGTTAATTATACTATATGGTAATAGGTAAAATAACGTAAAAAGGTAAAATACAGTTGAAAAAACATTCACCTTAAAATATACTATATGGCAGAGGTGCCCAAACGGTCGATCGCGAGAGCTTTTAAGGTCGATCGCCGAGGATAATAGATTTGACACATGACATGCACCCAATGTAGTTTTACTTATGATTTTGACCGTCTAGTCAAAATGACGATCTCTGTCATACATTTTTGTTAGGTCGATCTCCTTATGAAAAAGTATAGGCATGGGTACCCCTGGTATATGCAGCTACTAGACTACGTCTTTTAGTTCCATTAGACGCTGGCACTTACCTCATCTATGAAATAGCACTGCCGCTGTTTAGGCGTAAACGACCGTATGCCATTGGTGCTGTAGGTGCGTTCTGGGGACAGAGCGACCATCACTTCCGTGAACGGGCCCACCAGGCGCACTGGCGAGTCCATGTCTGGCACGTTGTACGCATCATCTATGAACACCTGCCACGGAACACAGCGACTGAATATAAACTGACCATTTCACAATTTAACTATAGGCCAACCGGTTAAATGAGTCCTCGCCCGCGGGGCACAGGGGCGCGGGCGGAGATGAGAACGGGGGCGATGCGGGCGACGGGCGGCGAACGCCTGCCGCCCGCACCTCTCACGACCCCCGTTCTCGTCTCCCCTCGCGCCTCTGTGCCCCGCGGGCGAGGACTCATTTAACCGGTCGACCTATAAGTACCTACTTAATTGAATTTATTTATGGATTTTTCAGACGTTTCAGTGTCATTAGGCCTTTAAAAGCAAAGGCTTTTAAAGGATAAATACTGATCGATGGATCAGTATTACAAAGCTCATGCATTATTGCTTTATATTCTGGTGAGTGCTTGAAAGTGGCAATCCCTTGTGATCTGACTGACGAATTGTGTTACCTAACAGATAACCATAGAATTTAGAGGCGGACAGCGAACAGAGGCGCCACGCGGTTTTGACGCAGATCGTAATTTTTGCAAATGGTCATCGCGAAAAATTTGGTCACTTTCGCAGAATGTCATTCACAATTTTTTGAAAGTTGTACAAAAAAAAGGTGAATGACATTCTGCGAAAGTGACCTTTTGCGAAAGTGACCAGTTGCGAAAGTGACCATTTACGAAAATGACATTCTGCGAAAGTGGCCAAAGGGCATTGGGTCACTAACTATGGACATGTGGCGTCATCATTTTTATTAGCGGCCACTCTTGGAAGTTATTTTTTTTATAAGAACAGTTCAATAGAAACAAGTTTTAGTATGGAGCTCAAGCTCATATAGCTAAATGACATCGGAGCCGAGATATGAACCTTTTTATTTTTCAAAGAGAAAATCAACGATTTAAAGCATTTTCCTTACCAAACTAATTCCTAAAGCATATTTTCATCATCATCATCATCATATAAGCCGCATGTCACCCAGTGCTTGGTTTAGGCCTGCCCCGAGGATCTCCACAACGCTCCAGCGCTGTCCGCATCCACTCCGGGAATCATTCAAAGATCTTCGAGCATTGTGTTCAGGTTTTTCAACACGAAGATTATGAAACGAAGATGTGTTAGTCATCATCGTCATATCAGCCGCACGACACCCACTGCTGGGTATAGGCCTCCCCCAAGGATCTCCACGACGATCGGTCCTGTGCTGCCCGCAATCCGCATCCAGCGGCTTCCCGCGACCTTCACCAGATCGTCGGTCCACCTTGTCGGGGGCCTACCCACGGAGCGTCGTCCGGTGCTCGGTCGCCATTCAAGAACCTTTCCGCCCCAACGTCCATCTGTTCTTCTCGCTATGCGCCCAGCCCACTGCCACTTTAGCTGAGCAATCCTTCGAGCAATGTAGGTTACTTTATGTCTCTTGCGGATCTCCTCATTTCTGATTTGATCATACAGGGAACGCCGACCATGGCTCTCTCCATCGCACGCTGGGTGACCTTGAGCCTCTTTATGAGACCTATAGTATAGCGAACCACGTTTCACTGCCGTAAGACATCACTGGCAACGCACACTGGTCATAGACTTTATCTTGAGACACTGAGGTAAATCGGACGCGAAGATTTTTCGAAGCTTCTCGAATGCTGCCCGTCCGAGTGGGATTCGACGAGAGATCTCTTTCTCGAAGTTAGACTTACCTAACTGGACTGTCTGTCCTAGGTACACTTAATGGTCAATAACTTCAAGTGTAATGTTTCGAACATCAACAAGGGGTCTATTACGAAAAGTTTCATGCAATACACGCAGCTGCGTCCGTGCTTCGTTATGATTGTTTGTAATTACAAAGCATTTGCTTATGCGATATTGCAAAGTGATTGCGTAAGTTTGACGGTTTTTCTCTAGCGTATACGACATCATTCGTTCAATAGTCTTTGGGCTACGATAGCCAAATTGAAAATGTGTTTAATAGCCACAACCGACGAACTGCGGACGACTATCGTGACCAAGTGACTGCGTTACGCAATTGCGTACGTTATTTTCGTAATAGGCTCTCTGGAGCGGGTACAACATGGGCATTCGACATGATTTTCGTCTTATCCATATTCATCCTGAGACCCACTCTTTGGGAAGCATTACGGAGATCTTCGAGCATTGCGTTCAGGTCTTCCAAGGTCTCCCTGTCTCACACCTCGCTGCAGTTGAATAAGATTTAAGCTCTGGTTCTGTACTCGGATCGACATGGTGGCATTTTCGTATACCTCAACACCTCGATATACCTGTAATCCACTTGGCACCTCTGGAGAGACTGCAGCATCGCCCAAGTTGCTATCGAATCAAAGGTTTTCTCATAGTCCACGAACGCCAAGCAATTTGGCAGATTATACTTCTCAGTCTGTATAACCTGCCGCATCGTATGGATGTGGTCTATGGTGCTAAAGCCTTTTCGAAACCCAGCTTGTTTATGAGGTTGGAAGTAGTCAAACCTGCGAGCGAGACGATTCGTAAGGACTCTCGAAAACAACTTATAGACATGGCTCAGAAGGAGGATGGGTCTCTACAGACCCATCCTCCGGTGACAAGTCTCCCTTAAAGAACCTACGTTCTTTAAGGGAGACTTGTCACCGTTTTTAAAGAACAAAATCGCCTCACTTATGTCGATGACGGAATTAAAAAGCTTTTGGAGGACTTGTCGATGACGTAGTTCATATGGCTGAGCATGAGACTTTGGAAGACCTGAACATAATGCTCGAACATCTTTGTGATTCCCAGAGTGGATGCGGGCAGTTGTGGAGATCCTTGAGGAAGGCCTAAACCCAGCGTTGCATTTAGGCAGCTTATATGATGATGATGATGAGAATATGCTATAAGAATTAGTTTTGTTAGGAAAATGCTTGAAATCGTTGATTTCCTTTGAAAAATACAAAGGTTAATATCTCGGCTCCGATGTCATTTAGTGTTCTACTGACTGTTCTTTCGAAATAAATAACTTCCAAGAGTGGCCGCAATATTTGAGAACGACGCCAACTTTACCCAAAGCCCTTTACGCGGTGACCATTTGGAAAAAAGTGCGATCTGCGTCAAAAAGCCTGGCGCATTGTAAGCAGTTGTAATTAGACGTCATTAAGGTAAGGTTTCCCAGGATGACGGCACCGTCTTCCTAGGAAACCCTAGCTTTAGCAGCAAACCAGACCTTAAGAGCCAATACGCACTGTCGACTGGTTACTGGCAACAAGCTTATAATGCTTAAAACGTGACTGTCTGGTCTGCGATGTTTGTATTATGATAATATTGAGGTATTGGAATAAGTTTACGAGTACTGTAGCTTCAATTGTGTTCCTGATGATACTCACCAACGCCCCCTGAGAGGCCACGAACGTGCTGTAGTAGTCATCAGCGTCAGTGTTCACCAGCACCGTCAAGGCGGTCTGGTACCCACACGACGCCACCCGCCGCGGGTACGTATTGAACGTGGTTGGTTTGCTGAAATAACAATACACGAAGCCAAAGCTAAGCCTGAAAACCAGATGAGCATAATTTAACCATGCATCTGAGCCATATAGTTGACTAGCGGCCGCCCGCGGTTTAACCCGCGTGGTTCCTGTTCCCGTGGGAATATCGGGATAAAAATATTTTATGTTTTAATCCAGGCTATTTACTATCTGTGTGCCAAATTTCAACCAAATCCGTTTAGTAGTTTTTTCGTGATTGAGGAACAAACATCCAAACATCTAAACATCCAAACCCACAAACTTTCACATTTATAATATTAGTAGGATGTGAAAGTTTGTGGGTTTGGATGTTTTGATGTTTGTTCCTCAATCACGCAAAAACTACTGAACAGATTTGGTTGAAATTTGGCACACAGATAGTAGATAGCCTAGATTAAAACATAGAATACTTTTTATCCCGATATTCCCACGGGAATGGGAACCACGCGGGTGAAACCACGGGCGGCCGCTAGTTAGTAATTTATAGGATTTTAGGAATAATATACTCAGGATCACTTAACCGGAAATGGCTACACAAATCACCATGTGATTTAACAATTATACTAAAAATCGGTTTGTAAATAAATATTAATAAATTATTAATTGGATAGTGCCATAAAAATAATAATTAAATTTGCTTGCTTATCCTACTAATATTATAAATGTGAGGGTTTGTGCGTTTGGATGTTTGGATGTTTGTTCCTCAATCACGCAAAAACTACTGAATGGATTTGATTGAAATTTGGCACACAGATAGTAGGTAGCCTGGCTTAAAACATAGGATACTTTTTGACCCGATATTCCCACGGGAACAGGAACCACGCGGGTGAAACCGCGGGTGGCCGCTAGTTAAGTATAAAACAAAGTCGCTTCCCGCTGTCTGTCCCTCCCTATGTATGCTAAGATCTTTAAAACTATGCAACTGATTTCGATGCGGTGTTTTTAATAGATAGAGTGGTTCAAGAGGAAGGTTTATAAGTATTATACATGGTGTCAAATTCCACACTACACCGAGGCAAAGCGAGGGCGGGTCGCTAGTACAAAATATGACAAATGCAACTTTCAAAATGTGAATTGCTTTCTTTTTTTTATAACTCAACCAACCGTATATGTATGTTTATCTGTCTCGGCCTTTTTGGGATAACGTAATAGCCGTATGGCGTCCGGCAGAGTAGCACTAACGCTTCGCACTTCGGGGTGTCGTAAAAGGCGACTATATAATGACTTGAACTAGTATTTCTCATACTTCCAACCCGCCTGCCAGCGTGGAGATTGTGGCACCTCCCTTGAGAGAGGCATACGTCGTACATATGGAATACTAGCGGTCGCCCGCGGTTTCACCCGCGTGGTTACCGTTCCCGTGGGAATATCGGGATAAAAAGTATCCTATGTTTTAATCTAGGCTATCTTCTATCTGTGTGCTAAATGCCAACCAAATCCGTTCAGTAGTTTTTGCGTGATTGAGGAACAAACATCCAAACATCTAAATATCCAAACCCACAAACTTTCACATTTATAATACTAGCGGCCGCCCGCGGTTTTACCCGTGTGGTTCCCGTTCCTGTTAGAATATCGGGATAAAAAGTATTCTATGTTTTAATCTAGGCTATCTACTATCTGTGTGCCAAATTTCAACCAAATCCGTTCAGTAGTTATTGCGTGAATGAGGAACAAACATTCAAACATCCAAACCCACAAACTTTCACATTTGTAATATTAGTAGGATTAGTAGGAAGTAGGATAATGGAAGGTTATGTTGATGATGAATTGGCGTGAGTGGTCCAGTTTCGCCTCCAACTGGCTGGCTCAATCTGGTGCTAACATGCAACAAAATCATCTACCTAGGCATTGTACTATTAGGTATAGCGACTTATTACGATGCGATGGTTTTTAAGCAATGTTTTTTTAGTTTATTTAAGGCAACAAACAGTAATTTAAAGAAAATATAGTAACACTAGCGGCCGCCCGCGGTTTCACCCGCGTGGTTCCCGTTCCCGTAGGAATATCGGGATAATAGTATCCTATGTTTTAATCCAGGCAAAAATCCGTTCAGAAGTTTTTGCGTGATTGAGGAACAAACATCCAAACATCCAAACCCACAAACTTTCACATTTATAATATTATAGTAGGATGGTTAATACAATGGTACAACTAATTACCTATAAGTACTGCATGTGAAAAATCTATTACAATATTTATTTTGCAGCTACGGCTCATTTCAACCAATATTATACGTACGGGGTACGTACTAGGTACGGTCCCATCCGGCAGAAAGCATGAAACTTGGCATGCGTGTAGCTTTTACGTATATAATAAAATATAGAAATAGCAGCAAGTCATAAAGTGATTTTTGCCCCCCTGGGGGGGCGTTTTGTGTCCCCAATTGCAGATTTTATTTTTTTAATAAAAAACGGTGAAGGCTACAACAAAACTGTCTATAAACAATATATTTGTCGATATATTCTCTATTAACCATTTTTTAAATGAAGGTGATAGCACTTATAGTTTTCAAATTATGTTTGAGTTTCTTCAGATATTTTTTGAAAAACATCACCCTGTGGGAATCGTATAGGAAAACACCGATATTTTTAGCATTAAAGAATGAGACTTGGCATACTTGTTCCTTAGATAGACCAGAGTGGAAAACGCTCGGGAGACAGCGGGAGACATCCTGCTGGAGGGGAGGGGGAGGTGGTGAAATTTTCTAACGCCACGCGTACTGTTGGACGTAATAACTGATAATTTATAGCTACTATGGGAAATCGGGTATCATTTTCGGATAAATAAAGAATGGCCAATCATTTTCAGAAATAAAAAAACACCTTTACATACAAAAAATGAATTGCCGTAATTGAAACGCCGAACATCTAAAATTTTACAAAAAAAAGAAAATTCCAATGACGATAAATTTCTAACGAATACTGATATCGGCTTGAAAAAAATATGATAAGAAAGCCATATTCATACAAATTTCAAAAATATAAGTTTTATTGGAATAGTTTCATAAAAAATGTGTTAAAAATATTATATAAAGCGTGGCAGTGGCATAAATAAATCTATAAAAACTCCCTATTTCTTATTCTAATTTTAAAAAGTTACCGTAAACGGTAAAAGCTACAGCAAAACTCTCGAAAAACAATATATTCTCCATTAAATTTCCTACAATAATTTTTTTGGAAGCATGTTGATAGGACTTATAGTTTTCAAAACAAACTCACAATCACTGGGTAAGTAACGGAATTTAGACAATTGATAAAAATACCTACCTATTTCATGACTAATAAAAAAATTATTTTTTTTTTATTTAAATCACCCAAGTCTGTACTAGGCTCTGTTAGTGCGGGTGAGACTCGTGTGATTTAAATTTAAAAAAAAAAAACAATTTGTGATTAGTCATGAAATAGGTAGGTATTTTTATCAATTGTCTAATTTCCGTTACTTACCCAGTGATTGTGAGTTTGTTTTGAAAACTATAAGTCCTATCAACATGCTTCCAAAAAAATTATTGTAGGAAATTTAATGGAGAATATATTGTTTTTCGAGAGTTTTGCTGTAGCTTTTACCGTTTACGGTAACTTTTTTAAATTAGAATAAGAAATAGGGAGTTTTTATAGATTTATTTATGCCACTGCCACGCTTTATATAATATTTTTAACATATTTTTTATGAAACTATTCCAATAAAACTTATATTTTTGAAATTTGTATGAATATGGCTTTCTTATCATATTTTTTCAAGCCGATATCAGTATTCGTTAGAAATTTATCGTCATTGGAATTTTCTTTTTTTGTAAAATTTTAGATGTTCGGCGTTTCAATTACGGCAATTCATTTTTTTATTATTATTACGTCCAACAGTAAGCGTGGCGTTAGAAAATTTCACCCCCTCCCCCTCCCCCCCAGCAGGGTGTCTCCCGCTGTCTCCCGAGCGGTTTCTACTCTGGTCTATCTAAGGAACAAGTGTGCCAAGTCTCATTCTTTAATGCTAAAAGTATCGGTGTTTTCCTATACGATTCCCACAGGGTGATGTTTTTCAAAAAGTATCTGAAGAAACTCAAACATAATTTGAAAACTATAAGTGCTATCACCTTCATTTAAAAAATGATTAATAGAGAATATAATGACAAATATATTGTTCATAGACAGTTTTGTTGTAGCCTTCACCGTTTTTTATTAAAAAAATAAAAACTGCAATTGGGGACACAAAACGCGGGGGGCGTTTTGTGGGGCAAAATCACTTTACGACTTGCTGCTACTTCTACCTATATATAGCTACACGCATGCCAAGTTTCATGCTTTCTGCCGGATGGGACCGTGTTTGGTTGAAATGAGCCGTACTAACTTATTAAGCCACAAACATGATTAGGCACTAACTGCTGGTTTTTATTTAAAGATGGAAAAAAGTTTATACAAAATTATTCGTCAAGGTATTTATGAAACAGGCCCAATGTATCGAAAACTTACTACGATGCATCCGTCGATTCAATAGCAAAGTAGTTGAATGTGCAGCAGAGGTTCTGCAGAGTGAACACCTGCTGGAACAGGTTGCTGCAGCGGTACACCGTGTTCTTCCACATGCACCTCTCTATTAAACGGTTGCACTCCAACACTGGCGACAGCTGTCGAACAATTTGACACTTTGACAATTGATTTTGTAGCTAAAGTTATGAATATCTAAAATCTTGGTGGTAATCGCTATCACTTTAAAAGTTAAGAACATATTTTTCACACAAGAGACAATGGTCCATTTCCTCCTTTTTTACCATGAAGCAGGATAATATACACTTTTAAACTTTCGCGTTGCATTTTATTAGATTTGGAACACAGGTTTTAACGCGATTTTAACTAAAACATAGGTGTTGAGCACCTACCTTTTCCCGACGTTTCGACCGAGTTGCATCGGCCGTGGTCACGGGCGTTAAAACCTGTGTTCCAAATCTAATAAAAAGCAGGATAATGTCGAAATAAGTACTAATGTTTTTCGTATATCAAAGTAACTACAGACTTGGTTCTGTGGAAATCGAAAACTAATGAAAAATTAAAATGAAAATATTCTATAAGCTCAAGTAATAAGCATTTTTAAATCGTCAATTCTTTTACCCTAGGCGTGATGTTCCCTGGGTGTGTGTGTACGTCTTTTAGCTGACATAAAAATTGGCGCAAAAATACTTATCAGCTTTATCAGATGGAACGATATTTACAAAACATGTACCTATATCGTTTTCCTGACATCACATTACAATTTAAAATGTGGATCTACATCAGATTCTTTTAGGCTTAACGCCCACCAGCGATTAATCGCTGAGCGATAGTACAATAAAAAGTCAAAAGTCAAATAAGCTTTATTCAAATAAACTTAATTATTAAGTACTTTTGAATCGTCTATATTTTCCTACCACCCGTTCCAGACTTTTTTAGCTGACAAGAAGAACGGGCGCAAGAAACTTATCAGCTGTAACAGCCATAAGTAATACGTAAACGCCCTCGAGCAACTTTTTGTAGCTGCGTTAATCGCGGTGTTTATCGCCCGCGAAATGACACGACAAAGGTTTTACTTAGCCAGCGACAAAAAAGCGCCGCGATTATCGCAGCTACAAAACGTCGCTCGTGGGCGTCTCAGTATTGAACTCCATATCGCCGCTATACAACGAAAACCAATTAAATCGATTTTTTTACGAAAATGACTTATGAATGCCAAAGTACTTAAAATTTTGTGCTCTATCGTCTGCGAAAACCCATTAATCGCTAAGTCCTATAGTTTCGCTTCTACTAATTAGATAACCAATTATTTCAAGCATTGCCAAGGTTTGTTTTCAAATACAAAATATTAAACAGAATAAACTTGACTTCTGACACATTTGTCTCCAATGATTGTCAGTTAACTGATAAAATTTGGTTTTTTTCAGAGACAGCTCAGGAATTATTCTATTTTTCCCTCAGTAACAACCATTTTCTAAGATTTATATCTCCATACTAGATTAAAATGATCAAATAAAAGCTATTAAAACAGTTTAATTTATTTTACCTGACGAATTCCATATTAACTAATACAATCTAATCAACCAAGAAAATATTGTATATCCAGATAATTGGTTTTCTCTGACATTTCTCAGACGATAATTTATTCACGAATGCATCCGAATCTACAGCGAAAAACGATAATGACTAACGGTAATAATGATCTTGACTGACAGACAGACGGACGGTTGTCCGTCCATCTGTCTGTATCCCTTATCTTGGGAACGCGTGGAGGTATACCTACTCAAATCTACAGTTCCTAGAAGCTGTGAAAAAATCAAAAAAGGATACGGCCGTTTTTGCCACAAAAACACATATTCAGACGCTTTCAAGGAAATCTATACTTTCCGTTGACCTAGAACTATGAAATTTGGAAAGTAATATCGTCTTATTCTACAAGTACCTACATGTATAAATCTGAAATCTATACATTTGTAGTTATATTGGCATAATCGGCAAAATCTCGGAAAAACTGCGAGACTCGATTCCTGAACTAATTATAATTATTTATTGTACGGAATCCTCGGTGGGCGAGTTTGAATCGCACTTGTCCGGTTTTTTATTAGGTGTTTTGTTTATACTGTCCTAATAATTAAAAAATTTAATTAAATCATTTTAATGTCACATTCTCAGTTTTACCTAACTAGAATATGAAAATGCTTAGTCATCCTACTAATATTATCCTACTAATACCTATATTATAAACGTGAAAGTTTGTGGGTTTGGATGTTTAGATGATTGTTCTTCAATCACGCAAAAACTACTGAACATTTTTGGTTGGAATTTGGAACACAGATAGTAGATAGCCTAGATTAATATTTTTTCCCAATAAATATTTTCCCGCGGGAATTTCGGGAAGTTCTTTCCAAGCAGGATTATCAAAGGTTTCAAAGGTACATTTTGTATTCAATTTTAGACGTTTAGCTCAATAATACTGGCTTTGCTTTAGTATATCAGTCAGTCGGTCGGTCCGTCACTCGAAAGTCAGTTTTTCTTTTATTTACATTAATTTCTTGGTACCTGTTACTGGGATTTGAAGCGTGCTTATTGTTATTTGAACTAATCAAGGCAATTTGTAATTAATTAATTATTTCGAGCTATAAATTTGATAACAAATGAATGTACTAAAACGCTAATAAATTACTTGCTTAACTTTTAGGTTCCTAAATTTTCTGCAGGGAAAACCAATTATCTTGATACATTTTCACTTGTAACTTCACAAGGGACAGCTGCATAGGTATATTTTTATCATGGTTAGTCTAAATTAAATAAAATTAAGAAGTAATTTCTCGGGATTTGTGGTATTCCTAATACTTTTGAATTTATAGACATTTATCATTTCTCAGGGAAAACCAATTAAATAGGTGACCTTGTGACAATTATTGTAAATATCATTACAAAGCAATAACCTTTTTAAATCTCCAAAGATAAGTTTAAATAGAACATTTACCAATGTACTAATGCTATGAAGTAATACTAACAATATAATACTACAAAGGGTATTTTCAACCCCATAAATATTGTAATCGCGATATCTCCGTTTGCACTTTTTATGATTTAATTGGTTTTCGTTGTATAACGGCGATATGTTCTATTCTCGGCGACAAAAAATCGCTCAGCGATTAATCGCTCTTTGCGTACGGCCTATAACCGACTTGAGCAGTGCTTATATAGATATAGTTTTCGGTATCGTCAACATTATCGGGAGCTTCACTCGAGACTGTATAGTGCGCACATAAAATACACCGTAAAGTACCACCACAAGCAAACTGAAGTTCCTCCGTACACTAGGCTCCCATGACTTTGCTTCTATAGGATCCACATATGATTTTTCCGCCTGTGACTCCCATGGGATCCTCATATTTATGTAAGTAGCTAATCTAGATCACGATAGAACAAAAGTAATATTTTTTTTATGTGGTAACACTTCGTAGAGACAGAAAAATGTAGCCGTAGCATAGACTTATTATATTACTAAAGCCGTAACAACTGTAGCATCCTTGATTCCGTAGCTTCGAATCGGTCAATTATATACCTAGATCCCTACACACATCCTGCACTTTTAACTGAAAACCGTTTTTAAGTTTTAATAATCTTCCATCTTCAGAGATTTTTATCAACAATGATGAAAATCAACCTCCAAAATCCGGCTCGAAGGACCATGTACAACACAGAGGAAATAATCAGTACGTACAAGTCCTCAAGGAGCAGTGTTGCCACCCTCTGATATTGATTTTCCCCTGACTCCTTGTGAAATTACCCTAAATTGTGCCTTTTTCAAAATATTTTACCGTAAACATTCATTCTAAAATAAAACACAAATTGAAGTGAATTTATCTATTTTTAAACTTTTTACTTTAACATTTAACTATATAAAACTTGGAATACATCCATTGTTTAGATTTTTTAACACGACACGACTTTATAAAAAACACTAAATAAAGAGTCAAACTCTTCAGTGGTTTTTTTCTTAAATTATACAAAGTTTCTCGAATTTTTCCCCTAAAAATTACCCTAAATAATTTTATACCCTAAAAATTACAATTATTAAATTTAGGGTAAAATACCCTAAGGTGTGGACACTGTCAATCAATGAGTTTTGTGGATGAATAAAGAAAACATTTATGTATGATACGAACTACGAAGGTTGTATTTGGATCAGTGTTACCACCCTCTGATATTGATTTTCCCCTGACCTGACTCCTTGTGAAATTACCCTAAATTAGGCCCTTTACAAAACATTTATTTTACAATAAAGTTAAAGAAAAATGTTCTAAAAATTACCCTAAACATGTTGTGAAATACCCTAAATTAAGGGTAAAATAGTGGTGGGCGACTCGGGTCAATTTACCCGGGTAACTCGGGTTACTTCTCCAGCCCGTCAACTCGGGTTGACATTTTCCTAACCCGGGTTGACTCGCTTGACTCGGTTGACGCGCCAGACGGGCCGCCACTCGCCCACTTGACGCGTACGCGACTTTCCAACCGAGTCAACCCGGGCTAGCACAATCAACCCGCCAACTCGGTTCGGTGTGTGGCACTGTATTACCGCTCGCACTCGCTTCGCGGCCAGCCTGCCGCGCCGCTCCCCCCGCCCGCGACAGCCTTATTAACTCAGACCAAATAAAAAAGGGAAGACGGAGTCTTCATAGAACGAAACAGTGAAGCCGATAAAACTATGCCTTGGCATGTACATACACAGTTACACGCACACACATATAACGAAACTATGCCTTTTCTTAACAGCCACCGTGCGAAGCGGACGTACCAAAGACGTACTAATAAAATATAAATTCACCAACGAAAATGCCGAATTGTGTAGTGAAAGGGTGTAAAAGTCAATCTTCAACACATAAAAAGCAGGATGGAATCACATTTCACACGTAACTAAAATTGGAAATTAATATTTTCACTAATTTTAAATATAAACATTAAGGTATTACTTGAAACACAAAACCTCAACAAGTGTTGCCATGCCAGACGTTATAGTTTAAACCTATTATTGGGTAACATGGAACGTAACATAACGTTATTTGTTTCTTGTTAAAAATAACGCGTTAATTATTTCTGTTTCTGGACTGTTTTTACCCACGACACGGACGGAACGGAACGGAGGCGGTATATGCGATTGGGGTTAGGCGATGGCTACACGCGTGGTAAATACTGTGATCCATCAGTATTTAATCAGGGGCCTATTTCATAAAAAATAGTAAATTTACTACAACAATTTACCATTATTGTTATTAGGGTAGAATTATTTCTTAATAATGATAAAACATAATGAACGGTTTTCTGACAGCTGAGAATTTTAGTTTATTTTTATGTTGATAGATGGCGCTATTCAACTAGGTAGGTTTTTTTTAAATTTTACTCCCAGGGGCCCTACCGCCTAACTCAAAGCGATAGCCAAAGCGATAGCTATGCTCTATCCGTCCTTGTCATATCATCCCCGCGTTCCGAATCACGCTCACAGCGCTGTTAGCGCGTATCCGACCAAATTAAATAGTCACAAAATATTATACAAATAGGGTATTTGTGTACCTACTTCATTTAATGGATTATACGCTAACAGTGCTGTTGGCGTGATTTGGAACTAGGCTCATAACACGATGACAAAGACGGAGAGTGCACTGACGTCACAAACCAAAGCCAGAGCGTGTAGTCGTTAGAGGTTGTTTGTTTGTTTGTCTATGTCTGTTACCATTTTCCTCGGAAATTACCGGGCCGACTTCAATGCAGACTTGTAAGAAAAATAAATATATTAAAGCTAATTTATAAGATTTGTTTTCTATAATGTGAATAATCCAAAAGAGCCTGACATTTTCTATGTCCGGCCGGAATGCTGACACAAAAAGCCTAACATGTCAGGACAAACATCTCGCTTTAAATACTCGAAACTTTAGTTATTCTGTAGTTTTATTTTTTACATTTTTCCTATTTCCTTGCTACTTCCGCCACTACTTTTAAAGCGGGCTACTCACAGCCCTGCATGCAGGGCTTTGAGAAGCTCACTTTATCTATCTATCATACGACGGCTACACGCGTGGTGAATACTGTGATCCATCAGTATTATTTTATCAGGCGTCTATTTCATAAAAGAATGAAAAAGTACAGTAATTTACCATAGTAGTAGTTTATTGGGGTAAAATTATGTTTTATAATTAATAAGAAACATAATTCTAATCTGTAATAATTCTAAACTAATCTTTTATGAAATAGGCCCTGATTAAATACTGATGGATCACAGTACCAGGCGTGTAGCCGTCGCCTCACAAGTCCACACCTCGAGTCAGAATGGCAGAATGGCTATCATCGTCTGCGTCTCTTTTATCAGTAATAAAAGAGACGCATTGATAGCCATTCAGAAAACTGACAAGTTTTAGGAGCTTGTAATACCCCTCTTGAAGCCGTATTATGATCTCTTGAATCCAGCCTAGCATGACTGATTCATATCGCGTGATATAGCGTTTTGATTCTAATATGTGATATAACGTTATTATTTCATAACGCGTTATTCTTATTACATTGGGGACTACGAATTACTATGGCAACACCGGCTCACACACTAATGCATAAAAAAACTGGCTTCAGTGCATTGCTTGGAAGACTCCGTCTTCCCTTTTTTATTTGGTCTGAGCTTATTAATAATTGTAATAGTAGGTAGTTTGCTCGCTCTATTGTTTTTTTTAGGCTTTTAGTGTTTTCTAAGTAATTTAACATTGTAAACAATAAAAAGAGTGTTGTTTCAGAGTTTTTTAGCAACCGAGTTGGATCGGTTCAATAGTTCATCAAATACCGACAAAACGAGTTGAAGCCCGGGTCAGCATAGATTTCAACTCAGATGACTTGAGTTGAAAAAATTGCGACTCCGCGGCCCATCGCTGACCCGGGTTGACCCGAGTTGTAGCCCGGGTCAGCATTAGTTTCAACTCGGGTAACCCGAGTCGAAAAAATTACGACTCGGCCCATCACTAGCGTTAAATACCCTAAGGTGTAATAAAAGTATATTCATCGGAGCTAATATATGTAAAAGACAAAAATTCTTAACACCGACGGTTAGAAAATACGTCAACGAAGGCAACGCCATCTGTTGCCTGAAATAAGAACAATTACATAGCTTTGAGCTCTTAACATCACCCGACCTACGTCAAATGTTGGTGCATAGAACAACAACAATATTTCAATTCTACCATTGAAAATGGTTATCAAATGCAAATCGCCTGAGACGTATTTTTGGTCATAGTTCCGAGGATTTTAGGAGGATCGAGATGGGAATAGTACCAAAAGTTGAGGAATTTATTGAGACACGTTTGAATTTTGAAAATGGGCTGGTAACTTTTTTTTGAAATTTCGAAAAATTCGGTTTTTTGGGGGGTGTTTGTTTACTAAATTGTAAATATTTCGAGAAAAAAACCGACTTTAGAAAAAATGAAAAAAAAGGGTCCTAACTCCTAGAGTAGGTTATCAAATGCAAATCGCTTGAGACGTATTTTTGGTCATAGTTCCGATGATTTTAGGAGGATCGAGATGGGAATAGTACCAAAAGTTGAGGATTTATTGAGACACGTGTGAACGTTTGAATTTTGAAAATGGGCTGGTAACTTTTTTTGAAATTTTGAAAAATTCGGTTTTTTTGGGGGTGTTTGTTTACTAAATTGTAAATATTTCGAGAAAAAACCGACTTTAGAAAAAATTAAAAAAAGGGTCCTAGGGTATTAGTTTAGCTACAAAATAGCGAATTTTTTTTGAAAATCGGTTTATAATTGTGACCTGTAGGTGGTCCCTTTAGATTTGGAATTGTAGAAAAACGGGTATTTCGGTATATAAAAAGTAATGTAGTTTCTATGATTATTGACCGATCGTCATGGTAAAGGTATTGAAAGATGCGGAAGCAGACGAGAAGTGCATTAAATGATTTTTGTGAATCGGTTAATGATATTTCAGCCGCGTCGAAGCAGTCAGGGGCACTTTTGTGACACGAGGCGCAGCCAAGTGTCACAATCGATCGTAAAAATAAAAAGGTACCTAGTATACCTTAAAAAAATATAGGATTTTGCTTTTGATTTGATTTAGTTTTTTTTTTAATTTTTGTATTCATTTTCAATGCTCCGATTCTTGCGGGAACTGCGAAATCTGTGAATTTTTTATTGTTACCTGTCTAAATAGTGATTCAATGGATATGTTATTGAGATCCAAGACCGTCTGTAGGACATTCAGCTTTTGTTTTTGTTCTGCCGTGATGATGTATGTGGAATGCAGTAGAGGCGCATACCGGAGAACACTGAACACGAGGTCTGCAGACACGTTGACAGGGAGACTCCTGTAAAATACTTAACTATTTATTTTGGGCAGAAATTCCCAAAGTGGTCGCTGCGTCGAAATCGGTTTCGACGTCATAAAAGAATATTTATTATTATTATTATTATTAATTACACTTGATATTTAATAGGATTTTTAAAGTAATTTGGCTATGGGGGTCTGAAGTGTCAGTTCATTTTGGAAAAGGAGTCTCTTGCCCAAAGTATTTTTGGGAATCCCTGATTTAGGGCATCACCACCACGCATTGATAGTATCAATGCCTCCACGGGCAAAGGAATCGCCGTTTAGGCGCATTTGGTCCACTTCTCATTTGGTCCACTTGCCGAAAAAAAGGTTCATTTCGCATTTGGTCTATTTCTCAGAACGTCCATTTCGTATTTGGTCCATTTCGTAGATCGTCCAATTCGCATTTGGTCCATTTCGCATTTGGTACACTTTCTAAAATTTCCTTCTTTGCGAGCACAAAACGTTTACCTAATTCATTTTCAATAAATTTTTGTTTTTCCTAAATATTTCCACCAAAGTAATATGGAGAAAAGAAAATAAAAACGAAAAAATATATCAAATAGTGAAAAGTTCCTGGTACTTTGACGTACTAAGAAGAAAAAATTGTTTATCAAAAAGTGAAAATATAGAAGTTAACAACATGCTCCATAAACGATATAGGAGTATATTTGCGTAAAAGGAACAAAAAACCGGCAAAGTGCGAGCCGGAGTCACGCACGAAGGGTTCCGTACCAAAAAACGGCAAAAAAAAATACGTTTGTTGTATGGGAGCCCTCCTTAAATATTTATTTTATTTTGATTTTAGTATTTGTTATTATAGCGGCAACAGAAATACATAATCTGTGAAAATTTCAGCTGTCTAGCTATCACGGTTCTTGAGATACAGCCTGGTGACAGACAGACAGACGGACGGACAGCGGAGTCTTAGTAATAGGGTCCCGTTTTTACACTTTCGGTACGGAACCCTAAAAACAAAATTATTTTCCTTCTCCCATATTTTGTGAAAGTTGACCAAATGCGAAATGGACGTTCTGCAAAATGGACCAAATGTGAAATGGACGTTCTGCGAAATGGACTAAATGTGAAACGGACGTTTTGCGAAATGGACGTTCCGCGAAATGGACCAAATGAGAAATGGACCAAGTGGACCAAAGAGAAGTGGACCAAATGCGCCTAAACGACTTTATTTGGTTGTGGACTCAACCGTTTTATGCATTGTGCGCTACGGCATAAGAATAAACAATTCTTATGACTACGGACACAACAATTAATGCAGATTCGGGCTGTCAATAGAAGTTAGAAAATTCAACCACTTACCAACCATAGCTTCAATATTTTTATTCAAGAACTCTGATTAACATAGAACTGTGTGATCAATGAAAAATAAATAAGTGAAGAATTTACTCACACATTGTGTGCGAAATTGATTGCCGCCTTGCGAGAGATCAAATTTAAATCGCAAATGGTAACAGCGGGGAACGGTACATCCCATATTGCAGCTTGGGTGCTCTCAATTACCTACAAATATAAAAGAAAACTAGTTAACTACAAACGGAATACGGAACGAACGGAATCAGTTCCCAAACTAATATTTGGGAACAGGGGGGTTATTCACGATTGTCGGAAACCAACTTTCCGAATCGAATCGGAAAGTCTATAGTCTTCGATCTTATTTTCTACCTTATGCTATACCAAACTTTTTAAATGCATTGTGCTTTCCCGTCGGATAGTGAATCGAATGCCACTCGAATGTATTTGTGAATAGCTATATTTTTGTATTAACGGAGGATACTGATTCGAATCGATTATGATTATGCTTTCGAGTAGATTTCCGACAATCGTGAATAACCCTACTGATGAGATTTAAGAGTTTTCTGAGAATAATGTCCACTGGCGAATGGTAAGTAAATATAAACAAGTAAATATAACACCAAAAATCTCAAATAAAATCAGACAAAAAGAATTTACTTTTTACAAAACTTGATTACTTTACTACTTTTTACAAAAGTTGAATGGTGTCAACACAATAAAATGGATCTGAATCCTGAAAAATGTTGCTTTGTGAGGTATATTCGTAAAAAAAGTTTAATTGCACATCAGTACAGTATAGGCCAAGCTAGAATCAAAGAAGTGGACGAAATTCGCGATTTAGGAGTCTTATTTGATAAAAAAACTTACGTTTGAATCTCACATGGAATCCATTTCAAGCCGTGCTTCGAAAATGTTGGGATTTGTGATAAGAAATGGGAAAGTGTTCCGCAGTAACAAACCAAAAATACAATGCCCTAGTGCGCAGCATCTTAGGCCCGTATTTATATCAATACTGATCTCAAGAGCGAACTCAGCTGATACGCTCTCAAGATGTGAGCAGCATCTTAAGTTGGATATGAATTAATAGTCAGATATCAAGAGCGTATCAAATGAGATCGATCTCGGCTCTAAAGATCAATCTTAAGAGCGGGATCTTAAGTTCACGGTGGTTTTTATACAGTAACATGACACTTTTGATTTAAGATTGAATGATTAACGTTTCGTTTAAGCTGTGTAGAATAATTAGCTTAAATTACAAAAAATAATAATTTTGTAATTGTACCTACTCTCATAAATAAGTGCAAAATATTTTAGACAAGTGGTAAAATGTAATATTTATTAATATAATTCTTTATTTACACATAAATAAAATATAACTTTATTCTACTACGTCAGTTCAAGAAGACAGAATTCTTGGATTATGTATTCTATGGCTGTATGATGCAAATGTGCCTTTGCCTTTCCTGTTTAATGATAAAAAAACGGAAAAATTTGGCGGGATATTGTAATTGTTCACTGAGCAAGTAATCACTACGTTTTAGTAATTGTTATTATGACTAATACATTTCGTAATTTATATAATATCGTATTTAATATCATCATAATGATTAACTTTCTTTATTAGATTTTGTAAATCTATAGTTTTATCCGCGTACATAGGTACAAACACATATCATTATGTAGCAGTTCAAAATAAAATAACACCCCTCTCTTAAAGAGACGCGCGGGTGACGCAAAAAGAGAGTCTCTTTTTGCGTCACCCGCGCGCGCACGCTCTCAAGTCACGGTTTTGCAGCACTTGGCGAACAGGCTCTCAATCATCATCTCAAGAGTGATCTCAAGTGCAGAGTTTTGTTTATTAATATGAGTGATCTCAGTTGATACCACAAACTTAAATCTGAACTTAAGTATGATCTATTAATTAGAACAGCATCTCGAGTATGATCTCAAGATAGCTCTCAACGTTGAGAGCGGTTTATAAATACGGGCCTTAGAGTTTTGTGCAGTTGTATGGAGGCCACATTACGCCACACATTCCGTTCATCTTGAGCGCATTCAAAAAAGATTTTTGAGGCACCTAGTATTCTCCAATGGCATTTCAAAGAGGAAGTTACTGTCATATGCTTGACAGCTGGCCCATTTCCGTATGTGTTCCATTGAAGAGCGTCGAAAAATAATTGATCTGACATTTGCATATAAAATTCTTAACCACAAAATTGACTGCCCCCAACTACTTACTTATTTCAAACTACGCGCGCCGGCTAGATACCCGCGAAATAAATTAACTCCTCTTTGCCCACCGCTTCGGAAAACAAGGTTTGGCACGTTAGTACTATTATATATTCTGTGGTTTGGCTCCAATTCGCCCATCCCAAGACTGTGCAAATTGGTGAATGAATATAGCGACCTTTTTGATATTAACTCTGACCCGCTAAGTAAGCTGCGTTCTTTAATACTTGGTTCGTACAAAACGCAATGATGCTACGAGTACTGTTGCTTTATATAAAATAACTTTAAAAAAATTCATTATTTTAATTTTAAACTATTTTTTTTAAACTCCTACCTTAAGTATTTGAACAAGCTGTATTTTGCGCCTTGATATATTATAATTTAAGCTAGTTATTTTTTGAATGTATTGGAGTATACAATACAAACGTTGGTGAATCAATAAATGAAATGAAATTACCTAGCTGTTCGGACATTTATATATGGATAGTCGATTTTTATGGTCTGTTTTAGGAATAATCATAGAACAAAACGTTGTTTATGATGTTACTAATCTGGTTCTGCGAGGTTGTTGGTGTTTTACAAATAACTGTACAGTAAAATTATGATTACATGTTCGGGGTCTACCTTGTTTTTAAAGAAGGAAAAATGTTACTTGTGCATCCGTGCCTGGATAGCAAAGGGCTATGTTATATGTATATGTGAGTGAGTGCCATGCCATAATGATTATCTCCTTCCACCAAACCGAATCTCTTCCCAGCTAAGATAGACGTAGGGCTCTCCGGCTCCGACTGGCTGGTTCCAAAATACCTATGCATCAGTGGCCCTACCATGAGTTGATACAAACTGCTTTCGCTATCGTAAACTATCATTTTCTCTCTTTCACTCGCAATGACTGTGAGCAGTATATCCGAGAGTTTACGGTAGCGGAAACATATTGCATCAACTCATGGTAGAGGTACGGTAAACTGTACCTTGATCACGTAAGGCTGTTGCTAACAATTCTCGATTGAAATCGATTGAAAGCGCAGTTGCATTGCTGTTTTAGTTAAGATAGTTGTCACATTGGTTCTTACTAAAGCAGCAAGAGTTGATTGATTGCAACAAAGTTACGTAGGTACCAGTGGCGAAGGGTCTATACAAGCCGATTCCCATCGGCTTACCTTTGGAAATCCCACCCCAATGATCCTCTATGCAGATCATAACATTTTTCATGATTTTTGTAGACCGGCTTACCTTCGCCATAATTTCACCCCTCGCCACTGGTAGGTACTTACCCCCCTGGATTCACAGGTCCCGACTGTGTGGATCCAATCGATTGAAGAGCCGATTGGACAATGTTCAGAGAGTTTACCAACATAACAAATGTTTATAAACTTACAGTGATAATAGGATTCCTAGCATACCACCTGTATGCCGTTACCACAAAAATGGTGCCGATCACTAAGCTGAAGGCTACCGCCAGCGCCCAGCAGAATCTGAAAATCAGTAGTTAATGTCCGTAATGTGAAACAACGTGACGTTTCATCATAAGTAAAACTATGCGGCCTAAAAAAATGAAAAATGTTTTAAAATGGCAAATAGCGCTTTTTCATTTGATACCCCACATTCCCTAGTCGCCCCACTTCAAATTTTTAAGACCCCTTTTCTGTGCCTGTTGTAAAAAAAAAATTTTATTTTTCTTTCTTATTTGCAAAATAGTTGGACAAACGTCATCTTAAACTGTTTCAAACTTCAAGTTGATACCATTAGTAGTTCTCGAGATATCCAGCTGTGACAGACAGACAGACTTAGTCACACCATAAGGGTACCTTTTTACCATTTTGGTACGGAACCCTAAAAAGGATTTTTGACAAAATTATCAAATAAGTGTGGAGTGCAAGCGGCGGGAGACGAAAGCCTAACAAAAGCTGGACAGGCCGGACGCAGTCAAATTTGACCAGACAAGAGGTCAAAAAACCTACACTGTCTGGCTATATCCGGACGGATGGCAATGGCAACGCTATGCCTCTTGAGAGGCCGACATCGAGACAGCGATCAGAGTTGCCGAGCATTATAATACTCGTACAAATATGCTATATGTTGCCGAGGCGCAAGACGTAAGACGCGTGCGTGGCGCGTTATGATGCCGTGGCGGAGGCGTTAGGCTCAAGGAAAAAAGATTAAAAAAGTAAAACCTCCTTCAATAACCCCTAAAAACAGCTCTAAAATAAAAACCAATAAGTATTATTCAAAACTGCATTAATATTAATGGTGTACGCATACCTACCTAATTTTAAAGAACGTCTATTAAAGTCTATGTTAGGTACCTACATATCTACCTACCTATTGTTTTTTATTTTCGTTTTCTCAATATTGTCTTTTTTCCAGAATATCCATAAGCCATATGAATTTTTGAGTATTTTTCTGATGTTTGTGGTGGTGACAAATGTGAAAACCAAGGTGAGACAAAATGAGGGTCTTTAAACCACTGTGCGACGTGGGATTTTCCAAAATTTTTAATTTTGCTTTTCTATTAAGTCAGTAGAGGGACAGTTGAATTTACTTTCTTACTTATGGATGTGTGTGTAAATCGGCTCTAGGGATGATCTCAGGATTCGATTAATCGATTATTCCTTTTAAAAATATTAAGAATTTATCGATTAATCTAAGAATTCAAATAATCGATCTAATCGATTATTTTGCGCCGATTAATCGATATTTTACGATATTTAAAAATTGATAATGCCAAGAGGAAGCTTTTCCTGAGTTTCCAAAGTTGCGTTGGCCTTAAAAACTATGCAAGGTGGTATGAAATAGTAGCTGCTGTTAGCTAAATCTTCCGAGTGCCGCGTACCACCTTGCAGCACTAAGTTTAAGGCTATGCGCCGAGTAGACAGTTTTACCATTGAAAATGGTTATCAAATGCAAATCGCCTGAGACGTATTTTTGGTCATAGTTCCGAGGATTTTAGGAGAATCGAGATGGGAATAGTACCAAAAGTTGAGGAATTTATTGAGACACGTGTGAACGTTTGAATTTTGAAAATGGGCTGGTAACTTTTTTTGAAATTTCGAAAAATTCGGGTTTTTTGGGGGGTGTTTGTTTACTAAATTATAAATATTTCGAGAAAAAATCAGACTTAAGAAAAAATGAAAAAAAGGGTCCTAGGGCTACAAAATAGCGAAATTTTTTTGGAAATCGGTTTATAATTGTGACCTGTAGGTGGTCCCTTTAGATTTGGAATTGTAGCAAAACGGGTAATTCAGTACATAAAAAGTGATGTAGTTTCTATGATTATTGACCGATCGTCATGGTAAAGGTATTGAAAGATGCGGAAGCAGACGAGAAGTGCATTAGTTGATTTTTGTGAATCAGTTAATAATGTTTCAGCCGCGTCGAAGCAGTCAGGGGCACTTTTGTGACACGAGGCGCAGCCGAGTGTCACAACAATACCGCGCGGTAGCAAGAAACCGGCTCCAAACGTGTCGTGCGAGCAATGTGTACGGCAAAAGAACCGCCAACTACCTCGTCCCCCGACTAATAAATAATCTACCGCCTGAATTATCTGGTACTTTAACACACACTAATATAAAAAACAAACTCAAGATCTATTTTTTAAGTAATTTGAAAAATATTATGTAGTGTCAGTCATTATTACACTTAAGAGTATACCTACCCAACTCCTAGTTTTTATTTTGTTTAAGTTTGAATGTAATCGCATCAAACAAACCTTAGTGGTTTAAAATTGTGATTATGAACGTTGTTATTATCTTGTATTTTTAAATGGTAAATAAAGGAAAAAAAATCGATCGTAAAAATAAAAAGGCACCTAGTATACTTAGAAAAATTATAGGATTTTGCTTTTGATTTGATTTAGTTTTTTCGTAAATGTTTGTATTAATTTTCAATGCTCCGATTCTTGCGGGAACTGCGAAATCTGTGAATTTTTCTATGTGCCTGAAATGACAAAATATTGGGAATTTGTTAACTATTAATTACCTACTTAACTAAGTATCAACTTCTTTATAATTATTTGTGTTATTTTCTTTAAACAAACTGGAAAATTCCCTTACTAATTTAATGGCCTAAACTGGTGCAATAGTATGGCCAGAACTGGGGGAAAAGTGTCCAGTACCGGTGAAATCATACCTTTTATATTTAAAACAATATAAAAAAACGGCCAAGTGCGAGTCGGACTCACGCACGAAGGGTTCCGTACCAAAAACCGGAAAAAAAAAACACGTTTGTTGTATGGGAGCCCCCCTTAAATATTTATTTTATTCATTTTTTAGTAATTATTGTTAAAGCGGCAACAGAAATACATCATCTGTGAAAATTTCAACTGTCTACATGTTTTCGTTATTAATATAAAGCAAAAAACGGCAAAAAAAATACGTTTGTTGTATGGGAGCCCCCCTTAAATATTTACTTTATTATATTTTTAGTATTTGTTGTTATAGCGGCAACAGAAATATTTCAACTGTCTAGCTATCACGGTTCATGAGATACAGCCTGGTGACAGACAAACAGACAGACAGACGGACAGCGGAGGCTTAGTAATAGGGTCCCGTTTTTACTCTTTGGGTACGGAACCCTAAAAATGTATACTAACTCGAATCAAACATTGCATAAAAACTTTAAAAGATAAATGAATGCCCTTCACTTTGGTTATTTCAAACCGTCTCATTACACATTCTTGTAATAGTAGCAAATTTTTGAACATAGTAATTCTCTTAAAGTGGCCAAAACCGGGGCTCCTGGCCTACCTTTGCCACCACCTGCCACAACCACCACAACACAAACTTTTTTTTAAAACCATGTTGTGGTTGTAGCAGGTTATGGTAAAGGTATAATCTCCATTCTGCTGTTACTTTCATACGTTTGTGAAGACGAAGCTAGAATTTTTTTTTATTTTACATAACCAGAAAAAAAATCAGGTCAATGACATAACCTTAAATTCTGAAACTTTTTTCTATTACTAAGGGAACTTATTCCTACCTATAAAGAAGAATGATTTTTGCGGAGATTCCCCATTGTCTATCTCCACCGCAGAGCAATGCGGGCTCTCCGTAGTCTCCGTACCGGGAAGCCGCGAAGCCTGCATTGCTCTAAGATCTCCATCATCATTTTGAAAAGTTTCGTAAAACTGACTCGACCGAGAAAATAAATATAATTGACATGTTTTCATTTTTACAAGGTAGGTGCCTTAAATTGAAAACCATTTTTAGAGGTTTTTCAATTTGTGACACCATACATATTTTTCGGGGTTTTACATCAATTATTTTTAACGAAATATGTGGAAAAAGCCCTGTATTATCGAAATGAAGGAATAAAAAAATAATACTTTTGATTAAAAAAATATCTTTAACGATCTATCCCACAGAACAAAGAATTTATATTTCTACTTCTATGTTCTGTGATCTATCCCCCATCAACACTTCAAATTGCTTCTGAATGAGTCATTCCTCTAAACAAGATTCTCTTATACTAGTTTTAACTAAGTAGTCCAGTCAGTACTGGCACTCATGTATGGCGAGGTCAAAATTTGTCATTAGATGAATTCACTTGGAACATATGTAGCTTAGGTAAAACTGAGCTGATTTAGCCCGTTAGCCATCAGCCACCCCTTGGCAGGTAGGGAGTGGTGGCATTTAAAGTTTCACGCCGCCGCACTTCAGAAAAAAAATCATATCTCCTTCAATATACCTACCACCTCGAGTGTGATATCATTTTATAATGAACTAGCTTCTGCCCGCGACTTCGTCCGCGTGGATATTAGACGAAATCCTTTTAAGGAACCTTCAACCAGGATCCGGCCAGCCATTTTTACGCGATTAGGCGAGTCCCCATCAAGCACGCTGCCTCGCGAGGCAAGACATTTGCCGCGTGTGGCGGGCCTCGCACAAGGCTTCCAGTTCCCGTTTCCGTTCCCGCTCCCGCTCCCGATCCCGTTCCCCGTTCCCGTTCCGTTCCCGTCCCGTTTGCGTTCCCGTCCCGTAACCGTCCCGTACCCCTTCCGTTTCCGTTCCCGTTCCCATCCCGTTCCTGTCCCGTTCCCATCCTGTTCTCGTTCCCGTTCCCGTCCCGTTATATTCCCGTTCCGTTTCCGTTCCGTTCCCGTTCCGTTCACGTTTCTTTCCCGTTCCCATTCCCGTTCCGTTCCCGCTGCGTTACCGTCCCGTAAACGTCCCCTAACCGTCCCGTACGCCTTACGTTCCCGTACTTGTTCCCGTTCCGTTCCCGTCCGGTTCTTGTTCCCGTTCCCATCCTGTTCTATTCCCGTTCCGTTCCCGTTTCATTCCAGTTTCGTTCCTGTTTCGTTCCCGTTACGTTCCTGTTTCATTCCCGTTTCGTTCCGTTCCTGTTCCGTTCCCGTCGGATCCCGTCCCGTACTCGTCCCGTACCCCTTCCGTTCCCGTTCCCGTACCCGTCCCGTTGTAGTTCCCGTTACCGTCTCGTTCCCGTTCCGTTCCGCTCCGCTCTGTTCCGTTCCGTTACCGTCTCGTTCCCGTTCCGTTCCGTTCCTATCCGTTCCGTTCCGTCCCGTCCCGTTCCGTTCCGTTCCGTTCCGTTCCGTTCCGTTCCGTTCCGGTTCCCGTTCCCGTTCCCTGGATGTGCATGTCCAGGTCCAGGTCCATATGTGTCATGTCCACCGCGTTGGACTTCAAAATAAATCTAATTTTCGCAATCACCATCCCATAAAACCTCAAAAACGACATCCATATCGATTTTTATGTTACTCAGCCCACTTACCCTCTAAGGGGTTGATTTTCAAAATCCCAAAATATATATTTAGACGTGCTCCTACGAATTTTAAAGTTGTAATTTCGATTTTGTATTCTTTTTCCATACAAAATTTGAACCCCATTTTTACCCCTTTAGGGGTTAAGTCATGTCCACCGTGTTGGACTTCAAAATAAATGTCATTTTTGCAATCGTCATCCCAGAAAACCCCAATAACGACATCTATATCGATTTTTATTTTTACTCACCCCATTTACCCCCTAAGGGGTTGATTTTCAAAATAACAAAATATATATTTGCCTATTTATTTTAAGATGTGCTCCTACGAAGTTGTAAGTTGTAATGTCTATTTTATATTATTTTTCCATACAAAATTTGGACCCCATTTTCACCCCTTTAGGGGTTAAATCATGTCCACCGTGTTGGACTTCAAAATAAATGTCATTTTTGCAATCGTCATCCCAGAAAACCCCAATAACGACATCAATATCGATTTTTATGTTTACTCACCCCATTTACTCCCTAAGGGGTTGATTTTCAAAATAACAAAATATATATTTGCCTATTTATTTTTAGATGTGCTCCTACGAAGTTTAAAGTTGTAATGTCTTTTTTATATTATTTTTCCTTACAAAATTTGGACCCCATTTTCACCCCTTTAGGGGTTAAATCATGTCCACCGTGGTTGGACTTCAAAATAAATGTCATTTTTGCAATCATCATCCCACAAAACCCCGATAACGACATCCATATCTATTTTTAGGTTTTTTTTAACCCTTTTCACCTCCATTTCATCCCCTTTGGAGTTGAAATCCTAACAAAAACAATATACGTTGCTTTAGATTTCTATCCATAAGCCTAAATTATAAATTTAGCGATTTTTACTTCGAAAATGAAGGATTTTCTTTAATACACAACTTCATCCCCCTTTTGACCCCTTCGGGGGTAGAATTTTGAAAAACGCTGAGACCCGTATTTATTAATTTTTAATCGTCAGCCTAAACACAAAATTTGAAGATTCTAGCTTCAAAACTGAGGGACTTTCATACAAACTTTCATCCCTTATTTCATCCCCTTAGGGATGGAATTTTCAAAAATCCTTCCTTAGTGGATGCCTACACTGTATAAAGTATCTGTGTGCAAAATTTCAAGTCTCTAGGTCCAGCGGTTTGGGCTGTGCGTTGATAGATCAGTCAGTCAGTCAGTCAGTCAGTCAGTCAATCAGTCAGTCAGTCAGTCATTCAGTTTACGATTTTATATATTAAGATTAGAGATGATGAATTCATGTTTAAAACTTTTAATGTACAGTGTCATAGAAAAAAGGTAAAATATTGACGATAGTTTAAAAAAAAATTGCTATTTTTTTATTCAACAGTCAGTATCTGTAAAAATACAAATTTTTTGCAATGAATTTTTTTTTATCTAATAGTACATTTATTCAGCTTTTGAAAAATATATACTTTATGTATAGTTATCGTTCAATGTATATATCTGAAAAAAAATCGAACATGGTATGCGACGCTGTTTCCAAGCGAAGCGTCTACAATTAATAAGTTAAGTACCTAGGTATAAGTTGTTTTTTTCAATTAAAATATGATAAATCTAAGATGTGTTTTTTATTTTTGGTACAATAATGACACCCTTTCATTTTCATATACATTTTGCAATTCCCGGGAATTCCCAGGAATCGGGTATTTTCGACATTTTGGTACCATAGAAGAAGTTGTTTAGTTTGATGGTCCCTTCTACCGTATTCGGAATTATGAGTTTTTTTTGTAACACCCTGTATATCAAAATAAGAGAATTAAAAATAATTTTGTTAATGATTTTCTTTTGTGGTGTTAAATAAAACACTGCAAGCATTCGTTTGTTACGAAATACTTAAAATATTGATAATGATTTATGGACAAAAATTAAAAAGAACGTTTATATATTTAAATAAAAATATTTAATTTTCTTTTACTTTTACCTTCAATATCTTCATTGCTTTTGATTTCCCAGGTATGCAAAAACTATCCTGATGGTGGGCAGAATATGGAGGTCCTGGCTTAGTCAAGGGTCTTTTAATACTTGTCGTATTAGTTGTCTCTAAAAGCTTTTGTTTTTTCCCTCTGCTACAATTTACGGTCACAATGTCATTGATATTTTCTTGTTTAAATGTAAAACGAAACGCTTAAATAATATAATAGTTATTAAACTTTTAACCGCAATATAAACTCCCGTCGTTCCGGGTATCCTGGCGCATATTTTTCGGGATCGGGTTTAAAAAACATCCCGGTAATTCCCAGAAATGGGAACCCAGGAACGCAACCCTAATCACAGTCCAATTTTCATATAAACGAGGTAACTTTGAAGCTTTTGTTCTTCGTCAGTGCAGTCAATGTACAATATGTGCAATAAATGTACTTTAAGATAATGTTTTCTTTCATTGCACAAAATGATTATTTTTAATAGATACTGACTGTTGAATAAAAAAATAGCAAACTTATTTTTAAACTATCGTCAATATTTTACCTTTTTTCTATGACATTGTACATTTAAAGTTTAAAAAATGAATTCCTCATCCTTGATTCATCATAAAATGATATCACACTCGAGGTGGTAGGTATATTGAAGGAGATATGACTTTTTTTTCTGAAGTGCGGCGGTGTGAAACTTTAAATGCCACCCCCCCCTACCTGCCAAGGGGGGGCTGATGGCTACCGGGCTGAATCCGCTCAGTTTTACCTAAGGTACATTTGTGCCAAGTGAATTCATCTAATGACAAATTTTGACCTTCTGCCACTAATTCCCCAACTAAAGGTTCTCAGTAAGAACTATGTAGTTTTAACTATTTCAGTTAAAACTAGTTCTTTTTCTGTAAATTCTAGTTTTGACTTTTGACTAGATAAAATTAGTTCTTACTTACGAAGGCACTTAGTTTAAACCAAGGTTTAAACTAGTTTTGACTAGTTGATTTTACTGTAACAGATATAATGATGAGAGCGTTTATACGCTATCGATTATTCGATTAATCGAAAACGACATAGTTGAAACAATCGATTATCAAATAATCAATTATTTCGCCATCGATTTCCATCCCTCGGCCCTAATGCCCGGGATACACGAGGCTCGTTTTTCAAGCTAGGATAGCAAGCTAGTGTCAGTGTCGGCTTCGTGTAGACAAAACTAGCTTTATTTCTAAGCTAGTAAGCTAAGCCAGAAGTACTAGCTTGCTATCCTAGCTTGAAAAACTAGCCGTAGCCTCGTGTATCCCGGGCATTACAGCTAGTTAAGCAAAAAGCAAGCTAGCTAGGTATTAGATAAAAGGAACTGAAGAAAGCTGACGACGGCGCATTGCGCGTCAGCTTTTCAAAAAATTTAAGAAAAGAAATGTATAAAATCCACGAGTATAAATACAGGGTATTTGAGGAAGCAAACAAGTATTATCTGAATCTTTACAACTAACCCATATCGCGATTCGGATGAGGTGAACGCCATCTATTGGACAAATATGTAAACTCGTTATAACTAGGTGAAGTAAAATGATAAGTTCTTTTGGATGACTGTATATGAATATTTTTACAATTTGTCATGGCTTAGTGAAAAACTAAGTACCTATTTAGAAACATATTTAATTTTAAAATCAATGTTAGACTTAGTGAGTATGTATCTTTTTTATATTCGTCTTGTTTAATTTAAAAATCCCCAACCGACTTTATTTGACGTTCCTTATAGCACAGTAGCCCGTAGTACATTTAAATTACCAAAAAGGTTATCGTTCGCCGTTGTAATATAGTTATTTATTACGAAATTAAAGATACTTTAATCCAAGTTTTACAGATCGCAACCCGCCGTAGCCTATATTTGTATATCTCCAAAAATGATATTTTTTTATTTTTGAGGTTTACCATAATGGTTTAGCTATTGTCGTGTTCTACAGCTTTGTTTGATTGCCACTGATAATAGTAAGACTATAAAAAGTAGCCATACACAAATTTAAGACCAGGTAAAGTCCATCCATTTTCATCTGGTCTTAATTCTGTGTATGGTCACTTTCCAACGTCCACGTCAAAATCCGTTAAAAATTTAAAAGTCACCTTATTTTTTGAACAGACCTCGTATATAAGTAAACATATAATTTTATGTAACTGTTTTGAAAGAAACTTAATAAGTATAACGCAGAAGTAAAAACTATTAGTAAATTATTAGAAAAACAAAAAATGCCAGTCAATATCGACAAAAAAAGGCAAATCTCACAAGCGCGCATGTAACTTCGATTTGTTCAGATTTTGTTAGGTACCTTGAGAGTAGTTTTACCCAAGTTTTAACCCTTGGAAAGCCTGTAACTTGTAAGTACTGCTGGAAAAACTTGGCACTTGTTTCAGTAAGAATTTACAAAAAAACTACCATTATGTATTCTGTGCTTAAAGAAGCGTTTTTCAGGTATCTTTACTCAATAAAGCTACAATGTGAACCTTTCACAAACAAGTTTCGATTTGATTTTAAAGTTTAATAAAAAAAATACTTCCTTACAACGGTACCTAACGAAGTTATTATTATTTTTTAATTAGCCAAACAATAATATTTTCATTTATTATTATTTTAAAAATAAAAGGATATTAGAGCTCCTGTGAGGTATTTTTCTTTTTCAAATATTCCAATTTGTATATTTAATGGATTTTTTTTCTTTAATCAAGCAAGTATATTATTTTTGTTTAATTTAAAAAAAATGAATGCAACATCCTAAATTCATACTAATATGATATCAAACTGGGCAATAGCAGCTTAACAGAACGAATACATAATTATATCGAGATTGGGCTGAAATACAAAACTTCAAAAAATTTACTACAAAAATCGTGGTGGCTCCACCACTTCGTCTATATCAGAGGTGCCCAAACGGTCGATCGCGATCGACCGGTCGATCGCGATCGACCGGTCGATCGCGAGAGGTTTTAAAGTCGATCGCTAAGGATTACAGATTTGACACTTTGCACCCAATGTAGTTTTACTTATGCATTTTTTTTTTTTCAAAAACTGTCAAAATGTCGATCTATTATTCATAAATTGTTGTTAGGTCGATCTCCTTAAGAAAAAGTATGGGCACCCCTGGTCTATATCCATCCTAGGGTCCTAAGGACCGATCCTACTAAAGGAAATCTCTGGTTCACAAAACGCCGTATTTTTCACCCTAGGACGCCACCAATATGAGTGATGATTGTAAATACATTTTTGATATTTCACACTTTTTAATAGTAGTCTATATATGTCACCGGCAAAGTATGAAACGCAGGCATTGTATACAATGCCTGGCCCTTTTAGGCAATGTATGAAATAGAATGAATATTATTGTCTATTTCACACATTACCTAGGCATTCTATACAATGGTTTTAACGCGATTTTAACTAAAACATAGGTGTTGAGCACCTACCTTTTCCCGACGTTTCGACCGAGTTGCATCGGCCGTGGTCACGGGCTGACTGGAGCTGCGGTGTTACGCCTCCTCCTCTGCATCGGTGGAATCTTCATCCACCGTCGAACAGTTTTTCCAACTACCGCCACACACAATACTAACGGTGTCCCTATTCTGTATCATAGCCGTATTCTGATAGTTAGCCGACCGCGAACAAAGAGGTAGTGCGTTTGTAATGACTGGATTCCACACTGCAGATAATTTGTGTCCATCTTCCCGATTGAAGTTGTTAGGATGTTTTTTAATTTCAATCGCTTCACGTACGACTCGTGAATAAAAATGACGATCAGTGGAAAGAACTTGCGTGCGATGAAATTCAATCCAGTGGTTTGTGCCACTTTCCAGCAAATGTTCTGCAATCGCTGATTTATTAGTTTGGCGGTTTTTTACAGCTGTGATGTGTTCACGGACTCTTTCGGTGATAGTTCGTATCGTCTGACCAATATAGCAACTTTCTACCACAGCTGCAGTCTATCTTGTACACGCCAGGTATTTGTAATGGTATGACATCCTTCGGCGTACCCAATATGTTGTTGACCTTTATGCCAGGAGTGTAAACTGTCGGTACAGAGTATTCACGTAAAACGTGGCCGATCTTATCTGTTACTCCTTTGACATAAGGCATGTAGGCTGGTTGTCTACTAACCTCGGGATGCCTACTCTTTTTCCTCGGCAGTTTATGTCGTCCGTGCACTTGATATCCGTTTTTCTTAAGTACCTCCTGAACTCCTCATGCTCTAAATGTTCAGGGTCACATAGGTCATAGGCTCTATTCTTTAAGGAAGTGATAACAGATTGCAAATGACGGGGGGTGGTGATGTGACATTGCGTGTAGGTATCTGTCCGTATGTGTGGGCTTGCGATAAACACAATGTGATATGGACCCGTTAGGAATCCAGTCATTACAAACGCACTACCTCTTTGTTCGCGGTCGGCTAACTATCAGAATACGGCTATGATACAAAATAGGGACACCGTTAGTATTGTGTGTGGCGGTAGTTGGAAAAACTGTTCGACGGTGGATGAATATTCCACCGATGCAGAGGAGGAGGCGTAACACCGCAGTTCCAGTCAGCCCGTGACCACGGCCAATGCAACTCGGTCGAAACGTCGGGAAAAGGTAGGTGCTCAACACCTATGTTTTAGTTAAAATCGCGTTAAAACCTGTGTTCCAAATCTAATAAAATGCAACGCGAAAGTTTAAAAGTGTATATTCTATACAATGCCTAGGCATTGTATACAATGCCTGCTGGTCCACCGGCAATGTGTAAAATAAAAAGATTTTGATCGAGGGGGGTTCAAGGGGAGGGCTCGAGGGGGCTCGAGGGGAGGCTCGAGGGGGGTTCGAGGGTGGCTCGAGGGGGGCTCGGGGGGGCTCGAGGGGGGCTCGAGAGGGAGCTCGAGGGGGGGCTTGAGGGGGGGGCTCGAGGGGGGCTCGAGAGGAGGGCTCGAGGGGGGTTTGAGGAGGGCTCGAGGGGGGCTCGAGGGGGGCTCGGGGGGGCTCGAAGGGGTCGAGGGGGGGCTCGAGGGGGCTCTAGGGGGATTCGAGGGGGGCTCGAAGGGAGGGCTCGAGGGGGGCTTGAGGGGGCTTGAGGAGACTCGAGGGGGGCTCGGGTGGGGCTCGAGGGTGGCTCGAGGGGAGCTAGAGTGGGGCTCGGAGGAGGCACGAGGGGGGCTCGAGGTGGGGCTCGAGGGGGGCTTGAGGGGGCTTGAGGGGACTCGAGGGGGGCTCGAGTGGGGCTCGAGGGTGGCTCGAGGGGGGCTAGATTGGGGCTCGAGGGGGGCTCGGGGGGTCTCGGCGGGGCTCGAGGTGGTTCGGGGTGGCTCGAGGAGGGCTCGGGGGGGGGGCTCGAGGGCGGCTTATTGAGTTTGGAACCGAACCTGCTTTACTCCTGTAGGTCCCGGGTTAGGTTAGAAATTTAAGGCGAGCGCGTAGCGCAGCGGAGCGTGAGCCTTAAATTTCGAGGTTATTTTTTTATAACAGACAACAGAAATAAACTTATTTTACACATTGCCGGTGGACCACCAGGCATTGTATACAATGCATAGGCAATGTATAAAATGAATATCATTTCATACATTGCCTGATCGTTTCAGGCATTGTATACAATGCCTAGGCATTGTATACAATGCCGGCGAATACACATTGCCGGTAACATATATATAAAATTCAAAGTCCTGACTGACTGACTGACTGAGATATCAACGCACAGCCCAAACCGTTAAACCTAGAGACTTGAAATTTTGCACATAGATACCTTATATAGTGTAGGCATCCACTAAGAAAGGATTTTTGAAAATTCCATCCCTAAGGGGATGAAATAAGGGATGAAAGTTTGTATGAAAGTCCCTCAGTTTTGAAGCTAGGACCTTAAAATTTTATGTTTAGGCTGATGATTGAAAATTAATAAATACGTGTCTCAGCGTTTTTCAAAATCCTACCCCCGAAGGGGTGAAAAGGGGGATGAAGTTGTGTACAGAAGAAATCCTTAATTTTCGAAGTAAAAATCGCTAAATTTACAATTTAGGCTTATGGATGGAAATATAACGCAACGTATATTGTTATTGGGTAGTATTTCAACCCCTATGGGGATGAAATGGGGTAAATAAACCTAAAAAAGATATGGATGTCGTTATTGGGGTTTTCTGGGATGACAATTGCGACAATAACATTTATTTTGAAGTCTAACATGATTTAACCCCTAAAGGGGTGAAAATGGGGTCCAAACTTTGTATGGAAAAATAATATAAAATAGACATTACAACTTTAAACTTCGTAGGAGCATGTCTAAAAATAAATAGGCAAACATATATTTTGTGATTTTGAAAATCAACCCCTTAGGCGGTAAATGGGGTAAGTAAACATAAAAATCGATATGGATGTCGTTCTTGAGGTTTTATGGGATTGTGATTGCGAAAATGACATTTATTTTGAAATCCAACACAGTGGACATGATTTAACCAGTAAAGGGGTGAAAATGGGGTTCTAATTATGTATGGAAAAAGAATATAAAATAGACATTACAGCTTTAAAATTCGTAGGAGCATGTCTAAAAATAAGTAGGCAAACACATATTTTGTTATTTTGAAAATCATCCCTTAGGGAGTAAAAGGGGTAAGTTAACATGAAAATCGATGTGGATGTCGTTCTTGAGGTTTTATTGGATGAGGAATGCGAAAATGACATTTATTTTGAAGTCCAACACGGTGGACATGATTCAGCCCCAGGGGACGGAAACGGGGACGGGAACGGGATCGCGAAAGCGAACGCGAACGGGAACGGAAACCGGGAACAGGAACGAGACCAAACGGGAATGGGAACGGGAAAGTATAAAGAAACGGGAACGGGATACTACTAATATCTCTGGACTCAATTCCGATCATTGTAATAAACTAGCTTCCGCCCGCGACTTCGTCCGCGTGGATATTAGAGAAAATCCTTAGGGAACCTTCAACCAGGATCCGACCAGCCGTTTTTATGAGATTAGGCGGGTCCCTACCAAGCGTGCAGCCTCGTGCGAGGCCTGCCATACGCGGCAAACGTTTTGCCTCGCGAGGCAGCGCGCTTGGTGGGGACCCGCCTAATCGCGTAAAAACGGCTGGTCGGATCCTGGTTGAAGGTTCCCTAAGGATTTTCTCTAATATCCACGCGGACGAAGTCGCGGGCGGAAGCTAGTATACTATACCCAGGTAGCACGAACGCTGTGTATGATTTGTCTAGCATTGATTCAAAAGAAGGTTGTGTAGCCGCTATTTAAATAACACGAAGCCGGATAGGGGCATAATATATGGTTCATTATCTTTTTTTATCATAAGCTTAATAAAATATGTAGCTGTGTAAACGTTTATACTTACAGCGTTTTTAAATACCTGCCATTCAACAGATTTTGAAAAAAGCCATGTAAACGTTCTAATGATAAATGTTAAAAAGCAATCATAAAAGAGCTTCTTACGCAGGCATTAAGTTATTAGTTTCTGTATAAACGTAATTTACTTTTATAGTGCTTTAAACACAATAACAGCTTTAATAATCACGGCTACCTAGCTTCATACAATTATCATAAAAAAGCAATGTAAGTTGTATTTTCGCTACGCGGAATCGGTTAAATTGACATTAATTTGCCAGCAGCTATTAAACTGACAAAGTGACTTCTAGCGCAATAACGCAGTATAAGCAACAACGCCATGTTTTTTTTGTAAATTATATTTGCAGTATAAATCATTAAACAATAGGTACCTTTTACTTATATTGTATTTACCCTGGTAATTACTACTAAAAAGTTGTGTTTTGTTTACCCATAGCTTTGAGCTGTTACAAAACGTTTGTTTACGCCTTTACTGATAAATAATATAATTACTGCTTTTGGCAATTTTTTTTAATATATTTCCTAAAATAGCAGAATATTAACACCGCATTAAAAATTTACATAAAACATGAGTAGATATAAATTATCAGTAAAACTTGATTTGCAAATGAAATTATACGCTTGTTACAAGTGTAATCACCTTCAAAGATATCAACATTTTTTTAATATTGGCCATTTAAGTTGACAATTAGTTAGTATTAATTGACAGCATAATTTGATTCATTTTGTTTTGGCATTGATTAAATTAATTCAAGCTGCAAAAACTACATCTACTTATATAATTTTGAGTCTTATAAAAGTTGCTTATCAAGCAATTATTTGACAGCTTGTTATGCATCAGAGAAATGCTATATAAAGTGCGCCCAAACCGGCTGTATAGAAGCTTACATATACCGTTATACTCGTATGATAATCACTGCAGCCAAAAGTTGTAATAAAAACGTTCTCATGGCTTTTTGACCGAGCGAGCACGAAGTGCGAGCGAAGCGTCTCTGCTTCAGCTTGGGCAAAAATTATTTCGTATGTCTGTATGTTCTCTTCTACAGGTCGCATTTCTCAACCGATTCTCGTGAAAATTTGTGAGCAGGTTCGAAAATTATATGGAATTTTTTTGTCGAGCCAGATTTTTTTTAATTTTTTAAAATGGCGGAGAAATGTAAAAAAAAACAGGTTTTTCGGCTTTCCAGCGCAGTCTGTTCTCCTCTACAGGTCGCATTTCTCAACCGATTCTCGTGAAATTTTGTGAGCAGGTTTGAAATTGATATAGTTTTTTTTTGTCACGCCACTTTTTTGATATTTTTCAAAATGGCGGAGATATGTAAAAAAACATATTGCAGTCCAGCTTTCCGGCTCTGTCTTTTCTCCTCTACAGGTCGCATTTCTTAACCGAATTTCGTGAAATTTTGTGGGCAGGTTCGAAAATCATACAGATTTTTTCAAGTTGAGACAGTTTTTCTAAAATTTTCGTAATGGCGGAGATATGTAAGAAAAATGTATTTCAGTCCGGCTTTCTGACGCTGGATGTTCTCCTCTACAGGCCGCATTTCTCAACCGATTCTCGTGAAATTTTGTGAGCAGGTTCGAAAATAATAAAGTTTTTTTTTGTCATGCCAGTTTTTTGAAATTTTTCAAAATGACGGAGAAATGTAAAAAATACATATTTCAGTCCGGCTTTCCAGTGCTGTCTGTTTTCCTCTACAGGTCGCATTTCTCAACCGATTCTCGTAAAATTTTGTAAGCAGGTTTGAAAATTGTATGTCAAGCCAGTTTTTCATTTTTTTTTAAATGGCGGAGATAATGAAAAAAATTCAAATTTCAGTCCGTATTTCCGGCTCTGTCTGTTCTCCTCTACAGGTCGCATTTCTCAACCGATCTCGGTGAAATTTTGTGAGCAGGTTTGATAAATATATAGAATTTTTTTGTCGAGACAGTTTTTTGAAATTTTTTAAAATGACGGAGATATGTAAAAAACCATATTTCATTCCAGCTTTCCGGCTGTTTGATCTCCTCTACAAGTCGCATTTCTCAACAGATTCTGGTGAAATTTTGTGAGTAGGTTCGATAATTATATAATAACTGTACAGTCAAGCCAATTTTTCCAAATTTATAAAAAAAATACTCACCCATTTTGAAAAATTATCAAAATTAGAAGCACCATCTAGCTGCAATACTCACGTACCTACTGTGTGCTTTGAAAACTTCATGGCGACATTTTATTTTATTTTTTCGCGAGGTCTACAGCTCACGGAGCCACTAGTATATCGATTATTGACTAGTTGTGCTACCTGGGTACCTACCCAACCGAATTACTCAATTTCCACATTCGCGGTACCTATTTGTGTTGTCAAAGGTTCCGCTTTGTCTTCGCAGATCAAATTTAGTCCAGTAGGATTATTTACGATTATCGGAAATCTACTCGAAAGCATTCGATTCGAATCCGTATCCTCCACTATTAGGTACAATAGTTATCTTAATATATAAAATCGTAAACTGAATGACTGACTGACTGACTGACTGACTGACTGACTGACTGACTGACTGATCTATCAACGCACAGCCCAAACCGCTGGACCTAGAGACTTGAAATTTTGCACACAGATACTTTATACAGTGTAGGCATCCACTAAGGAAGGATTTTTGAAAATTCCATCCCTAAGGGGATGAAATAAGGGATGAAAGTTTGTATGAAAGTCCCTCAGTTTTGAAGCTAGAATCTTCAAATTTTGTGTTTAGGCTGACGATTGAAAATTAATAAATACGGGTCTCAGCGTTTTTCAAAATTCTACCCCCGAAGGGGTCAAAAGGGGGATGAAGTTTTGTATTGAAGAAAATCCTTCATTTTCGAAGTAAAAATCGCTAAATTTATAATTTAGGCTTATGGATAGAAATCAAAAGCAACGTATATTGTTTTTGTTAGGATTTCAACTCCAAAGGGGATGAAATGGGGGTGAAAAGGGTTAAAAAAACCTAAAAATAGATACGGATGTCGTTATCGGGGTTTTGTGGGATGACGATTGCAAAAATAACATTTATTTTGAAGTCCAACCACGGTGGACATGATTTAACCCCTAAAGGGGTGAAAATGGGATCCAAATTTTGTATGGAAAAATAATATAAAACAGACATTACAACTTTAAACTTCGTAGGAGCACATCTAAAAATAAATAGGCAAATAAATATTTTGTTATTTTGAAAATCAACCCCTTAGGGGGTAAATGGGGTGAGTAAACATAAAAATCGATATAGATGTCGTTATTGGGGTTTTCTGGGATGACGATTGCAAAAATGACATTTATTTTGAAGTCCAACACGATGGACATGATTTAACCCCTAAAGGGGTGAAAATGGGGTCCAAACTTTGTATGGAAAAATAATATAAAATAGACATTACAACTTTAAACTTCGTAGGAGCACATCTAAAAATAAATAGGCAAATTATTTTGTTATTTTGAAAATCAACCCCTTAGGGGGTAAATGGGGTGAGTAAACATAAAAATCGATATAGATGTCGTTATTGGGGTTTTCTGGGATGACGATTGCAAAAATGACATTTATTTTGAAGTCCAATACGGTGGACATGACACATATGGACCTGGACCTGGACATGCACATCCAGGGAACGGGAACGGGAACCGGAATGGACACGGGCACGGGAACGGAACGGAACGGAACGGGAACGAGACGGTAATGGGAACTAGAACGGGACGGGTACGGGAACGGGAACGGAAGGGGTACGGGACGGGATCGGACGGGAACGGAACGAAACGGGAATGAAACAGGAACGTAACGGGAACGGAACGGGAACGAAACAGGAAAGAAACTGGAATGTAACGGGAACGGGAATAGAACAGGATGGGAACGGGAACGGGAACAAGAACCGGACGGGAATGGAACGGGAACAAGAACGGGAAAGTAAGGCGTACGGGACGGTTAGGGGACATTTACGGGACGGGAACGCAGCGGGAACGGAACGGGAATGGGAACGGGAACGAAACGTGAACGGAACGGGAACGAAACGGGAACGGAACGGGAATATAACGGGACGGGAACGGGAACGAGAACAGGATGGGAACGGAACAGGAACGGGATGGGAACGGGAACGGAAACGGAAGGGGTACGGGACGTTTACGGGACGGGAACGCAAACGGGACGGGAACGGGGAACGGGGAACGGGAGCGGGAGCGGGAGCGGGAACGGGAACGGGAACGGGAATGGGAACGGGAACGGGAACGGGAACGGGAACGGGAACGGGAACGGGAACGGGAACGGGAACGGGAACGGGAACGGGAACGGGAACGGGAACGGGAACGGGAACGGGAACGGGAACTGGAAGCCTTGTGCGAGGCCCGCCACACGCGGCAAATGTCTTGCCTCGCGAGGCAGCGCGCTTGATGGGGTCTCGCCTAATCGCGTAAAAATGGCTGACCGGAACCTGGTTGAAGGTTCCTTAAAAGGATTTCGCCTAATATCCACGCGGACGAAGTCGCGGGCAGAAGCTAGTTTGTTATAAAAGTGACCAAAATCAATTTGTGCTGCGAGTGCCGACTTTAAATCACGAACTAGCGAAGTAGTCTTGAATTGAATTACGAGCGTAGCGAGTGATTCTAATATAGACTACTGAGCACAGTGAGTGATTTAAAGGCACGAGGCAGAACAAAATTTTGGTCTCGTGTAAAACATACAACTTTTCACCTCTACCAGCGAGAAAATTTTCAGGTGACTTTCCTGGTAAAAAGCTTAATTCAGCATTAGAAACTTGTTCACTCAACTCTTTTGGAGTTAGACAACTATCTTCATCGTTGGACGCATTCATTTTTGTAATTTATCACAAAAATAATTCGATCAAACCTATATGTTGAAATTTTTTATTCATAGAGTAGAGTCAGTAAAGCAGATTCTCGTCGTTTTGATTACATTACGTTGTGTTTTTCTCTGATTCATTAATACCCCATCTTATTTATTTATTTATAATCATAAAACATATAATTTGTTATTAAAATTCATTAATTTTTCTTATTTCATATTTGTTTCATACATTACGTCCATACTCTTTATTTAGAATTATCAACCTTCTTTTTTAACAATCCTTATATAAAACTCCTTGGTGCATTTATTTTTTTACTTTTTAATCCATGTGACCATAAAGCGTTCTATCTATCCTTTTCTCACATATCAATTTTACAAGTGTCATCCTTGTCACTTCATTTCTTTTTTCTTTATTATTTTAAAAGTTGGTGTAAGAAATTAAAAAAGCACTTTGCCTCACGCTCGCAGCAAAAATCGATTTTGTTGCGAGTTTTTACGCGCCAAAAGCACCCTTTTCTTGCTGGAGAGGTGAAAAAATACTTATTCACAAATACCTACATTCGACAACTGCATTTGATTCACTTTCCGACGGGAAAGCGCTTGGCATTTACATAATTTAGTAGTAGTAGGAAATAAGATCGAAGACTATAGACTTTCCTATTCGATTCGGAAACTTGGTTTCCGACAATCGTGAATAACCCCCCAGAACGTTCTTGACCATAGGTAGGTACCTAACCTACGTTGTTTTTGATGGTGGATTGATAAGTCCATGACTTTGTAATGAAGAAACACTTTTTTCCGGAATATTTTGTTTTATTTCTTTACATAATCTTCATAATGTTATTTTAACTTTCATCGCCTGAAAACTGGTAACTGAAATGAGGGCCCCTTTCAGACACCACCTTTTGGCTTGATGAAAATCTTTGCCCCCTAAGACATTTATTCGTTTGGTAGGAGAAAAAAATGAAAAAAATCTCAGTGGGTTGAATCTAGAGAATAGGAAGGATGCGCATAGGGAATCCAATCCCGCAAAAGAGGGATCCCGCATGTTAGCGGGATTAATAAAAATTACTCGATTATTTTAAGATCGCACTGCCTAATATTAATAAGTGATTTCCCGTTTAATTCGTGACTTTTGTATACAATTAGTATGGAAACTAATTTTGCTATCAGTTTTAAACTCACAGACAACTTAATAATTTTATATTTGTTCTTAGTTGAAGTAAGTTGATTATAAATAAAGCCTTTAAAACTAATAAAAATGTCAATTTGTTGAATCAAAAAGAATCAGATTTTATTGTATATTGTATACCATATGTAAGTATTTGTGACTATAGATATAAACGTTTAAAATATCAAAATATCACTTAAATATAATAACTATAAGCAATTTAAGTACTTGTCTTTGTTTCATTTTCTATTCAAAATACTTCATAAAACAAAAAATATTATAAAAAATCTCAATCGTGCAAATCCCGCGGGATGATGACCTCAATTCCGCAAGCTTGCGGGATCGCGATACTGATGCGGGATTCCCTAGATGCGATCTTCATTCGATAAGTTTTGATATCATGAGTCATTAAGAAAAGTTGGAAGTCGCTGGAGCTTTTTGTTTCAAAAAGTAAATAATCTTTTGCCAAATTAAAAAAGAAAAGTGTAAGGACTCCCTAAGGAGTTTCTTTTTAAGATAAAAAAATAAATAGATGTAAGTATACAACTATAAAAACGGTCTGATTGAAGAAACTGCCAGACTAAAGATCGGCAGACCAGTGTTTTTGGTAGTAGGTTGGTCAAAGCCATAGTAAAACGTTGGTCGCATGTTGGTACTCGATGACATAAAAACCAACCCCCAATGCGCTCCTAAAATCAGTCTGACTGACTAAGTTGCCAAGATGAGGCGCGGCAGACCATTTTTTTCTAGTCTTACTCTTCCAGCCTTATCGTATCAACAAGGTTTACTGGTGGTACCTGATGACATATTTTGTCATCATTTTAGCCTCACGTTTTTTCATGACTGTACAAAACCGGCCAAGTTGCGCCTAGGCAGACCAACAATTTTTAACGATACTTTTTGTCTCTCTCCTTATAGTGACTGTCTCGTGTTGGTACTCGATGAGGTAGGGTTACCGACGGTGGCATCCCGGTCTAAATTGTTTCAGGACAGATTCATTGGTTCTTCGTGCTGTCCACGGGATTCGGAGAAGACGGCGCCAGCACCACATTTCGAAGGCATCTATTCTCTGTCTGTCTGCGGCTTTTATAGTCCAAGTTTCGGATCCGTATAGGAATATGGGCAGAACCAGAGTTCGTACAACTTGAACTTTAGTTCTTCTTCGGATGTTGCTGTCTTTCCATATCCTGCTGAGCTGGGTCATTGCCGCTGGCCATTCCAATTCTCCGTCGTATCTCTGGTTCACTATTTCCTTTATTGGTGATCAGGGACCCCAGATAGACAAATTGCTCTACCGTTTCATAGTCATTCAGTGCCCCAGATTGCGGAATTTTGTTAAAGTGGTCCACTAACATCATCTTGGTCTTGTTTTTATTAATAGTTAGGCCAAACTCTTCACTGACCGATTTGAGGCGGTTTAGTAACTCCACCATTTCTGTTTCGGAAGAAGCAAATAGTGTAGTGTCATCAGCGTACCGGAGATTAGAAATGTTGACACCTCCTATCTTCACTCCACCCTCCCAGTTCTCTAGCGTTTTCCGCATTATGCATTCGCCGTATATGTTAAAGAGGATTAGTGATATAACGCATCCTTGACGTACTCCTCTCCGAAATTCGAAAGAACTGGATTGAATGTTCTCCAACTTAATGGTTCCTTGACCTGTCTCGTATAGATTCCGGATCATAATCCGGAAGATAGGATGTTCTGGAACATCCATTTCCCTTAGGACATGCCAGAGCTGCTTCCACTTCACACAGTCAAACGCCTTTTGGTAGTCCACAAAACACATCAGCACCGGCGTTTGGATCTCATAGCATTTTTCGATGATTTGCCTCAGGTTCAGGATTTGCTCTCTCGTTCTCTTATCCCTGACGAAGCCTGCTTGTTCTTGTGGTATTTGCCAGTCTAAGTATGCTCTAAGACGACTGTTGATAATGTGCAGAAGGACTTTGCTGGCATGTGATATCAGTGCGATAGTCCTGTAGTTGCTGCAGACTCTTCTTGAGCCCTTTTTGTGAAGTGGAAGTATCGATGATTTTGTCCAATCTTCCGGCCATTTCCCTGTCTCCCATACAGCATTGCAGATCTTATGCAAAAACGTGATTCCTCTTAACCCGAGAGCTTTTATGGCTTCCGCTGTTATGTGATCAGATCCCGGTGCTTTGTTAGGCTTTAGTTTTTTGACTGCACTTACTACTTCTGATCGGAGGATAGCTGGCTCTTTTTCTACTATCGGAGTGGGTGTTAATTCCTCTGTACCGGACACGTCTTGATATAGCTCGGCGCAGTACTCCTTCCATCTTTTTAAGATACAAAAATAAATTATGAAAAAAAGTATTTCTTCTTTTCAAAGTCATGGACTCGTCAATCCACCCTCGTAACAAACTCACAAAATATCAATCACTAACCTACAGTTCCTATCTGATTTTGAAAACTTCCTTTGTTTATCTTATCTTCAAAGTCCAAGGTCCAATGCCAATGAAATCAAAACTATAGGTAATACTTAATCCTGGAAGTATCCTCTGTCAAACAAAAACAAATCTACCTCATTCTGTTCATAAACAAAGAAGTTAACTACCTTGTAGCGATTTAATTCGTCAACGCCCGGAAAACGAGACAGTGGTTGATTCGTCCAAGGACACAATAGATTTTCTATTGTTGTCCGGTCGCCGGAGACCGCTCGGGCGTTGATGAGTATGGGTTTGGATTAAATGAAAATGATTAAAATTCAGCCGATGATTATTGAGAACCTTCTCCTTTTTTGAAGTTGGTTAAAAATAGCGTCAGACAATTGCTAGTAACAACCCCGACCGACCCGTGGTCACACCGTTTTACCATACCACACCAGTGTGACTAGGGGGATTTTTTTCCCGTGGTCACACTGACTCACCCTTGACATGAAACATTACAAAGGTGTAGACTTTTTCGTAAAACAATACGTCATCAAAGTACCAGGGTCACATAAATACGAAGGTTTATTTTCTAAATTTTTAGTAGGGCAAACCTTGGCTATTCGGTGATAATATAATAATTCGGTGATACTGGAAGTCCATTTTATAACTCTGTTATTGCATTATAGTATACTTACTTGTTTTTTAACAATGCCAAATGCCAATTTTATCATAGTTACAAATCGTTAATTATTCATAAACGGTGAGCAAAAGTAAAATATAGAACACTGTTAATACAATAATATATATAAAAATATTAATAATATACTTACTTATTATAATAGTATATTTATCAATAATATATAAGATAGATATTGGATTAAAATTGTAATTGAAATTTTAAATGAATTAATATATTTATTGAGACTTTAACAAAGAAAATGGTTCTAATTAAATGCCATTTTTTTCATAAAGAAATTTGTATTAATTTTATTGCAGTCTACATTCCAATATTTAATATCAGGGCTTAATCAGAATGATATCACATAATTAGTCTAGTATCACGGATTTACCCGATTTTTTAAGTTGTTCATTATAATTGTTTGTATACACAATTTACAGGCGATATGCTTCTTATGCTAACATACTCTACATACCTACGTAATATCATTCCATTTTATGTCCTTGTATTATATAATATTTTTTACAGTAAGAGCCCCTAGCGTACCGCCTAGCAAATGAGCAATCACAGTTTGTTTAAAATATTTGTTAATCTTAATTAAAATTTAAAATAAAGGTATCGTGGAGCCATGGTGTCTTGTGCTCTAAGTAATTGTGATGTGACAAAAAGCAATAATCCAAGTAATCACACTTTTCACTGGTAAATAAGATATTGCCACACATTTCTCAATATTGCCAAATTTCGCAACATTTATTCGTTTATCGACGAAGAAATCAGTATGGAACATAGTTTAATAATTTATTCCTTTGCCATATGTAGTCATATTTTATGAATTTAAGCCATATTTTACGTATCTCATATAAAATGTATGCATTCGTTTTCGGATCACCTGTTTATTGAATTGTTGTTCTTTGACATTCTTTTTCTATGGTACAGACACACTTTTTTTTACTGTTTTATTAAATTATTATGTAAGGACTAATAAGGACTAATAATAAATGAGGAGATCAATGGCGCTGTAGTTTAGCGCCTGGCTCAGCGATTGCTGATTCGCAAGGGTCGGTTTGGGATGGGTGAGTATATATGTGTTGCACATGCCAACTTACACGGCCTCTTACTATAGGGGAAGTACGTCCAAAATAACATACTATTTTTATTAGTCGCTATATCTTTCTAAATAAAGTCATTACAATCATTCTTTCATTTTTAAAATCATCTTTAGTTATTTGCCTTACAGTAATTTAAACTTAAAAATGAATGGATATAATAACATAGGAATTCTAGAGCTCAATGAACAAAAAGTCGAAAAGCCATTTTGTCCATATAGTACGGGCAAAATGACATATTATTAGTTATGAACAAAATAACAAAATAAAAAAAGTTGCACAAAGGTCACAAATAAAAAATTTTCTCTTCCTAGAAACATCAGCACGTGATGCATGAGCCCAATGAGCACATTGTATGTATTTCAACCAGTTTTGTCTAGCTAGGGAACGCAAAAAGTTAAATTTAGTTATAGTTACAATAAATACAAGCACAAACATCGTCGTTCGCTTTTTGCATAGATTCAGGACTACGTTTGACGTTCAGATTTCCTTTTTTAGTTGCGCAACATATTATTTTTTAAATGAAAATTTAAACTTCCTAAATCTAAATGGACAAACTATATGTCATTTTGTCCGGAGTAAATGTATGTCATTTTGTCCAATAATACGTAGCATGAATAAAGAGTTAAGAATTAACCGAGAACAACTATATTGAATTTTAATTTAATACACATCGCAACATAAAGCTACAACGCATCGATTTAAGTTACAATATTGAAAGAAAACAACGTACAACCTATCAAAATTCTTGTCCTAGTAATGAGAATAAAAAGTTGTAATTGGCAAAAAACACATTTTCACCAGTCACTCCGGAGCGACTGAGCCGAGGTCGATAAAATTTTGACAGGATTGCTAAAATGGCTAACTTCACGTGATACGATGTCAATCACCTCGTTTCTGGCCGCCAGTTTCGAATAAACTGCAGTGTGTCATTTTACCCATATACACAGGTTGGTCAAAAGTTCTGTTACTGAGTTTCTTTATCGATTACTGGCCATTAAAACAAATGAAAAGAAAAAATAAAAATGACATATTATTGACAGTTTTATAAGCTATAATTCCATACCACACGTATATCATATTTTGTTTATTTCACCATGGAATGGGGGTTGAAGGAGAATCGTGTCGCTGTAATTGCTCTGCACAAATGTGGGCAGCCACCGAATATGATTTTCAAGTTGCTACAAAAGTTGAAAATCAACAAGCAATTTATTTATAGCACTATCCATAGGTACAGTAATACCTTGACCGTCGATGACCGAAAAAGATCAGGAAGACCACGCACCGTTCGGACACCAGCTGTGATCAAGGCAGTGAAGGCGAGAATCACGAGAAATCCCGTCCGGAAGCAAAAGTTATTGGCAATACAGATGACTGTGAAGAGAAGTTCCTTAAAAAAATTATCAATGATGACCTTGGGCTTCACGCTTACCGTAGACGAAAGGGCCATCTGCTAAACGCACGATTGAAGGCTATGAGGTTAGCACGAAGTCGCGCTCTACTAAAGCGGTACGCACAAAACGGCCATCGAAAAATCTTGTTTACTGATGAAAAAATCTTCACAGTCGAAGAAAATTTTAACCGTCAAAATTATAGAGTATACGCTAAGAATAGTAAAGAAGCCAGCATGATTGCTCCGACGGTCCAACGAGGTCACCACCCCTCATCAGTGATGATTTGGCTGGGGGTGTCCTATTCAGGGCTAAGTAAGGTTCATTTCTGTGAAAAAGGTGTGAAAACTGGCGCTAGAGTCTATCAAGATACCGTTCTGGAACCTGTTGTCAAACCCTTAAGCCACACTTTATTTCAAAACCAGCCATGGGTCTTCCAGCAGGACTCTGCCCCTGCGCACAAAGCAAAATCTACACAAGCATGGTTTCGGGCTAACAAAATTGATTTTATCGCGCAGGAAGAATGGCCATCCTCCAGCCCAGACTTAAATCCTCTGGATTATGCCATATGGCAACTTATTGAGGAGAAAGCATGTGCTAAGCCCCACATGAATCTCGACTCTCTTAAGCGCGCTATTCTCAAGGCAGTCGCAGAATTGGATATGGTGGTAGTTCGTGCTGCCATCGATGACTGGCCTCGTCGTCTAAAGGCGTGTATTCATGCCAGAGGCGGTCATTTCGAATAATTTTTAATACATGATAATCTTAAATATTTGTGCTTTCATTTGGTATATAATTCATTGTAGCATTATTTGTAAATTTAGTATTATTCATGTTTTCCATAGTTACAGAACTTAGTAACCAACTAGGTATGTCATTTTGTACGTACTTCCCCTACTAGTAAATCCTAGTTGCCGAGCAGTATGATGTAAAAATTCACAGATTTTACAGTCCACAAAAACACAAAAATTTACGAAAAACCAAAATCAAATCAAATGCAAAGTCCTATTATATTTTTAAAGTTACCTAGCTATTTATCTTTACGATTGTGACACGGCTCCGCCTCGTGCCACAAAAGCGCCCGCTGACTGCCTTGACGCAGCCGAAATATTATTAAGCGATTTCCAAAATTCCAACGAATGCACTTCTCGTCTGTTTCTGCATCTTTTAACACTATTACCATGACGATCGCTCAATAATCATAGAAGCTACATCACTTTTTATGTACGGAAACAGCCGTTTTTCTACAAATCCAAATCTAAAGGGACCACCTACAGGTCACAATTATTAACCGATTTTCAAAATTATTTTTCCATTTGGTAGCTAAACTAATACCCTAGGACCCTTTTTTCATTTTTTCTTAAGTCGGTCTTTTTTCCGAAATATTTACAATTTAGTAAATAAACACCCCCAAAATTTTTTGGAATTTTACAAAATTCCAAAAAAAGTTACCAGTAGATTTTCAAAATTCAAACGTTCACATATGTCTTGATAAATTCCTCAACTTTTGGTACTATTTTCATCTCGATCCTCTCAAAATCCTCGGAGATATGGCCAAAAATACGTCTCAGGTGATTTGCATTTGATAACCATTTTCAATGGTAAAATAAAAATATTATTTTAGGTCACATAAAAATTTTGATAATTTTATTGAACTATCACCGCATAGCCAAGTTTTGCTATAGCACGTACCTTTCAAATACATTCAAATCCTCCATTACTATGTACTTGTAACCATGCAAATCGGTTCTGTTGCAAAACTCCATTAGTTTACTGTGAAAAAGGCTCTTTTTATACCTTTCTACTAAGGAAACTTTCCTTTTGGGCTTCGGTTTTTTAAGTTCATCAATGCTGTATACCATTTTGAATTAAGTAACTACGGAACAACAAAATACGTTAACGAGAGTCGAGCTTAAAGTGTTAGTGGAAGAGTTTATTTATCGAACACACAATCTACACAAATCAGTTCAGTAAATTACAAATCGTAGATCTAGTTGACAGATATACCTTTCCACTCACGAACCATGTCCATGTAGGACATTTTTTATTAATACTTATTGGAGCAGGGTCAGTGTAAATAGAGTGCAATAGGGGGAATTAAAATACTTATTTGTTTCTGAAAAAACGATTGCTTATTTAAATTCAGTGGTGGGAGTTGGGGTTGTTATCCTCTACCTGATGATAACTTGCAGGATAGAAAAAATATACCAAGAAGATACTAACTTGTATGTCGTCAGAAGTAAAAAACGTCGTATGAAACTCGTTAGCTCTTGCTTATTACACACTTGGCGGAGTTACGCCCTCGCCTACGGCACAGAATATATAGGTACTCTAACGCGCCTACGGCTCGGACTGCAACCCACAGCCTAGTGTGTAAAAAACAACCTAAGCTACAGTCAGTGGCACGAATCATGAAATCGGGTGGGGATTGCGCGGAACGGTATGCGTTGCGGTGAGGGGCGCGGGCGGCGGGAGAGGGGCGCGCGCTATTGGTCGCTCACATGAGCACATGCGCGAACTTATCCCCACTCTGTCGAAAAATATTCAAGATACATGCCTCGCACTGTAACTTGTCTCATAATTAGAGATGTTACGAATATTCGCATTCGCATATGCGAATGGTTCGCATCGTTTTAAACATTCGCATCGACATTCGCATTCCCATCAATCAATGCGAATTTTATGCGAATGCGAATGTGTGCATAATTTCATTAATTCAACCAATAGAAAGCGTTTATTGCAAGCGGGTAGTTTGTGAATTGTAATTGCTTGTTGATGGGGTCTACTCTGTTGCTTGGTTTGTTGATTGTTTTGTTTTAGTTGCCAGTCTACTGTAATTCCTCTTTTTTTATTTATTAATTTTATGGTTTTTGTTATACTTGATGGCTTAACATTCGCAACCTAAATATTCGCATTCGCATTCGCGAATGTGTAAAATTTGACATTCGTAACATCTCTACTCATAATGTACTATTATAAGGTAGAGGTGATTAATAAATAATCTCAGTTCTAAAGTTAACCCTTAAATCCACTCTTGCTTAGGTATTCACTATGTTTTCCCTCTCCATATTAAATATTCAGCACCTACATCGATTTGTATTTACCGTTCAGTAAACGGACATTATTTAATTATGCATGAAACAGCGTTAGTTAGTACCTATCGTGTATCAAAAAACTTAAATATCAAAAAAAAAAATGCCTTTCCATAGTAAGTCGTTCAGCTCCCTGATTATGTAACTTTGTTGCAATCCACTTTGATTTGACAGAAATCGCAGTTACATTGCTGCTTTAGTTAAGTAAGAACCAATGTGACAACTATCTTACTTAAACTGACTTAAAGCAGCAATGTACAGCTGCCGGCATATAAATTGGCAAGAGAAAGTTGAGACAAAGGATGCGCAGTAGCTAAAAACAGTGTTTGTAGCTACTGCGCATCTTTTGTCTACAGATTTACAGACTTACGTAATAAACGGGCAGCTGACCAATTAAATACATTTCGTATGGAAGTATGATTTTTCGTTTTTCGACCTATGTTCCATGGAGAAAATTGTTCAGTTTCAGTAACACTTTTACCTTTTTCAGGATCTGTAGGGTTATTCACGATTGTCGGAAATCTACTCGAAAGCATTCGATTCGAATCCGTATCCTCCGATACTACAAAAATGTAGCTATTCTCAAATACATTCGACTGGCATTTGATTCACTTTTCGACGGGAAAGCGCAATGCATTTACAAAGTTTAGTAGCGTAAGGTAGAAAATAAGATCGAAGACTATAGACTTTCCGATTCGATTCGGAAAGTTGGTTTCCGACAATCGTGAATAACCCCCCAGATAAGGTTTTTTGATGAATATCAATATTAACGAGCTAATCAGAGAGGCCAAGGGTGCGATTGCGTAAAGTCAATCGTATTTATTTGACAGTTCATATCGTATCCGATCGGCAGCAATTTATATGGAATATGCATGTTGACTATTTTTTTATTTTATGTTACATAAATTACCCCTCAAAAAAAAGAAACATTTGTATAAGAATTATTTCCCTAGCATGAAAACTGCCCGTGATATCACAGTTTGAAATGCACAAAATTGGACTCACCCGAAAACGCTCCATACTAACGGCTACCAAGTTATGACGTCACGCCTTCCTTCCTACGTTGTATGCGATGCGTAGGAAATTTGTTCGGCAGCTATATTAAATTGTATTTATCAAAATCATATAAAACTCTAAATTGATTGATTATTGGGATAGGCGTGGAGCCCTAACGGCTGAAGGTAGAGACACTATTTTTGGAGGGTAGATACCTTTCATAGTGTAGATAAGCACTAAGAAAGGGTTTTGGAAAATTCCCGTTATACAGGGTGCTACAGGGTGTTCCCGTTTGTATGGGAATTTGTATAGGGTTGAAGATAGAGACACCATTTTTGGAGGGTAGATACCTTTCATTGTGTAGGTGAGCACTAAGAAAGCGTTTTGGAAAATTCCCGTTAGGGGGCGTCCATTAATCACGTGATGTTTTTTTGGCCAATTTTTAACCCCCCCTCCCCCTGGTGATACATGGTGAGGTTTTACGTCAACCCCCCCCCCCCCCCCTCTAAATCACGTGTATTTTTTTTGGTACAAAATAATCTCAACAATTTTCAGTACGAATATGTCGCGGTGGGCGGGGAAATCGTCCTGGTAACGGTGAGTCAACAATCACACACAGTTTTCGGTTAAAAGTCACACGTTCAACGAAAAAAATTAATACACGTGATATCTCACTACACCCCCCCGTCCCCCCTCGTGATACTTCGTGATGTTTTAAACTACCCCCCCCCCCCCCCTTCGAGGCTCACGTGATTAATGGACGACCCCTTATGCAGGGTGCTACAGCGTGTTCCAGTTTGTATGGAGATTTGTATGTATAGGGTTGAAGATAGAGACACCATTTTTGGAGGGTAGATACCTTTCATTGTGTAGGTGAGCACTAAGAAAGCGTTTTGGAAAATTCCCGTTATACAGGGTGCTACAGGATGTTCCAGTTTGTATTGGGATTTGTATAGGGTTGAAGATAGAGACACCATTTTTGGAGGGTAGATACCTTTCATGGTGTAGGTGAGCACTGAGAAAGCGTTTTGGAAAATTCCCGTTATACAGGGTGCTACAGGATGTTCCAGTTTGTATTGGGATTTGTATAGGGCTGGAGATAGAGACACCATTTTTGGAGGGTAGATAGATACCTTTCATGGTGTAGGTGAGCACTTAGAAAGGGTTTTGGAAAATCCCTATATACAGGGTGCTACAGAGTGTTCCAGTTTGTGCATATTTTTTTATGGGAAAATTTAAATGTGTGAAATTAGATCTACTGATAAATACCTAGGTCTTTTGGTAATCCGTGACTTTCAAAATACATGCACATCTATCTTAATCACGCGAACGAAGTTGCGGGCAAAAGCTAGTATTTTATAATTTACGATAATAATCCAGTCAACGAATGGCTCAAAAGGGGGTAGAGTGCGCGAGCGGGCAACTAAGGGATTCTTTTAGAAACTTGTTTAAGGTGCTTAGGGAGTAAACATACTGGCTGAGTTGCACCATCTTGACTTAACCATAACTTTAACAAATACAGACTTATCTGAGCCAGTCACTGACATGAAAACATTTTTTTCTATTTAACTGGACTGGCTGTCTGTATGATTTGACAGCAAAGTTTTTGTGCCTATTTGAAACGCCTCTAGCGTCTGTCTAAGGAACTATCTGACGTTACAATGAAAATGGCATTGCCATGATGACACCAGACTTTAGTACCATGTCCCTCACGCTATGCTCACGCTACGTCCTACAGCGCCAAAATGGCGGAAATCAAATAGGCACAAGAATAGTTTGACAGCAGCCAGTCCAGTGGAATATATAAAAGTCAATGGAGCCAGTGGTCAAAAGTGGAACTAAGGTGTAAGGTGTGTGTACGTAACATATTGTAAAGCTAGGGTTTCCTAGGATGACGGCACCGTCATTCTAGGAAACCCTAGCTTTACCTAGGTTACGCCATAGACGACAGCGACGCTTTCACCGAGTCAGATAAGTTTGTATCTGTTAAAATTATGGTTAAGTCAAGATGGCGCAACTCAGCCTAAAAGTCTCCCTGGTTCAATGGATGGGAAAACCCTGATGTGCTGTTAACTTTACTTATGATGAAAAATAGTAAAGTTCTGGATAAAAGATATATTTATATAATTCCACATTACATAATCCATAGCAATCATCAAATGACTTTTCAATAGATTTGAATTTGTTCCTTAGAAGGAATATATTCTTAAATCCAAAAACGGTCAAAATTTACAAAACTTGATTCGACCTTTGGAGTGCTTTGGACGACAAAATTTTATAGTACCTTAGTATCTTAAAATATATTTAACCTTGATATTAAACCTGCCCAGAATACTGGCAGGAATACTTCTTTTGAGGGATGATTTTTCAATGCCTAGATAAAGCTTCATTTGTTTGATATTGTCATAACATTTGACTTTCTTTTTTTTTACTTATTTGGTTAATATTTAAACTGACAGACATCTGTTATCTGAGGATTGAAAAATCAGCCCTTTAGGCCTCTTGTACACACACGTTTTTTCGCCGCGATAATCTACGGCAGATTCGCCGTGCGTAGGCACGGTCGTCAGTGTCATAGTAAATTTGATTTTTCTATGTCAGTGTTGTATGGGCCACTATGGAAGCTTGTTGAGAGTCCGTTACGCCAGCAGGAAAGATGCTCCTAGAGGGAAGCGAGTTTGATGAATAATTTGTGCGCAATTCAGTGTAAATGTGCGCCAAATAAAAAATTTGTGGGCCTTATACTTTTGGAATAAAACGGGAAAAACGGATTCTGCTGGGGTAACGGTGCTCCAGCAGGAAGAATCTAAACTAATGATCGGAGAGAAATAAAAGATATATGTGCGGGTAGCTTGATACTAGCAGGAAATGTGCGCCAAATATAAAATTTGTGGGCCTTATAGTTTTGGAGATATTTGATTTCCTGCTGGCGTAACGTTTTGCCAGATCCCAGATCTCGGAAACTACTAAATGTGCGATCTTACAGTAAACACATATAAGTAGCTCCTAATTTGTGCTATTTGTGCGGTAGAAAACATTTCAAAAATATTCACAGATTTTGAAGTAATCAGACATTTTCTGAAAACAGAAAAAAAATTCTAGCGCCTAAACTACCACCTAAATAGAGAAACCAAAAACGGTGTTCTATTCTTCTTATTATTTCTCATTACCATAAAAAATTTGAAAACCGCACATTTACGCGTTTTTGAATAATACCCACATGAAGGTTAGACTGATCATGTCATGACTTTGACGGTCAGCAGGATAAAAATATCAGAGACTATTTAGATCCTGGCCCAAAGAATAATCTGTGCGGTTACTGAAGTACATGCTCTGAAAATTTCAGCTTCAAATTCTTCGTATTAAAGGAAATATCAATTAAAATCCAAAACAACTGTCAGTATTCCGATTAACCGACCAAATTCGATAGACCACCAAAAAGCGACGCGTTCATACATATTGATGACCTCCTTAACTTTGTTGTTGAACTGGTTTGTACACGTCACGTCTACGTACATTTAAGTAAAAAAGTGATTTGAGTGAGTGCTTTTATTTAAATAACGAATGAAGTTATTTCTGATTCATTTCATTTTTACTTGAATTAAATGAATTTTAACATTATTTTAGTAGAAAAATAAAGGATGTTTTGTAAAAAAAGTAAAAAATTTAAGATGGCGGCCAACTTTTTTTTTGTGGGCCGATTTCGATGAAACTCTGTTTTTGGTACTATTTCGACAAGAAAATAGCAGCGCAATGTTAAAAAAGTAATAAATTCAAGATGGCGGCCATCTTTTTTGTTTGTGGGTCGATTTCGATGAAACTCGGTTTTCGCTACTGTTTTGACAAGAAAACAGCAACGCAATGTTAAAAATGTAAAAAATTCAAGATGGCCGCCACTTTTTTTGTTTGCGGGCCGATTTTAATGAAACTCGGTTTTTGCTACTGTTTTGTCAAGAAAACAAAAACGCAATGTTAAAAATGTAAAAAATTCAAGATGGCAGCCAACTTTTTTGTTTGAGGGCCGATTTCGATGAAACTCGGTTTCTGATACTATTTTGACAAGAAAACAACAACGCAATGTTAAAAATGCAAAAATTCAAGATGGCGGCCAACTTTTTTGTTTGCGGGCCGATTTCGATGAAAATTTGGTTTTTGGTAGTATTTTGACAAGAAAACAGCAACGCAATGTTGCAAATTTTAAAAATCAAGATGGCGGCCAACTTTTTAGTTTGCGGGCCGATTTCGATGAAACTCGGTTTTTGGTAGTATTTTGACAAGAAAACAGCAACACCATGTTAAAAAAAAAGTAAAAAATTCAAGATGGCGGCAAACTTTTTGTTTGTGGGCCGATTTCGATGAAACTCGGTTTTTGTAGTATTTTGGCAAGAAAACAGCAACACAATGTTAAAAAAGTAAAAAATTCAAGATGGCGGCCAACTTTTTTGTTTGTGGGCTGATTTCGATGAAACTCGGTTTCTGATACTATTTTCATTATTCATTTATTATCATTATGGCCCGTCCGCTTTATCCATCCACAAGCCAAAAGGAAGGCCTCTTCCCCAGCAGCCAGCGGGGCATTAAAAATGGCTGATATGCATGGTTATTTGTGATGCCGTCTGTATAAAATTTTAACTCATCGGCGGAAAACAATCCTGTCTCAAACTCACTCAGACGAAAGTATTTTTAGTAAGCACGACCATTTATGGCAAACTAGCTTCAGCCCACGACTTCATCCACATTTACATTCGAGAAAATCCCTAGGAAACCTTAAACCAAGATAATAGTATCCTCCTATGTTGTAATCCGGCTTATAAACTATAATTTCATCCAAATCCGTTCAGCCGTTTTGCGTGATTGATTAACAATCATTCAAACAGGCAAACTTTCATATTTATGATTAAGTAGAATAATACGGCCACCTCCGAAGCGCTCGAAATAGGATTTTTTTGCTACATAAAATGGGACTGCTATTTAGCTAAGACTTAATTTCTCATTTTTTATTTAAGTTATTATTAAGTTTTATACCTCAACTGAAAGCTGAATAAATGGTGATGTTTTTAAAATATTATTTGCGCTTAGTTACTGAGATGATTTTAAAGATATTTGCTATTGTTTCCAAAAAATCTGAAAAAATAAAATTAAATACAAAAAAAGCCGCCATCTTTGATTTTTTATAATTTTTAACATTGCATTGTTATTTTCCTGTCAAAATAGTACCAAAAATCAAATTTCATCGAAATCGGCCCACAAACAAAAAAGATGGCAGCCATCTTTGATTTTATTTTTTTTAACATTGCGTTGCTGTTTTCTCGTCAAAATACTACCAAAACCGAGTTTCATCGAAATCGGCCTGCAAACTTAAAAACTGGCCGCTATCTTGGATTTTTTATTTTTTTTACATCGCTATGTTATTTTTTTGTCAAAATAGTACTAGAAACCGAGTTTCGTCGAAATCGGCCCACAAACAAAAAGATGGCTACCATCTTGGATTTTTTATTTTTTTTAACATTGCGTTGCTGTTTTCTTGTCAAAATACTACTAAAAACAGAGTTTCATCGAAATCAGCCCACAAAAAAAAAGATGGCCGCCATCTTGGAATTTTAATTTTTTTAACATTGCATTGTTATTTTCTTGTCAAAATAGTACTAGAAACCGAGTTTCGTCGAAATCGGCCCACAAACAAAAAAGATGGCTGCCATCTTGAATTTTTAATTTTTTTATCATTGCTTTGTTATTTTCTTGTCAAAATAGTACCAAAAATCGAATTTTATCGAAATCGGCCCACAAACAAAGAAGATAGCCGCCATCTTGGATTTTTTGTTTTTTTAACATTGCGTTGCTGTTTTCTCGTCAAAATACTACCAAAAACCGAGTTTCATCGAAATCGGCCCGCAAACTTAAAAACTGGCCGCCATCTTGGTTTTTTATTTTTTTAACAGTGCTTTGTTATTTTTTTGTCAAAATAGTACTAGAAACCGAGTTTCATCGAAATCGGCCCACAAACAAAAAAGATGGCTGCCATCTTGGATTTTTTAATTTTTTTAACATTGCTTTGTTATTTTCTTGTCAAAATAGTACCAAAAATCGAGTTTCATCGAAATCGGCCCACAAACAAAGAAGATGGCCGCCATCTTGGATTTTTTGTTTTTTTTTTACATTGCGTTGCTGTTTTCTCGTCAAAATACTACCAAAAACCGAGTTTCATCGAAATCGGCCCGAAACCAAAAATTTGCCCGCCATCTTGAATTTTTTACATTTTTATCACTGCGTTGCTGTTTTCTTGTCAAAATAGTACCAGAAACCGAGTTTCGTCGAAATCGGCTCACAAACAAAAAAGATGGTCGCCATCTTGGATTTTTATTTTTTTTAACATTGCTTTACCTATTATTTTCTTGTCAAAAAAGTACCAGAAACCGAGTTTCGTCGAAATCGGTCCACAAACAAAGAAGATGGCCGCCATCTTGGATTTTTTATTTTTTTAACATTGCATTGATATTATCTTGTCAAAATAGTATCAAAAACCGAGTTTCATCGAAATATGCCCACAAACAAAAAAGATGGCCGCCATCTTGGAACTTATTTTTTCATTATTATTTCCTAATTGAGTACTAATTTAATATTTATTTTATTTTTAGTTAGCCCTAAATTAGTAATGATTTACAAATAAAATTTTACTCCCTTACACTTTTAGTCGTTGCGTCAAACTGTCTAGACGAACGGCGGCTTTTGCGCCAGCACAAAGGGCGATTGAAGTCCGACTGTAAGAAAAATACTTTCTCGGCTGTGGTATTGGTATGAATACAGGCTCAAACTAACTATTTAAAAGTTAAAACACTATTTACCCACATTTGCAAATAAAAAGTTATGAACGCGACTGTACAAACAATTTTTCTGCATAATACGACACAATAAAGAAGGTCATCAATATGTATGAACGCGTCGCTTTTTGGTGGTCTATCGAATTTGGTCGGTTAATCGGAATACTGACAGTTGTTTTGGATTTTAATTGATATTTCCTTTAATACGAAGAATTTGAAGCTGAAATTTTCAGAGCATGTACTTCAGTAACCGCACAGATTATTCTTTGGGCCAGGATCTAAATAGTCTCTGATATTTTTATCCTGCTGACCGTCAAAGTCATGACTTGGTCAGTCTAACCTTCATGTGGGTATTATTCAAAAACGCGTAAATGTGCGGTTTTCAAATTTTTTATGGTAATGAGAAATAATAAGAAGAATAGAACACCGTTTTTGGTTTCTCTATTTAGGTGGTAGTTTAGGCGCTAGAATTTTTTTTCTGTTTTCAGAAAATGTCTGATTACTTCAAAATCTGTGAATATTTTTGAAATGTTTTCTACCGCACAAATAGCACAAATTAGGAGCTACTTATATGTGTTTACTGTAAGATCGCACATTTAGTAGTTTCCGAGATCTGGGATCTGGCAAAACGTTACGCCAGCAGGAAATCAAATATCTCCAAAACTATAAGGCCCACAAATTTTATATTTGGCGCACATTTCCTGCTAGTATCAAGCTACCCGCACATATATTTTTTATTTCTCTCCGATCATTAGTTTAGATTCTTCCTGCTGGAGCACCGTTACCCCAGCAGAATCCGTTTTTCCCGTTTTATTCCAAAAGTATAAGGCCCACATTTTTTTTATTTGGCGCACATTTACACCGAATTGCGCACAAATTATTCATCAAACTCGCTTCCCTCTAGGAGCATCTTTCCTGCTGGCGTAACGGACTCGCTTGTTGACGGGCACAGCGGCGCGACGCCACGGCGACGCCACGGTATGCACCGTGCTTCCCCCTCGGGGCGCCGCGTCTACGCACGGCGTGATTTAAGATACGGCGAACACGCCGTACGGCTAATAAAACGTGTCGTATACAAGAGGCCTTACAGTTTACATTTGTACAATTTTATTCCATGTATGAAGAATTATTTTACGTAGAGTACAACACACAACTTCGAAGTTTGTACAATATCTAAAGCCCGCACTACGAAATTGGCGCGATAATTTTGCGCAGAAATGGATTGGCAATGACACAATTACTTACACTCAGACACAAATAGCAGTTTCAGTACAACTAAATTAATAAAAATGGGCAAATAATACGGTTTATTTGTTCACCTGTCGTTTTTATGCTAAAAAAATACAATAATGCACTAGGTATAGGTAATAGGGAATATGCATCAAATTTTTTTTTAATCAAAATCAATAGTATAATGCGTGAGAAAATCAACTGTAATATTGAAACTTGTCTCTTGCGTTTTTTTCTCGTAATATAGGTACTCGAAGTTAGCACGCATCAGCCCCCGCCGAAAACGCTCTATATAAAACGGTGACGTCACACATCACGTTTCGCTGTGTTTCGGGCGCGTTTAATATGGAGTTAGCCAATAATCTTCAATTATCTCCCTAAATTTTGCGTTTAAGTAGATATGTGTCATACAAAATATTATTTCTTTTTCGATATTCTATCTGACTGTAAAGTGCATTATATCCGAAAACGAAAAAAAAAATTCGTTATTTTCCCCTGATTTCATCGTGTGATAAAACGAAAACAATCATTTTTTTTTATTTTTCTTTCTGTTCCATCATGTTTTTACAAGTGTCCGCAGCGATCAAGCTCAATTTTAGGAAAATCGGTGACTTATGCATATTCCCTATTCCATATAAGAATAAAGTAATGCACCTGTCATTTAATTTTTAGGTAAATATGTATCTTAAATTCAATTTTATTGAAAACAGTATCACACACTATATATAAATATCTACCTACAGATAACCTTATAGTGACGTTATTACTTAACTACTTAGTATAAATACAACATAGTCTTTGCTTAACTACGCATCCAATCTTTGCAAGACTAACATGACTCAACCCATCCGCCACCTGGAATTAGGGTTACCATATCTCAGGATTTGTCCTGAGATCTCAGGATTTTTGGACTCTTCTCAGGATTGCGGCCGGATTTTGCAAATCTCAGGATTTTTAGAATTTTCAATAAAATACAGTGCATTTTAAAGAAAAATAATAAATATCAACAAACAACTGAATAAGTACTAATAAGGAATGAATAACCATAACCAACCAAGGAATAAAAATAAATAAACTTTCTATTAGCACCCAATGGACGCCCGCAGACCCCCCCACCTCATCCTGAAACTGCTACAAATCTCAGGATTTTGAAAGGGAAATCGGGCCTTTTCTCCGGACTTTTGATTTTTTCATCTGGTAACCCTACCTGGAATAAAACTTTTAAATACGACGGATTGGTTTATTAAAATTAAGCTACCTACACATATGATGTAATTTTTCAGTTCTTTGTACCTAGGTACGAACGAAGTAGTACGTACGTAATGTTTTTCAATACAGTTATCTATAAAATGATCATAGTAACAATAAGTAGTTACTCCAAGGTAAGATAATACCAAAATAATATAACATTCTTTTATTTACCACTGTGTAAAACTAATGAGACAATAAAGATATTTTTATTTGTAAGAGTGAGCAGTCATTCACTCACAGAGTATTCTGTTAAATGGTCTGTGTTCACAGCTTAATTTTAGTGGATAAAATACGATACTACCTAACAATACACATAATTTTATGATTATTACTACGATATGTCTATACAACTTCCCTTAACTACTTATAATCTATAAGTACCAGAGTTAAGAGTTGTAAACAATTGAACAATGTGGCCAAATATTTTATTGAACCACGAACAGCTGGATAGGTCGCCAGTCTTCGGTGGGTATGTGTACAAATCTGCCGCCTACTTATTGTCTAATTTTCAAAATCTATCGCAATCGCTTTCATTTGACAGATGGAAGTGACACATTGCTGCATTTAAGTTTTTATTTGTGCCAAAAAGAAACATCAATATATCACATCCTGAAAGCGATTGCGATAGATTTTGAAATTAGACAATAGTATGCCAGGTTTTAAAACATTCTTAGTATTCTATCCAAACCATATGAAGAAGGTATGCTAACTTTATGATCCAAACATACTTAGAAAAGATCTAGATAAACCTGTTGCCTTTTTAGGGTTCCGTACCCAAAGGGTAAAAACGAGACCCTATTACTAAGACTCCACTGTCCGTCTGTTTGTCACCAGACTGTTTCTCATGAACCATGATAGCTAGACAGTTGAAATTTTCACAGATGATGTATTTCTGTTGCCGCTATAACAACAAATACAAATATTTAAGTTGCGCTCCCATACAACAAATGTGTTAAGATGAATAAATAATGAAAAATATTAGAAAAAATCGACTCACCTGTAGCAACTCAGACGGGATTCGAACCCGCACCCTTGGGATTCCGGCCCAATGCACTACCAATTATGCTACCGAGCCACTAATGAATTTGGCGAAATTTTCTAATACTTTTTACGTTTCCGCTGAAGATCAGCGCCATCTCACCAATGTGAAGAGAATTACTTCGACATTCGAAAGCAGCCCCATTGCGGGTGCTAATATTTCTAATACCTTAATTGATTGTCTTGCTTATTGTAGATCTTCAGCGGAAACGTAAAAAGTATTAGAAAATTTCGCCAAATTCATTAGTGGCTCGGTAGCATAATTGGTAGTGCATTGGGCCGGAATCCCAAGGGTGCGGGTTCGAATCCCGTCTGAGTTGCTACGGGTGAGTCGATTTTTTCTAATATTTTTCATTATTTATTCATCTTAATATAAAAATAGCATTGTGAATGCAAAAATCTAAAAGTTTAAAACAAATGTGTTTTTGCCGTTTTTGGTACAGAACCCTTCGTGCGCGACTCCGACTCGCACTTTGCCAGTTTTTTTTACTTTAAGCTACAATTATACTTATCCCACACCACGTGTGTGGGCAAGTGTTATTGTATTATAATGTGCTTATATTGTCAATACAGACACAGAAAAGTTACAGAAAAGTGTAATCTTCAGCCGGCCTAGCCTAGTTCATATTATTTTGTAAGTGGGGCAGACATTGATAAGTGTCTACAAAATTTAATAATGCCGGCTGTACCCTGTTAAGCAAAACTTACAAGTCTATATTACAAGCATTTACGAATTTTCATTATAAAAAATTTCATTATTACAAATATTATATTATGCGTTTATCAAAACTACACGGGCAAATTACAGGCTAAATTCATCCATTCCTATTTCCTTTTCACAGTACCTAATTAAATTTAAGTCATACGTTTACATATAACTTAATGAGCTTTCCAGTTAAAAATTGAAAGTAAAAGAAAATGGCTCCATAGAATTTCAGTTTCAAAAATTACAAAAGTATTTATTTACAAGCATTCAAGTTTACAAGTCTTGTAGATTCAAGGTCTCAGTATAAGTGACTGGTTTTTTTCACGTCCGGGACGGAACGGGGAGATTTCTTGACATCGTTGCATATAAAAATATAGTAACAAAATATAAGTACGTGACAAGAAGACGGACGGGACGGGACGTGGATGGGACGTGGAAAATGTATGTAACGTAACGTATACAGCGACCTTAAATTTTGACAAACATAATTTACACGAACTTGTCAAACTTTCTTGTAAATTGTGGACGTGTAGACTTGTAAGTTTTGATAAAGAGTAGAGCATTACCTTCGTCCCTAATATGGGAGCATCTGTAGCCACACTGGTCACTTGAAAACCAACTCGTCACTGCCAGTTAATTGACTTTATTGCGCAAACGTACAGCGCAATTGGGAGTAGATTGATAAAACTTCGATCATATGTATCTATGGATATAAGTTATTTTTTAATCAACGGCAAGGTAAAATAACTATTTATATTATAATTAAAGATGTAAAAAATTAGACAAAAACATCTTGAGAGGGATTTGATTGGCAAACTTGTAATGATAAACGTATCAAATAAACATATACTACGGCTCCACCTGGGCCCTATTCAATAAAACTTACAATCCTACAAATTTGTCAATAAGTGACATATTTGTCAAGTTGTATGACAAGTGCTGTTCAATAAACCTTACAATTATGTAAGAATTTTACAAGTAAAAATCTTACAAATATTACAATTGTAAATGCTGTTCAATAAACGTTTACATATGTAGAAAACGCCTGTAGATTTCGATGACAATATTGTATCTACAAATTTGTAGTTGTAATTTACAAATTACATAAATTTGTAAATTGTTGTTGTCCATCAGCCATTTTTATGTCCCCACTGCTGAGGCACAGGCCTTTCTTATGGGTGGATAAGGAGGACGGGCCATAACCCACCACGCGGGCCCAATGCGGATTGGTGGGTGTTAATGACTGCTAATGCAGCCGGGACCAACGGCTTAACGAGCTATCCGAAGCACGGAGGAGCTCGAGATAATAAATTTTTGGTCACCCATCCCATGAGCGACCCTTGCGAACGTTGCTTAACCTCCGCAATCGGTGGGCCAGGCGCTAAACCACTGCGCCACCGAGCTCCTCGAAATTTTTGTTGAAGATTCTTAATTAACGAGGATAGATTTCAAAAATCTTAGAATTTCAAAATAATTGATAGTTGCCTTACTTACCCTAACTTCTCATTAAATGTGAAATCAGTCACATCAAAAGAAAAAAAATATTATATTTTTGAATATTTACACGTTTTTCTTCTTTGTCGTTCAATTAACACGATTTCATCGTTATTACTCCTTTACATACTGGATTATGGTAAAAAAAGCAGCTAAACCAAAAAAAATGCCGAGTTATAAAATTTTACCGAGGGTGAGGTCACCTGTCAGAAATGTATTACAATTCTACAAATAAGTAAACTTGTAAATACAATTATGCGTTCAATAAAGCAGTTTTTCCTACAAATTTGTAAATTGTCACCTGTAACAGGAAAATGTTTATTGAACAGAAATATGGAAAATTGTAAGTACAATTCGACAAATATGTAAATTTTCCACCATTACAAATTTGTAACTTGTATTTTTTATTGAACAGAAACTTGTAAAATAGTCACCTGTCACCAGTAATTGTAACTTGTAAATTGTAAGTTTTATTGAATAGGGCCCTGCGTGTTAACGCATAGCTTAAAGCGTTTATCTAGGTCAGGGATGGCGAACCTTTATGTATCAACGTGCCATTTTTCTAAATGTTAATGTTTAATGAGGTCATAGAGGTGCCATTATCCATCAAATCGTAGCGTACCTAATGAATTTTGTGATCGGTGACGTGCCCAAAATATTGTGTCGCGTGCCATCGATGGCACGCGTGCCATTGGTTCGCCATCCCTGATCTAGGTGTTACGCAGATGTGGCCAAGACTTTAGCGTCTTAATTTACAAACGACATTACAAATGTCACTAAACGTTAAGCGATAGCTCGGGTTTCAGCACATAGCTTAGGGCATGGGTCTCCAAACTTTTTACTATAAGGGCCAGACTAACTCCACGAAGTCCCGAGGGCCAGGATCTAGCTAGCTCATCGTACCAATATACTGTAAATTACAGTATTATTGGTAAATCTGGCTTGCTTTCGCGGGCCGGATCGTTGGTGCTTACGGGCCGGAGCTGGCCCGCGAGCCGTAGTTTGGAGACCCCTGGCTTGAGCATTAAACGATGTTGGCTACATTATGAAAACTATGAAAAACTTTATAATGTCACTAGATAGTCCGTGCGACCTTAGCTGCACTCATAGAAATAGAATGTCAAAGAACAACAATGTCAATAAACAGGTGATCCGAAAACGAATGCATTCATTTTATATGAGACTAGCTTTTGCCCGCGACGTCGTTCGCGTCATTAAGATAGTTGCGCATTTATTTTGAAAGTCACGAATTACCAATATACCTAGGTACTTAATAGGTATTTATCAGTAAACCTTATTTCACACATTTAAATTATAGTTCAGGAAATGAACGCTCAAAAAAGGGTATAGAGGGAAAGGCGTGGAACACAATTTTTGACTTCGTAACTTTGTTTGGACCTGTTAGGAGGTGAACATATCAAAAGTCCCCGCCCGTAGCTTCTATGCCCGGGGGGAGGGGGAGTTTTGAAGGTCCCATTTTTCGGTTTTTTACATATATCCCGAAAACTATACATTCCAGCGACATGAGTTTTTTTACAAAATGAAAGCTGGTTAAATTTGCTACATGTTAAATTCAGCATTTTTTTTTGATATCTTGTATAGTTTTCGAGATATTCACTATTAAAAGTCTGTAATTTTATCGTTGATATATAAAAGAAGAAACTGATTGGTTACTGACATATCAACGCACAGCCCAAACCGCTGGGTATAGAGACTCCAAATTTGGCACATAGGTTCCTAATGAGGTCTAGAGATGCACTAAGAAAGGATTTTTCAAAACTCACCGCCTAAAGGGTGAAACGGGGGTCCAAAGTTTGTATGAAAGTCCGTCAGTTTCAAAGCTAGGATCTTCAAATTTTGTGTTGAGGCTGACAATAATAAATTAATATATATGTGTCCCAGTGTTTTTGAAAATTTTACTCTCGAAGGGGTGAAAAGGGGGATGAAGTTGTGTATAGAAAATCCTTCATTTTCGAAGTAAAAATAGCTAAATTAATAATTTTGTCATATGGATGCAAATCTAACTTGACGTATATCGTTATTGTTAGTATTTCAGCCATTATGGGGATGAACTAGGGGCGAATCATCATCAATCAAAAAATATTATTTTTCCTAAATTACAGATATTCAGGAGCGGATATCTCAAAAACTATACAAGATATCGAAATTTTTTTCATAATAAATCTTGTCTTAAATTTAATCAGCTTTTATTTTGTAAAGAAACTTATGTCGCTGGAATGCATAGTTTTCGAGATATATCTGAAAAACCGAAAAATGGGACCTTCAAACCCCCCCCCTCTCCCCCGGCATAGGGGCTACGGGTGGGGACTCTTGATATGTTCTCCTCCTAACTGGTCCAAACAAAGTTACGAAGTAAAAAATTGTGTTCCAATCATTTCCCTCTACACCTTTTCATTTACTGGGCTATTATCCCATAAAAAAAATCATGTACAAACTGGAACACTCTGTAGCACCCTGTATAACGGGAATTTTCCAAAACCTTGTCTTAGTGCTTACCTACATAATGAAAGGAATCTACCCTTCAAAAATTTTATCTCTACCAGCAAAAATGGTTCAGCCCCATACAAATTCCCATATAAACTGGAACACCCTGTAGCACCCTGTATAACGAGAATTTTCTAAAATCCTTTCTTAGTGCTCACCTACACCATGAAAGGTATCTACCCTCCAAAAATGGTGTCTCTACTTCAACCCTATACAAATTCTAATACAAACTTATTAAACAACCTGTAGCACCCTGTATAACGGGAATTTTCTTAAACCCTTTCTTAGTGCTCATCTACATCATGAAAGGTATCTACCCTCCAAAATGGTGTCCCTACCTTCAGCCTTTAGGGCTCCAGGCTTATCCCAACAATGAATGAATGAATGAATGAATCAATCAATCAATCAATTTAGAGTTTTATATGTAACGTAAAACATGACTTGATTCATAATGGCAAAGGAAATTAATAAACTATGTTCCATACTGTTTTCTTCGTCGATAAACGAATAAATGTAGCGAAATTTGTTTTAGAGAAATGTGTGGCAATATCTTATTTACCTGTGAAAAGTGTGATTACTTGGATTATTTCTTTTTGTCACATCACAATTACTTAGAGTACAAGACACCATCGCTCCACGATACCTTTATTTTTAATTCTAATTAAGATTAACAAATATTTTAAACAAACTGTGATTGCTCATTTGCTAGGCGGGACGCTAGGGGCTCTTACTGTAAAAAATGTTGGCACATGTCACTTGATCCTTTGTCTCTTTTTTACATAGACCGTGTCCGTATGATGTTAACTTCTCTTTTCCACGCTTTGTTGGTCTTCTTGAGCGCAGCGAAAATTTTTCTATGTCTATGGCTGCACTATACAATGTCTTTGGTCTTGAACTAGCGATCATAAAGGCGAGCGTGAAATATACCTTATTTTATCGACAAAAAACCTGCATATTCCGTCCATCCTCCCTACTATTGGAATGACCGCCATTTTAAATTTTACTTTTATTTTAAATGGCCCTGCCAAAAATATTGTCTTCTCCAGATCAAGAAGACCTACAATGTCCTTTTGACAACTCGGTTACTCGGCCGTTGACTAAAATTACAAACAGTACCCATAGATGAACGTGATCCTAGTATCGTTAGGATACTTTCTATAACATTTCTTCAATATTCTTTCTAGTATTTATACATACAATACAAATTGTAAGATAGTGTTAGTGTGTGATACTTTAATTATATTATTTGTGCTCGTACTCGGTGTAATTATTATTAGTAAATAGATAATTAAGCATTACCCAAACACATTCAGAAGTGAACCATGAATAAAGGGGCGTTTTCTTGCTGAACAGCAAGTTTCAGCTACTCTGTTATTGTCCGTTCGCTTAGATAGTGACGTCCTTTTATCGCGCCGCCTTCCTGTCAAAGGATGCCACCGCATAAACAAAGGATACCGCGTGCGGCGTACACCTGCAAGTGAATTTGGATTTTGGCAGTTTACATAGAAGAGCCGTCGTGAATGGTTGTGTTAGTTATAGTTACCGGTATTCCTGTCTCTGAACACAAGTGCTTGCGGGTGTACCGACACTATCTAAGCGAACGGACTTTACCGCTGCACGCGGCGAAGTGACGAGCGAATCCTCTCCTTGCGCGCAGTGTTTCTTTCAGACAAAATTCTCCGGGGGGGCAATTAAGAGGTTCAGGGGAGGGCGTCCGTCGATCACTAGGGATTGAAATACCGTTAAAAAATATAACGATAAATAAAAAATAACGTTAAAAATACCGTTAAAACATTTCATCGGTAAATTTACCGGTAAAAATAACGTTAAAAATATTTTACCGGTAAAATTAGCGTTAAATATAGCGTTAAACTTTACCGGTACAATATACCGGTAAAACTATCGCTAAAAAAATAACGTTATTAATTGGAATAACGTAAATTTTAAAGTTTAACGGTAAAAAAGTAAGAAATAACGTTAAAATTAACGTTATTTACTGAAATAACGTTAATTTCAATGTAACGTTATCTAAATTAACGTTATTTATTGACATAACGTTAATTTTAAAATTAACGTTAAAAAAAGTAAGAAATAACGTTATATTTAAAAATAACGTTATCATTCCCTGATCACTACACTATTTTTTGCCCGTCTACCTACACACAATACATTTTTCAACAGTAGTACCTGAAAGAAACACTGCTTGCGCGCTCAACTCGCTCACCGCACAGCGGTTAATTCACAATTTGTGGGATTACATTTCATGTATAAGGAATTCAAGCTTTGCTCGACGGTTCGCCGCCTCGCGTTGCCAGGCTTTTGCGACCAAATTACTGTATGGACCCTAATTATATGACTAATATTAGCAACAAATAAACGATATGTTTCCAAATTCAAATGTGACATTGCATATTATTAATAAATTCTTCAACAAATTCAACAATTTTATCTTCCTCAAGTACCTACATTACGTATTTTGAAAACATGTTAAACTCTATGACAAAAATAACTAAATTATAATTAAGAACAGAACAATCTTAAAGTAGATACTAATAATAGATATGATTGAACCTGTAGCAAAAGTGAAGACGTGTTTAGACACACTATGCCAAAGTTACGCGACCGAAGTTCGGCGGTAACTCTTTTATTATGAAAAAAACACAACGTAATTTCGGCATAATGTGTCGTCAGTCATTCAAATAGCATTGCAGGCGTAATATTGCCGAACTTTTGTCGCGTAATTTCGGCATAGTGTTTCTAGACACTATAACTTACTACACTTTAGAGACGTAACAGTATGAACAAGAATGAACAACCACCACTAAAGTGGCCAACAATGGAATGATTAATCAACATTAATAACATTAAAACTTTGAAGACATAAGTATAGCATATCACGGAACTATTTTAAACGTCACAAGCCAAATAAGTAAAATAGTCGGAAATGTTTCGAAACAGCACCGATCTGCATCCTATTAACCACTTAATTAAAATATCACGATCATATTTACTTCAACTTTGTAATAATAGTTTCGCCGTTACAGTTTAAACGCATCTTAATGCATCTTATAAATACAATATATTACTACCAAAATGTCAAATCAATAAAATTAATTAATAAAAATCCGTCAGTGGCGATTGAAATAAAACTCTTTTCTTTTCTTCTCTATATAATAACATAATGTTTATACCAATTTAATGTCAATCTAAGCAAAACTTATCTAACTTAAAAGTGATTATGTTTTCAAGACAAGGCAAGAAGATATAAAAGCACCAAAGTCCTTATCGAAATATTATATTCACAAAAAAAATGTTGCAATTACACAGCTTTAGAAGCTCTTACAACCGACGAGGAATAAAGTGCTATTCACACGGAGAGAGTATTGGTAGATTTGAGGCGGGGAAAAACGTCGTATACTACGTTCCAAATATAGCAAACCAAGCAATTCAAAAATATACATACTACCCCTTATTAATAAACAAAGATTAACTTTACACCTAGTTTAATTAAAGTTTTCTTAGAAATATGTCGCTTTGATAAGTCAAACGAAGGAAAGGGGTAATTTTGCTAAGCCAAATTTTTGGTTAAACCAGGTGTAAACTTACGCTTCGTTTATTAATAAGGCCGCTGTTTATAGGGCAATGCGATTAAATTAACTATGCAACAGATGTGACCAAATTCAATGCGCGTGCGGTACAAAACGATGTATTTTAATCGGTAAAATTTACTATTTGCATTCTCGAGTGCAGTTGTCTGTCACTTCTGTTATATAATGTACATAGTTAAATTAATCGCATTGTACAACGTAACTTTTTATACGCTATCGATAATCGTTTATCGAAGCGAGAAAATCTCTGCATCTAAATAGCGCTCCAGTAACTATTATGACAAAGAAATCGATGATAACACAATCATATTAAAGGGTTCCTGTAAATTTCATTTCATTCAATTATTAACGAAATAATATACCAAAATGAGCAAATGGTAACTTAATAATTACTATAGAGATCATTAACTTGTTCTTTTAAACCGTTTCACGGTTAACTTATATTCTTTGACGAAAACAAGTTAGTTACTTATATAAAAATATATTTACTTACTTACATACGTACTCGTATGTTCTACAAGTTTCCTAACTAGCTGTTTTTTTTAAATGCAATCAATTCATTCAATACACATCCTTTTTTTCCTGTACCTATAATAAGTATGAAATGAATAGTTGACGCAAAGAAATTTGCGGTTACTTAAATATTCTAAATACTAGTTTATATAGTTACCTTATTGAAATGTTAAAATAAAACAATTAATCATAGGTTTTTTGGGGATGGCAACGCAAAGCTAATTGTAGATGTCGCTGCGTACGCTTGTTCCTAAGACAGTAAACGTTCAGAATAAAACTTTTGGGAAAATAGGTACATACACAGGTTGGTCAAAAGTTCTGTTACTGAGTTTCTTTATCGATTACTGGCCATTAAAACAAATGAATAGAAAAAATAAAAATGACATATTATTGACAGTTTTATAAGCTATAATTCCATACCACACGTATATCATATTTTGTTTATTTCACCATGGAATGGGGGTTGAAGGAGAATCGTGTCGCTGTAATTGCTCTGCACAAATGTGGGCAGCCACCGAATATGATTTTCAAGTTGCTACAAAAGTTGAAAATCAACAAGCAATTTATTTATCGCACTATCCATAGGTACAGTAATACCTTGACCGTCGATGACCGAAAAAGATCAGGAAGACCACGCACCGTTCGGACACCAGCTGTGATCAAGGCAGTGAAGGCGAGAATCACGAGAAATCCCGTCCGGAAGCAAAAGTTATTGGCAATACAGATGACTGTGAAGAGAAGTTCCCTTAAAAAAATTATCAATGATGACCTTGGGCTTCACGCTTACCGTAGACGAAAGGGCCATCTGCTAAACGCACGATTGAAGGCTATGAGGTTAGCACGAAGTCGCGCTCTACTAAAGCAGTACGCACAAAACGGCCATCGAAAAATCTTATTTACTGATGAAAAAATCTTCACAGTCGAAGAAAATTTTAACCGTCAAAATGATAGAGTATACGCTAAGAATAGTAAAGAAGCCAGCATGATTGCTCCGAGGGTCCAACGAGGTCACCACCCCTCATCAGTGATGATTTGGCTGGGGGTGTCCTATTCAGGGCTAAGTAAGGTTCATTTCTGTGAAAAAGGTGTGAAAACTGGCGCTAGAGTCTATCAAGATACCGTTCTGGAACCTGTTGTCAAACCCTTAAGCCACACTTTATTTCAAAACCAGCCATGGGTCTTCCAGCAGGACTCTGCCCCTGCGCACAAAGCAAAATCTACACAAGCATGGTTCCGGGCTAACAAAATTGATTTTATCGCGCAGGAAGAATGGCCATCCTCCAGCCCAGACTTAAATCCTCTGGATTATGCCATATGGCAACTTATTGAGGAGAAAGCATGTGCTAAGCCCCACATGAATCTCGACTCTCTTAAGCGCGCTATTCTCAAGGCAGTCGCAGAATTGGATATGGTGGTAGTTCGTGCTGCCATCGATGACTGGCCTCGTCGTCTAAAGGCGTGTATTCATGCCAGAGGCGGTCATTTCGAATAATTTTAATACATGATAATCTTAAATATTTGTGCTTTCATTTGGTATATAATTCATTGTAGCATTATTTGTAAATTTAGTATTATTCATGTTTTCCATAGTTACAGAACTTAGTAACCAACTAGGTATTTATTTTGTGTTATTTTTTTAAAGACCCATTGACCCAAAATGGATATAAAAGACTATTCTACAATGCAAATACCGGAGTTGAAAGCCAAATTAAGACGTTTTTATTCTTACAGAATTTATCCATTTATCCAGATTTTTCGGAAATTTGTAAGTGCCAACATTTTTATAGCCTATTACACAGTAAACTAAAAAAAACTATTTTTAACGTAAAATCTTTTGTTTTGTAATTCTCGTGGAACAAGCGTACGCAGCGCCATTTTGACAGTTGCCTTCCCCATTTCCAGCAAAAAGGAAACACTGACAAAAGTTGATAGGAAATAGCGCAAAAAAATGATACGGTATCTCATTTAACAAAAGACAGAAGGTGAAATAACGGGCAAAAGGTTTTTTTACTGTGCACACTTCCATGCTGTAAAATTACACAAATATAACAAAATACATGTGACGTAAAAGGCAAAAGGTTACTGTGCATACCTTCATAATAGGGAATATGCATCAATTTTTTTTTAATCTTAATCAAAAGTATAATGCGTGAGAGAGTTAACTGTAATATTAAAACTTTTCTCTTGCGTTTTTTTCTCGTGATATAGTTACTTGAAGTTAGCGCGCAGCAGCACCCGCCGAAAACGCTCCATACAAAACGGTGACGTCACACATCACGTTTCAGGTGTGTTTCGGCGCGTTTATTATGGAGTTAGCCAATAATCTTCAACTATCTCCCTAAATTTTGCGTTTAAGTACATATGTGTCATACAAAATATTGTTTCTTATTCGATATTCTATCTGACTGTAAAGTGTATTAAACTGAATTCATTTATTATTGAATTTTCGCAAACAAAGAAATATAAATAAAAAGGATTCCAAACGTGTGCATTATAAAAGACCTACGATTTCATAGATAGATCTACAACAATTCAAACGTATTTTTTACGAAGTATACCTAATGCGATAAAATTACAGTGGCATAATCTAAGTATGGGTTTAGTCGGTAAATGTGCTGTTTTTGTTTGTGCCGCATTACCTGTCACGAAGAACCGATGGCCGTTGGGACGGAAAGGTTCTGGAATGGGAGGCCTATACCCAGCAGTGGGTATCGGACGGCTGATATGATGACCTGTCACGATTTGATTTGCTGTGTTTATGTTGTGCGAACGCGAAGTGAAATTATCTCTCGTTTTTTTTTTTTACTTTGTACAAACTGTTTCACTGTTTTCTAGCAGATTAATAACGAATTTTTATTATCGTTTTCAATAATTCGAATAATAATGGACAATAATTGTTTCTTATAAATTGTACACGTATTTATATGACACGCACCTAGTTACGCACGTAACCCCCCGCCCCGACACACCGGGTTACGCATACGTCTATGCTTACGCATACGTGCTGGGCACGCAACGCAACCTGTCCCTTACGTACCCAGCCGCTGCGGCAGCCATGTTTGCGACTCTAGCCTGTTTGAATTTGTTCGGTGTGACGTCCAATAGGGAATTCCATTGACTACAACGTCATCAATGCGTTCCGCTCTGCGTAGGTACGCAGCCTGTTTGTCTCATGAGAACTGCAATGCGTAGGGTTACGCATCGGTCTACGTGCACGCGTACGTTACGCAAGCGGTGTGCCATGTCTCATAAAGTTTCAGACATTACAACGTCATGGTACGTCTACGCGTACGTGCACGCTTACGCTCACACATCCGGTGTTTTTCGCTTCTTAACCTTTTGTCTTTTGTTATTAGAAATTAGAGATGTTACGAATATTCGCATTCGCATATGCGAATGGTTCGCATCGTTTTAAATATTCGCATCGACATTCGCATTCGCATCAATCAATGCGAATTTTATGCGAATGCGAATGTGTGCATAACTTCATTAATTCAACCAGTGGAAAGCGTTTATTTCACACGGGTAGTTTGTGTATTGTGGTTGCTTGTTGATGTGGTCCACAGGGTCCACTCTGTTGCTTGGTTTGTTGATTGTTTTGTTTTAGTTGCCAGTCTATTGTAATTCCTCTTTTTGGTAAACAAATAATTCACAATGTTTTAAAGTATTTTGTGAAAAATAGACAGTTTTTCATTATGGCACCGGGAAAGAAAAGTGATTGCGATAGCGATTTTTTTATTTTACTTTATTGAACTTCGACTCTTACAATAATATAAAAGTGCACATGTGCATTAAAAAGCATGCAAGTTTTTACAAATTTAATTCACTAACGGATGTCGTCATAAATTATAGGTATGTATGTATATTATTATTGTGTATATACCTATGTTTTTCCCGTTTTGATATTAAAAATGATTTATAGATATGGTTTTTGTAATACTTGATGTCTTAACATTCGCATTCGCATTCGCACATTCGCATCCTAAATATAAAAAATGACATGTAAAATTTGACATTCGTAACATCTCTATTAGAAATATAGTATTCTCTTAGGGAGCTTGGAAAAGAAAAAAGGCTACTATTTCCTGTTTCCCTACGGAAAACAAAATTCTTCAAAACATTTATTAGTTTTGTTATGATTGAGTTACACGTTATCCTAAGTAGGTACTATCCACCTACTTGAGGGGTGACTAGAGATACATTATAAGTTTTGGTGAATACAAGAATATAAAATGTATTTCAATGGCCTCTGACAATAAACTAATCATACGTTAAAAGTACCTACTCATGAAGAAAATATTACCTCGACATATATTCAAAATCTCCATTGTAAATTAATAAACAGTGACAATCATTCTGGCCTCTCTTATGGAATAGTTTAAAAGCGCATACACTATTATATACCGTGTGGCGATTATATACTTACTATATCTTTAAGGGACGTTCGTAAAAAAAGTAAAACTTTAAAATACTCGTCATAGCAGATAAGTCAAAGTTATCAATTGAAAGTGTCACTTCAGAATACAAAAATGGCAAAAATCTCAATAGTCCTTTGGTGTCAAGTCCGCTATGTTGGTTCCTTCCTTCACAAAATGCGGCCACTCTTTTATAATGTCGTACAATTTATCGCCTGGACTTAGAGTGGAAGCCAACTGCCTGTGCGCGAACAACTTGTAATTCTTCTTAATCTTTCCTTGCTCCACACCCATCTTGATTAACTTCTGGCATGCTGCAATTTGCTTCTCGGGCGGGGATTCGCTGTTAAAAGTTCCGATGAAGGCGATACCTATGCTGTACCTATTGTAGCCTAAAGTGTGTGCTCCAATGTAGTCCCAACCGCGGCCGTAGTACGCCGAACCGTCGCCCGCTACTAGGAAATTGTATCCGATATCGTCCCACTGCTTTGACTCAACGTGAAACATCTGTATCAGTCTGACCCGCAGCACGCATTGACTCTGTAATCAAAGGCATTTTGTTACTTTGGCTCATGACATTCCATAGTTAAATCGCAAGTACAAAAATTTAAACATAATTGCGTTTTAGTGACAAAACCAAAGTGTGCTGGCTATTCGCTTCCACCTGCAAGAAGCGTCAAAGAAAGTATTAAATATAGTAGTTTGTAAAAGGCTTGACCAACAGTCGCGAATTGGAGAAGTTTTCTTCCTTTCAGAACGTTCTATCAGTTTCCCAAAATATCCGTTCCCAAAACATCCGAGCATCATTGTTTTATGATACTCGTACGTTTCCTAATAGAATGTTCCGAAAGGTTGCAGGTGTAAAGCTTAGAATAATAACACCCAGAAACCGTGTCCTCGTCAGCAAAGTGAGGCAAATAATACAAAGCCAAAATGGCTTAGTTTTCAGATTTATATCCTTTATATGTTACCTAATCGTAACTAAAATGCAATAACCTAGTAACTAATCTAATAAATGTAGAAAAATTTAAACTATTTTGTACTTATTCGGTATGATTAGGTGATAATGGAATATAAAAATCTGAAAACGGCGCCATTTCGGCTGTTTTAGTTGCCTCACTTTTGACAGCGCGCTTTGTAGAGAACTATCGTTCTAGTGTTATTATTCTAAGATGTAAAGGCAGCCCTTACGACTTACTTATTCTTATGCAAGTGTAATACTTACTTGGTTATAACAACCCTCAGTCGCAGTATGCGTAATAACGACCCAGGGCACCGGCTGCCTTATTTTGTCTAGTTCATTTTCTACTGGTTGGGCAAGCCAGTCTGTCCTAGACACTATTCTGAGGTGGTTAGGTGCTATAAGCAAAGGGTCATCTGAAATTAAACATCCTTGTATATAGTAACACGTAAAAATAAACGGTAATTTAAAAACTAACTGTCTTATTCAGATATGTTTCACAAAACTGGGGTGCAAGACTGTTCTAACAAAACCCGGTTTAATGCTTGTAAACCAATCACAATGCACCTTTTAATCCTTAAACGGCGGGACTAAACGTTAAACTGTCACTCTGAATACGATTTGCGCTAAAATGGCATTAGTCCGCAGTCTAACGCCATGTTAACTTTGGCACTAGTTTAACGAACGCACTCTGAATAAGGCAGTAGGAGGCGAAAATATTTTGAAAGATAAGTGGAAAAATAGAATATAACAAACTCAATTCCAAGTGAAAATATCGACCTCACTGACGGTTCCATTAACAGAATTATCACAAAATACAATTCATAACATGCATATTATGACATTTAGCAATAATTATGTATCCCACCAAAATTAAATAACGTGCAAGATTTAATCTTCACTTAACTTTCGGGGTGCAATGCATCACATGATATAAAAGGCTAATATTATCGACAAAAATGGATATGAATGTATTTTTATTAAATACTTCATTTATAGTTTAGAATTATAGGCGGTATAGACCAAAAAAGTACGAACTTGTGTCATCGCTTTTTTTTTTAATTGCTAGTTTTGTCGCAAATTATTTTGCTTATTTGCAAGATAGTTCGAACCTAAAATATTTTATGGTATATTTCTTATATTTGTTGATAATATAAGCCTTTGAAAATTCATAATTACTAAATGGATTTGGCTCGTTCTTCGGTAATGAATAATGTGTAAATATCAAAAATAAAATTGATGTATTAAGAAGTTTTGGAACTAATACGAAACAAAAACCTGATGATTCTATTTCAAAGAGGATAATATTTCCTTCGAAAGTGAGAAATATAGGTACGAGAAGTAGTTTATAAGTATGCTAGAGAAGTTTAACAAGGAGGACTTAATTTAATAAGATCAGAATGCACAGAGGCATGGAAATCAGTCAAGGTTCAAACATCATACCTTTAACCTTAGTTTTTTCAGTACTGGAATTGAAATCACCCTGAGGATAATCGAATATACCGAGCTGAACACTGCCTTCACGAATGTTCTTATCACCATCCAAAACTTGCCAGGTTAGTAGTGAGTACAACATTAACAATATTGTTATTGGCATCACAATGATTGTAAATATAAATTGGAAATTTTCATGAAATATCCCCACCACCTTCGCATAGCCTGAAATTAAAACACCACAATAATTAGGTACAATGCGCGATCGACGCGTTTGCAAATGCGAACTTTTGCGGATACAGTGCAAAACTATACCTTACCTAAGCACCCACCTACTCAACTAGAATTCTGATTTATTATTACATTTTTGTACATTTTCAGTTCTGAAAAAGCGACTAATTTAAAACACTGTGTGTGTATATGTTACGGCTAATACCCGAAGTGCGGCTAAACCTAGTTCTAGCCGGCTAAAACTAGGTGTAGCCGATAGCTGTTGGCTAAAACTAGGTGTAACCGATCTGCTTTACTCCTGTAGGTCCCGGGTTAGGTTAGAAATTTAAGGCGAGCGCGCAGCGCAGCGAAGCGTGAGCCTTAAATTTCGAGGTTATTTTTTTTTTAACAGACAACAGAAAAAACATTCTTTATATCCCATGCTGGACCTAGTTTTAGCCGGCTACACCTAGTATTAGCCGCGAGCAAATCGGCTACACCTAGTTTTAGCCAACAGCTAGCGGCTACACCTAGTATTAGCCGGCTAAAACTAGGTTTAGCCGCACTTCGGGTATTAGCCGTAACATATACAGTGTTTTAAATTCGTCGCGTACATCACCGGCACAGCTTCTATAGAAAACTTATGTGCCGTGTCCACTGCGTGAATACATGTGTAATCTACATTTAGCACTTTTCGCACTACTCAAAGGAGCTCAAAAACTGGCTTATGCGCAATACACTCCAAAGCCGCCGACCCCCCGGCACGCGACGTCGGCGACTTCAATAAAAGTCAAAATCAAAAATATTTATTTACCTTCAAATATCATTTAGGTACAGTAGTAAAGTAAGTGGCCAAAGTCTCCTACTTGTAGCAGAAGGCTCAGCTCTTTATATAACATACTTGATTGTGACATTTGAACATATGATTTTTTTACAAAAAAAAAGAAATAATCAAAACCTTACAAATTTACTTATATAAATATTCACTGTATTTAAAACAAAAATAATTTTCAGTAGTGTGTGCGTGCGTGCGTGCATGCGTGTGTGTGTGCGTGCGTCCGTGCGTGCGTGCGTGCGTGTGTGTGTTTGTGTGTCAACACAAGACTCATTCAATTCCCTTTCCTCATAACTAATGGTTTTGATCCAAGTTAGTAATTTAGATTTACAGTCATAATGTTTCATTGTAAATATATTTTTATTAACTTCATAGACGAGCATCTTGTCGCGTATTGTAGGTACTTTAGCAAACACAGATACAGTGGTCGGTAGTCAGTAGGCACCTTTATGACTATGTATTTTCTTCTTCTTCGACTTTGGTGTGTATTGCGCATTTGAACAGCACTGTAAATTTTTTTTTTCTCTAGATGAATTGAAAACCATTTGTCGTAGTTTATATAAATAAAAGCGTAAATATACACTCGCAAGCAAAGTATGGAATCATAGGCCTATTTTCATACAAACGAGGTAACTTTGAAGCTTTGTTTCTCCGCCCAGGATTAAACGGGGTGTGATCAAATGATGGCCATTCAAAGAGTGAATGGAGACGGCTCAGAACGCTGAAGAAACCCAACGGATCAAAAGAGTCATTTACACTGGAGACCGTATGTATGTTTAAGTGTTACATTTTCCATACATTTGATTGTAATTTTAGCTTGTTTTTGTTATTTTTTTTTAACCCTGAGCGACTCATCTAATCCGTTAGGTTTCTTTAGCATTATGGGCCTCCACCATTTATTCTTTAAACTGCCAACATCAGATCACACCCCGTTTAATCCTGGGCGGAGAACCAAAGCGTCAAAGTTACCTCTTTTGTATGAAAATAGGCCTGTGATTCCATATTTTTGCTCGCGAGTGTATATGAGATCACTGTTTTAGCAACCAAAATCGATCGAATGAAATTCGAACCATCAAAGTTAATATTACTATTTTTATGTAAGTAATAAATTCGCCATTAAACATATATTCACGGTGCCAACATCAGAACAAGTTACAATAACACACAGGTGTGAGTTAGTAACAAACACAAGGCGCCAAAATTACATAAGTAGGTACACAATTCGTCAAGTTAAAACAGTTTTATATAGTGGTCAGCGTACGAGCTCATATCGAAAGAAAACCGCAAATCGATGTTATACTTCGGCTCACGAAAGATGACCCAAACGGCGCCCATCTTCGCATCATAACTCGTAAAGAAAAGACCTAAGATAAAATAATATTTTATATATTTAGATACAATATACTATATCTATATGTATACGAAATATTATTCTGTCTTAAGTCTTTTTTTCATGAGTTATGATGCGAAGATGGCGCCATTTATGGTCATCTTTCGTGATTCGCACTATACATGATAGCCGTTTATCACACATATAAGTACCTACTTGAAATCAAAAAATCTTTTTGAGCCGCAGTCCTTAAAAAAAATCCCTTAGGAGAGGAATTATGACGTCATCTTTTTTTTGTATGGAAAAAAATGGTTTTGTTCTAATCTATCATGTTATTTTAAATTAAACCAAAAAACATTCTCAAAACATACCTAGTTTGGGCTCCTCCATCTAGATACGATACGGTTGAATTATTTTTAAAAAATATACTTCAAATTATACATAACATCTTCATATCTAACTGCAAGAAAGCAATCTATTTTTTAGTATATTTTAAAAATGGTTTTTTTGTTTAATTTAAAACATCATCTCAGAAAACTCTTTCATTTGGTATCACACACGATAGGTTTTAGAACAAAAAAAATCACAAACAGACGTCAACTGCAGCTCAAAAAAAATTTTTTTACCTCCATGTATGTGTGCCAAACGGCTATCTGGTACATCGATTTACGGTTTTTTTTTTTGCATACAACTAGGACTATCATGCAGTGATCATTCCACGTTCACCTGCAAAGTACTAACCAAAACTAATCATCAATTTCAATTTTAGAGCTATATTGACCAGAGAGATTGATTTTTTGTTATTAAAAGCTCGTGCATGGCATGGCAAGCGTGCAGAGGGGGCGCAGGGGACCCTAAACTAGCTACCTATATAATTATTAGTAAGTAGGACTAGGTAGGTATACTAAACGAGATATACAAAAAAAATCTATGAACCCTAAAAATATTTCAACAATACAATCACTCTTCACTTTGAACTTCGTGTTGTAATTTTAATAGTACCTTACGTTTTAATATCCCACATTACACGCCATCAAGTATATAAAACATAATGAGTGAGCATTCTGTAGGTGTATAATGAATGATATCCATAATTAAGACTATAACTTTGATACAATTGATACAGCATGATTGCTGTACTATGTCAGAAAAACAAAATACACAACAGGCATATAACATACAGACAATATGAGGCCAAACCGGGCTAAACTCAGTTCGGTAGCTGCTAGCTGCTCCCTGCCTAGCGCAACGAACGAACAAAATCGAAGGAAGGGTTTTCGAATATACAGTCAGACCGGTGCTTCTGTCAACAACACAGACTTTATATTTTGTGGCATTGCTGCGTATTTGTTTATCGAAATCATGACTCTTCTGGGTTCGTTTGTAGTTCCTAGTTTGTGACGTTGCAAGTGTGGGTCGTGCCTATCGCGTCGCGCGATAATGCTGCGTGATGCCCCGTGCCATTTATTTATATGACGCACAGCAACGCGGACTCAGAAAATTTATATATAGCTAAAGCAGTAACACGAAGAAGAGAAAGACGGTCAGAGTCCGATCGAGTTCAGGCGCCATTTACTATGATCATATAACTCCTACACACTGAGCTGGCGTGAAAGCCAGCGGCTTTACCCGCGCGGGTATACGCTCGGCTAAATAACCCGCCCGCCGGCCTGGCGTAGTATGCAGGAGACATTTACGTTACGTTCCACCGGAGCGTATTTCTTCTGGCTCGTCTCTTCGTCGTTTTAATGATTTAAACTATCATTTGGAAGGGATACGGGAATTAATGACAAAATTAGTTTAGTTACCTTACCGGAAACTAGCTGCGCCGGACGTTTAGGAACAGGTGTGTGTGATTTACCGAATATGGGGCTTTACAGAGTTACATATTTAGTTATGATATTATGTCTCCATAAACAAGCTTTTGCATGCGTGATCATCTGCTTTTGGATATTTTGACTAGTTCAACCTTACTTTCTTATAATACTTTTTGGTAGGAATTATTCTTTTAATGAGTTCACCTTACTTCACTAAATAAACAAAAAATAATAATTAATGACATGCCTCATTAATTTATGATGCAAATTAGGCGCTATTTGGATGAGAAACATGCCATAGAACTTAAAGGAATAAAATAATAAATACTTACTGGACTCTTTGCCAGAGGACTCGGATTCTCCTTCGGAGTGGGATCTGTCATCTTGGCTGTGACTTAGTATAATAAATGTGAGAGCACATATTACTATACCTAATATGGTAGCACTTGTTATGGAAAGCACCACTCTGTGCCATGACGATGTTTCAAAAATTGAGTCAGCTGCAATGTATCAAATCATTTATTAGAATATCCTATAGCAATATAGCATATTTATATAGGATATAATTTGTGCATAAGGTAAGGAAATCAGTTGAAGAAAATGGTCAGTTGTGACTGTAAAAGTTAGTTTTTGTTTCTTTACTTATGTGGTTTTAGGGCCTACAAACATTTGCTTGAAGGCCCTAAAACAGTCATTCGCATTTGCATATGAGTTGTGCTAAGTATCTGACAATGGGTGAAATGGTTACGACCAAGGTGACTGATCACCCATCCGGCATTTGCTGGCGTCCCCCCTTTTAATAATAAGTATCTGACAAAAAAATATGGATCAAATTGCATGATGTTTATTTACTATAAACATTAACTGCTGTGGTTCCATATGGTAAAGTATAAAATATGGCCACATGGAAAATTTACGATTTATGATGTGTGTCACAAATAGTTTTTAATAAGGGACCTTAGCCTTATCAATTAAAGAACAAAATAAAGCCAGAAGAAAATGTACTCATAGTTAGTGCTAAAATAAAGTAGCAATGGCAAAAAGTAGAAAGAGTTCGCTTGTGCAGTACCAGTAAGAGCAATAGCGCACTTGCGGCCTGGCCGCAGCGGCCAGGTCGCCGCGGCCAGCGAGACTTACTGAACACAGCTATATATTTAAGGATATAAAAACATATTAAAAATAATTATCAGCAGATAAATTTTTCAACAGAAGATATATTGAAAAATATTAAAATTAAAATTTGAAGTATCTCTGAAATCGAAAAAATATTGGATTCCTTTACATACTTATTCTAACTAATACATAAGTACATATACAGATAGTATTTTAGCCCGAGGAAATATTCACAGAGAGATATAAGCGATTTTCATGTTTAGGTAAAAATACCTAACCTCTCATAACAAATTTTATTGGATTATTGTTCATCTGTAATCTGTATTACCTAACTTCATCACATGCTAAATTTCATAGACGGGAGAATTATTCGGGTTACATAAGCCCCGTTGATTGGACTATAGAGCGCGCGCACCTGGCCGCCGCGGCCAGCGGCCACACCGAGCCGCGGCGGCTAACGAGCTTGAAGCGATTGGTTTTAGCGTCGCGTGTTTGGTCGCGCACCTTGCGGCCAGGCCGCAAGTGCGCTATGTCTCTAAATGCTAACAGTAACTGAGTAACAGTTTTACATTGTATTATTATTATATTAAAATTAACAAAAATCTTGATAGATAACTAATAAAGAAACTGTGGGTCTATCGGCTAAAAACAATGAAGTGAATGTAAACTGTGATTTGACAGATGTATGTGATATATTGCTACTTTTATTTGGCACAAATAAAAACTTACCAAGAAAAGTAGCAATGTATCGCAATTGCAATCAGAGCGATTACAATAACAATGTAAGTATTATCCGATAGAGCTCCTTTTCATTGGCCAAGAATCTTAAGCTCTCTTTTTATTAAGAGCTATAAGATTTATGAAGTACTAGCTTCCGCCCGCGACTTCGTCAGCGTGGATATTATTTTGTCTATCCCTCAGGAACAGTTCCTTTTTTCGGGATGAAAGGTACCCTATGTCCTTTTCTGTACCCCTGACAACGTGTGTGTAAAATTTCATGATGATCGGTTCAGTAGTTAAGACGTGAAGGCGTAACAAACAAACAAACAAACAAACGGACTTTCACATTTATAATATTAGTAAGGATTGGAATACTCAATAATGATTATGGTTATTTTATTATTATTCTTCAGTGACTGATAAAAAACTATACAAAGTTAATTAAGTTGAAACGGTTTAAGCACGAAATAATTTGCAGCTTTGCTATAATAGTGGAAACACCCATACAGCTGTGATACTTTGCATATGAAAATGAAAAGTACTTAAACACTATTTTTATGTCTATGGCAATACAATCACATTACAAACAATTTCATAATAGTTAAACACATACAATTTTTATGTAAGTACCATAATTCGCTAAGATGCTTCAGCCAAAAAAACATAATCCATGAATTGAACCTAAAATTATCATCAGACAAACTACAAAATCATTATACAATATCGCTGGCTAAGATTTATTTGAATGGTATAAAGCAGAGGTGCCCGAACGGTCGATCGCGATCGACTGGACGATCGCGAAATGTTTTGCGGTTGATCGCCAAGGATAACATTTTGCACCCAATGTAGTTTTACTTATGCATTTTTTTTCTTGTTAATTATTTGGTGGGTTAACCGGTCAAAATGTTTTTAACGAATAAAGAACTGATTGAGAAAGTTATTACGAGTTTAATTTGTGAGTACGATTTATAGAGACAAATCAGTGACAGCTAGACAGGATATAAACACAGAGTACAGAGACATAGCATAACATTCAATGTCACAGTGTACAATCATAGACTCGACTAATACAAAGAAGGTGCGTAGCCTTACTTCTTTACATCCCGTCTTGTTTTTCTAGCTCTATGCTAGGCCTATAAGAGCGCTTAGCTCTTTGATCCGTGGCTTGAATAGCGGCTTGGTTAGGAAGTCGGCTAGCTGTTTCGCTGCTTCCACTTTCAAGACACTGAGGAAGAATATAGGCAGACCATTCCGGAAGTAGATTGCCCTGTAGTAGGATCTCCCCCATGATCTGCGTCACTATAGCTTTGAAGGCATTTCTTCGCAGTGGAAAATTGATATGTAACCTTTCTTCGGTTTCAGTGCTTTCATCATTGACAACTTCTTCGTCACTGACTACTTCCTCTTCGCCATTGACTACTGGTTCATTTATCGTTGAAGACTTCTCTTTCTCCTTCCACAACAGTGTCTTTGCTAGATCCATACTGGAATCCCAAAAACTCTAGATTGAATTTGTTGTTTTCTGACTGGCTACATCTTTTTTGCTCTGTTTTGTTCTCAGGCTCAGTCGGCTTCGATTTTGTCTTTCCCAAATCTTCTGCTTCTCTAAGCAAAGGGTATTCTTGGAAGGTGACGTCACGTGACCGGATTAATTTGTGATGTTCCCCATCCCAAATACGATATCCTTCATCACCGTCATATCCGATTAAGATTCCCCTCTGAGCCTTTTTATCCAACTTCTTCCGTTTCTCTTTTGGAAGGTGAGGGTAGCATGTAGTCCCAATCACACACAAGTGTTTTATTCTTGGTTTTCTGCCATGCCATAATTCATACGGTGATTTCCCATCAGGTCCTGGTCCCGTTCTGTTCAGGATATAAACCGACGTCAAAATCAGTTCAGCCCATAGGCCCGCTGGCATCTCTCCATGGGCGTACATTATGGCTCTTGCCATCTCCACAACAGTCCTGTTCTCTCGCTCAGTAGGATTCTGCTGTGGTGTGTAAGGCATCGTTAACCTCTGTACGATACCTTCTTTTTGCAGTATGCGTCGAACTTCGCCATTATCGAATTCACCTCCATTGTCGCTCAAAATCTCTTTTACTTTTACACCTGCTGCCTTGACTTCGGCTAGCATCAGTGATAGCTTTTGGTGGACTTCCGACTTTTCTCGCATCACATATACCCAACGGTACCCGGTATGAACATCTTTGAATAGCACAAAGTATCTCTTATTTCCATAAGAGTACGGGAAAGGGCCGCAAACATCTGTACAGCTCAACTCTCCAGGTCGGGTTGCCTTCTCTCTGGTTCCAAAACTCAGTCGGTGAGATTTTCCATAGACACAACCTTCGCATAGATCCGAGAGTGAAGAGAATCTTACGCTACATCAAAGGCACCATTGACCATGGGATTACATATCAATCTTCCACTGCGACAAAATGCCTTCAAAGCTATAGTGACGCAGATCATGGGGGAGATCCTACTACAGGGCAATCTACTTCCGGAATGGTCTGCCTATATTCAAGAGGAGCAATCGCCTGGCAAAGCAAAAGGCAGAGGACAGTTGCGATTTCCTCCACAGAGGCCGAGATCGTGGCTGCCAGCGAAACGGCCAGAGAAGTCATATGGCTAAAGAAAATTCTGAAGTTTATGGTAACTGGAGACGTCCATACAGAACTTTATCTCGACAGTGAGTCTGCGATACGTTTGGCCCATGACCCACCGTACGAGAGACACCAAAGGACGAAACATATTCAGATACGACATTTCTTTGTACGCGAATGTGTGACTTCAGGAAACCTCAATGTCTTGAAAGTGGAAGCAGCAAAGCAACTAGCTGACTTCCTAACCACGCTCTGCTACCATTTTAACGAATAAAGAACTGATTGAGAAAGTTATTACGAGTTTAATTTGTGAGTACGATTTATAGAGACAAATCAGTGACAGCTAGACAGGATATAAACACAGAGTACAGAGACATAGCATAACATTCAATGTCACAGTGTACAATCATAGACTCGACTAATACAAAGAAGGTGCGTAGCCTTACTTCTTTACAAATGTCGATCTCTTTGTCTAAAATGTTTGCTAGGTCGATCTCGTTAAGAAAAAGTATGGGCACCTCTGGTATAAAGGTATCCTGCATTTAGATTGACACCATATAAACAAATTGCCCAAAAGAGAGTAGGTACTTAATAAAAAACAAAAAGATCCAAAAGGAGATACTTTCAATGTAAAGATACTTACGTTTTACTTCATAAATTGTCTTCGCTGGAATAGTACTTGGTTTGTTTTCATTATCAGTTTCTGTGTATGAATTATTGTCAATGCCCCTCCTTTTTATTATTTGCTTGATAATTACAGACCCATGAATGATGGTCTTATCCCCGATATGTATATTTTCGGAGTTACTAATATTATTGCTATTATGCACAGTTGGAGATTTTGTTGCAATAAGACCAGGAATCAAGTCTGACAGTTTTCCAATATTCCTGTTTTTAGATTCTTGTATCTCAACAGTCTTATCGTCATCGTCACTCGTTTCACTGTCACTTCTTTCGACTACTTGTAGTTCGCCAATATTTTCCTCAATATTTATGCCAAGATCACAAAACTTGGCGTCTTGTTTTTGAGTGTTTATCTTTGAAGCCATTTTTTTATTATTCCACTTTCACATTACATATTTCATTTAGTTAAATAAACAGTTTTTGGCAATATGGGTGGCATGTACGGTACGTCATAAAAGTAAATAATAAACTTTACAACAAGCAGAATAGCAAGTTTCAAATACGTCACCATCAATATCGGACTGAACCAAATCCATAAAACTGTTGTTTTAATCTTTACACGAGATGTGAGTAATGTACAAAAATAGTTGGAAATATAACAAAAAGTGGCTAAACTTAATAAAATATAAATTATAAGGAAATCTCAATAACAAAAAATGAAAAATTAAACTCAAAAAACGAGATCGAAAGAAATAGGATCACCAAAAACCATAGATAGAGCAAGACAAAGAGTAAAATAAGGAAGTGTCTATTCATCGGGGCGCCTCGACGAATAGTATTTTTCTCTATCTAGCGGTGCGCACCGCTGAATAGCGCTTTCTCTAGGGATTGGCTATATGGCGGTGCCTCCTTTTTAGTTGTCGTAATCGTAAGTTCAACTATTCCAATAGGTAGTAATAATTGTGTAAATGCCTCTGTGGCTAGTGGTTAGTACTGGTTAAGAGCGTTGTTCTCTCGATCTAGAGGTCGTGGGTTCGATCCCTGCCGCGGGAAGCAACCTCTTTGAGTTGTTGTTTTTTATATTCAATTTAACCGGTGTTATTTTATTGCTGTGGTGCCGTTTTATGATACAAAGTGTTTGGTAAAAGCCTTGTAAATCCGAATATGGTAAATAGGGATCATCAAACTGAACGACTTTTACTATTGGACCAAGTTCAGTTTGATGGTCCCTATCTACCATTTTCGACTTTATAAGGCTTTTACCAAACACTTTGTAATACTATCTCCGCAAATTGCTAATGAACCTGGCAGCCATTTTTAAACCTAAAAAACGGAAAACAATTGTAGATTTTTTTATACCTAGACCCTATCTTATTAAAATTAATAATTCAATAATTAATATAACAAAATCACCTATTTAAATTTTATTGTTACATGTAGGCACCTAATTTTTTGTTGCGGATGACGTCTACGTGGATGTTAATATGACAAGGTTCCATCATGCAGATTTGCGGGAATAGTAATCCTCTATGGTTGTGGTTTTAGCAGGTTTGTTCAGTGTAGGTGTAGAGCGTAGCTTTGGTTTATGTTTAAAGATTTAAATGCAGTTTAATTGAGATTTGAGAGAAAAGTGTTTGCAATCACTCTCTCTTCTCTAATTCCGATAGGACGGTAGGACGACCGACACGACCGGAGAGAGGTCAGGCGCAGGATCTACAGCCGAAGCACTGATCATCTTTCTTATCACACAATCAGGTGATCAGCCTGCAATGTCCAAACCAAGCTAGAAACAACAACTCAAAGATGTTACTTCCCGCGGGGATTGAACCCGACGCACCGGCCTATAGCCAATCCCTAGAGAAAGTGCTATTCAATGGTGCGCACCGCTAGATAGAGAAAAATACTATTCGTCGAGGCGCCCCGATGAATAGACACTTCCGTAAAATAATATATTGGGAAGAGCAAGATAAACGTAGGCTATATTCCGAATCACGATAAAATCGATGTCAGCGCTCACGTTATCTGTCAAACCCATACAAAATCACTGACTCGGAACGCATTTTAGTGCGCTGTCATCGATTTTAGTGTGATTCGGAATGCAGCCGTCCGTAGTGATTATATTCTCTTTGAGCAAGATCACAGACATTCTTTCTCAAACCAATCGCTAAGTCACCGATCGCCACAGTATGCTGTACCTAAACGAGCCGACGCGTTGGCTTGACCACTGGCACTTGACCTCTCTGTTGCGTCGCCGTCGCGACGGCGACGCGACGAAGAGGTCAAGTAAAGGTCAACGCACATTTAGGCGGGTCGCAACGGGGCGGGCCGGGCCACAGCGCAGCGCAAAATGCTCCTATAGGCCCCGGCGGGCTGATTATCTAATATTAAAAACCACCTAGCGACTGGTTGCAGTTCACAGATGATCGTGACCCATTGCTACTTCTTTTTGGGTTAAAAAAAACATACCAAAAAAGTGGCAATGTATGTCAAATGCAACCGGTCGCTAAAAAAACTATTTAGCGACCGGTTGCATTTGACATTTAGATTTTTTAGATAATCAGGGTGCCGCAAGAAGCTTATGCAGGCCACACACCATCCAATCGATCGTCCAATCGGCATGAAACTACCGATTGGATCCAATCTGCAGCTCGTCCATACACACCACACACGATCAATTCTAACTGTCCAATCGGCAGTGGCGATCGATCGTATGATTTTCTTAACCGACTTCAAAAAAAGAAGGAGGTTCTTATAATTCGATTGTATATAATAAATGTTTCATCATTGTTATTTTAATTTGAAAGTTGTTTTTATTTTTAGGTTTTTGAAAGAGATTTTTATTTTTTTTAAAGCTTATTTATTTTCAGCTTTTTGATGGTAGCTATGCGTATAATATTTTTTAACTCTATATATTTTCAAAATGCTAATGTCATTACTCAACTCAATTTCCATATTGACGCTGTCTATCCATTTTCCAACAAAAAATCATATAATTTGGTTCATAAATAAAGTCATCAAAATAGTTAATCATAGTATTTTCAGGATTACTTGAATTAAGAACTGATGAACCGATTTTAAAAAGAAAAAATGTCGCAAGAAAATTCTTTGAAATAAAAAAATATATCATCAAAATCGGTCCATACATATCGAAGATACGCGCGAACAATGATAAAAAATATATATACAATCCAAAGAGAACCTCCTTCTTTTTTGAAGTCGGTTAAAATACCAAAACCTTCTCCTAAATGTAACAAATGCTTCTCTGTGGTAAGCGCATCAAAATCGGTTCAGCTTGAGATAATCGCGGACAAACATACATTTACAGGTCAAACTGAGAACTTCCTTTTTTTGAAGTCGGTTAAAATACTAAAACCTTTTCCTAAATTCAACAAATACTTTTATGAAAACCGCATTAAAATCGGTTCAGCCAAACGTGAGATAATCGCGGATACAGGTCAAACAGAGAACCTACCTTTTTTGAAATCGGTTAAAAGAAAAAAGAAAAAAATAATCATCAAAATCAGTCTATAAATATCGAAGATAGGTACGCGCGAACAATGATAAAACAAATAAATACAATCGAATAAAGAACCTCCTTTTTTGAAGTCGGTTAAGAAAATCATACGATCGATTGCCCACTGCCACACACCGTCCAATCGGCATGATCCAATCGGCATGATCCAGCCATTTTGATTTTTCCGTCAGTTCGATCGTCCAACCGATCCACGGCCACACACGGTCAGTTTGGTTGGATCCAATCGGTAGTTTCATGCCGATTGGACGATCGATTGGATGGTGTGATTATACCTCCCTGCCGTAAACGTTCAAAAGCAGCCTCCACATTCGCGGCGTGAACACCCGTGAAAGGCGTGAAGCGCGAATGTGGATGGTTTTCGCGGCCGTTCACGGGCTTCGCGCCTGTTCACGCCTTGTTCCCCGTTCAGTGTCGGTATTTGCGCCCGCTTCAAAGGGTTCGCGGTGCGCGAACCTCCCGTGAACGCAAGCGCATCCACACTCGCGCGTGAAAACAGTACCGTGCCTTGAGGTTTTTATTTATTTGCGGAGTACGGTGCGTCAAAATGACCGTCATTTGGACGAACGAGCAGGAACTTGTGATGATTGAGTGTTATCATGCCGAAACCATTTTATGGGATGCTAAAAAACAAAGATAGCAGTGCATAACTCGGCGTCCATTCTCGACGAGCGCGCGAACTAAACTGTGAACGATAGCGAGTGTGGCGGGTCAAGGTCCAAACAAATTATCGGACGCGGCTTACTGCCGCGGCTGATCTGAAGAGCGCTCCACATTCGCGGCGTGAACACCCGTGAAAGGCGTGAAGCGCGAATGTGGATGGTTTTCGCGCCCGTTCACGGGCTTCGCGCCTGTTCACGCCTTGTTCCCCGTTTGGTGTCGGTATTTGTGCCCGCTTCAAAGGGTTCGCGGTGCGCGAACCTCCCGTGAACGCAAGCGCATCCACACTCACGCGTGAAAACAGTACCGTGCCTTGATGTTTTTATTTATTTGCGGAGTACGGTGCGTCAAAATGACCGTCATTTGGACGAACGAGCAGGAACTTGTGATGATTGAGTGTTATCATGCCAAAACCATTTTATGGGATGCTAAAAAACAAAGATAGCAGTGCATAACTCGGCGTCCATTCTCGACGAGCGCGCGAACTAAACTGTGAACGATAGCGAGTGTGGAGGGTCATGCTTTTCACGCCGACTTCGCGGCAAAATTACGTCGTGAATTCACGCCGTGAATCACGCAGGAATCTGGAGCCTGCTTGAGGTGTGCAAACTATCGGATGTAGTAGGTCGCGGACGTAACCATAGACTAATATGACGTCATCGGACGTCCGATAGCTATCTGGCACGCAGGATGTTATGAGAGTGTGCTAAGGAGTGTGCACACTTATCAGCCGCGGCAGTAAGCTGCGTCCATAAGCCGCGTCCGATAATTTGTTTGGACCTTCATGCTTTTCACGCTGACTTCGCGGCAAAATTACGGCGTGAATTCACGCCGTGAATCACGCAGGAATCAAACACGTTTGTCAAAAGGAGTGATTACGTTCTCTATGGTTTTGTTTGTACATATGAATATAAAAGGAGTGATTGCCATATCAGAAAAAAGAAGAAGATTCTTGGTTTGTACGTTTTCTCAGCGCACAAGTTCAAACGTTGTTTGGCAAACGCGTTTAAAAAACACAGCATAGACCAAAAAACGTAGTTTTGTTTATGGTTTGTTTGTCAAACATGTCTGTCTGTCTGTCTGTCCGTTTGTCACAGCCAAAGTATTAGGATTACACAGTTGAAACTTGGTAGGTAGATGTATTCTGTGAACAAAAATAAAAAAATAAAGATTAAGGGAGGGAATCCCCATACATGGAACTGAAACTGAAAAACAATATTTTTTATCAAACCTTTACGTGCGGGGTTTTATAGATAGGAAAATAATTTAATCGTATACAAGTTAAGTATTTTTAACCGACTTCAACAAAAGAAGGAGGTTCTCAATTTGAGAACCTCCTCCTTTTGTTGAAGTCGGTTGAGAATCTCAATTCGATTGTATGTTTTTTTTATCGTTCTTCGCGCGTATCTTCGACATTTCGACTGCCGCTCGAATAGTATCGAAACTGCAAATCACTTACTTTACTTACAGTAGAGCAGTTTTAAGTTTTTTTGGCACAACATTTGACACAAAGTCGTAATTTTGAATCATGTCGTAAAAGTTTCTTTACTAAATGATAGCTTTTTTTTCTCTTTTTTATGTCTAATAACGATTTTAATGTTTAATATATTTTTTCGGAGATATTTCACATTCGATAGTATTCAATGTTTTTAAAATCTGGAATTTGATCGAATGTGGCTGATTCGATAGTGCTAGATGCTTTTAAAATCTGTAATTTTATCAATAGTGGCAGATTCGTTACACGAACTTATGCGGTCACTATCGAATCTACCACTTCTATAGTTTTACTCGTTAACCGTTACTAAGAGTTATTATAATGCAAAAAAACAAATAGCAACTAAATAATAACGAACTAACATAAACTAAACCAACGCGCCTTCCATTTTTCACATCCCAGAGAACACTGACGAATCAGGCAGTTTCGATCTGCGCCTGTATACCGTCATGTTAGAACAGTATCGAATTTACCTCATTCGATAATGTTCGTCGCTCACAGTGTGAAGTTTCGATATTGTTTGATTCAAAATCTCACGTAATAATACTTTATTGAAATAAAAAAAAAAATTTCCTAATAGTATCATATTTGCTCTATCTATTGATGCAATAAAATAAAAATAGAGATTTTGCAGATTCGATACTGTTCGTTGCGGCAGTCGATTTATGGACCAATTTTGATGATTCTTTTTTTGTTCGATTGAGTTTGCTGGCGAGATGGTCCCATTTAATTTTTTTTTCAAATCGGTTGAGTAGTTTTCAAGTAATCCTGAAAATACTATGATTTTGCATTAATTACCTTGACGACTTTGTTATTTATGAACCGAATTGGATGAAGTTTTTTGCGTTGGAAAGGTTTATTGTAGTCATTTTAACCGACTATAAAAAAAATAGGTTCTCAGTTTGACCTGTATATAGTATGTTTCTCTGCGATTATCTCACGTTTGGTTGAGCCGATTTTTCTACCTAAATAATATACTTACCTTCACTACCTAATACAGAAGGTACTTATACTAAAAAATAAAAAAATGTTTATAAACAAAAAACCGACTTCAAAAAAACCTGCCTCTGAAAAGCAAGAAATAATATTCAAATCATTAGATACGCATTATCATTGGTATAATAAATGAGTGTATACTTTTCTTCATTAGGGTGACCAAACCATATGGTTGGTCGAAGACATACATAATACTTTAAACTACTTAATGTAAACTTAAATACCTAGGTAGTTCTATATTTATAATTAACACTTTTTACTTCGTTTTTATTAGGTTGCTTGCTCATTGCTGGTTTGTTTGTGTGTTCGTTTGTTTGTTTGAGCACAAATATTGCAAATGATTTCATACTAACTTCCCGATAAGCTAGAGACTTGAACCTTTGAACACAGGTCAAAACTGGAAGACAATGCAATATTATGGTGTCATTGAGCTGATGTGATGATGGAGCCGGGAGAACACTACAGGAACTCTATGATGAATAAAACTATACAACCCCATCGGTTTTTGCTTATTAGGATTGTCTTGACAAGTACTCTGACGGTTCGAGGTTCAGGGTTGGATGATAAAGCCTGGAGGCCATGCCATAACAACTCAATATTGAAACCATGCAACACCATCGGGTTTGGGCTCATTTGAATCGTCTTGACGAGTACTCTGTTGGGAAATAGTGTCCAAGTGTCTGATGATGGAGCCGCAAGAAGGCCACAGGAACTCTGTAATAAAACCTTTCAACCCCATCGAGTTTGGGCTCGTTTGAATCATCGCAACGAGTACTCTGATAGGAAATAGTTTCCAGGGTCAGATCGTGAAGTTGGAGGAAGGCCACTGGAACTCTGTAATAAAACCATGCAACCCCATTGAGTTTGAGCTCGTCTGATTCGTCTTGACGAGTGCTCTGATAGGAAGTGGTATATTTTTAGTTTAGCTCGTTAACTAAAAAGCAGAAAATAATTTTTTACTAAAAAAAAAACTTTATAAAAACAAGTTTTTTTATCACGTTTTATGAGGTTGCTTTCTTGTTTTAATTTATAAATACGGTTAATCAACCAATATAAAAAAACTACGAACTAAAAACGTCTGAGTTGCTACGGGTGAGTCGATTTTTTCTAATATTTTTCATTATTTATTCATCTTAATATAAAAATAGCATTGTGAATGCAAAAATCTAAAAGTTTAAAAATAAAAAAAACTAGTTTATTCAATTTAAGTTCAAGTGTAAATAATTACACAACACAACGACACAATTATAAAATATAAAAAACCAACATGGCAGCGATTTCGATGAAACTCTGTTTTGTTACTATTTTGACAAGAAAAAAAAACGATAGGTTGAAAATATTAAAAAATCCAAATGGCAGTCAACTCCTTTATTTGTGGGTTGATTTCGATGAAACTCGCTTTTTGGTACTAATTTGACGAGAAAATAATATCGCAATGAAAATAATGAAAAAAAAGGTCAAAATGGGTGCCAATTTTGTTTTTGGGTAGATTTTGAACTCGGTTCAAAAAATAATTTAATGAAAAAAAATTTTTTATAAACACGTTTTTAAAACAGACTAAATTATTATAAAAAAAATGGACCTAAAACATTAAAACGGAGTAAAATCGATGAAAAGGTTATAAATATTAAAAGAAGAATTTATTTATATATTATCAAATCCTCGGAAACTTTTTCCCAATAAAGTACTCGTCAAGACGATTCAAACGAGCCCAAACACGATGGGGTTGCATGGTTTCATCATAGAGTTCCTGTAGCCTTGATCCGGCTTCATCATCAGATCAGCTCAATGACACCATAATATTGCATTGCCTTCTAGTTCTGACCTATGTTCAAAGTTTCAAGTCTCTAGCTCATCGGGAAGCTAGTATAAAATCGTTCGTAATCTTTGTGGACAAACAAACAAACAAACGAACGAACACACAAACGAGAAAGCAACCTAATAAAATCGTGTTATTAAGAGAAGATCAAATAAAAAATTTGGCCGCAATCTCGGATTTTTTTTTTTAACATTGCGTTGCTGTTTTCTTGTAAAAATAGTACAGTCAGCAGCACATCAGACTGTACATATTGACCTTGAGACCGCCTTTATGCCGTACGTAATAAAAGCTGTTTTCGTACTTCAACTGCTTAACCCATAGGTGCCCAAACGGTCGATCGCGAGAGGGTTTAAGGTCGATCACCAAGGATAACAGATTTGCACCCAATGTAGTTTTGGTTATGAATTTTTTTCTCTTGGTAAATATTTGGTCGGTTAAACAGTCAAAATATCGATCTCTTAGTTATATTTTTTTGCTAAGTCGATCTACTTAAGAAAAAGTGTGGGCAACCTTAACCTAACGTGCTGTCGTGCGTACCAAAACCCGGTTAATCGAAATCAGACCACAAACAAAAAAGTTGGCTTCTATAGTGAATTTTTTATATTTTCATAATTGCGTTGTTATTTTCTATTCAAAATAGTACTAGAAACCGAGTTTCATCGAAGTTGGCCCAAAAGCAAAAAAGATGGCCGCTATCTTGGATTTTTTGTATTTCTAAATTGTGTTGTTATTTTTATTAAAATGTTAAAACGCGAGATTACTGTTTAACTAGTTTATTCAGTGGTAAATCCATATTTACGTATAAAGATATCTAAAAGTCAGACATTACCAAACGAAAGCTACTGACACTACATTCGTACATTCCTTCTTTTTCCTCACCCGTGTTTTATAACAATCTCTTTGATAACCTCTACAATTTTCTTGTCAAAATAGTACCAAACCCGAGTTGCATCGAAATCAGCCCAAAACATAAGAGTTGGTCGCCATCTTGAGATTTTTTAATATTTTGAATATTGCGTTGTTATTTTCTTGTCAAAATAGTACCAAAAACAGAGTTTCATCGAAATCGGCCCACAAACAAAAAAAAATTGCTGCCATCTTGGATTTTTAGTATTTTAAAATTTGCATTGTTATTTGCTTGTCAAAACAGTACCAAAACCCGAGTTTTGTGGAAATCGGCCAACAAACAAAAAAGTTGGCCTCCATCTTGGAACTTTATGGCCGATTGCACTAAACTTAAGAATAGCCTAAGTCTTTTCCTAACTACAACATGACCAAATTAAAACGGTGTCATAAACTTAGCCGTCATGTAGCTGTCATTCGCTAAGTTAACTTGGTGGAGTTGTAGATAAGAAAAGACTTAGGCGATTCTTAAGTTTAGTGCTTTCACGCGTTAGTATTTTAAAATTAAATTTTTCATGTCAATGAGCCATGCCAACAAATAAAAAAAAATAAAAAATCAAAACAACATTATGGAATTCGATGGGTAGGTACCTTGTATCGATATCCTGGATCGAAATGGATCGTAATCCATTGTATCGATCCATGGATCGATTTTTTGGATCGAAATAAATATTTGAAAAAAAGTTGAATTTTTATTCACACTTTATTATAAACGTGATTTTAAGTACCGGATGTACTTAGTAATGTTTAATAAATTAATAAAATATTTTTAATTTTGCCAGTTTTTAAATTTTAAAGTACGCAAAAACAAAATTTAAAGTTGCTGGTGGTTAAAGTGAATAAAACGTTTTAAACGAAGTAAAATTGTTCTCAAACTAAACAAAATGCAATATAATAATTATGACGAATTATGGCAACAATAAATTGATAAGATATTTTTTCATATAAAAAATATGGATCTGTTTGCCTGTTATAGTATTTTAAACAAAGGAAAAGTTCAAGTTAAGTAATTACTATATATAATACGATAAATGTATAAAAAGTAGCAATGTATGTCAAATACAACCGGTCGCTAGTAGTTTCTTTTTAGATAATCAGGGTGCCGATCCTTTATGTATGTGTACCTATCGATCCGCCAAAGGATCGAACTCTATTGTATCGATTCAAAAATCGAGTGGATCGTAACGCATTGTATCGATCCACGGAAGTATCGGATCGGATCGAATAATATCCCTAAATTCTCTTTGATCCCTAATGGCCGGTATACATTTTGATTAGTAAAGTGCTTAGTGTTTAGTGTTTAGTGCACTGTTAAGTGTTTAGTGATTAGTAGGTGATGTCCCATACTGTTTAGCATACGCTGTTTAGTACAGGCTTTGTTGATATAAACTAAACACTTAACAGTCCTGTCCAGACGTGCTTAGTGCGTGTTTAGCTGCAAGTGAGGGGTGGAGGCGGGACGTGCGGGACGCGCGGGAGGAGCTACTCGCAGAAAAAATAGAACGCGCTTCTAAACACTGTACTTCGCTCGCACTAAACACTTAACACTAAACAGAGACTGTCCGAACGTGTTTTTTGCTAAACACTAAACACTAAACGAGCCACTCGCACTAAACACTAATCAAAATGTATACCGGCCATAAAGCAGGCTCCAGATTCCTGCGTGATTCACGGCGTGAATTCACGACGTAATTTTGCCGCGAAGTCGGCGTGAAAAGCATGACCCTCCACACTCGCTATCGTTCACAGTTTAGTTCGCGCGCTCGTCGAGAATGGACGCCGAGTTATGCACTGCTATCTTTGTTTTTTAGCATCCCATAAAGTGGTTTCGGCGTGATAACACTCAATCATCACAAGTTCCTGCTCGTTCGTCCAAATGACGGTCATTTTGACGCACCGTACTCCACAAATAAATAAAAACCTCAAGGCACGGTACTGTTTTCACGCGCGAGTGTGGATGCGCTTGCGTTCACGGGAGGTTCGCGCACCGCGAACCCTTTGAAGCGGGCGCAAATACCGACACTGAACGGGGAACAAGGCGTGAACAGGCGCGAAGCCCGTGAACGGGCGCGAAAACCATCCACATTCGCGCTTCACGCCTTTCACGGGTGTTCACGGCGCGAATGTGGAGCGCTCTTAAAACAACATTAAAAAATGTGCCGGCGGAGAAATAGAATATTATTTTACTATTTATCTGTGCTTTGAAATCTTCGTATTATAGTTTATATTACTATAATTATTATGCTTTGATTGAATGATGAATTATTATTATTGAATTTGATTAATAATATTACGTATAATTGATGAATTTGAGTTTGTTCACGTCTGTCGATACAAAAATTACACGTATTGGGTAGGTAAATAAAGGTTTAAGGACTGAAAAACCTCATTATTAGAAGTTATTTCAAATATACTGTGCTAAATAAAATGGAGTGGTTACATTATAATTACATTATTGGGTTGCTTTTTGTCGGACATTTTTCTTTGATGTTATTATTGAAAGTTTTTTTCATACTCATACTCAACAAAAACAGCATTGTAAACCATAGACTTATTATATTTTGTTGCAAACACAGTTTTTCCCAAAGGTTGAATGACAAAGAATCCTAGTACCAAATCCTGATTCTAACCATTTTTTTAAGGTTCCACCTAAATTAAATTGTAAATAAACACTAAGCGAAATTGAAAATGTTTAATATAGACAAAAGTGATATTGTTATTCAAGAAAAGTATGGATCAAGTGAATGCAAAAGATTGTATGTCAAACCACAAGGTAAATAAAGTCATTTTGTATTTGAAACTATAATAAAACTAGCGGCCGCCCGCGTGGTTCCCGTTCCCGTGGGATTATCAGGATAAAAAGTATTCTATGTTTTAATCTAGGCTATCTACTATCTGTGTACCAAATTTCAACCAAATCCGTTCAGTAGTTTTTGCATGATTGAGGAACAAACATCTAAACCCACAAACTTTCACATTTATAATATTAGGAGGATTCTTAAAATAGGTATTAAGCTTGTACTAAAATGACATTGAATTTAAAAAACCCGTGCAGATGAAGAATGGGATTAGAAATGGCGTCGTTGGGTTTTGTATAAAAAAGAAAATAGTGTAGCGAGCGAGGAGAAGGTTAGGTTCCATTGTGGCCAACAACGCCAGAACTGACCTGCTGGCATATTTATAACCCTCAATCTTAGATTTTTTTAGTTTCGGTATTTTAAGCTTCACGATTTAGTCTTTAGGTAAGATGTTCTTTCGTGATAACATACAGCCAAACAACCATTAGAACTTTTAATTTTTGGTCTTTCGTCCATAGGTCATGTGAAACTCTGTCTTTTCAACTTCAGCATAGAATTACATACCCCGTCAGTATATTCACTTCTCGTTTGCACATTTAACGCCACACCTATCGCTCTCTCAGTCACACTTGTTGTGGTAAGAGCGGTGAGCCACCAATTACAATCCCATTCTTTATCTGTGCGGGTTGTAGAAATAACTAGCTAACAATTTCTTTTTTTACAGCTCAGGCATCCCTTGTTATATTAGATCAGAATAAATTGCACAATGTCACAAGTTGGTTCACCCGTATATTTCTGCCACAAGGATATCCCGATAGTGTTAGCAAAGATTATCTTTCCTATCAAATATGGGACACAGCTCAGGCATTTTGCAGCACTATTACAGGTAGGTACCAATTTAACACATTTCACAATTTTTTTTTGTACCTACTACGGTTTTTACACATCTGTCTGGTCAAGAAAATATTTTGTAGACAGAATACTTACCTATAGACTTTTTTCCCAACCCTATCTGTAGTTGTGGGGCATCTTACCGTTACTTTTTTAAGGTTACGTACCCTTCAGTCGTAGAATGGGTGACCAAAAACTTATTATCTTAAGCCCGACTGTGTTATGGAAGGTATGATAAGCTGTTAATCCTTGCTGCATCTGCAGTCATTAATACCCACCAAAAGGCATTGGGCCCGCATGGCCTGTCTCCTTATCCAATCGTAAGGAAGGCCAAGTCCAAGAAAACAAGATCTGGCATTCCGGCAGTAACACTAGCTTATATCACTATCCAGTATGCGACTTTATAGTAACAAGCAAAGAATGAAAGTTTTTACTGTTTTTTTTTTACTTATTAAAAAATTAAGGGCTGATTTTTCAATGCCCAGATAAAGCTTTATTCGTTTGATAACGTATTATGTCAATCATTTTTAACCGACTTCACAAAAAGGAGGAGGTTCTCAATTCGATTGTATGTTTATTTATTTTTTTATCGTTGTTCGCGCGTATCTTCGTCATTTATGAACCGATTTAGATGATTCTTTTTTTGTTCGATTGAGTTTTCTTGCGAGATGGTCCCTTACTATTTTATCAGATCCAGGCTTTTGATATTTTTTATGTAGATATGTGGAGAGTCAACATTCTTACGTACAAAAATACGGCCACTGCGAACCCAAATGAATTGGTATTTCAGCTCCTTAACTTTCTTTCTGGCTGATGAATGCAAATGCTTGTTGGCAGGGGACAGATGTTCGGACACATATACCGGTTTACATTCACCAGCAATTCCAAGAAGCGCCGTACTAAGTTTTCCGTTCTTGTTTGCCTTATTAAATCTGTGTACTGCAGAGTAAAATTCGTCACGACGTGCTACGCTCCTGAACTTGGCTATTACTGTACGAGGATGAGTACTATTCTTGTTTAGCTTTGCGACTCTCGTACAAGATATTATATCATCATCTATAGCAGTGCAACCAATTACAGATGAACAGTGTTTCAACAAATTTACCAGGTTTTCATTACGGTGTTCGGGTATCCCATGAAATTCAAGATTACATTCTCTTAGGTATTGTTCGGTAGTATTTAGACGATCAGTTAGCTCACCCACTGTGGTGTCTAACAAAGAACAACTGTTTTTCAATGAGGTATTTTCATGTTTTAATTTACTAATATCATTTTTCATCTCTTCAAACTTCGTGTTATAGAATTCAAGTGATGAGCGGAATTCTTGAAGCTCTTTCTGGATTGGTGAGAGTTCGTTTTTTAGTATCTTTGTTAGTAAAACAGGTAACTCAGTTTTTATTGACTTCAGTACCCTTTCACTAATAGCCGAGACCATATCATCCTCATTATCAAATTCTGAACAGTCTCCGTCAGTGTGTTTTGTATGTGATCTTCGAAGAGTTACATTTTCAGAGCCCATACTAACTTCGTCGTTACTCTTAGGCGTATCTCCAGGTAAGGCGGTTTGAAGTGAACGCACTGGCGTATTGGTGTTAGGCTGCTTACTTTTGCACTCATAGCAAACCCATTGAGTTTTATTGATTTTTGTCATAGTATTTCGGAAGTAGTGGACAGATATATTAGCACATTCGAGATCATAGAACTTCAAGCATTCGGTGCATTTTAAGTTGTCATTAGTAGCGTACTTCTTGCGACAACCACCACAAGTAAATTGAATTGGTGCCATTACGAAAAACAATAATTATCCAATAGTATGCTTGAAATATTTGTTTCGTAGAAATGGTTTGTAGATAATATTTAATTCTCAAATTTATTTTATTATATCTTATTTTTTTTTCAAATCGGTACAGTAGTTTTCGAGAAATCCTGAAAATACTATGATTTTGCATCAACTAACTTGACGACTTTGTTATTTATGAACCGAATTAGATGTTTCTTTTTGTTGGGAAAGGGGTACTTTTAGTATAGTCTTTTTAACCGACTTCAAAAAAAAAGGTTCTCTCTCAGTTTGACCTGTATGAATGTATGTTTCTCCGCGAATATCTCACGTTTGGCTGAGCCGATTTTTCTACCAAATAATATACCTACCTAATATAGAAGGTACTTACACTAAAAATAAAAAATTGTTTTAAAAAACAAAAAACCGACTTCAAAAACCTGCCTCTAAAAAGCAAGAAATAATATTCAAATCATTAGATACGCATTATCATTGTTATAATAACAACACGTCTATTGAAGTCGGGTGGGGCTTTTAGAATAAAAAAAGGAAGTTGTACTCCAGCCCCACCCGACTTCAATAGACGTGTTGTTATTATAACAATGATAATGCGTATCTAATGATTTGAATATTATTTCTTGCTTTTTAGAGGCAGGTTTTTGAAGTCGGTTTTTTGTTTTTTCAATTTAGCGGCATAATACGTTATCAAACAAATAAAGCTAGATAAAGCTATGTTTGTTTGTAAATTTTTTTGAATAACTGACTGATATCTGTTATCTAAGGATTGAAAAATCAGCCCTTAGTGCATTTTAATAGTGATTTGTTTCTCTTAGCAAACCTAACAGTTCAAGTTAAAGATGAATGAAGGTAATATTCAATACCGAAAGCAGAGATGACGTAAGCAATGTGGGGACATTAAATTGGCTGATTTACATGATATGTTTTCAAGGTACCCTCGCCACGCAGGAAGTTCTGAGAGGCGTTGGTGTAGGAGACACAAGTGCCACACCCCTTGCAGCCACTGTTACATGGGTCATAAAGGATGGCTGTGGTCATTTGGGCAGAATATTATTTGCCTTTACTCATGGGTAAGCTTTATTCATTAATTATACAATTGGACTAAGAGCTAGCCCCGGAAATAGGTGGACAATTTACAGAGCGACGAAATCCCTCTAGTTCAGGGGTGCCCATACTTTTTCTTAAGGAGGTCGACCTCACAGCAATTTATGAATAAGGGATCGACATTTTGACAGTTTTTGAAAAAAAAATGCATAAGTAAAACTACATTAGGTGCAAAGTGTCAAATCTGTAATCCTTGGCGATCGACTTTAAAACCTCTCGCGATCGACCGGTCGATCGCGATCGACCGTTTGGGCACCTCTGCTCTAGTTAGTTAGCCATACTATCATTATTAACAGATCCGGGCACCTCGCAGATTTTCAGTGGTGGACCCGTGGGAGTGGTTAAGCAACAAAGGGGCTGAAAAGCGATTGAAGGTATACAATTTACAGAGCTCTGGATTTGGTGTGGTATAATAGTCTAAATCGAATATAACATTGCCAGGAATTTTGTAGGAAAAGTAGTGCCAGGCGGCATCAAACTTTACCACTTTTTCGCGCATTTTGATGCCGCCTGGCACTATGTTTTCATCAGTCAAATTCTTGGCAATGTTATATTCCATGGGTCTCCAAACTTTTTAGCATAAGGGCCAGATTAACTCCTTCACGAAGTCCCAAGGGCCAGGATTTAGCTAGCTCATCGTACCAACATACTATAAATTACAGTATTGTTGATACGATCCGACCTGCTTTCGCGGGCCGGATTGTTGGTGCTCGCGGGCCGGCCCCCTGATTATCTAAAAAGAAACTATTTAGCGACCGGTTGCATTTGACATACATTGCCACTTTTCTTTGGTATGTTTTTTTTAACCCAAAAAGAAGTAGCAATGGATCACGATCATCTGTGAACTGCAACCAGTCGCTAGGTGGTTTTAAATTAGATAATCAGCCCGCCGATGTGGTCCGCGGGCCGTAGTTTGGAGACCCCTGTTATATTCTATTGAGATACATTGTTATTAGTTTTCTATTATACCACACCAAATCCAGATCTCTGTAAATTGCATACCTTCAGTCGCTTTTCAGCCCCTTTTTTGCTCAACCACTTCCACCCCCATCACTGAAAATCTGCGAGGTGCTCGGATCTGTTAATAATGATAGTATGGCTTTCTAATTAGAGAGATTTCGTCGCTCTGTAAATTGTCCACCTATTTCTGGGACCTTGATTACGTAAAGCTGTTGCTAACAATTCTCGATTGAAATCGATTGAAAGCGCGGTTGCATTGCTGCTTTAGTTAAGATAGTTGTCACATTGGTTCTTACTAAAGCAGCGATGTAATTGCGATTACTGTCAGAGTTGATTGCAACAAAGTTACGTAATTACCCCCCTGAGCTAGCTTACAAAAGAAACCCTAAATCCGAATAAAGTAAAGATAAAAACATCTTTTATGATGAACTGCAAAGTGGCCCTAGACCTTTTATAGTGCTACTAACACTATTTAAGTGTAGTGTTTCTCTTCTGCCCATTAATGGGATTGATTTTCGAAAACAATAGACTATTTGCGTCTAGAGTATCTTTGCAGTTTGCCTTCCATACAAATGAGAAACAAAATTTTATGGATTATTATGAAACACCCTGTATAATCTGTTGATGTAAAAAATTCCGGCTATCTAAACCTATTACAAATTGTGGCCTGCTAATAATAACATTACTAGCGACCACCCACGACTTTTCGTATGCGTGGAAAGTTATTTTTGCTTACTCTTGGTAACAGTACTTTTCTGGAATTCTGGATGAAAGGTATGTCTATGTCTTTCTCTGTACCCCTGAGAACGTGTATGCAAAATTTCATGATGATCGGTTGAGTAGTTAAGACGTGAAGGCATAACAAACAAACAAACTGACTTTCGCATTTATAATAGGATGGATGAATATTGAAGATGTTGGCTAGTTCTAGTTTCCAACATGCTTTTTTAACCATATACTATACTTGTTTCTATAGCATGGTGTTCCTTGTTTTCTTTTCCTTCTAACGGTTAATTTACTTTTTATTACAGAACTTATTTAGATGCCTACAGTAAAAAGTGGAGGTTATATGCAGACACCCTTAATGATGCAGCAATGTGCATAGAAATAGCTTTGCCATTATTTAAGAACTACACGACCTTCGCTCTATGTGTAAGCACAGCAATGAAAGCAATTGTCGGAGTAGCAGGTAAAATTACCACTGAAAGTGGCGCTTACAAAGGTTTTTATTTAGTAAGTTGTTCATAAAAAAATGATTTAAATAAAACTACGTGGAATTTTTAGGGCACATGGTTTTGTATTTTTAAAAAATGTCACCACATTCTCTCGTAGTCATTCGTAGAAGTTGAATGCAAATTGACCCCAGAGCCAAGCTTACCCGACACTATACCCAAGATATCCCGGACGTCAGCCTGTACGAGATTAGTATGGCTCTCAAACAGCTGAAAAACAGCAAGGCGGCGGATGACGATGGAATCACTACAGAACTTCTGAGAGCCGGCGGTAAGCCGATACTCAAAGTCCTCCAGAAGCTCTTTAATTCCGTCATCGTCCAGGGCAGAACGCCAAAGACATGGAACATAAGTGAGGTGATCTTGTTCTTTAAAAAGGGTGACAAGTCCCTCTTAAAGAACTATAGACCCATCTCACTTCTGAGTCATGTCTATAAGTTGTTTTCGAGAGTCCTTACGAATCGTCTCGCTCGCAAGTTCGACGACTTCCAACCTCCCGAACAAGCCGGGTTCCGAAAAGGCTTTAGCACCATAGACCACATCCATACGCTGCGGCAGGTTATACAGAAGACTGAGGAGTATAATGAGCCACTTTGCTCAGGCCCGCCGCTAGCTGTTTGAGCGCCCGCGTGCAAGAGACCAATTTTGCCGCCCCCTACTACAAGTGGGTGATTTCTTGAAAGATGCCTTTATCTTTGTACCCACTCTTTATGTAGAAATCTAGTCTAGCGCTCCGGGACATGTGGCGATTTGACTCTTCCCCGCGCTTAGTTTTTTCAAAATTCTATACAAGTAGGTGGTTTCTTGAAAGATGCCTTTATCTTTGTACCTAGGTACGTAGAAGTCTAGTCGCGGCGTGCGAAGCGCGCGTCGCGGGAAGCCAGTGGATGCAGGCAGCGCAGGACCGATCGACGTGGAGATCCTTAGGGGAGGCATATACCCAGCAGTGGGTGTCGTGCGGCTGATAATCACTGTGCTCGGTGCCACTTTCGGTCAGGGTGCCACCCTGAGCAAAAGTGGCGCCGCGGTGTTTTTTTTTATATTATAATTCTAATACACAATTTTAATAATGTTTTACGTGGAATTTTTAGGGCCCACAGTCTAGTATTTTTAGACGGTATCGTTACAATCCCTCGTAGTCACTGCTACAAGTAGATAGCAAAACTGCTAAAAGTGGCCGTTTTTGACACATTTGTTGTCTACTTCTTCGAATGACTACGAGGGTATGTAGTGATACCTTCTAAAAATACTAGACCACGGGTCCTAAAAACTCCACGTAAAACATTATCAAAATATTTTTCTATTGATAACTTATTAAATATATAAACCTCTGAGGGCGCCTCTTTCGGTCATACAACCGCCTTAATTAAATTAACTTTATCAGCTACACTCAGAGCAGGGACCGGAGAAACCACTTCGTGCGTTTGGGTTTTTAGTATTTACAGAAAGACTATTAACAACTATCATAGCATCATGAGAATACGAGATATCGTGAATTGTTTATTTGGTTAAGGGAAACAAACAGCATACAATGTTACCTTAAGAACTATGATGACTATTACAAAAGCCAAAACAGTTTCCACAACAGAATATAACATTTCAATCAAGTGAAGTCAAATAAAATATTAGGTAGGTTGAAACCGAAACTAAGGTTCTTTTTTTTACTAAGTGCAGTAACAAGTACTTAATATAAACAAAAAGGTAGATCAAAATCGAAAGGGTTCCGGACCACGACTCAAAAGGGAGAGATTAATCTCTGGCATGATGACCATTTTTTATTTTATGTTACATAAATTAGGTACCTTTCAAAAAAAAGAAACATTGGTAAAATTATTATTTCGCTAGCATGAAAACTGCCCGAGATATCAGTTTGAAATGCACAAAATCGGACTCACCCGAAAACGCTCCATACCAACGGCTACTCAGTTATGACATCACGCTCGAGTAGTGTGTATGCAACGCGTAGGAAATTTGTTCGGCAGCTATATTAAATATTGTGGTTATCAAAATGGTTTCTTAGACAAATTTGCTATAAATTGTATGGACTAATTACAGGTATTACTTATTTTAATAAATTTTATACTTTTTAAATGGACTTGTCCACCCAACTTTGAAGGGTCATAATAGTAGTTTATGAAACTGACACATAAAGAGGGGTATTAAAACACGAGTGTGTGTTTAAAAACCGAGCCGTAGGCGAGGTTTTTAATAGTATCACACGAGTGTTTTAATACCTAGTTATGTGCAGTTTCATACACTACTTTATCTACACTCATACATTTGGGATTGAACCTACTAAATAAAAGATCAACGTTAGAAAAGAGAGAGAGAGACTTTGTTTGTATTAGCTAGGTACCTACCTTGTAATAAGTCGTTTCCTTGGGCAGAGTCCATTTTTTCACATTTTAAAGCTAGAATAAAAAACCTACAAATTTCAGTAAGTATAACAAAATGTAAAAATTGAAATAAAAACTTTAATTGAAATGCTTTAGAAATGGCGCGCATTCTATTAGAAAAAAAAAGAGATCAGTGCAATCGCACTAAGTCATCGATTACCATAGAGTGCATTTAAATCAATGAAAATATGTGGGAAAATATCGTTGTTTTTTTTTAATGTTACGGCACTGGCTTCTTTTTGGATTTGCCCTGTATCGTAATGAGAAAAAAAGTTATTTTATGATGCAGTTGACTGCATCGTAATGAGTTTATTTTTTAATTTTACCTATCCACGAAAATAAAGTGCGTATTTATATTACCTTTTTTGAATTCATATTTGGAACATTACGTTGTGAGTGTAGATAAAACAAATAATACGCAATATATAAAACCAAGAGGTGTACAAGCTACTCTAAAAGTTTAATAAGTTTAGGATTTTTATTAGTATTTCGTTATTTTATTAATTAGTCATCATCCCTATTGTTACTTTCAAGGTGGTGCGACACGAGCAGCCATGACTCAGCACCATGCGATACGAGGCAATTTGGCCGATGTTGCAGCTAAAGATTCGTCCCAAGAAACTGCTGTTAACCTTGTTGCGTCGTTCACTGCACTATTTATTATATCTGTTTTTGGGTAAGTACTGCCTGCCTTCTGTCACCTAGTATCTGGCAACTTATTATCAGATTCCTCAATCTTTTACTACGGTAGTACTTATATCTGTTACGGCTAATACCCGAAGTGCTAATAGCCGGCTAATACTAGGTTTGCCTTCGGTTAAAACTAAATCTAGCCGTCTTTCTGCTGGCTAAACCTAGTTGTAGCTAACGCTACGTCGTTAAAACTAGGTGTAGAGTCTCCCTTCCCACAGAATTCACTTAAAAGTTGCCTCTTTAGAAAGTATCGCTTAACTCTTATCGCTTCTGACGACGTCTCTTATAATTATAATAATGTTCTCAATATACTTTTCCTATGTTTTTGTATTTTGTTACAGGAACTCCCTCCCAATATTTCTAATTATGATGATGTTACACATTATCTTCAATTACTTTGCCGTACGGGCTGTATGCTTAAGAACATTCAATGCACCAAGACTTTTACAAACCATTGATACATACCTAAGGCAGGAGATAATTGCAACACCTTGCGAAATAAATCGGAAAGAAGCGATTATATTTTATCAATTAGGACCAAATTTACTAGGTATAATAGCTTCCTACAACCCGGTCAAGTTAACTCGGCACCTTAAGGTGCGTCCAGATATGTTCTTTTGCCCGTACCGTACCTCCGTTCCGATCGGCGTCGCGATCAAAGAACGCTAGTCTGGACGCATGTTCGGAACGGTGCGGAGGTACGCCGTTCCGTTCGCCAAACAGGTACGCCCCGATCCACCTCGAATCTCTCGCTCTTTTGCCCGTACCCGTATCTCTCGCTCTTGAGCGTCGCGAACAAAGAACGCTAGTCTGGACGCATGTTCGGAACGGTGCGGAGGTACGCCGTCTCGATCGCCGACAGGTACGCTCCGATCCATCGCGAGTCGGTTTTTTCGCCCCGTTCAAAGGAAAAACGGAACGGAGGAACGGTACGGCGCTAGTCTGGACGTGATCGCGGCGACGCCGACGTTCGGAGGTTGTAGTACAGTAGCCCGTAGTACATTTAAATTACGAAAAAGGTTAGGTACCGTTTGCCGTTGTGATGTAGTTATTTATTATGAAATTATAGATACTTTAACCCAAGTTTTACAGATCCTAACTCGCCGTAACCTATATTTGTATATCTCCAAAAATGAGATTTTTTATTTTTCGAGGTTAATCACATGGTTTAGCTATTGTCGTGTTTTACAGCGCTGTGTTTGATTGCCACTGATAATAGTTAGACTGTGAAAAGTAGCCATACACAGATTTAAGACCAGATGAAATGGATGGACTTTATCTGGTCTTAAATCTGTGTATGGATACTTTTCATAGTCTTAATATTATCAGTGGCAATCAAACATAGCGCTGTAGAACACGACAATAGCTAAACCATGTGATTAACCTCGAAAAATAAAAAATAATCATTTTTGGAGATATACAAATATAGGTTGCGGCGGGTTGCGATCTGTTAAAGTATCTATAATTTTGTAATAAATAACTATATCACAACGGCAAACGGTAACCTTTTTCGTAATTTAAATTTACTACAGGCTGCTGTACTATTGGATCGGAACGTTGATACGGAACGGAGGTACGGTACGGCGCTAGTCTGGACGTGATCGCGGCGACGTTCGGCGGTTTGATCGGAACGGTGGTACGGAACGGAGGTACGGAACGGGCAAAAGTAGCGTCCAGACTTATTTGATCGGAACGCTGGTACGGAACGGAGGTACGGTACGATCAAAAGAACATATCTGGACGCACCTTTAAGCTAAAGCGACCCATCTCTTTTTCTCCTTGGGAGCCATCCATAAATTACGTCACACGAATTTCATAATCCCCCCGTCCTTGTCACAGCTGTTGCATCACATTTGTGAAGCCCCACCCCCTCTAGCGTCGCGTCACATATTTTACAATTTTACATCTAGAAATAATTATTGAATTTGAACAGCAGTTTCTAAATTTGTTTGATTTAAATTTTAATAATTTTGAAATGTGTCGTCACGAAATTGAGGACCCCTCCCACCCCCTTGTCATACAGTGTTACACTTCGTCGACCCCCTCCCTCCCCCTTAACGTGTGACGTAATTTATGGACGGCCCCTTGCCTCACGCCACCGTCGTATTTTTTTTAATTTTCGATAAATTATCGTTAACATGTGTACCTACTGGTATGACGACGGTGGGATGAGGCAAGGAGAAAAGGAGAGGGGTCCTTTCGCTTCAAGTGCTGAGTTAACTTGACCGGGATATACGTATAAGTATTGTATTATGTTCTTTATTTTTGATATACATATACTAGTTAATAAATTACATCTTTTACTTATTTCAGATTTGAAACTATGTGGCTTTCAAATAAAACTAGGCTGTTCCATAAAAGAATTGGTAAAGAACAATTCTAACGCTTCTTTGTATCAAACAGTTGTAAAAGCCTATTTCGATCGTAAATACATTTTAGTTTCTAAAGTTAGTAAAAGGAAAATGTATGTGATGATCAAAGAAGAAGCCACTACAGACGATATTCTGTGTTCATACTTTCATGCTGTTCTGCTGTCCATCATCATCTGCTCTATCAACGATCATCCTCTGGTAAGGAACAAGTTATTAATAATTTAAACATCAAAGTTATTGTGTGTGACCTGAGTGGTATTTGAAAACTATTATAATTTAACTTTATCAGTCCGGTCAGGTTTCTTTAGGATAAAACGTATAAGTACACCGTTATTTTTTAAGTGTATCTAAAAATGAAATTGGGATTTCAGACCACGTAAATGAATAACTTTTACTATGGGGCCAACCACAAAATAGTCGAGTCGATGTTGTACTTTTCTATGGAACAGCTGATATTTTTTCTAGATTCCATGGTTTTTAGATATACTTAAAAAATAACGGTGTATATACGCCTGGGCTGTTTAAAACCATCTCTATCAAAGGCCCACATAAAAATAAAACCCATAAACTAAGATTTCTACGCATACTACATACCAATACCAATGAGTGGCGAAGGGTCCATTCCATACAAGCCGATTCCCATCGGGGCATCGGCTTACCTTTCGAAACCCCACCCCACCGATCCACTATGCAGATCATTATAACATTTTTGTTATGATTATCTACATAGTGGATTGAAATTATGGCAAAGGTAAACCGCTCAACAGTTTACCTTGCCATAATTTCACCCCTCGCCACAGTGACATAATACCACTGACCTGAAAAATTTTCTGTTTAACTGGACTGGCTGTCTGTATGATTTGACAGCAAAGTTTTTGTGCCTATTTGAAACGCCTCTAGCGTCTGTCTAAGGAACTATCTGACGTAACTACAATGAAAATGGTTGCCACGATGACACCAGACTTTAGTACCATGTCCCTCACGCTATGCTCACGCTACGTCCTACAGCGCCAAAATGGCGGAAATCAAATAGGCACAAGAACAGTTTGACAGCAGCCAGTCTAGTGGAATATATAGAAGTCAGTGCATAATACAGTACAATTTAAAAAAAAACTATGTCACAACTCACAACTAGTGATGTACAAGACTCGAGTCCTCCGAGTCCTTTTGGCTAGAGCTCGGAGTCGTTTTACAGGGCTCGCCTCGTTTGTATGAAGCTCAACGACTCGGGAGTCTTTTTCAGAGCTCGAGCCTTTTTCAGAGCTCGGCCGATTTCGAGCCATTTTCACGGCTCGAACCTTTTTGAGAGCTCGGTCGATCTCAAGACTTTTTCACGGCTCGAGTCTTTTTCGGCGCACTAGTTGTGATGGGCTGCTGATGAATGAGGATAAGTAGAGCTAAAGCACAATGGATTAAGCATCTACCTACGGTGCTCTTTATAACATAAGACATTCATCTTTTTGAGTTCTAATTTTGGAGACTAGAGTCAGATTTTCAAGGCTATGTGAGCTCGATAGGCTCGGCTTTAATATCTCCGAATATAATAAATATTATTATTTACGGAGATATTTAAAATCATAAACATTAACTCTAAGCTTTTTATGAGGCTTGCGTTCATTTTAAGACTCGAGCTTTTTTGAAGGCTCGAGCTCTTTTGATAGGCTCGAGCTCTTTTGAAGACTTGAATTGAAACTCTTTTGAAGCCTCGAGGCGTGGCTCAGAGAGCTCGTTTCCCGGCTGGGCTCGGGCTTACGAGCCTACCGAGCTCACCGAGTCCTGCCAATCCGACTCGAGTCTTCAAAAGTAGAAATCTACGACTCGAGTTTTGTACATCACTACTCACAACTAACCGAAAAAACTACTTTGTATTAAGGGCACTATGATTTTCTTTCCAATGGCATCGCGAGTGTGCAGACTACGCGCTCTTAAATGTTAAAACATAACTTTTGAACTTGCAGCCATCGTCTAGAACCGACGGGAACCCTCGTCCATTTGCGCAAGTTTGTCAAACGTTGCAGTCGGCAGAATGGAGCCGACAGTTATCCAACGAGACGAACTCACAAGGAGAATTCCTTTACGAGCCCACCGAGGAACTTATATTATATGTTGATAAAATAGTACAAAGCGAGTGGCACCGAGTTCGTGGCGGTCTGCTCGCTACAGGTTTTTATAATTTATTTTTAATCCTCGGCGTCAAATGATTAGAATGTAAAAACAAGCTGTGTTCTATACGAACCATAAAACGGTTTTTTCCTGGCCGCATGTCCATTATACGCCCGTCACCTCATCTTGAACTCATAATGAAACTTTGTCTCCTCGTTCTCGTGAGGGCAAAGTGACGGCGCGGTGGTGGACAAACAACGTAACAGTAGATACTTGAGTACTTTAATAATTATTATATTTTCAGTGGTTATCAATTATTAACTTTCTCATTTTATTACAGGCTGGGATCTTAGCAAACATCTGTTGATGGTCGATGAATGGCGCGTGAGCAGCAAAAAGGTAAAATCCCAACTAGTGTCAAGAAACTTACATTCCATAATGGATGTTGCCAAAGAAATGTCGTTTGGCGATGACATGGATAAAAAGAAAAAACTTTAATTAAGTAAATAATTTTAATAAGGGAGTGAGTTCTCGCAAGTAGTCGTAGTCCTCAAACTAGGTAAAGACGCGTTTCCACCAAAGCGTTTTTTTATCGTCGCTATGCCACTTTGGAATCAGCTCACGACCGCCTAATATTCAAGACCAGATTTCCAGACAAACGGCAAATTCTGTGTATATACAGTACGAGGCATATATCTTGAAATCGGGTTACTTTGGGCATGCGTAGCGGTGCGGGGCGCGGGCGGCGGGAGAGGGGCGCGCGCTATTGGTCGCTCGCAAGAGCACATGCGCGAGTTTATCCCCACTCAGTCGACAAAATTTCAAGATACGTGCCTCGTACTGTACGCGCCGTCTATGAACAGCCACCTCGCAGCGGCGGCAGCTCCCGCTTAGTCTGCTGAGCTGAGCACCCTCCATCAAAATCGACTCGACTATATCTAATTAGCATAGAACCCGAATTGGCACAATCTTTGACAACAGTGCCCTGTATATCAAAACTCTTTTTACAAGAAAAAAATTACAAGTTCATGTAAATTATGTCTTTCTCCAAATAATTTATGAAAGTCACTTGTAAAAATTATTAGACGGAATGGAGAGTTGCCGGACACCCTCAGAAATACTTGGGATTTCCCATTGCGTTTTTTACAAGTTTTGATTTTTTTGATTAATGATTTTTGAAATCGCTAATATAAGGGTGAAAATATATTTTGTAGAGTTTTTTTTTTAAACGGATTTGTGGAACAATTATATTTATAAAGAAAATGCTTGTTTTAAAAAGTATGTAAGATTTGTAAGTTTTGATTCCGAGGCGGCACGGCAACGACCGAAAACGCGTTCGTGGATACGCGCCCTAGTCCATTAATAAATAAGAAACACCAGTCGATTTTCATATAAACAAGGTAACTTTGAAGCCTTGGTTCTCCGCCAGGGATTGATAGAGCTGTGATCTGATAATGGCTATCCAGGGAGTGAATGGAGGAGATCCAGATCGCTATATACACCCATTTGATTTGTTCAGCATGCTAAGAGCTATAACGGCGGGTATATACTAAGGATATGTTTAAAAAACGGCGAATATAACATTAAAATGTATGGAAGTCCTGAAATTGAGAACTCTGGTCCTTACTGCTCTTAGAATGCTGATCAGGACACTTGGGTGTGTATAGCTATCTGGATCTCCTCCGTTCATTCTGTACAGCCATTATCAGATCTCAGTCAAAACTTGGCGAAGAACCAAGGCTCCAAAGTTACGTCGTTTGTATGAAAGTGACTGGTGTTTCTAATTATGCGTCCACCACTGCATATAACATGAATACAATATGATACATCTTAAATTTTTATGGTACGATCATAATGAATCAGACAACGACGATATTATGTGTGTAGTAGTAATAAATAAGTATTTTATAAACTATAAATTAATAATATTTTTGATAAAATATTTGTATTTTTATGAACAGAAAAAAATATTTGTTCCATCCATAGAACTGTATACTAGCGTTTTACCCGTGCACACATTACAGTGACGTCACGGTACAAAATCGGAATTAATTCCGAAATTGATCCATGATGGTTCCATGCAAGAACATTGGTTCCATGTTATGTTTGACATAAGAGATCTGATATTGTGAGAGACATCCATCTATTGTTGCTATAATACATAGACACAGGTATTTATAAAAAAGGTAGCAGAAGTTATTATGACCGAATTAATAATGGATGATAATATATGGTCCTCAGTGCAGAAACGGCAGTACATACAGTCCAGATACTGATGATGGATGTGTTTTGATGACAGTATCGTTAAATTATTTTAAAAAGGCCAGTTTGATAACTATTGAAGAAATAAGAAGTATGGTATGCTCAGTAGTTACACCAATGTGACTTTTGATCATAGGTTATATACGGCTTATTCCGTTTATCCACCCTGAAACACCCACCCTAAGGTGGATGGATATTCGGAAAACGCGTGTTCATCTATCCACCCCATCAAACTATACCAGTGTAAAAAAAAACGATGTAACCACGGGTCTGAAGGGGAAAAAAGTTAGGTAGGTACTCATTTTGTCCGATGACTTGATGTTCAATGGAGCTAATGGGATCTGCCGAAAACAAAGACTAACAAATTATCAAGCTGGCCACTTCAAAATAATTATTATTTATCAATACACATCAGCACACGTATTATGAATTTACGCTTACTCGATAGCGAGTATAGTTAACCTATTTTGTATGTAGTTATCGCTAGAGGCGTTGGTCCAAAGTGCATATAAAATTCAAAACGTCAACAAGTCTTGCAAATCATTCTCTTTAAAAAAAATTTCATTGGTAGAAGTAAGAAATAATTATTTTAGTCTGTAAGTATAGTTAAAGTTCATAAAATACAATAATTATTTCTAAACTGCATTTGTTTGATTCACTGAATTCTATTAATACTGACGTGCCGGACTACAGCTGGGCCACAAAAAAAAAGTTGGAAATCTGACTTTTTGACTATGCCATGATGAAGTCGATAATTTGTAGGAATTTGTCGCTAAAAACCAGAATTTGTCGGTCTTGCGTTTAGGAGATACGTGTGGCGCAGCTGTAGAGGCCTCTCCACAGCTGGGCCACACAGATCTCGAACGGAAGGTCGTAGCGAAAATCGAATTACTCGTATGTGTAGCCGGTAATTTGTTGGAGTTTGTCGCCAAAAACCAGAGTTTGTCGGTCTTGCGTTTAGGAGATACGTGTGGCGCAGCTGTAGAGACGTCTCTACAGCTGGGCCACACGGATCTCGAAAACGGAAGGTCGTAGCGAAAATCTGAGTAAGATATTTTGAACACCTTGTGTGCTTTACAACAATATGATAGTTCTAACTGCGTAGGTCAAATAGATTTTTTGTTTTTCAGATTATTTTGACTACTCTAGACCAGTGTTTTTCAATCTTTTTGATTTCGCGACCCCTTTACAAGTTGAAAAATTCTGGCGACCCCCTTGTGTCATAGTTATAGTAAAGAAAATGACTGCGCAGCGCGATTTTTAGTTAGTTTCATCCACTAATCTTGTAATCTTGCCTGTTAATAGCAAAAAACGGCCGCGCAGCGCGTTTTCTAGTCAGTTTCATCTAGTAATCTTGCTTGTTTGTAGTAAAGAAAAGGGCCGCGCAGCGCGATTTTTAGACAGTTTTATGCAGGTATCCTTGTAATCATGCCTGTTGATAGTAAAGAAAAACGGCCGCGCAGCGCGATTTTTAGTCAGTTTCATTTAATTATCTTGTAATCTTGCTTATTCACAACAAAGGGAATGGCCGCGCAGCGCTACTTTTAGTCAGTTTCATCCAGGTAACCTTGTAATCTTGCCTGTTAATAGGAAAAAACGGCCGCGCAGCGCGATTTTTAGTCAGTTTCATCCACTAATCTTATAATCTTGCTTGTTTTTAGTAAAGAAGAGGGCCGCGCAGCGCGATTTTTAGACAGTTTTATCCAGGTATCCTTGTAATCATGCCTGTTGATAGTAAAAAAAAACGGCCGCGCAGCGCGATTTTTAGTCAGTTTCATCCAGGTAACCCTACAGGGTTACCTGGATGAAAGATAAGATAAGATTACAATCTTGCCTGTTAATAACTTGTGTTTTTATTGTAGTGTTAGAACCTTGCCTTTTTCTTTCGGTCGGCGACCCCCCGAGTAAGGCTTCGCGACCCCCCTAGGGGTCGCGACCCACAGATTGAAAAACACTGCTCTAGACGCTCACATCAATTTGACGCTGACTGTACAAGCGATCTAAAATTACATTACAGTATTTAATAAAATCCTGTATTTTATTGAGTAAAATACAGGATTTCAGATATATATATACATGGCCAAAAAGATATCTGAAAAACGGGACGTCCTGTAAAATACAGGACAGTTGGCCACCCGAAGTGTAGGTAGACCACGTCACTCCCTCTGTCTCAGAATGCTATACCAGCCCCCCTAGCATGACCGACGAAACACGATATATATCGCGTGATATAGCGTTTTATCGACACCCTACTGTCAAAATCCATTATCTTTTGACAGTTAAACGTGATAAATCACGATATCATATCGTGTTTCGGTGGTCATGCTAGGCAGGCTGGCGCAGTATACTTATTATTGTACCGTGTTCCGGAGAAAATAACTTTAATATTTTTCTATTTATTTTAATTAAATAATACATAAACGTCTGCATAATAAGATAACATTATTAGGGCCAGACGATACTTTCGATCCAGTCGAGGTAGCGCGACACACGAGTGTAGACACCGGGCGCGGGTGAGCTGCAGCCCAGGCCGAAAGAGATGACGCCCACCACGCGATAGGGGGACTGGCCTGGCACAATCATCTGCAGGGGTCCGCCCGAATCACCTTCACACGCGTCCTTGTGTCCCTCAGGGTCGGCGGCGCAGATCTGCTCCGCGATAATCCCGCGCGGTAACTTCTTCCAAATAATGTAATGCGGTTCGCAACTCCGTGTACTTACAGCTGAGACACTAGCTTTTAGTAATGTGGAGCTCTTCAATTTTTTTCTAACGCTCTTATCCTCCCCAGCCTGAGACGATCATTTCCGATTCAGGGTCTCCATCGCTCGTGTACAGACATGCGGGACTCACGATGGTAGACACCTTCACCGGCCTCTCTAACCTCAACAGGGCGATATCATTATATTTCATGATCCGGAAGTATTCAGGATGAACGATGCTCTGAGCTATCTTGTAATCTGTCTCATCGTTCCAAGCGCCGTCGCCCAATTCTACGAAAAGTTGGCTCCACTCTTTCGTTATTTTGTATGCAGTGTGCAGCAGTTAGCACGTAAGACGTCGATATTAAGGTACCACCGCATCTGAAGACTTCGTCGCCCTCATTATATCCAAGAGCAACCATATGAGGGAACTCGCCGATTGATGCTTCGACTCCTACAATAATGTAACTAATGGGTCCTATTGAGGACTTTACTATATTCTTGCACTCTTCGCCGGCCTTCCGTGCGATCGACCCGAACCTCTTGGATGAAAAGGGGCAACAAATTACTTCAAAACCACCTCTCCAGCCACATCTTGGAAATGGGTGATGTTTTTTCTTTTTTATTGCACTCAAAGCCTCTTCACAGTCCGTGGCCACTGTACAAATACCGTACCGTATTATTTGGGCCGTCTCCACAATCTTCTCCGATACGCGCAGGACGTGAGCCCAAACTTAATCCTAATAATAAGAAAATACACCACACAAAAAATTAATTGTTCCACATTTTGATTAAAAAAAAATACCATTGCACTAACCATATCCGTTCCGTTTTCCTCTTCGACAAAACGATGTTCAAGTTATTAAAAAGAATATGATTTAAAACCTGATGAGCCGGCCCGTGTATGCTGATCTGACTGATGCGCTGCTATTTAAAGATAGCAATCAACAGGATACTTTTACGTTATTTTCATAGTTTTTATTAAAAATATCTTTAGGCATTTAAAATTTTGTGACTAGGGATGGGTTTACTCCCGGAAATTTTCCAAAAAAACCCGGTATTAAACCCGTTGGCCGGGAAAATACTCATTTGATTAAATTAAATTAATTGTTAACGACTACATATTTCTATTGTATGTGTGATCTTTGAAATTAATGTCGGTTATCGGAAATTACTTTTTATAAAGGAAAAGCACATTACGTCGAAGGTTTACTTAAGAAGTAAATTTTTAGTAGTAGGTCTGTGGAAAATACACCTACTTACCAACCAGACTATTTAATCCTTTACGTCCCGCGTAAAGTGTTATTATTCCCTTACGTCCCGTTCACGGTAACGAGTTAGTATAGCGCCTTCTCTATCAAAATTTTCATACAAATGATAAAGACAAAAAACTTTATAGTATATAAGTAGGCGTTAACAATACCTTAGAGAAGTAAATGCGCGCTTACACTGCGCTTCTTAAAGGTTCGCTTAACTTATACCCTTGGCTTCATCTCTCCTATTTGAGGGCGATTTATTTGGCAAGATATTGATAGCCATTTTTTATTACAGAGAATAACAATGGAACCAGCACACCGGTCAATTTTTTGTACAAAAATTGGAAATAATTGGAAATTATTATAAAAAAATATTTTCTTAAGATAATGAGATATAAAAATAGCACTGTGAATGCCTAAAATCTAAAAATTCAAAAATAATGATCATTTATTGATCAAAAGAACAATAAATGGGTCATCAGCACAACTGCGCCACCCTGAGCTTCAAAATTCAATACACAAGCCAGGTGAGTTGAGCATACAGACACGAGATAGCATGTCTGCGCAGTACGGGGAGTATAAAGAGTAAAGCTCGTTCGCTTAGATAGTGTCGGTACACCCGCAAGCAAATGTGTTCAGAGACAGGCATACCGGCAAGTTTTTGGTAATGTTACTGATAACGGTAAACAATATCGTTATCGGTATCGATAATTATTTAAGTTGTACCATAGTGTGCGGGCGGGGGACTATGCCATGATGAAGTCGATATTTGTCGGAATTTGTCGCCAAAAACCAGATTTTGTCGGTCTTTCGTTTAGGAGATACGTGTGGCTCAGCTGTAGAGACGTCTCTACAGCTGGGCCACACAGATCTCGAAAACGGAAGGTCGTAGCGAAAATCTGATTACTCGTATGTGTAGCCGGTATTTTGTCGGAATTTGTCGCCAAAAACCAGAGTTTGTCGGTCTTCCGTTTACGAGATACGTGTGGCTCAGCTGTAGAGACGTCTCTACAGCTGGGCCACACAGATCTCGAAAACGGAAGGTCGTAGCGAAAATCTGATTACTTGTATGTGAAGCCGGTATTTTGTCGGATTTTGTCACCAAGAACCAGATTTTGTCGGTCTTCCGTTTAGGAGATACGTGTGGCTCAGCTGTAGAGACGTCTCTACAGCTGGGCCACACAGATCTCGAAAACGGAAGGTCGTAGCGAAAATCTGATTACTCGTATGTGTAGCCGGTATTTTGTCGGAATTTGTCGCCAAAAACCAGAGTTTGTCGGTCTTCCGTTTAGGAGATACGTGTGGCCCAGCTGTAGAGACGTCTCTACGGCTGGGCCACACAGATCTCGAAAACGGAAGGTCGTAGCGAAAATCTGATTACTCGTGGGTGTAGCCGGTATTTTGTCGGAATTTGTCACCAAGAACCAGATTTTGTCGGTCTTGCGTTTAGGAGATACGTGAGGATACGCTGTGGAGACCTTTCTACCTGGATCTTGAGAAAGGAAGGTCGTAGCGAAAATCTGATAACTCGAGTGTGTAGCCGTTAGTTTGTCGGAGTTTGTCACCAAGAATCAGAGTTTGTCGATCTTGCGTTTAGAAGATATGTGAGGATATGCTGTAGAGACCTTTCTACCTGGATCTCGAGAACGAAAGGTCGTAGCGAAAATCTGATAACTCCTATGTGTAGTCGGTAGTTCGAGCGAGTTTGTCGCGAAATACCAGAGCTTGATCGCCTTACATTTACGAGATAAATGTGATTTGAATGTACCTTCGCGAATGTACATTCGCGTACAACTGTGTTTGAAATAATTATACTACTTTAATGAATGCATGCATGCATGCTATCTAAGCTTCATGATGTTTTATTTCTTACAATATGCGGCCGCCCTGAATTAGCTTTAACGGTCACCCATCCGACACCTGACCGGACCGAGTGTTGTTTATAAAACGTTACCAGCAACTAGGGACCGACCGAACCCACTTTTCACCGAGAATCGGAGACCGAGATTAAAAAATAGTCTCGGCCGAGACCGAGACCGAGTTTTTTTTTTAAGTTACTATAAAATGGCAAAAAAAAAGCAAATCGATGTACTATGGGCAACAGCGTCGCTTAATCAGTTTGCAACAAAATTCGCGTGCGCGTGTATCGCCCTTGCACGAACTAAACGTATTATTATATTATTACAAAATTGCTTTCTTGTGGTTTGACATTAGGATATTAAATATATTTTAAGGTGTATTTTACAAAAAATAAATTAACCACATCGGATCTGCAGGAGCCTAAACTTGGTATATTTTGAAAATGTGTTTTGATTTAATTTAAAACAAGACAGTGGCTGAAATGTATTAATTTAATATATTTTAAGAACCGGCTTAGCAATACATGATAGGATTTAGAACAAAAAAATTTTTTCCCCATACAAACAGATTACCCATAACTCCTCTCCTAAGGGAAGAATTTTTAAGAACTGCGGGTCCAAAATATTGTTTTGACTTCAAGTATACTTGTGCCAAACGGCTATGCTGTAGATGGGTTTGAGGTTTTCCATTGATTTTGAGCTCGTACGCCAACCACACCACTATATTAATATAACATTCACATTCAAAAAAATACCAAAAGACTGAAATCAACAATTTTGATTTGATTTGATTAATCACAGTGAAGGATGCGTCAGCTTATTTCAATTTCAATTATTTATTGACCATGTTATAACATAGAACGTTACATTTGGCATGTCATAGCGTTACATTATTTCAATAAATCTTAAATACTATGTTTAAGTCATACATTTAATAAGTCATTCTAGAATACTATTAATTACCCACAGGAGACTTTTAGTACTTATTCTTATTTTCTCTGTTTAACTATCGCAGTTGTAAAATGTCATGATATTGTCAAAAGGCCTTATAAAATAAATTAAATTAAAAATTACAATGTCATGAAAAGTCAATTTCGGTCACAATATTATTACAAATCGAAATTATTTTGCTTCCATGTTTTTGTCATGAACTCATTAATTTTATAAAAAGGGTGTGACTCAAAAAATAATTTTATTACAATCTTAAATTTGGTCAGTGGCAATTTGGTGATGAAAAGTGGCAGTTTATTATACATGTCAATTTTTAGGTGAAATCCTTGTTTGTGCGTTTTATGTAGTCGAGTCACTGGGGTCTGTAACTTTTCTTTATTGCGTGTATTGTATTGGGTAAGTGGTGTTTCTGCATGTGTACTTCCAGTAGAGATTTATAGATAAACAAGGACACCACAGTCATTATCCTATTTAACTTAAAATATTCCCTCGCTGAATGATGTCTCTTGAGGCAATTAATGATTCTTATGGACCTCTTTTGGCAAATTAACACTCGTTCAATATTTGACGCATTTCCCCATACTGTAACGGCGTAGCTAATAATAGAATGAAAATAAGCATAATAAACAGATACTAGAGTTTTTCTACTAACTAGAGATCTTAATTTAAATAGGACGTAATTCGCGCTTGCTAATTTTTTACATATTTTGTCAATGTGATTTTCATGACTGATCGTGTAATCAACGTCATATCCTAGAAAAGTGGTGCTTTTTGTTTCATTCAGTTGTTTTTCTTTTCTTAATTTATAATTGATCATTACAGTTTTATCCCTATTTAACACTATTCCATTTATTTCAAACCATTTTTTTATATTGTCTAATACTTTAAGTTTCTTTTCATTCACTCCCTTTTCGGTCGTGTCTTTTACACCTATATGAGTATCATCCGCAAACAACGTAGCGTGACTTCCAGCTGGTAAACAATTTTCAAGATCATTCACATAAATTAGAAATAACAAAGGCCCTAAAATAGATCCTTGCGGAACACCTATGCTACATATTTGTTCATTAGAAATTGTATTATTGATTTTAGTGACTTGTTTCCGACTCGTTAAGTAAGTTCGTATCATTTTCAGCTCTTTTCCTTCAAATCCATAATAGTTTAACTTAAGTAACAAAATATCATGTCTTAAACTGTCAAATGCTTTGGATAAATCGCAAAAAATGCTTGAACATTTGTTGTTGTTTTTCATCCATCGCACTCAACACGGAATAAACAACCCTAAGAATTGCCATTTCTGTGGAACGACCTTTACGAAAGCCATATTGAGTATCCGTAAGTAGATCATTTGATTCAAAGAATTTAACCATTCTATCTTTAATAGCAGATTCCAAGATTTTTGAAAGCACTGGTAGTATACATACAGGTCTATAATTTTCTATATTTTTGGTATCACCTTTCTTATGGAGAGGTACAATTTTCCCAATTTTCAGAGAATCTGGGAAAATACCTTGCGCTAGGCAGGCATTGAGGGTGATTAAAATTAGTCTAATGAAAAAATCATTGTTCAAAATTAACTGCTTCATTATTTTACAATTCATGCCATAAATATCTACGGATTCTTTATTCTTAAGGCCTTTAATGATTTTTTTAAGTTCACGAAATGTCAACGGCTCAAAGTTAACGCACATACAAGGTTTTTTTGATTTGTTTAAGAATTGCTCGCAATGATTCCTATCTATTTGAATAAACTCTGTTAATTTTGCTGCAATTGTATTAAAGAATAAATTAAAAGCATTTGCAATTTCTTTTTCCCCTTTTACCAAATTACCACCGTTATCAGTGACGGCATCAAATTTACTGAGTTTTTTTTCTTTCTATTTGTCTGCTCGTTGATTATTTTCCAAGACTCTTTAATTTTATTTTTAGATTTTTCGATTCTTTTCACATAGGTTAGCTTTTTAGCTGTTACTAAAACTTTTCGAAATACTTTTCTATACTTTTTGAAACGATTTTTCGTTTCATCGGAAGGATAACAATCATTTAATAGTTCTAAATTATCTAATTTTCTTTTTGAAACGGTTATACCTTTAGTTGATAACACAGTTGATCTCTTATTCCCATACTTTTTTTTTATTGGAAATGCAATATTAAAGCAGTACTTTACAAAGTCCATAAGTATATTCATTTTGTCATTAGCGTCTACTGTATCACAGATCAGATCATAAGTTCTCTGAAAATCTCTATTGAACAAGTATTCAAAATAATTGACATTGCTTTGAGAATAAAATCTTTGCATCCTGTATTGATTCCTATTATCAGCATTTTTATTTAAATCTGTTTTTATATAATATTTTAAAAATATTACATTGTGTTCAGAAAGCTTTTGACTTAGAACTACCGCCTCGTGATAACTGTAGTTACTATCTTTGCTAACAATAAAATTATCAATACAAGTTGCACTCTTTTTCACAGTCCTGGTGGGCTCTTTTATCATTGGTATACAATTAAAGTTTTCTAAAATACTCAAAAATGATTTAGTTTTCTTATCTAATTTTAATAAGTCCAGATTAAAGTCTCCTGCTAATATTAACTTCTTATTTTCTCTGGTCACTATATGTAATAATTTTGTCAAGATGTCTTCAAATATTAAAATATTATATTATGCTCTGTACATGCAAACGATTACAATCTTTGATGATTTTAATTCTATGGCTGTTAGTTCACAATTCAATTCAGAAGTGAGTATATTAATATCATGTCTTAATTAATAATCTATATTCTCTCTTACAAAAATAGCCACTCCGCCGTGTCCAAAAATGAGTCTATTATAATACGACGCCAGAGAGAAGCCTGTTATAACCATATTATCTATACCATATTATCTAACTTTGCCTCATTACACCATGTCTTAGTGAGGCAAAGTATATCACAGTTTTGTGTCTGAGTCATTAATTCTATTTCTAAAAATTTGTAATTTATACTTTGAACATTAGAGTGTATGATATTTAACGATTGACATCTATTATTATCCACTTTTGAAAATTTTCAGAAATTGGAAGTTTGTCTTCGAAGTTTTCGGAGCATTTGATAAATGTTAGAGATGAAGTCCCTCTAAATCTATATGCTGCTTTGTCAAGTTCTTCAGTAAGGTGGTGCTTCACTCCTTTCCTCTTAACACAGTTCAGGTCGATATATTTGACATTTGCTGTGTACGTCGCAAAAGGACATCAGGCAGAGTCTCATAGAAAAAAACCAAAGAATGTATAACATTTCTGTATTTTCCAAAATGTAGGCATGTAATTAGTAATTCATAGAAAATATTCAGATTTTTACGAAGACTTATTTTTTAAGAGTTATTTATGTTTGAAAGTTTTTTTTTGGTAGCCCCGACACTAAATAGCAACACCACCACGACAACACGTTTCGTTAGCTGCGTTATGCTAGGGCCACACTAACGTGATATGCCAACAATTATGACCATTGATGAACCTTATGCGTATAGGAGTAAGGAAAATTATGACCATAATTATTGCCATATCACGGTAGTGTGCACGTAACATTAGTGATACAGATTAGCACCACAATGTACGAGTCGGAACCATCAAACAGAAAATCTGTGAACAAAACACTTTTGACAGTTGACTGACAGCCGGCAGACATTCTTTTTTTTAATGCGCAATCACTTGTGCCACAGAACAAATATACTCAGGGGAGACTTGTGAAATCGCTGACAAAGATGTCCGTTTCATTGATATGCTTTTGTTTTTTTCAATAATTAATTAAAGCAAAATGAAGAAGTTAAAAAATAATGTTGTTGCTGTTTTATGATTCTAGTAACATAGAGTGTTTAAAGATAACAGAATTATGTTTATACACTTTTGGGTCTCATGTGCCTGATGTCCTTTGCGAGTTCTTGATTTATCTCATATATCCTTGCGTCATCCACTCCATTGTACAGTAAACTTCCTATTACAACATTGAACTTTCTTTCGCTATTATTTGTAATTAGTTTTATTATATTCTTGTACGTTGAATTTTTCTCTTTTTGATAACAATATTCACTTAATAATACAGCCATTACGTCACCTTCTTGTAAATATTTTACTTGCTCATTATAGTTTATTAACACTTGGTCATGTCGTGCACCAGGCTTACAATAGTTGATAATATTTATGTATTCATTTTTTTCTTTTATGTTCCTCGCCAGTTCACTTCCTATCCCATCGGAGAATATCACCATTCTTCGGTGCTTCATTTCTTTTATCTTGTCACATTGGTTTACTTCTTTTATTTGTGTCTTTTTTTGATCTGTATTATAAATTGATTTGAAATGTTCTAGTTTTTGTTCTAATATAGCACATTCGTTTTGGAGGTTTTTACTTAAATTTTCCAGTTTTTTTATTATGTTCCTCTCTTTCTTAATCTTCTTGGATAACTTTTTATTACGATACGGTAACTTAGTTACTACTTGAATTATTTTCTTTTTACTAGGTCTTTTCCGTTCCCTTGACTGACGCACATTGTACATTTCTTCATAGTTGTCGGTCTGTGTAGCCTGATTTTTGCTTGGTGGAAGTTGTTTACTTCTGGGTAATGGCATGTTTCGCTGCTTTTCTCGTAGAGGTGATTGCATGTATTTTATAGATTTTTTAAGAATAGTACAATTTTCTATTTCTTTTTTGAGACTTCCGTTTTCCAGCAGCAACGCATCAATTACGTGATTTGCAGCGCTTAGTTCCTTATTCAGTTGTTCAACTTGCATTTCCAATTCTATGATGCGGGAGTTGTTGCACAGTGATATATCAGGGAGGCTTCGTATAGTCTCATCGTGAATAAAAGAATTATCTTGGTACTGCACGTTCGTGCCCTGGTAACTACTATATGACAAATCTAATTCTGAAGTCGATTTCCGTCTCTGCCGTCTTAAAGTAACGTTTTCCATTTTCTTATTTGGTATTTATAACTCGGCGACACTTTTTCAGTCCGTCAAAAATATCGAGAAAAAAAATATCTTGGTACTTATTTAGGTTTTAACTTCATATATCACCACCAAATGTTTATGCAATGTTCAAAAAAAGTAGAAGAGAAAAAAAATATCAAAATGAAAAAGTCTTAGCTGGATTTGAACTTCGGGCCGCAGATCGACAGTCCAGAGATATGATCCGATGGGCCAAGCGCTCACTGGAAAATTTGTTGAAATAGCACTAGAGATCTCACTTCGAAGCGATGTTTATGGCTTGCTGTTCTATTGTTCATCAAGGTCAAATATTCACTGACACCATACACAAAATATACCTAGTTAGTTTTTCTAATTATCAGCTTAGCTTCAGCAATAATTTATTACACTTTTTTATATTTTTGAAAAGCGGGTGGAAGTGATTTTGAATTTGTTTACTGTCCAGTTATTAGATAATAGTACGATTTTCAATGAATTTTATAGCACCAAAACACTTCTGTTCGCTTGTGCACAGTTATAGTCATATTTCTTTTCTTTGCACTGTTAGTATTGTTCTGTTTTAAACAATATTTGCACCGTTCACTTTTCACATCTGTTTATTTACAATATCTTCACTTTCAATCATAGATTTACGCCGACAATGAATGAGGCGTTGGTTTATCCGGTACTGCATATGATAAATATAATTGATGACAAAATTATTCACTTTACTAATTTTAAATATTTTTGATACACAGAGACACTGCTTATGCCCTGTGGCATGCGTAACAGCGTTAGTTCCAATTACGCATGCCTCAGCGAAGAAGACCTATGACTATAAGTAGGTACTAATAGGCCGAGATTCTCGGCCATTTTGGCCGAGACCGAGACATAATTTTTGGCCGAGACTGGCCGAGACCGAGACCGAGATCTCGGTCGGTCCTTACAAGCAACGCGTGGTTGTTGCATATGTCGTAGGATAATTGTAAAAATAGGATTTTTATAAAAATCCTAGTATGATTGTAAAATACCGGATAATTAGAATCTAAGACAGATTTTTGCAATCGTCCGAGTGATGTTTAGGATTTTTACAAAAATCCAGCGTATCTTAGGTAAATCGTCAATGATCATCACTTTGCGCACGCTGATTGGCTGACGTAAACGTTATGGGCTGACGGATGCTTTGATTGGCTAACGGCAACATTCATTGCGTCCATTGTTATTATTGTGATTATTGTCAAATATTTTTCCAGTGTTTTGTTGAAATATTACGTTTTTTATTAAAAAAAAACTGAGTGCTCAAATCAATCAAGAGACATTAATGTACAATGAGTGAAGTAAGTGAAGTGGATATTGTACAAATGCTGGGCTCGATCAGTGCAGACAATTTGGCGGTTAAGTATAACCGAAAAATAACTTTACTACACAGAGCTAAATAAAACCTCAATATTACAATAAAGCTCAGCTCAACGTAAAGTCAAGTCTAATCTCGCCGTTACCTACCTATATGCCAACGTGATGCCAACAGTTAAGCAGGTCCCTTCAGACTGTGGGTTCCACTACATGGTTCCATCAGTGGGACCAAAAGGATTTCCAAGTCCTCGTGTTCCCACTGCTAAATATCGGTGCCCCCCCCCCCCCCCCCCCCCCCCCCCGATATTTAGCAGTTATTTGACTCACTGATGGAACCATGTAGTGGAACCTACAGTCCAAAGGGTTAGTAGTAGGGCATGGAATACCGGAATGATTTTCATACCGGTATTGATACCGGTATTAAAATTTCAACTACCGGTATACCGGTATTTTTTTAAAACTGATAGTTACCTACTTTTTAAATGATTCTAAGAACGATTAGTAAGTCTTGTTTGTGGAAAGTGATTAAAGCAATTTTGTACGCTATACTTTATGGCAGAAACACTCAAGCTATTCACCAACTGCCTAGAAACCACAAAATGAGTTATTAAAGTTATACCTAGGTAATTAAGAATACTAAAGAAAATACGTTATTTGATTCAAGTATTATTGAAATAAAAAAATATCTAAATTTCAATAGAGAAGATGGTTGGAGAGTACCACCAGCATGGGACCCTATAATTCTTCCACTAAAATCTCATCCCAAATCACACACTGCAGGATCTAAAGATACAGTTAGTTCGTTTTGTAGATAGGGATCAAAAGGGAGGTCTCTCTGAGTATTCTTCCGCCGTTCTTTCTCTGAGAGGCCGCCTGATTTGTGAACTGGTGGTAGATTCAGTAGCTAGATCGTGTTTTCTGGCGCAATACAACTCAAGTAAAACATTAGATAATACTTTTTTATTTTTTCTTTAAAAATGGGCATAAGCCCCTCTTAAAGAAATACAGACCCGTCTCACTTCTGAACATTACGTATACCTAGGACAAGTAGTCCAGTTAGGCAAGTCCAACTTCAAGAAAGAGATTTCTCGTCGAATCCTACTCGGATGGGCAGCATTCTGGATGCTTCGAAAAATCTTCGCGTCTGACTTACGACTTACCTCAGTGTCTCAAGACGAAACTCTATATATAAAGATAATTTATCTATATTTAAAGATAGTTTATGGAACACTCTGGATGCGGGCAACGCAGAACCGATCGTCTTGGAGATTCTTAAGGGAGGCGGAGATCCTTGAATGAGACCAGCAGTAGTCGTCATGCGGCTGATATGATGACGATGAAAACATTAAACTAACAACTAAAAGGAAAATCATTAAATAACATCTAGACTAGATACTGACTATATGCATGCAGTGTTTTGCGTAGTTGATTTAGTGGAGATTTTTCCTATAATCGTGTCGTGATTATTCGTGATTCGTTGAGTTTTCATATCGTAAACTCATTTGCAGTATGAACAACACTGTGAACCATAGAAATTGAACGTTCTGCATAGTCTTTAAACACCCTTGCAAAAATATATATCTTTTGCAGCTGCCGTAGTCACGGGGAACTGCAAAGGTGCCGAAACGTCGGGAAAACCAAAAATCAAACCAAATACCAACTAATTACCAAAGTACTTTTAATAAAACCGCGCTAGTAGCCGTTAAAAAATGTTTTATTTCATGTCTAGTGAGCGCGTAAGCTTGAGAAGTGAATATACTTTTTTCGAAATACCGAAATACCGGTATTTTACTCTCAAATACCGGTATCAAAATACCGAAAAAAAATACCGGTATACCGGTATTTCGGTATACCGGTATCCATGCCCTAGTTAGTAGGTAAGTACTTAGTAGTGACAGTTCACTTTAGTAAAGTTAATCACAAGAAAAGTTTAAAAACCATTCATCAGAAAAGTATTTATAATATTAACTATTCATTAAATTTATATTTTATAAATAAATTGCACATCAATCATACCATACTTTACGTTGTTTTCACTTGTTTTATTTTATTGACCATTTTCCTAAAGGTACATCGATAAATAACCAAATAAAACCTCATGAAACTCACTTAGCATGTCGTACTCATTAAATTACCACTTACATTTATAGGACAGATGTACGCGACTGTACGATACACCACGTATATAGAGTAGGAGACGAGCCCCCCTAGCCAAAGTAACATTTGCAAATTTTCGCTATCGCTTCGCTTCGAAACATGTATGGATTTGACGTTTTAAAATTCGATTGTTAACGAAACCTTATGTCAATCCCATACATGTTTCGAAAGCGAAGCGATAACGAAGATTAGCGAATGTTACTTTGGCTAGGCCCTCAGATACCAAACGTTGTCGATACAATAAACGTTGAATACATCATACAATAAACGTTGAATACATCAATTACTATTCGAATAATTAATTGAAATCTTTCATATTTCCTCACTAAATTCCTTTAATCATATAAATTTTGGATTTAATATTAACTATGTACATAAAATAATACAAAACAACTATACTGCTTACGCATTTTGGATTAGGCTCTAAAACTATAATCATAAAAAAACAAACCCCTTATTTCTCTGGAAAGGGGTGTCGACCAAGTCTGTAACTTAAGGACAAACTCGGGAAAACTACCGGCTACACATACGAGTAATCAGATTTTCGCTACGTCCTTTCGTTCTCGAGATCCAGGTAGAAAGGTCTCTACAGCATATCCTCACATATCTTCTAAACGCAAGATCGACAAACTCTGATTCTTGGTGACAAACTCCGACAAACTAACGGCTACACACTCGAGTTATCAGATTTTCGCTACGACCTTCCTTTCTCAAGATCCAGGTAGAAAGGTCTCCACAGCGTATCCTCACGTATCTCCTAAACGCAAGACCGACAAAATCTGGTTCTTGGTGACAAATTCCGACAAAATACCGGCTACACCCACGAGTAATCAGATTTTCGCTACGACCTTCCGTTTTCGAGATCTGTGTGGCCCAGCCGTAGAGACGTCTCTACAGCTGGGCCACACGTATCTCCTAAACGGAAGACCGACAAACTCTGGTTTTTGGCGACAAATTCCGACAAAATACCGGCTACACATACGAGTAATCATATTTTCGCTACGACCTTCCGTTTTCGAGATCTGTGTGGCCCAGCTGTAGAGACGTCTCTACAGCTGAGCCACACGTATCTCCTAAACGGAAGACCGACAAAATCTGGTTCTTGGTGACAAAATCCGACAAAATACCGGCTACACATACAAGTAATCAGATTTTCGCTACGACCTTCCGTTTTTGAGATCTGTGTGGCCCAGCTGTAGAGACGTCTCTACAGCTGAGCCACACGTATCTCGTAAACGGAAGACCGACAAACTCTGGTTTTTGGCGACAAATTCCGACAAAATACCGGCTACACATACGAGTAATCAGATTTTCGCTACGACCTTCCGTTTTCGAGATCTGTGTGGCCCAGCTGTAGAGACGTCTCTACAGCTGAGCCACACGTATCTCCTAAACGGAAGACCGACAAAATCTGGTTTTTGGCGACAAATTCCGACAAATTATCGACTTCATCATGGCATAGTCAAAAAGTAAGATTTCCAACTTTTTTTTTTGTGGCCCAGCTGTAGTCCGGCACGTCAAATTGACTTGCGGGTGTACGCCGCACGCGGTATCCTTTGTTTATGCGGCGGCATCCTTTGACAAGAAGCGGCACGTGCACAGGCGGCGCGATGAAAGGGCGACACTATCTAAGCGAATGCGCTTTACTCTGTGGTAGAAGCTGTCCGCTGCGTTAAAGCCTCGATTACATACGCCAATTTAGCTTCCTAGCTAGGGTCCAATTTCGGGTTGCCACCCGTACTACATAATAAAATATTGTACAATAACATCGATTTTAAAATTGATTTAACACTTTAACGGAAAAGTAAACATTGTTTAAGATTGTAGATGAGAATAGAAAATAAAAAATCATAAAAAATGTTGACTTTTCCGTTATTTGTGCAAATTCACTGTTAAAATTGAACTTATTTATACGGGTGGCAACTCTAAATTGGTTCCTAGCTAGGATGCTAAATCGGCGTATGTAATCGAGGCTTAAGTGGGATCCCGCTGCGGGAATATAGATTGCTGGTTTTCTGACGGAAAGATGCTTGCAGTGCATGAGTAAGCTCTAAACTATGTCGCCCTGCGCACGGATCCCGCTTAACGCAGCGGACAGCCTAAAAAGTACTGGGTACTGTGTAACATCGCCTTAGCGTTTATCACTGACCAATCACAGTAAAAAAAAATGTGTGAGTGAGATAGCGCTCTACTAACTTTTTTCCGTTAACAGACTATTATGTAATCTGGTTTAAAAAATTTCCAGTCCAGTTTGGAATAATGTTAACCAGCATATAATAGTCTAGAGCACTGTGGAGTGGACTAGACTGAATCACAAGATTACTGGACTGAAAATGTGAACCTGATATTACACATCTAATTTTGTTGATGCAACAAATGTGGACCAAAGACCTAAGTCATGACAAGGAATGAAATAAAAATACAATATACTACACCATTCCAATTTATTTTAGTATTGTCAAATTATTGAATTGCGACATTGCAATAGTTATTAATTTAAGACGTGGCATCGACGAACATTCAAATAAATTAAGAGCCATAAATTACGTAGAACTACTACATGTTTAAATAAATATACTTAGATGAATGTTAATAAATAAGCCAAACATTCAAATTTACGGAAAATTGCTAAATATACATCTATTTCAAATGAAAATGGCTTCTCAACAGCGACCTATTAACAAATCAACAATATTTCCATCCTTATGTACATAAATGTAAATACTTTGGTAACTCGACACTATGTTAAAGTACAGCTACGATTTAGATAAATCATTACAAAACCGGGAAAGTATAACGAAGTATGTCAATAATTTATCTCAAGAAATCTTATCTAATTCGCTAGGCCACTCTTTTAACAGAACTAATATTAACCGCTAAAATTGATCTAAGTACAATAAATAAGAAAAATACTGAGTCACCTACAATACATCTATGGTGAAAATTTTATTAAAAAATTTGCTTATGATTACCCAAAAACAGTATGCACAGCATACTGTTCACCATTATAATGATCTAGCATGACCCAGCTTTAACCACAAGATTTACTGATACCTAGTTACTTCTACTGTTACGAGGATTTCAGTTGAATCACACCACACTTAGTCAATACGTCGTCTACAGATACTAAAATAATGAAGGTTCACGAATTAAACAAATAAAAAAACAACATCGTCAAGCAATATAATCATCACATAACTAAGTACACCAATAATAATAATAATAGATCACAATTATCTTGAATCAACCACGAGTAAAACTCCGGCGCCTGTTCGGCAGTTTATCTATAGAATAAATATTTATTTTGAACTGCATTTAGGTAATGCATGATCTAAATACCTACATTTATATGTTTAACCTTCACAGAGACTGTTGTTTTCATTAATTTTACAATCCACATCTTTAGTGTCTTGGGCACCGGACTATATACAAAAACCAATCTTCTCAAAAGACGTATCTTTAACGTTTCCTAGAATAAAAACAACGTAATCAAAAATGCATCGCTTACGGGTTTAACTATAACAAATGAAATAAAATATAAGTAATTAAAACATTTAAATAGGTATGTATAATAATAACACTTATGAAAACAATAATTGACTATTTGTGTTGCGTGTGAAACAAACTGGATTACTTTAGGGCACTACTTTAAGAATGAGAGTCCCGTACGTGTGTGTTGACTACAACTCTTGATTCGAGTCAGTAAAATGAAACTTGCATTGTTAAATATCTTTTAAATTGATAGCGAAAATACACTTTTACACTTATGAGTATATTCATAAATTGATCGATGTGCACATGCATATTTTAGCTGGTCCGATTACCTGATCTACGATGACATCAAAACATTTTTTACTGACTCGAATCAAAAATGTTAGTTGGTATAGTTTGGCCAGGGCTTACTTGCCGAACTGTTTGATAAGCATGTCAGTGCTAAGGGACTTGGGCCGTTCGATGGGTAGTCCGAGACCGCGAGACCAAATCAGCTGAGCTAGGACACCCAGAGCGCGGGAAACTCCGAACATTACAGTGTAGTAGTTCATTTCCTTTAGTCCGTAATACTGTAAATAAAAGATAATAAGTTATACTTTTATATTCATCTATCTGCAGGGACAACCAACATAGAACAGTGGAGGCATTAAAATGGCTTATGATGTGTAATAATTAATAGTTTAATAATAAATTATTCATATTTATGTGTTCATGTGAAAAAATTACTTTCATGTAATAAAAAAATAGAATGGTGGTCTCTTGACTATTCGACATCATGGTGTGATCAAATGTCACAAAATACTAAACGATACCGAAATAGTAAAAAAAAATAGAAACCTAAATATGTATAAATACACGACGTACATACTTCAAACGAAAAACTACTTTATTTCAATGAATAGTAAAGGCTGAAAAACAATAATGAGAATTTTGTGGTGCAATAAGAAAGAAAAGTGAGTGGGTGCTGACCTGTAAAAGAACACCAGAGTGTGAGTCCACGTTGGGCCAGGGGTTCTTGACCTTGCCGAGCTCGGTGAGGATGGGGGGCACCACCTTGTACACGGCCGCCACCAGCTTGAACAGGGGGTCGTTGGGCAGGTGCTTCAGGGCGAACTCGCGCTGGCACGTGTACCTTTGTAACATCATCGACATAAGAAAAAGTCCTGCCCCCCTAGCATGACCGACGAAACACGATAATATATCGCGGGATACAGCGTTTTATCGACCCAACTGTCAAAGTCCATTGTCTTTTGGCAGTTAAACGTGATAAAAATCACTATATCATATCGGCCGCGTTCCGAATCACGCTTACAGCACTGTGAGCGCGCTAACGCCCGGTCCAAATCATGCTTACAACGCTCACGTAAGTTGATGTGACGTCACAGATGACGTCATCGCATGTGCTAACGACGCTCAGCGTATTCTACCAAAGCACTATGAGCGTTGTCGGTGTAGCTGTCAAACTTCCTTGTCAAAGTTCATTCTTGACAAAAAATACGTGGTTAAATTGTGAATCGTTGTGGATGTTGTGGTTATTATTTGTGATTTTTACAAAAGATAGCTGACTTTATTAACCTGCAGGTGTTTTGTAAAGATGCGAACGAAATAATTATATTAATTTGATGTTGAAAAAGCTAGCAGTGGTAATAAGTATTTTGAAGCTTTAAGAGTTTAAAATTGGTTAGTAAATAATTGGTCTCAGTAAAGAAACTTAATTCGTATTCATTAGTGCCTTTTTATTTACTTCTCCCTTAGAATAAATATTAACTTTACCCTTTTGGAGGTTACGTTGTTATAAACAATCCAACGTTAGCGGTGTGAGCGCTCTCACGAGCGGTCCGAATCAATAGTATCGTGAGCGTGCTGACAGCGTGCTAATGATTTGGACCGGTGTACAATGACGTCACACGCTGTGAGCACTGTTGGCGTGATTCGGAACGCGGCCATCGTGTTTCGGTGGTCATGCTAGGCAGGCTGCGGCCCAAACATGCTAATTTTGAACAATAAAACTAAAACTAAATCGTAACGGTTTCAGATTCTTTTACAGAAAAATACTCACTTTTGTTTTATTAAAATTGTTGACGGCTATGCTTAGGGAACTTAAGATGCCTTACCTGGACAAGTTAACCCATCAACGCCCGGAAAATGAGACAGAATAGATTTTCTATTGTTGTCCGGACGCCGGCGTCCGCACAAATTGAAGTTAAAGATTTTTTAGGTCATCATATCAGCCACACGACACCCACTGCTGGGTATAGGCCTCCCCTAAGGATCTCCACAACGATCGGTCCTGCGCTGCCTGCATCCACTGGCTTTCCGCGACCTCCACCAGATCGTCGGTCCATCTTGTCGGGGGCCTACCCACGGAGCGTCGTCCGGTGCGCGGTCGCCATTCCAGAACCTTTCTGCCCCAACGGCCATCGGTTCTTCTCGCTATGTGTCCCGCCCATTGCCACTTCAGCTGAGCAATCCTTCGAGCGATGTCGGTTACTTTAGTTCTCCTGCGGATCTCCTCGTTTCTGATTTGATCACGTAGGGAAACGCCGAGCATGGCTCTCTCCATTGCACGCTGAGTGACCTTGAGCCTCCTTATGAGACCCATAGTTAGCGGCCACGTTTCACTGCCGTAGGTCATCACTGGCAACACACACTGTTCATAGACTTTCGTCTTGAGACACTGAGGTAATTTTTTAGGTAAATATAACTAAAACGACAACGTAATGGTTTTAGTTATATCGTCCAAAATTAGCGCGATTGGGCTTAGAAAAAAGCAAAATTTATTAAACATAAATTCGTTCAAAACCCTAAAATAGTGAAATTTATTTATTTATTAAAAAATATCTGCAATTCATTTCTATTACAATTCTATTTGAGATCGATAATGTTGTCATTGCTATGACTATTTTTTCATCGTTTATTAGATTTCACTCAGCTCAAACAATGCTATTCTCTTCAGTATGCAATATTTTTTGATGAGATGGAAAGTCAAAAATGATTCGATTCTCACCGAGGGTCAGTCTTTCTGAGGACAGCGTGTCCGTATCCAGGCACAACCTGTCCGGACTTTAGCGTCTTCCAGATGAACTCCTTGAGCCCCTCCTCGGTGAAGTTGTCACCTACTTGTTTGCGCAGCTTCTCCAACCATACGAGCACCTGGTCAAACAGAAGTTGGAGCATTAGTTGTGATTAAGTTGCGTCACGTATCTTTGTAATCAATAGTTATTTGTTATACAAGTGACCAAAATCAAATTGTGCTGCGAGTGCCGACTTTAAATCACGAACTAGCGAAGTAGTCTAGAATTGAATCACGAGCGTAGCGAGTGATTCTAATATAGACTACTGAGCACAGTGAGTGATTTAAAGGCACGAGGCAGAACAACATTTTGGTCTCGTGTAAAACATACAACTTTTCACCTCGACCAGCGAGAAAATTTTCATGTGACTACTGGTAAAAAGCTTAATTCAGCATTAGAAACTTGTTCTCTTAACTCTTTTGGAGTTAGGCAACTATCTTCATCGTTGGACGCATTCATTTTTGTAATTTATCACAAAATAATTCGATCAAACCTATGCTGAAAAATTTTATTCATAGAGTCATTAAAGTAGATTCCCGTCGTTTTGATTACATTACGTTGTGTTTTTCTCTTATTCATTAATATCCCGTCTTATTTATTTATTTATAACCATAAAACATATAATTTGTTAATAAATTTCATAAATTTTTCTTATTTCATATTTGATTCATACATGCGACCTCATTATCTCCTCCATACTCTTTATTTCGAATTATCAACCTTCTTTTTTAACAATCCTTATTTAAAACTCCTTGGTATATCCGTGCATTTTATTTTTTTACTTTTTAATCCGTGTATGACACCATAAAGCACTCTATCTATCCTTTTCTCACATATGAATTTTACAAGTGTCATCCTTGTCACTTTATTATTTTAAAAGTTGGTGTTGGAAATTAAAAAAGCACTTTGTCTCACGCTCGCAGCAAAAATCGATTTTGCTGCGAGTTTTTACGCGCCAAAAGCACCCTTTTCGTGCTGGAGAGGTGAAAAAGTAATTTCCAGACAGAAGACCGCTGAGGTTTTGGTCTTACAATATAGTGCAAATACAACAAAACCTCTCGTGTGGTTGATCAGACCATTAAACTGAACAACTTTCATTATGAGACCAACCTCGAAATCGCGAAAAAAAATCAGCTGTCATACATTTCGATGAAATGGGATTGTATTTTTGTATGGAACAGATGATTTTTTTTCGTCTTTTCGAGGTTGGTCCCATAATGAAAGTTGTTCAGTTTGATGGTCTGATCAACCCCACGAGAGGTTTTGTATTTACTAAAAATAACCTTGTATCTGTCTAGTATCTACGTTCAATCATATTTATTATTCATATATGAGGAGCTCGATGGCGCAGTGGTTTAGCGCCTAGCCCAGCGATTGCGGAGGTTAAGCAACTTTCGCAAGGGTCGGTTGGGATGGGTGACCAAAAATTTATCATCTCGAACTCCTCCGTGCTTCGGAAGGCACGTTAAGCCGTTGGTCACGGGTGCATTTGCAGTCGTTAACACCTACCAATCCGCATTGGGCCCACGTGGTGGGTTTTGGCCCATCCTCCTTATCCACCCATAAAGAAGGCCTGTGCCCCAGCAGTGGGGAAATTAAAAATGGCTGATGGTTAATCATATTTATTAGATATTTATATACTGTTACTTAAGAGGAGAGTTAAATTTGTGTATTTCACCATTAACAAGTATCGTAGTATATCATAGGATGGTAAAATAATGTCAAATACGTAGAATAGGGAATATGCATAAGTCACCGATTTTGATGAAATTGAGCTTGATCGCTGCGGACACTTATAAAAACATGATGGAACAGGAAAAAAAATAAAAAAAATGTATTATTTTAATTTTATCACACGATGGAATCAGGGGAAAATAACGATTTATTTTTTTCATTTTCGGATATAATGCACTTTACAGTCAGATAGAATATCGAATAAGAAATAATATTTTGTATGACACATATGTACTTAAACGCAAAATTGAGGGAGATAATTGAAGATTATTGGCTAACTCCATATTAAACGCGCCGAAATACACCTGAAACGTGATGTGTGACGTCACCGTTTTGTATGGAGCGTTTTCGGCGGATGCTGCTGCGCGCTAACTTCAAGTAACTATATCACGAGAAAAAAACGCAAGAGAAAAGTTTTAATATTACAGTTAATTTTCTCACGCATTATACTTTTGATTAAGATTTAAAAAAAAAAATTGATGCATATTCCCTATTGGAGTATTCATATTGTCATGTGACCTTGAAAAACATGGAATACATCGTTTTGAGTAGATATAGGTATAGCGTATAGGTAGGCGATATAGGTATAGCGTGACATAAAACATTCTCTTCATATCTCTATTAATATTGACAAGAATATGGTGTGAAAGCACTAAACTTAAGAATTGCCTAAGTCTTTTCTTATCTACAACTCGAGTAAGATAACTAAAAAATGACATCTACACGACGGCTAAGTTTATGACACCGTTATAATGTGGTCGTGTTGTAGTTAGGAAAAGACTTAGGCGAACCTTAAGTTTAGTGCAATCGGCCATATAAGTTGTCTTGTGAGCGACCAATAGCGCGCGCCCCTCTCCCGCCGCGCGCGCCCCTCACCGCTACGCAGCCCAAAATACACGTTCCGCGCAATCCCACCCGGTTTCAAGATATTTGCCTCGTACTGTATTGACGATTGAAGTATAGTACAACTAAGTGGATAAAGCTAAAAATGCTGGCATTCAATAGGGAATATGCATCAATTTTTTTTTAAATCTTGATCAAAAGTATAATGCGTGAGAAAATTAACTGTAATATTAAAACTTTTCTCTTGCGTTTTTTTCTCGTGATATAGTTACTTGAAGTTAGCGCGCAGCAGCATCCGCCGAAAACGCTCCATACAAAACGGTGACGTCACACATCACGTTTCAGGTGTATTTCGGCGCGTTTAATATGGAGTTAGCCAATAATCTTCAATTATCTCCCTCAATTTTGCGTTTAAGTACATATGTGTCATACAAAATATTATTTCTTATTCGATATTCTATCTGACTGTAAAGTGCATTATATCCGAAAACGAAAAAAATAAATCGTTATTTTCCCCTGATTTCATCGTGTGATAAAATTAAAATAATTTTTTTTTTATTTTTTTCCTGTTCCATCATGTTTTTATAAGTGTCCGCAGCGATCTAGCTCAATTTCATCAAAATCGGTGACTTATGCATATTCCCTATTATGCAGCACAAAGCGTCTGAACACTGGTTGCTTATTAGCGACCATAATTTGCATACTCATAGATATTTTCTATCCTTAAAAGAAAAAATAAGATAAGTTATTTCTGCATTTTTTACTGCCTTTTTGCGTCTTTTAAACCATTTGACCATAAATAACGTCATTTCTGATAAACTCCCTCTTTCTATCTTTTCTCTACAATATAAACTGCAATTATTGAAAAGAACACTAACGTCAGTCACCGGGTGCGTGGCTGGCCCGACTAAACCCGCTCAGGGTTGTACTTTTTCGGCCACGTGGTGCCATTTTTAAGCAATATTTGGTTTAGTCGACAAATGCCAACTTCTTTAAATGCCAACTTATACAAATGCCAAATTCTACAAATGCCAACATTTAGTTGTAATATTTTCAATCACTTTTTGATTTTGATTTTTGCGTTTTGCGGTTATATAGTTGCGCTTATATAATTAACCATTTTAGTTTTTTTCTTTCCTTCATAATAAAAGCGTCTCCAAAGTACCAGGATCAAATAAATATGGAGAAGGTAAATAAATAAATAGTGTACACATAAAAAATATGGAAATATATATCAAAAAGTGATTGAGAATATTACAACTAAATGTTGGCATTTGTAGAATTTGGCATTTGTAGAATTGGACATTTGCAGAATCTGGCGTTTTAAACTAAGTTGGCATTTGTCGACTAAACCCAATATTTGTTTGCAATTCCACTTCCATTGATTTTAGTTCGCTGGTTGAACCAGATAAATGGTCATACCTCCTGGTTGGCCAGTCCGTGCAGAGGTCCAGCGAGCCCGTTCAAGCCGGCCGCGAAGGACAGGTAGGGGTCGCTGAGCGCCGAGCCCACCAGGTGCGTGGTGTGCGCCGACACGTTGCCGCCCTCGTGGTCGCTGTTCACAAGTTAACGGTCAATTAATAACTCTGCACAATTCCTAACAAGCATGCTCAAAAATAGATCATACCATTGCATGACTTCTATATATTCCACTAGACTGGCTGCTGTCAAACTGTTCTTTTGTCTATTTGATTTCCGCCATTTTGCCGCTGTAGGACGTAGCGTGAGGGACATGGTACTAAAGTCTGTGTCTGGAGAGACCATCATGGCAACTATTTAGTTCCTTAGGCAGACGCTACAGGCGTTTCAAATAGGCAAAAAACTTTGCTGTCAAATCATACAGACAGCCAGTCCAGTTAAATAGAAAAAAAAAATTTCAGGTCAGTGGATCATACGGATAAATCATACGGAAAGATAGATCATATCGTCATACAGATAGATCTATACACATAAATCATTATATCGGGTCATTTTAAACTTGCCATCCGAATTTCAAGAATGTGTCTACTCCATGAAACTAATCAACTTTCTCTAAGAAACAGTGTCGAATTTCGCCACAAAATTTTGGTCACGCATACTAAATTGATCACGTGATCTCTTTAATTTGTATAGAAAGTCGATTTTTATTTTACATAGTTGGCCATGTGTTCCTTAGATAAAGTTGTTCAGTGTTATGGACTGAACACATCCTCAAAATTTGTATGGAGAATACAAAATGACCTTGTTATAAGTAAACATTCAGCCTTTGTAACATGACGAACTCGAGAAAGGATTTGTCTACATCAGCGGGTATACCGCGTTCAAATGTCAAAATAACCGATTTAATAGCGGGGTGCCTACTATCGCACTTGACCGAATTTTTCAATATTTCATACAATCTGTAGCACAAAGATAACATTATGAAAATTGCAATCTTTAGATCGCACCATGCCTACTTTATAGTGCTCTATGTAGCATTGGCACATATACAACTTAATTTAATATCGGATGGATTCCTCAGTATTCAAATGGGAATATTATTTTGAATAGGGTTGGAGTGTGTACTTCATCCTATTAATATAATAAATGTAAAAGTTTGGATGTTTGTTCATCAATCATGCAAAAACGGCTGAATGGATTTAGATGAAATTTGGCACACAGTTAGTTTATAGCCTGCCAAATAGACATTTGTCTACTACGATTACAAGGAACTATATTTTACAGATGTTATTGTTTGTAAATAAACTACAGAACCTTAGCTTAAATCTGGACGTTTGAATTTCCTAAAAATTTATGTACTTAGCGAGCAATAAATTTAATTAAGATGAGGAGGACTAAAATCGTCTTATAGTAACATCAGACTTAATAGGCAAACAACTTTAAAACAGAACGGAAAGATTTCAAATAATCCAGTCTGAATCCAATGATGACCATAGTCATTAATGAAATTACCTAAAATACTTCGTGAGTACGCTCGCAAATCAAGGTCATAATCGTGATAATTCTAGTTGATACCGCGTGAAGCCCGATATCAAAAATTCGAGATAAATAGTAGATTGCAACACGTAACAGCACATGTAGATAGTCACTGTCGTGTCGTGACTTATCTGTCATGATTTATATAATACGGCACGTGACAGCATGCAGCTTGACGATAACAATGAGATACATTCGTTTAGCTTGGTAAATACACATATCATTCATGATTTATTCCAATTAGGCATCCAGTACTTCATTACAACACGCTTAGCCATAGGCAGATGTTGTGCTTGCATCTTACGAATGCGCGCGTCAACACTCTTAAGGCATATGACCAAAAGTGGCGCCCTCAGATATTTAATAAGTTATTAATAGAAAAATATTTGAATAATGTTTTACGTGGAGTTTTTAGGGCCCATGGTCTATTATTTTATACCCTCGTAGTCATTCGTAGAAGTAGATAGCAAATGTGTCAAAAACGGCCACTTTTAGCAGTTTTGCTATCTACTTCTAGCAGTGACTACGATGGAATGTAACGATACCGTTTAAAAATACTAAACTGTGGTCCCTAAAAATTCAACGTAAAACATTATTAAAATTGTGAATTAGAGTTATAAGATTAAATAAAATTCACCGCGGCGCCACTTTCGCTTCCTTAAAGCAATGAAATAAGGTTGAAACTCGATAAATTCACGCGCATTCGTGTGATGCAAGAACTATACAAGTACATGGATTTTATGTTACAATGGGTAATTGTCCAAACAGTTCGACTATCAAACTAATAGTAGGACTGGATGGAATAAGGTAATTTTCGCATAGCAATCTGTTAAACCAACAAACATGTTATTGACAAACATGCATCACTACAGTGAATGAGTTCTATTAAATTAAATTGTTTTTACAATGTTTTCAGCTAGGAAATGACAATAAAGAGGCCTCATTCAGAACACACAACACTGAACAACTTTTTATTTACTCCTCCTAAGTTATCGTGTAAGTTATATTCTACAAAACAAAATTAAATGTTGATTTTTTATATTTTTAAAAAGGAGTTTTAGCAGGCATCGACATTAATCTTATTAACAATAATGTAACAATGTTCGCAATGCCACGTAGAAAAGTCGAAAATACAAATTCGCAAATAGCAGAGAAAGATTTCCTACTCAAACGACTGAAACCAGTCTCTGGTCAAAGTGAATATTACAAAAAAGCTAACAAAATATTCGATTTTTTCGCACTTATTTATTTATAACAAAAAACCTTTCAATATCTCATTTTTAGTTAGAAGAAAAATGAAGACGAGTAGTTTTTGAGTTTGCCAGCATACATTTTAACCTGTTACAGTTAGACAATATACTTAATTAAAATCAACAACATGCCTAGCCCATATCAGCATGCAACATAGCAACTCCACTCCACACTCAATTTTATTGTAGACAAACAAAGTACTCTAATTTGATAATTATAATAAACAAATAATAATGTAATCCCTAACATTTTAATAAATGATAATTTTGTGTGGGTAACCTCGTGATCCACCTCGTTAATATCAAATCCCTAGTACATAATATTTGCTTAACATAGCCTGTAATCTTCACTTATGATAGGGGAGTCTCACTCAAACCTTTGTATTAGCCTACTGCTAGCGGCTGACTCAGTCGAGCCAGCGCACGAGGGATGTCAGGTGCCAGTTGAGACAGAGCTATGCGACAGAAAGAGAAGCGCTTCGGAGGTGCTTATATAATAGGCACGCAGCGCTGTGCACTTTATTGCCATGCAGCGAGAGCAGCTTATTATTTGATAGTCCTCGTGCGTATGGGCTTCTGTACGTTTAGTACTAATATATATTCTGTGCTTATGGTACGAAACCGATTTCTTTTACGAGAGTTGGCGTAGGATTATTGTGAGAGTTTGAGGTAAGTTACTGACTGATACATAAGCGACGGTCGGATCTCAGCATTATAAAATAGATAAGTAACAGACACAGAATTGTATCTCACTTGTCCTTGAGATAATACCTACGGCCGCTCGGTACATAAACAGAACACACTCATAAAATCCATGCAGTTAATTAAACAAAAACTTTTGAAACTGAGATGATGAGAAAAGCTAAATATGAATACTAGTGTGGCCATCGAGAGAATGCTTTCCTGACAGATTTTATAAAGATCCTTGTGGCAGCTTGATAAGAATTATTTCGGATTATATATTCTTTGACATATAATAGAAAATATACTTGCTTTTTGACCATCGGGTCTATCGGTTTTAATTTGACGATTTGACGTGATACATTGCTACTTCTATTTGGCATAATTAAAAACTTACCAAAGAAAAGTATCAATGTATCACATCCATCTGTCAAATTAGAGCGATTACGATAGCAATATAAGTTAGGCGATAGAGCCCCAGTCCTTGTAGCATGACGAGTTCGAGAGCGGTTCTGTTCTGTCTAGATGGAAATGTCAATAGAGAACTATAGATCAATAGGATCCTAGGATGTAGGTCAACAGAGAATAGATCCCGACGTAGTTAGAGTTGCCAAACACAGACGGAATTTCGCAAGAGCGCAGCTAATCCATACAAATCTTTGGACCTACCACACACCTGCGGTATTTTTCCGTACGGAATTTCTATACATTGTTGATATTCCGTTCGG